>CM041778.1:334871114-335478768 GCA_023374045.1 Limonium bicolor
ATTTCGGTGCCAAGAGAAACCTCCATGAGAAGAGCTTGAGCTCATCTTTTCATGCCTTGACATTCTCCTTTGCTTCAAGGTAAGGAAACTCAAAGAAAAATCAAGTTTCCTTCATGATTTGTGTTGTCCGAAAATTCACCTCATCATGGTGTATTTATCTTGCTTGTTTTAGCTTCATTTGAATCTTCCAAGGGCTAGGAGGAGTCCTCTCTTGATATATATTCAAGCTCTCTTTCCATTCCAAGGTAAAACAATTACCTTAGTGTGTTAAAACAATATATGTAACTAGGGTTTACAATGAGATGAAGCTTAAAGCTTATACACTCATTACAATGTTGGTATATTGTTTAGTTGTTGACAAGGAAGGAAATGCCTTACCGGTTATAAGGAAACAAGGAAGAAGTTTGAGTGGAAAAAAAAAAAAGGTAAATATGCTATCTCAATGTGGTTTAATGCCTTAGGGGAAATAAGCTTATAATGCTTGTTAAAACTACCTAAAGAGCAAATGGTGAATGACCTAGTAAAGTGCTCTCAAGGAGTTTATTAAAGGAATATGTATTGTTGGGTGTATTGCAGGTCAAAGGCATTATTATGTGGGAAATTCAGTTTAAGGTTTATGCAATTTAAGGGCCTAAGAGCCATGTTATTTAAAGGCCTAAGTGCCAAGCAATTTAAGTTATGCACTATATTGTGATGTAGTGCCAAATGTGTGAAGTTTGTATACAATGTGTTTGATGGATTTTAGGTGTTTTTGAATGAATTAAGGTAAAACCTAAGTGTTTGGATGTGGGTATATGCTAGAGAAGCTATGGCCAAATTTAGGAAAATGTGTAAGAAGTTCTAAGTGTTGTAAGTGAGTTTTGGTGAACTAGGAAGTGTTAAAGGTGAATGAATGTTTACTTGAGAAGAAAACATGTATTAAGGTGATTAAGAGTGATGCAAGGATTTAGGTGTTGTCTTGGAAGTTCTAGGAATCCAATGTGTGTTTTGTGAATGTATAAAGTCTTGGAGGAGTTTGTATAAGGTTTAGGTAATGTTGATATTCAAGGAATAAATGATGTTTAGGTAAGGTTTTGAGTATGGAGTTTTAGGTAGTTGTGAAAAGGAGATTTAGCTAGTAAGAAAAGAAGTTGGGAGATGATGTTAAGGTGTAGAGGAAACACCTTGGTATGTGGTCATCATAGGTGAAATGCCACTAGAAATCATAAGGAGAAAACATTGTAGTGTTAGGAATTTGTGAAGATATAAGTAAAGGTTTAAGGAATTAGAAAAAGAGTTTTGTGAGTGTTTAAGGATATCCTAAGGAGTGTTGAAGTGCCAAAAGATGTTAGGAAACATTAAGAGGCCTTAGGAGAAGTTTGGTGAAGAATTGGTAAAGTTTGGGTAAGTTTAGAAGGCGACCGACCCAGGGGTCCGACCCAGTTTTGGGTCGGTCGAGCCTCTGTTAGATGTTTAGAAATGTGTTCGGTAATGGTCCGACCCAAAAGGGTGGGTCGGACATGGGTCGGTCGGTCAAGTTTCAAAGGAAGAAAAATGTTTCGCACATGGACCGACCCAGTCGAGTGAGTCTGGACGTGGGTCGGACGGGCATGTTTGGTAAGGAATGGGGACCAAACATGGTTTAACTTTAAGGTTATAAATGATATGTGATGATGGGGATTGGTAGGTAATGATGTTATAAGGATGTTAAGGACATGTTAGGTGAGTTTTAATGACAATAAGTGGGCTTAAAAGTTGTATTAAATGTGAGAGTAAACAAGTTAAAAGTGTTAAGTTATGTGACTAAGTTAACGGGGAAAAATTAAGCATTGACATTAATAATCAAGCAAACCCCGATGTTAATGAAAACACATGTGATGTTAACAGTTGTTCGAGAATTTGCTCGAGGAACATAAGTGGACGTGGTAAAGTGGACCCCCGGTGACAGGTATGGTTTTCTTGCAACCTGTGTCCTACCGGATTACCCGACTTGTATGCCAATGTGTTTTCTTGAGTGTTTGCCACCTTGTAAGATTAAACATGTAATGAGTTTATAGTAATTCATTTATGTGGCGAATTTGGCCTCCGATACCATTTAACCTCAAATATGGTTTAACCTTAGCTAACCGAATCTAGGAACACATGAGTGATCGTATTCGGAGTTGACGGCCCAAACCTTGGGAACGTGCTAACCACGGCTATGTGTGAGTTAGTTGGACATTGTTGTTGTATGCAAGTGTGTGAACCTCCCTTGTGTGCTTAACTCGGTTATGATACCGTATGGTTGTGGATGTGGTAGGCTCCATAATGGATCTCTAACCACTAATATTAAATGTATGTGTACTAATGGGGGGTGAGGAGTCCGGTTTGTTCCGGCCACGCGTGTGATGGACGGGAGTCGTTATCTTATCCGGTTCGGCTCCCTTGGTGTATGTATAGGTGGTATTCCATTTGGTTTCTACCTTCCCTTAGCTTATCCAAAGCTAGTTACTGACTCACGTCGGGCCACAGGGGCATACGTATGTTATTTCGGTGTGCTTGGGATTACTATATCCGACACACCTTGGGTATAAGTTAACCGTTCTATATAACCGGACGGTAACGAGGATGGTAACGAGCTTAACATGGGATTGGCAAAATCCCTAGGCTCACTTGGTATACTAACTATGGTGGAAGTTCCTTGTGAGAACCGATTTTATGGTGTATGTAATTATAATGCTATGCAAATTCCCTTGCTATGCCTTGGTATATATATATATATTGGATGTTTTAAATGAATGCGATGTCATCATATGTACGTTGAAACAAGGAAGGTGTTGTTATGTTTTTATTATGTGAGAAATGAGATATTATGTATGATAAGGAATGTGTGGATCATGGAAATGAATTCCAGTTTGTGACAAGAGGCTTTAAGGATAACCCATTAATGGGTACATGTCGTCTTAAGGAAGTAGCTCCGTTTTGAGGAGAGCCACTCTAGGGTTAAAGGAATCATTGGATGGTTGGTTAAGTGTGGATGTGTTGGTTATTGGTTGAGCCCATTGAGGCGAAATATTATGTGAGGTATGGTTATGGCTTGTATGCATGATTTAAATATAATCAACTGCATGCTAAGACGACAATTAGTTGTGCGTGGCCCGGTAGCATGTGGGCTGCGGGATTACCATACCAGCAAGGTGCTGAGCCCCTTGGGGGCCACCCTTTCTCTCCTTTCTATTTCAGGTACAAGGAGCTGGAAACCGTTCGAGAGTAGGACGGGGCAGATGTTTACACATGGGTAGCCATTTAAATGGCGTGAGTATGATAGGCGTAGTAAGACCGAAGTTGTTATCGGCAGTAGTTTGTAAATACTCGGTACAGGGGGAGTGTATGTATATAATAAATGTTGAAGATGGAATGAGGGTTGTATTGTGTAGTTGCTCGGGAATCTAGTCCATCAGACCGATACAAATGTACATGTATTAGCCTTGTTAGCCACGTGGGTGGTTAACGGCGTGTAACACCATTGGAATAGAAATGTGATGAGTCGAGTTTCCGCTGCAGATTGTTATTTGTTGTTTGTTGTTGGATGGGGTGTTACAAAAAGTGGTATCAGAGCGAAGTATCGCTCTGATGACTGAATTACCGAGCTTAGGGAATACCGAGTTAGGATTTAAGTACTTTGGGTTAAGGGTTGAGTGATAGCGTGAGAGATACGCTAGATAGGAACTACCCGTGAATACTGGAAACCTACAGTATCCATCCCACCCTCCACAATCCCTGTTATATAACTTGGGAACAACGCCAGAGAGATGAAAGCCCTCTCTTACTCGGGAATACCCGATCTGGCTGTTAGTAAGTACCTTTAAGGTACGGAGAATCTGTCATACGGTAAATCCCGAAAACTGGGAATCCCAAAGACGGTCTCCATCTGAACAATGTTAACCGCATTTCATAGCAATGAATGAAGGATTTTGTGTATAGAAGAATAGAATTTCCGGCAACCTGGGTCGACATGCTGAGCAGTCGAAAACAACCAGCTTGCAATGCACCAACGTGCAACAGGCAAGAAATGGATTAGTAAAACCCGAGACGAGTGTCTACGGACCACAGTTGATAATAATGCACCAACGGTATACCAACCGACAAGGAAACTACAAGGTAGTGCCCAAATACGTGGAACGGACTACAAAGTGAATACAATACTAAGAAAAGGGGTCTCCCAGAATGGGAAACACCCTAGTTAAAGAATATCACGTGGAACAGTGAGAAGTCACCTAGAGGAGTATCTATCAGGCAGAAAGATCAGTGAGGGCCAACAAGGCCACTGATGACAATGGGGTCAAAACAATACCACAATCGGTATGTGTCAAACCGATAGCCAGTTAGCATGGCGCACTTGCCATAGCAAGTGCTACTATAACAGGGCTGTTCGGGAAATTCATAACCACTACAAAATACTTGGAAAAGTACAATAAAGTTAAATGTGAATGTCATAACAGTGGAAGGGCCTGTTAGCCTAACCTCTGTAATTGAAACACACCAGTCAGCAAGAAGCTAGACTTGGCTAAGGTAAGAAGATGTTGTAAAACCATGGAAATTTTCTTTCAAACCTAATTTTCACAAACCCTTTCTTTTCAAACCAGATTTTCTTTTAAACCAACACTTCTTTCAACCTTCTTTAAACCAAACCAGTGAACCAAACCAAGAGCAACGGACAAGGATGCAACAATGGATAAACCTTCCCTCCCTCGATAGTTCGGGAAGTAAGGAATGAATATTGTCACGGGACAATATAAGGGAGTTGACAACAGAATACTTCACCTAGGCGTGTGACGGACACTACAAGTGTACCAACTGTGTTGTGGACGACCGCACTCCGATAGGAGCATGTGGGCCTGACAGACCTACTTATAGGTTAGTTGGGTAAGTAGTAATGTATCAGTATGATACCCCATATATGTATACGAGTAGAGTCCGAAACACGGGAAGTAGTCGACTCCGTCTACGGTTAGCAGCATAAATCAAACGAAAGCTAGAGATTACACGGAATGATTGAAGTTAAGGAACCCAGTTAAGTTAACGAGATTAAAAGGATTAGTGAATTCCTTTCAAGGAAACGTTTAAGAGTTAGGAAGTGCGAAGTGCACAAACTGTTAAGTAAAGACATAGCATATGTCTTAAGGATCCTCAGGGATAAACATGATAGCGGGAAAGCAGGGAAAGGCAAATGCCTAATGTGGACACATTAATGTGTAATGAATGGGATGAAACTCCCAGAATCAGTACCTACACTATCTGGAATTGTTGATCTTTACAGAAGAAATAATAACCAGTGAAGAACGCAAAAGGCGTGGCTAACGGAATGTACCCATGAGTGCAAGCCAGATGTAATGGCATATTTAATACACTCAGGAACAATCCTTGAGGGTATTTGGATTAAACATTGTTGGATGAAGCAATATAATTGAAACCTAAGGGTGAAACTAACACCCGTTTAGACATAAGTTGTCAGGAGACGGACTGACAACCTAAGGGGCATCCCATGAAAGGAAACGGAATACAACGACCTTGTCATGGAACTCACTACAACCTCCAAACATAATATTGTACAGAGAAGTACATGTGTGTGGACAGCCTACAATGAGCCCAACTCTAGGCAAATAAGGCTTATAAGCCATAAGCAGGACATGCTATATAAATTCGGTTGATGTAGAAGTTTATGTTGTATAAGTGGTTAAAGTGGTAAGCGAACCACTGCATTAAGAGTGGGGATATCTCTCGATATTGTGAGACCGCAGAAGCGGTAGTTATGTGAATCAAGTTCAAGAGATATGTGGAGGATGGACCACGTTGTTATTACCCCAGGGTGATTTAAATAAAATAACACGAAAGGAAGTGCTCGTACCAGTTGTGTACGCAGAAGTGTGATAAGTTGATAGCAATCACCATGGGTGTGTGAAGCTAAATGGGTAGCGAACAACGCTCAAGGGAAAAATAGTAGTAAATTCAAAAATCAGCCAAATAAGTGGCCAGATAAACCCAGTGTAATGGCGGAAGCTAATATAATAGCGGATGCAGTGTAAGTTGATGTTGAATAATAAGTAAGGATACGGTGCGCAATAAGCGACCGTTGTATGAGTATTGTTAGATGATAAATGGGAGTGAGCAGAGTTATGAGTTAAGCCCAGTGGAGGCACAACGTAAGCGATAGCAAACGAACCGAGCAGTAAGCCGGTGACAAGTATCATGTGGTAAGAATTTCAGTAAAACACAGTGTAAATTCCTATCGCAATCGCATGAGAGATTTACTGTCAAGAGTTTACGCCTCTGCACTCTGTATGACTGAGTGTTTTGGTATTACACTTGTGCAGTAATGATCAAGTGGGATAGCTAGGAATCCGAAGCATGGTAATGGTGGAGGAATAATGTTATAATGGCGGTTGCATAGGAAATGCAAGGCCGCACCAATAAAAGAGTACTTGTATAAAACCAAATGTGGAGACATGATTAACAGTAAGTGACTACAGTAGCACTAACTGCCAATATCGGTATGGAATATACCCCAAATGTTGTAAAAAGCTGAGAGAGCACTACACACTAGGTAGTAGCTCAATCTCAACCGACAGTAAGTCGGTAGAAGTAAGTCAATCATTGTGAATTATATAGTAGTTTACGCTGTAAGCTATTGGAGAAGTGGATGGAAAGTTTTGAAACTCACCGAATTCGCTCAGGGTAAGAGATACCATGCGCCGGTTGAGAAACCATCCTTCCCAAGATAAGGGTAATACATTGGAGATGTACATACGTAACAGTAATGAGTGGGGCAAACTAGCTCTATAATTATCAGGGTTGCGCAACAGAGGCCAGTGAGCCCATGCGTCAGGTACCGGATATATATTGTGAATATGAATGGATGGCTAGATATCAGTGCCTAAAAGCCTCACAGGCCAGGACCGAAACCGGTTATGAGTTACAACTCCAATGCGAATTCTTGGTTTAGGGACTAAACCGCCAATATGGTTAAGATCCTCTAATCAGAATCCATTGTGTAATAGACCGCGTGGAAGTTGAAACACTTCACGACGGCAGAACATTTTAAGCTAATGCTCAGTGATTGATTACGTGGGCGTAATCCCTTTTAAGGGGGGTAGAGCGCAAAACCACTTAGCGTGTTTTACCGTACAAGTGTACGTGAATGGGTTTGCATAGCACAAAATGAATTATTATGATGGTTGGCGCGTGTGTTATATAAACATACGCATTTATTTGTGGTTAAATTGTGGTAATTGCGCACAAAAGATGCGAATACCATTGTGGGAAGTGTGTCATTTTGTTAACAGTGGTGTGGGAGAGTACAAGTGGAAGGGAGTAAAGAAACTCCCGGGGAACTAAAACCCCGACGGTGCATAAATGTAAACCATGTATGGTATTTTGATAAAATATATGTATATATATATACAATGTGGTGATTTATGAAGGGTTATAAGACCGACATAGAACCTAGTGAGAATTAATTTCCTAGGTAACTTGAATTAAGTTGGATTTGGATGATGATTGATAGACGGAGTTCTATCCCTTGGAGATGTCATGATTATGACTAGAAGGATTCAAAGATAGAAAATGGGATATGCTTGAATTAATTGTTGGTTGAAAATGAAGTGGGAGGTGAACTTGATTATCATGAGATCAAGGGAAGCCGAACACAAATTGGGGTGGAAAGATAGTTCAACACCGATGCTGATCACATCAGTGTTGGATGATTCTTGAAGCTCCCTATAAGTGATTACAAATACCATGTTAAGAAAGATACAAGGAGCATAACTGGACTTGGAGTTGTATGGTGTTTTTAAAAGAATTTTCAATTGGTGTTTTCAAACAATCGATTAATATTTTGAATAAAAGATCTTCCTATACTTAACCTAGTAAAGAATATTTTGTAGTACTTGCTCACGAGCTGAGGACGTATGAGCCTTTGTCTTCGGACCGGTGACATGAGAAGTACATATGTTAAAAATTAAGTGAATGTTTTGATCTCCCAAAGAACGGGGACCAGGAAGTGTCCATCGCGACCGGGTTCTGCGGGATCACAAGGTATATGTACTCAACGTGGGATTCGAACCCATGGAGAGATGGAAAAGGTATTTCTGTTTGATATACATGCTATGACATGTTGTTTGGTATGGGTGATAAGGTTTTTGACTTTGATCTCCTAAAGTGTGTGCTATCAAGACCTATGAGTCTAAATGTGTTGTGTTACATAGACCTATGAGTCTAAATGTGGTTAAGTCACCCAGACCTAAGAGTCTGAGGGATATTGTATGGGTGCAAGTGTGGTGAAGGTACCCGGACCATTGAGTCCGAGGTTACCATGTGAATATGATATTTTATGTATAAGGTGGATATGTTGCCCGGACCATTAAGTCCGAGGTTGGATGTGAAAGATGGTTGATAATGGAAGTCTTGTGGCTATAAGTAATTCCCGTATTCTAATCCAATGATGCGAGGAAATGTGAACTTCGAGGACGAAGTTCTTTAAGGGGGGTAGATTGAAATACCCCAAACTTTGGTATGTTGTTTAAATATCAAACTATGGCATGTAAAGGCTAAAAAGTGCCTTCGAAACATCAGTGGACAATTTAAAATATAGTAAAGTGCAGTAAAGCACTAACACACAGCACGAGCAAAAACATGCTCTAAGCTATGAGTGAACTTGGTTAGGACCCAAAGAGCCTACCAAGACTTAATAACATTTAATTATGATTTTATAAGGCTAATTAAGTCCTTAGGAAACTTTGGTAGACAATGAAACCAAACAAAACACAAGTAATACCTTAAAGTCAATATGAGCAAAATGTGCTCTAAGCTTGGGATAAATGTGTATAAGGCCTAATGGTCATACCTATGCCTAATTTATGTTAATGAACATATTAAATCAATTACCAAAGAAAACCAAGCTTGAAAACAAGTTAAAACACAAAATGTGCTTTAAGAAGTCTTAAAGCACGTTTTTGAAAATTGTCTTGTAAATGAGTTTTGAATGGCTAAATGTCCATCATTACTCTTTAATTAACATGTGTACTATATAGTATCACATTTGGGTGGCTATATCAATGGGAAATCAGAAATTTCACTTCTATGTGCCTTGTTATTGGTGAATAGTGATTTTTTATAACTAGTTTGTAACATATAATGTTATAAGTGATTAAGTTGGTCAACAAAGACCAAAACACCCTCCTAGCTAAATGGTGGCCGTTTTTTAGTAAGGTGAGTCATCACCATGTAAAATAAATTAAAGGAAGGAAGGAAAAGAAAGTAAAAGAAGAAAGTTACTTTAGTACATAAATATCTTCTAAAAGTAGACTCCAATCTTCATTCTCTCATTTCCTCCAATTCCCACCGTCTTCTACCTTCCTTCTTTCTCTCTTTTACGATTTTCCATAGCACCACACAAAACCCCATCTTGAATGCTTGTAACTCCTAGCTCCATGGTCCAAATTCAATTTCAAGACCACCATTCTCTTAGTTAAGCCAAGCTCTACAACTCTTGTCTTTTCAAAACTTCAAAACCTCCATTTCGGTGCCAAGAGAAACCTCCATGAGAAGAGCTTGAGCTCATCTTTTCATGCCTTGACATTCTCCTTTGCTTCAAGGTAAGGAAACTCAAAGAAAAATCAAGTTTCCTTCATGATTTGTGTTGTCCGAAAATTCACCTCATCATGGTGTATTTATCTTGCTTGTTTTAGCTTCATTTGAATCTTCCAAGGGCTAGGAGGAGTCCTCTCTTGATATATATTCAAGCTCTCTTTCCATTCCAAGGTAAAACAATTACCTTAGTGTGTTAAAACAATATATGTAACTAGGGTTTACAATGAGATGAAGCTTAAAGCTTATACACTCATTACAATGTTGGTATATTGTTTAGTTGTTGACAAGGAAGGAAATGCCTTACCGGTTTATAAGAAACAAGGAAGAAGTTTGAGTGGAAAAAAAAAAGGTAAATATGCTATCTCAATGTGGTTTAATGCCTTAGGAGAAATAAGCTTATAATGCTTTTAAAACTACCTAAAGAGCAAATGGTGAATGACCTAGTAAAGTGCTCTCAAGGAGTTTATTAAAGGAATATGTATTGTTGGGTGTATTTGCAGGTCAAAGGCATTATTATGTGGGAAATTCAGTGTTTAAGGTTTATGCAATTTAAGGGCCTAAGAGCCATGTTATTAAAGGCCTAAGTGCCAAGCAATTTAAGTTATGCACTATATTGTGATGTAGTGCCAAATGTGTGAAGTTTGTGTATACAATGTGTTTGATGGATTTTAGGTTTTTTGAATGAATTAAGGTAAAAACCTAAGTGTTTGGATGTGGGTATGCTAGAGAAGCTATGGCCAAATTTAGGAAAATGTGTAAGAAGTTCTAAGTGTTGTAAGTGAGTTTTGGTGAACTAGGAAGTGTTAAAGGTGAATGAATGTTTACTTGAGAAGAAACATGTATTAAGGTGATTAAGAGTGATGCAAGGATTTAGGTGTTGTCTTGGAAGTTCTAGGAATCCAATGTGTGTTTTGTGAATGTATAAAGTCTTGGAGGAGTTTGTATAAGGTTTAGGTAATGTTGATATTCAAGGAATAAATGATGTTTAGGTAAGGTTTTTGAGTATGGAAGTTTTAGGTAGTTGTGAAAAGGAGATTTAGCTAGTAAGAAAAGAAGTTGGAGATGATGTTAAGGTGTAGAGGAAACACCTTGGTATTGTGGTCATCATAGGTGAAATGCCACCTAGAATCATAAGGAGAAAACATTGTAAGTGTTAGGAATTTTGTGAAGATATAAGTAAAGGTTAAGGAATTAGAAAAGAGTTTTGTGAGTGTTTAAGGATATCCTAAGGAGTGTTGAAGTGCCAAAAGATGTTAGGAAACATTAAGAGGCTTAGGAGAAGTTTGGTGAAGATTGGTAAAGTTTGGGTAAGTTTAGAAGGCGACCGACCCAGGGGTCCGACCCAGTTTTGGGTCGGTCGAGCCTCTGTTAGATGTTAGAAATGTTTCGGTAATGGTCCGACCAAAAGGGTGGGTCGGACATGGGTCGGTCGGACCAAAACATGGTTTAAGGTTATGAATGATATGTGATGATGGGGATTGGTAGGTAATGATGTTATAAGGATGTTAAGGACATGTTAGGTGAGTTTTAATGACAATAAAGTGGGCTAAAAGTGTATTAAAGTGAGAGTAAAACAAGTTAAAAGTGTTAAGTTATGTGACTAAGTTAACGGGGAAAAATTAAGCATTGACATTAAATAATCAAGCAACCCCGATGTTAATGAAACACATGTGATGTTAACAGTTGTTCGAGAATTTGCTCGAGGAACATAAGTGGACGTGTAAGTGGACCCCGTGACAGGTATGGTTTTTCTTCTTGCAACCTGTGTCCTACCGGATTACACCGGCTTGTATGCCAATGTGTTTTCTTGAGTGTTTGCCACCTTGTAAGATTAAACATGTAATGAGTTTATAGTAATTCATTTATGTGGCGAATTTGGCCTCCGATACCATTTAACCTCAAATATGTGTTAAACCTTAGCTAACCGAATCTAGGAACACATGAGTGATCGGTATTCGGAGTTGACGGCCCAAACCTTGGGAACGTGCTAACCACGGCTATGTGTGAGTTAGTTGGACATTGTTGTTGTATGCAAGTGTGTGAACCTCCCTTGTGTGCTAACTCGGTTATGATACCGTATGGTTGTGGATGTGGTAGGCTCCATAATGGATCTCTAACCACTTAATATTAAATGTATGTGTACTAATGGGGGGTGAGGAGTCCGGTTGTTCCGGCCACGCGTGTGATGGACGGGAGTCGTTATCTTATCCGGTTCGGCTCCCTTGGTGTATGTATAGGTGGTATTCCAATTTGGTTTCTACCTTCCCTTAGCTTATCCAAAGCTAGTTACTGACTCACGTCGGGCCACAGGGGCATACGTATGTTATTTCGGTGTGCTTGGGATTACTATATCCGACACACCTTGGGTATAAGTTAACCGTTCTATATAACGGACGGTAACGAGGATGGTAACGAGCTTAACATGGGATTGGCAAAAATCCCTAGGCTCACTTGGTATACTAACTATGGTGGAAGGTTCCTTGTGAGAACCGATTTTATGGTGTATGTAATGTTATAATGCTATGCAAATTCCCTTGCTATGCCTTGGTATATATATATATATATTGGATGTTTTAAATGAATGCGATGTCATCATATGTACGTTGAAACAAGGAAGGTGTTGTTATGTTTTATTA
This sequence comes from Limonium bicolor, assembly GCA_023374045.1. Taxonomy (NCBI): domain Eukaryota; kingdom Viridiplantae; phylum Streptophyta; class Magnoliopsida; order Caryophyllales; family Plumbaginaceae; genus Limonium; species Limonium bicolor. The sequence goes on from CM041778.1 coordinate 334,883,357, forward strand.
TGTGAGAAATGAGATATTATGTATGATAAGGAATGTGTGGATCATGGAAATGAATTCCAGTTGTGACAAGAGGGTTTAAGGATAACCCGATTATGGGTACATGTCGTCTTTAAGGAGTAGCTCCGTTTTGGAGGAGAGCCACTCTAGGGTTAAAGGAATCATTGGATGGTTGGTTAAGTGTGGATGTGTTGGTTATTGGTTGAGCCCATTGAGGCGAAATATTATGTGAGTATGGTTATGGCTTGTATGCATGATTTAAATATAATCAACTGCATGCTAAGACGACAATTAGTTGTGCGTGGCCCGGTAGCATGTGGGCTGCGGGATTACCATACCAGCAAAGGTGCTGAGCCCCTTGGGGGCCACCCTTTCTCTCCTTTTCTATTTCAGGTACAAGGAGCTGGAAACCGTTCGAGAGTAGGACGGGCAGATGTTTACACATGGGTAGCCATTTAAATGGCGTGAGTATGATAGGCGTAGTAAGACCGAAGTTTGTATCGGCAGTAGTTTGTAAATACTCGGTACAGGGGGAGTGTATGTATATAATAAATGTTGAAGATGGAATGAGGGTTGTATTGTGTAGTTGCTCGGGAATCTAGTCCATCAGACCGATACAAATGTACATGTATTAGCCTTGTTAGCCACGTGGGTGGTTAACGGCGTGTAACACCATTGGAATAAGAAATGTGATGAGTCGAGTTTCCGCTGCAGATTGTTATTGTGTGTTTGTTGTTGGATGGGGTGTTACAAAAGTGGAAGGATGTCGAGCAATTTTAAGGCGTCGACCACCTAAGGATAAAAATGAGTAATGTTGGACTATTCTAAGGCGCCAACTACCTATAATGAGATGATGTCAAGCTATTCTAAGGTGTTGACGTACCTATGATGGAGAAATATGATGATTCAAATATTCTAAGCGTTGAGGCTACTACCTAGTGATCAAAAACTATTCTGTAGTTTCTTCACGTGAGGTTCTGTCTACTCGGAGTTCTAGTTCTTCTACTCTGGTGAGTTCTTCTACTCGGGTGAGTTCTTCTACTCTGGTGAGTTCTTCTACTCGGGTGAGTTCTTCTACTCGGGTGAGTTCTTCTACTCTAGTGAGTTCTTTTACTCTAATGAGTTCTTCTACTCGGGTGAGTTCTTACTACTGGTGCTGGAAGGTGCAAGACTGTTGAAGTGATGGTCTTATGCAAATGATGAAAAACTGATTACTGGAGTGCCAAACATGGCAATGATGATAAGATGTATGCAATCAAAATATATGAAAGATACTCGTTCAAAGCAAGAAATTGTTGGAAAGGTGCCAAACATGGCAATGTCAAGTTGTTATGCAAAGCTGTAAAATGCACTAAAGTGTTTGTTGGAAGCTTGTCCAAAAAAGGTACTGTTGAAAATGTGCCAAACATGGCAATGCTTGAGAAAAACTCTTCTGAAAAAGGAAAGTGAAAAGATCATTTCCTGACTAAGAATTTCATATCTACAATTTTTTCTTAGAAAATGAGCATGTCGTGGGTGGAAGTGTGTGGTGTGTTGTTGTGTGTGCCAAAAAGGCTTTTGCTGGTGTTCAGGATTTGTGATTGACCTGGGATGGGTTGTGATTTTGGATGGTAGTCAGGGTTATGACGGGCCTGATGTTTTTGTGGATGTAAGGCTAATGACGGGCTTGAGAGTGCGTGTGTGGCGGTAAGGGCTTATGTGTGCCTGTGGTGGGATGGTGGTGCTCAAGCTTTGGGTTCAATCGTGTTGTCATGGCAATTGTTGGAACCAACAATTGCCCCCAGTATTTTTCCTTAGGACAATCTGAGCTTGAGTTCATGGCAATCGATCAGAATGATCGATTGCCCCTAGTATTTTCTTTGATAAAACGTGCGAACCAGTCTCGTCCTCACAGGGTCAAGGCTTATGTTTTGATGTGGTGCTTCCTAACTTACTCAGCGTGTTTGATGTTTGCACTCATTTCCCGCTTATGGTCATAACTTCTAGACCATTGAATTCGATATTTGATGGATTTACACATTTGATCTGTTACTTTCACGTGATTGGACACACAACTATCAAGTCAGAAGTCTTTAAAGCTTATAACGTGGCCATGGGGTGTGATGAAATACAACGGGACCTTGGAGGGATATTTTAGGCATGTGGAGCTAAAGGGGTGACCAAAGCTGTACCCTGCGTCTTCTCTCAAAATCATCTTCCTTGTCTTGAAGTCGTCTAGCTGCTTCGTGTTGACGTGTCTTCGAGCTTCCGGACTAGGAATTTTGAAGTTATCCTTTACACCATTTCTCTTTTTGTTATTCGGATTTCTTTGAGGCACTTCGGGTTTGCCTTGTTGTTTTATCCTTTCTTGACTTTGCCTTCGGGGTTCTTATGTTTCCCGATTTTGAGTTTTGAGAGTGTTTTGATGTGAGCTCTCTAGATCCTGTGTCACTTTGGGACCATTTGCGGATCGCTTCATCATGCTGATAGCAGCATCACTTCTTTGGACTGATTAGATTGTTTATCAGAGAGACGGACTCCTCGCTTCCTTTGGTCACCGAGTTGGACATTCGTCATTGGCTGGGTTATTTTGTGGAGTTCATAATATCGAAAAGGGATATATGAAAGGCTCAGCAGGGGTGCCTAGGGTTTAATGTCAGGGTTCACAAGCTTGTGGCTATGTGGTGCTGTACCTAGGTGCTTCGTCATTCCTGATTGTTTGTGTATCTGCTCTTTGTTACTTTTCGCAGGTCTAGGAGTAAATTTACAAATTATCTTCTTCGGTCGGAGTTATGCCGTTTACCTTACCTTTGAATGTGGTGTCACCAGAGTCGTGTAAAAATGACATGCTCGTTCACTCATGGTTTTTCCGCTCAAGCCACTCTCGTGAATTCTCACTCTGAGACTTGTTCATGCATTTAAACGAAAGGTGAAAGATGACGAACTTAAACTCAGATTTCCCCAGTATTAATCCAGGTTTATAACAACAATTCGACAGATGTAAACTTTGAACCATTACATAGTTTGTTTGGATGTTTAGGGGTGAGCTGTGGTATTTGGTTAGACATGTTCATCCTTTAGAAACAAAGACAAATCATTTTATTCAATTGCCAGAAAATGACCGTTTCATGAACATTAGTTTTGAAAGATGACTTGGTTGAAGGTGCAAAACAAACAAACATTTTTTGTTTTCTTGAGATTGTAAATTGAAAACAAGAGACTGAAATTCAAACATCTAAACCTCATTAAAATGGAAATATCATAAACTTCTTACAAATTGAAAAGAAAAATTAAGAAAGCAACATCCAACTAGACTCTAGCCTACTCGACAAACTGGAGCCCTTGTTCGATGAGATCTTCAATCTTATGCTTCGACGTCCTACAATCGTCAGTACTGTGCCCTGGTAGTTGATGGAACTGGCAAAACTGATTGAGGTACTCCCGGACTGGGTAACCCCGGGATAAGGCGTGAGATGCTGTAGTAGGTCCAACTCCTATAGCTTCACGAGTGCTTGACTAAAGGGTCGGCCGATTCGGTAAACTGCCTCTGTGCAGGGAACCGCCTAGGTCAGATGTGGCCTTGGTGCTCTGCTTTGAAACACTGAGCTGGCGCACATTGTTCTCCCTGTCGTGAAGCTAAGACTATTTTGGCTGACCCTGACTTAAAGGTCCCACAACCCATACCCTGAGCTCTGGGTTCTCCTAGCTTTAGCTCGCCTTTATGAATCTTTTCTTCAATGACTCTTACCTGCCCCATCAGCATGTCAAAATAGGGAAATATGTGCAACTCGGCTCGTTGTTGTATTGCTTCTGCATATGTCCACAATCATTCGAATCTGTTCTTGCTCATCCATGTTCTTAGGCATAGCAATGGCCTTCATCCTCCACCGTTTGATGAAGTCGGACATTGATTCACTGTTTCCCTGCCGGTACTGGCAGATCGGACCTGGTGACCTTCAAGATTCTTAGCATACTCGAAATGGTGTTGGAAAGCCTCACAAACCTCTTCATAGGTTTTGGTGTTCATCCTCTGAGTCAAGTACCAACGTTGAGGTATTTCATCGAGATAACGGGCAAAACCTTGGCCTTCTGCATGTCATTCAACTGAGGATGGACATTTCCCTATCGAACATCGCCAGATGGATCTGCGGGTCTGTGGAACCCTTGTATAGAGCATGTTTGGGTAGCTTCAACTTTAGAGGGAGATTAACCTCGGGGTATGATTCCATAGAAGAGTATCGAAACCAGCTGGCTTGCTAGCTTTTTCCTTGCGCTCGATCCTTTTCAGGGCCTTCCTTAATTCTGCAGTAGTTGGCGGTCCGGGATGACTTGCCCTACAAATCTTTGTGCATCCTGGGCCTCGATAGAGTTAACTTCGATGTAGTCACGCTCGTTCCCAGAGCCAGCAATCTTTCCTGAAATGTTTTCCAGATGACCAACCTCAAGGGAATTGATTTTTCTTTTCAGCTCTTCGGTGATGGTGACATACTTAGCCTCCATGTCATTAGTGGTGGACCTATGTTTCTGTTCCACGGCATCAAAGGCGGCCATGTACCTTTGCTCTAAGGCTACAAACTGGGCCTCCATGCTGACTGGTTTTCCTCCCTCTGCCATACTTGGATTCGGGCTTATCTGTTGGAAAACAAAAGTGGATTGAGCTAAAATTCTGGACCGTGAAGAAGTTTTAGGTAAAACTTGTTTTGGCTGCAAGAAAAGCACTTGAGCAAGAGTGTTTTGAAGATTGTGGGTAGGCACTGAGGCCCGAAATGAGTGGAAGGGAGGCGCCTAGAATGTTTGAAGAATGTGGCTCTTGGACTAAAATAATTTGAGAATTGGGCGCTTGGGCTAGAATGTGTTTGGGCTAGAGGTAACAACATGGGCCAAAATGATTTCTAAACCTGATTTGCTTGATGGTTGAGTGAATTTTTGGGCCAAGTAATTCTGGTTGGGCCTAAAAGATAAAACACCTATGTCTGGGAGGTCTTGGGTCAGCCCAAAGAAAGTCTTCTCACTAACTAGAATGAGCCTTGAAATGGAAGGCCTGATGGATTTTCATGACTGTTTTAGGTGGATTTGTTTTTCATGGGCTTAGAACTAAATTGATAATTAAATTGGCTGAAAGAGAAATCACCTAAGTCTAAACTTCTGGGCCAAAGCCCAAATGATTCACATATCAAACCAAACAGGGCCCTAGGCCACAAACAATAAAACCGTAAATTCGGGTTGGGCTGAGTTGGTGTAGGAAAAGTTCCTATCAATTCCTAGGCTGGGTAGTGGACCGATCACACAAGCAGACAAGGCCCACACAAAAGTCTACATGTCCTCACCTGGCGCTTATCCAATTCGGGAATGGATCGATCCGGAGAGGTGCTTGGGGCATGGGCCCAAGTCACCACAAAGGAATAGGGCTTGCACACTATTCTCTTTGGGCTTCCCCACTTTTTTCACATCACCTGAAGGTATGCGTCTACGATCGGGTCTTTGACTGACCAAACAATGGGCTAGGTAAGGACACTGCCAGGAAAACGCTTGGGGCTAAGGCCCAAGTATTAGGGGATGTGGTTAGACAACACCCTCCTCTTTTCCCCCGCTTATTCACATCACCTAAAAGGTGTAAGTCCCTGACAGGGGACCCTCAAATGGTCCCGGGGTGAAATCGGTTTGTGTGGACCCTCGCTCTCACATGATGCAAAGGTGCAGAAATTAAAATGCGCACAAAGGTAAACAAACAATGTAATAAAAGCCATAAATAAACATTTCAAGTTAAGCCCTCTTTCTTAAAATTAAACAAGTTAAAAATAAGAAGTTGTTCCCAGCAAAGTGGCCAGTCTGTGAGCCTCGATTTTTAAACCCTACCCTATGTTGATTAAGTTGATTAGGATCTAACCGGGTTTTAGGTACACTTTTAACCTAAGTTTAATAACAATGCCATATAACATTAATATTAAAACCTAAGCTAGCTCACTGGAACCTATTATGAGTCGCCACCTAATTTTTACCGAGATCAAATTAGGAAAGGAGAGTTTGGGTTCGGGGCTTGGTATACAACTTATTTAGGTTCAAATTACTTTCATTACCCCTAGAAGTCATTTTTCCTCTACTTATTTTAATTACTGCTTATTACGAGTGTTTTAACCTAAGTGCGCGAGCTTCTGTTTTTTTTTGTGTTTTTTAGCATTTTTGACAGAAATGAAAGTGAAAGTTGAAATTACCTAAACTAGAGTTTCAGAGGCAGAATTAGGTCAAATTTTGTTTCCGTCCGTGACTACGGACCTAATGTCCGTACCCACGGACCTAGTTAATCTATGTGGAAATAAAAGTCGAATTAACAGAAAACGAAAATTTGAAAAGTCCGAGGCCACGGACAGGATGTTCGTGGGCCCGAACATTGTTTAGAGAAAACCTAAAATTTAAAAATTTTAAAATCCCGCCGCTGTCCGTGGGTGTCCGTGGCCACGGACAACCCGTCTGTGGTCCCGGACCACCCACAGACGGGGTTTTCTGGTGGTTCCCGACGGTGTTTCGGCTAAGAAATTATGCACGTGTAGCCTGAAAGGTATACAATACGTTAGTAATTGAAAGATTGCAGTTTGAAATCTAATTATGCACGAAACTTGACAAACAAGTAACTAGGCAGAAGCAAAATCAATTAGTAGTACAGAAGCCGAAAAGGGTTGGTTTGAGCCCAAAATTTAACAGAGAGTTAATAAGGTTGTGGGGAGTTAGAAAAGTAGAATTATAACCTGTTTTACCCTCGAATTCAAGATGATTCTTCACGTTGGGATTCATCGGAGGCTCCGATGATGCCGGTTCCGGATTGAGTTCGACCCGAGCTTCTGGTTGTTGATTGTTGATGATGTTCTTCGCGTTTTGGAGGTGGTTTGGTTGATGTTTGATGATTGTTGATGTGTTGGGAGTTGAAAAATGTGTTTAGATGGTGATTTCGGGGGATTTTTGATGTGATTTTGGTGCTTGGATGTGTAAAAACGTGAAGAGAATGAGACGCTACCTTCTTTGAGAGTCCAGGGTTCTTGAGGTTCTGATTTGATCATGGGATAAGGTTCCTTATATAGGCCTTCTTAAAGATAGAAAAATCCGGTAAAAACCGAGATTTACTCTGATGTTTTAGCTCAAGGGCCTTCCAAAGGAATTTGATTATGAAATTTTACACATGGGTAAAGGATGATATTTCTGATTTTTCTAAAGTGGAATCGAATTTTTTGGATATTGGAATATTTTAAATTCAATTTCTCGTCAGATTCAATCAGAAATTGCTAGAAAATTATTGGAAATTCGAAAAATCAAAATTCCAACGTCATTACGCTTCTAATGTCATCCTCTATCATGGGTTAAAATTTCAAAGCATTTGAACTGATTTGACCCTTATTTGGAGGAGAGAGAAAGCCTATAGGGGGCTTAGGAGCCTTGAAAAATTACAAAAATGCCCCCAGAGATGACTAAACTCTGTCCCTAGTACTCTGAAATGTGCCGATCGAACTGGGAACCCTCGCTACTAGCCTATTAGTAGAGACCCTCTTCCGGGGGGGTTGAAATTTTGGGTATAACAACACCCGAGTGAGAATTAATGTTGTTTGTTCTTCCGTTGTAAGACGTTTTTAATTATGCTACGTGAGGGATTATTACGTGTTTATCGAGAGGGGTGTTACACTTGAAATACCCCAAACCTTGATGTGTTGTTTAAATATTAAATTGGCATATTAAGGCTAAAAAGTGCCTTTGAAACGTTAGAGAACAATTTAGACCATAGAAACATAATAAAGTACCATTAAGACAATTTGAGCAAAAACATGCTCTAAGCTTGGGATAACCTTGATTAAGACTCAAAGAGCTTACCAAAACCTTATTAACATGTTAATGGACATGTTAAACTAATTACTAAAGAAAACCAAGCTTAAAAACAATTTAAAACACAAAATGTGGTTTAAGGAGTCTTAAAGCACATTTTTGAAAAATTGTCTTGGAAATGGGTTTTGAGTGACTAAATGCCCATCATTAGACCTTAATCAATATGTGTACTACTTAGTATCACATTAGGAAGTCTAAATCAATGGGGAATCAAAATTTTCACAAATATGTGCACTAATTTGTGAATAGTGCTCAAATAGTGCTAGTTTATACTTAAGTCAACTTAGCTTAATTAAATGGTCAACAAAGACATAAATATTTCATGTAGATGAAGGGGGGCATTTTTAAGGTGGGGATTCATCCCACATGCTAGCCAATAAGAAAGAAGAAGAGAAAATAAGAAAGACTATTTGTTTTTTTGTTTTAAGCTTAAATCATACAAAAGTAAAACCTCTCACCTCTCTTCTTCATTCCCTCTTGTTCCCACCGTCTTCATCCTTCATCCTCCCAACCAAAAACATTTTGCTACAGCACCTCTCCATTCTTGATCTTCCTTTGCTTGTAACTTCTAGCTCCATGCTCCAAATTCAATTCCAAGACTACCTTTGTCTTAGTTAGACCAAGCTCTACATTTCTATCTTTTCAAATCCTCAAGAACTCCAATTCGGTTCCATGGAGAATCTCCATTGAAGGAGGAAAAATTCATCTTTTTATACCTTGTCATTCTCCTTTGCTTCAAGGTAAGAAAAACCAAAGAAAATTCATGTTTCCTCTCATTTTCATATATGGCCGAAAATCATCTCGTGATGATGCCTTTTCTTGCTCTTTTTAGTAGCTTGAACTGATCTTCAAAGGACTAGGATGAGTCCTACCTTGCTTCTCAATCAAACTCTCTTTCAATTCCAAGGTAAATATCAATTCTAGTGTTTAAAACACTTAGGTTAATCTAGGGTTTATTCATGAGTTTAAGTATAAAGCTTAATGCTCTTTACCCTTATATGTGTGTGATTAGAAGGTTGACAAGTGAACAAGTCCTTGCTGATTTTCAATCAAAGAAAATAAGAAATAAATCTTTAAGAGGAAGAGGTAAATAACCTAACCTAATGTAGTTTTGTACCTTAGGAAATTGAGCTTTAATTGCTTAATAAACACCTAAAGAGCCAATGGAAATGAGCTAGAAAACTATCCACAAGGTGGACTATAAGGACATGGGAGCATTGTTGTGTGTATTTGCAGGTTGAAGGCAAATATATGTGGAAATTCAGTGTTTAAGATTATTGCAATTTAAGGGCCTAAGAGCCATGTTATTTTAGGGCCTAAGAGCCAAGCATTTATGAAATACACCTAATTAATTAAACATTGTTTTAACATATAATTAATTAAATTAAGGTTGTTGAAGACATAAGTTTTGCAGATGATTGCCTCCTCAGTCAAAGTAGCGATGCAGAAAGACTTGGCGTTGTCACAACTTACCAGCTCGAGTACCAATGCAGAAGCACCTGTTCACTTGTTTCTATCTGCCAAGAAGCGCGAATACTACTAAGTGGCAGTGGAAAACTCAGATGCGTGGGAGCGTGCGTAAACGCGAGAACGTGAAGCACAACAGCTCCACGACTCCGATACTTGCGGAAACAAATCAAAGAGCCGCTACTTGGAGACTTCACCGAAGATTTAGGATATAGTTAAACGAGTATATAAGCATATCATTGTAATTAGTTCAGTGTGCATTCAAGATTATTCAGAGAAAGAAAATATTCTTGAGAGATCTTAGTGAGATAGTGTCAATCAGCTTAGGTATTTATTACCTAGAGAGCACACATAGAACACTCCTCTTTACTCCTTGTAACACATTGATCAAAGCCGAGAGTAGAGCGAGTGTTGGATGAGACAGAGTACCTCTGTCGAATCCCAAGATAGGAAGCTAGGTTGTAATTCACATCGAATTTCAATACAAGCAGAATCCTATCTTGTTAAGTTTAAACAAAAGCTTCCGCGTTATTATTTTCTACACACATTTATTCTTCAAGCAGAGTGGTCTGAGACTAACACCTCAGACCTACTCGGTCAGCCCCCGATCCCATCAAGTGGTATCAGAGCCTGCGTTGGCTGACAAATCTCTCAAAATGGCGGAAATCTCAAATACCAACAACAACAACAACAGAATGCAAGTGGAGAACCCAAAGCTAACTTCCACAAACTACAACATGTGGAAAAACAAGATGGAGTCACACCTCCAGTCACTCAATCAACAACTCTGGACGGTAGTGACGAAAGGTAATTTCCCAGTACCTGGAGGGAAAGACCAAGCTCTTATACTGCTGAGGAGCGCAGATGTGTTGAGCTAAATGCCCAAGCCGTACGAGTTATCTACACTAGTCTCTCTCCATCCGAAAGAAGAAGAGTGTATCACATCAAGGTAGCGAAAGACATCTGGGATCACCTTCGAGCTATTCACGTAGGAAATACTGAGCTTCGAAAGTCAAAGATACAAGAACTGAAGATGGACTACTAAAACCTCATGGGAAAGCCTGGAGAGTCCCTCGGTGACATGCTTGCGCGATTCACTGAACTCACTGCTACTATGGAAGAGCTGCAGATTGGAGAGTCAAATGAAAATATCAACAACAAATTTCTAGAGAGTCTGGGCGAAGAATGGACCGAAAGTGTTATCTCTATGAAGGCTTCCAAAAGTCTAGAAAAATGGACTTTGACTGACTTGGGATCTTATCTTCAGTCCATCAACAAATACAAGATGAATATCAAAAATAGAGGTAACGCTTCTCACTCTAACCATACTGTTTCTTATTCCAATGTGAATCAAGCTTTGCAGGTAAAGACTACACCCAGTCAGACATCAGCCCACCAGAACGAGTTATTCCATTATGATACTACCTCCCAAATCAGGATTTAATCTTTCAGCTTCGGGACACTATGATTGATGGCATAAGAGGAAGGATCAGTGAACACCTTCGAAGATATGGCCATGCTGGTCAAGAACTTTAAGAAATTCATGCGAGATCGATCAGAAAGAAACAGTCCAAACAGGTTCAGCCAAAATCAAAACCGACAATATCAATCCTACAACCGTAATCAGCAAGGCAATACTGGAACTGGAAACCGAGTATGCTTCAAATGCCTGAAGTCGGGGCACTACGCCAATAACTGTCCACTCAAGAAAAAGGATGATCGTGAGCAATCATCACTGATAGCAAATTCAGCATGGGGAGACTCTGACTCAGAAGAACCTGAGATGGGAACATCAAGCTTAATCTGCCTTATGGCTCATAAAAGTCAGGTATGCAAGAGTCCCTCTTTAGAGGTAACTGAATATTTGTCAGACTCATGTGCTATTCCTTCTTTAGATTTATCTACTTACTACATAGACCCCAATCATCCTGAATTTGAATTAACTGAAGAACAAGAAGAATAGCTTCTCTTTACGAAGAAATTCATGTGCTAAAGGGTCATGTCAACAACGATCGACTTAAATTGCAAAAGAAACACAAGTTCAACTCGAGAAAGAGGTTGATTCCCTGAATAACACTCTTAAAAAGTCTCATATGGAATCACTCTCATCATCGAGTCCTCCTCACTGGCTGAAAAACAAAGGCAAAGTTAATCTGCCGAAAATGGCCTCAAAACCCAACGATCTTCAAAGAAGAAAATTCCAAAAGAAAAATTTGAAAACAAATTTTGTTGGCAAAAGAAGTATGTTCATCTACCGTCTTTACTAATTTGTGGCTACTGTGGCTACGATGGGCACTTCCACTCATCTTGCCATAAGCTTGGCAGAGATTTATCCTTCAATATGTAACGTTTACAGACTCTGTCTAAAGCACGACATCTTCACAACTCTTTTGCTTCAAAGAGGGAACCTAAGTTCGCCTGGGTTCCCAAGTCTGACCTCTGATTATCTTGTAGGGAGAGGCCGTGGACAATGACTCTTGGTTTCTAGATAGTGGATGCTCACGACATATGACAGGAGACCTTGACAAGTTCACGACTCTCTCTCAACACCATGGGGGAAAGGTCACTTTCGGCGACAATGCTCATGGTGAAATCATTGGTATTGGAACCATCGGTAACCCCTCTCTTTTTAAGATAGAAAATGTTAATTTAGTAGATGGACTTGGACACAGCCTTCTAAGTATCTCTCAAATATGTGATCTCTTTAATATTGTTCTTTTCTCGGCCTCTGACTGCAAAATCTTTGATGAGCAAACAGGTCTTCTAAAAGCCACTGGTATAAGGGTGAACAATCTTTACAAATTATCTCTTGAAAACCTTACCTAGATGGCACTCTCTATCTCAGTGTACAAGAATATCCCCTTATGGCACTTTCGTTTAGGTCATGCACACGGCAAACTTCTCAACAAAATCAAAAACAAAAATCTTGTAGTAGGACTTCCTCAGACAAACTTCTTCCAGACCGACACCCTCTATCCTGCGTGTGTACAAGGGAAACATTCGAGAGCAAGTTTTCCAGGTAAAACAGAAATGTCTACATCATCCCCGCTGGACATGCTGCACATGGAACTATGTGGTCCAATGCGTGTTCAAAGCAAGAGTGGTAAGAAGTACGTTCTAGTCATCATTGATGACTATTCGCGCTAGACATGGGTACTCTTTCTTAAGAACAAATTGGAGACATTCTCTAAATTCGAAACTCTGTTCAAAATGATTACTAACAAAATGTCCACTATTGTCAAGACAATTCGTTCTGACAACGGTACAAAATTTTGCAATTTCCAGTTTTCAGAATTTTGCAGGACAAAGGGAATCATGCATCAAACATTAGCTGCTCGTACTCCACAACAAAATGGAGTAGTAGAACGAAAGAATCGCACCTTGGTAGAAATGGCAAGAACAATGCTCATTGATAGTAACCTTCCAGCCTCATACTGGGCAGAAGCGATCAACACTGCAGCATACATCCTGAATCGAGCGTCAATTCATCCTTTCATCGGCAAAACCCCATATGAAATCATCAAAGGTCGCCCTTCTTCAGTAACTCATCTACGGCGTTTTGGATGCAATTGTTTCATACACAATAATGGAAAAGATAATCTAGGCAAGTTTGATTCTAAAATTGATGAAGGAATCTTCCTTGGATACTCATCCCATAGTCGAGCTTATAGAGTACTCAATAAACGCACATCATGTCTTGAAGAAAGTCCTCATATCCGTTTTGAAGAACTCTCTAACTCTAGCGACTGCGAACACAACCCAAATGAACCACATGAAGATGCCTCAGATACTACCTTCATTGAAATACCAGTAGCTACCATCCCTGCACCACAAACACCTCTTGCAACAGACTCATCCTCCGACAGCGACGATGACCCTGATGACTCATTCAAGGTTGCCTCACCTACTCCCACACATGAACCACCACCTCCTCCACAAACCACACCACACCTAACAATCACCAAACACCAGATCCCTCCACTAATCTTTCATCAACCTCCGCAAGAAAATTTCAACAAGCCTCCGCTCACCCAATTACTCAAATGCTAAGTGATCCATCCAAAGGCGTTCAAACACGCAGTGAGATCCATCAGAATCTCTGTGCCTTCAATGCCTTCCTGTCCACAATCGAACCTAAGAATGTCCAACAAGCCCTACAGGATCATGACTGGATACTCGCCATGCAAGAAGAACTACATTCTCTGCAAAGACACTCTGTCTGGCGACTTGTTCCCTGTCCAACCAACCATAAACCAATTGGTACCAAATGGGTGTTTCGCAACAAGTTAGATGATCAAGGGAATATCTCTCGCAACAAAGCTAGACTAGTAGTTCAGGGATACGCTCAAGCTGAAGGAATTGATTACGATGAAGCTTACACTCCAGTAGCTCAAATTAAGGTAATTCGAATACTCGTGGCCTACGCGGCTCATCGAGGTATGAAGCTCTACCAAATGGATGTAAAAACTGCATTTTTACATGGATACATTGACAGAGATGTTTATGTTGCTCAACCACCAGGCTTCGAAGATCCACCCACCCGGAGTATGTCTACAAGCTAGATAAAGCGTTATATGGCCTGAAGCAAGCACCACGGGCATGGTATGAGCGTCTCTCATCTTACTTATTGTCCCATGGGTTCATTCGAGGTAAGGTTGACAAAACTCTCTTCACTCTCACCAAGGTGAAGACATACTCATTGTGCAAATCTACGTCGACGATATAATTTATGGATCCACTATTCCTGAATTATGTTCATTCTTTTCTGATCTAATGAGTAAAGAGTTTGAAATGAGTGCTCTTGGAGAATTAAAATTCTTTTTAGGTCTTCAAATCATTCAGCAAGAAAACGGGACTCAAATTCATCAACAGAAATACATTAACAAGCTGTTACTCAAATACAAGATGCAGGATTCGAAAGCAACACCCCTCCAATGTCCGTAACAGAGAAACTACATCTAGATGAAAAAGGAATTGTTGTTGATGCTACACTATACAGAGGTATGATAGGTTCTCTCCTTTATTTAACAGCAAGTAGGCCTGATATTCTCTACGTTGTATGTCTCTGTGCAAGATTTCAGGCAAACCCAAAAGAATCACACCTACAAAGCGTAAAGCGAATCTTTCGCTATTTGAAAAACACCCAGGACATGTACCTCTGGTACCCAAGTACTCCTGATTTCACTCTAATGGGTTATAATGATTCTGATTTTGCAAGCTCCTTATTAGACAGAAAAAGCACGTCTGGCACTGCACAATTTTTAGGACTCTGTCTTGTCGCTTGGAATTCAAAGAGCAAAACACGGTAGCCTTGTCATCTGCTGAGGCCGAATACGTCTCCGCAGCTGCTTGCTGTGCATAGATACTCTGGATACAACAACAACTACAGGATTATCTCATTCCTTCTACTTGTACTACAATTTTCTGCGACAATAATAGTGCTATTGATTTATCTAAAAACCCTGTTCATCATTCCAGGACAAAGCACATTGAAATTCGTCACCATTTCTTAAGAGATTGCGTTGAAAAAGGGCAAATACAACTAGAATATGTTCCTACTTCAGATCAACTTGCAGACATATTCACCAAACCGTTGCAACGAGGTCCCTTTGAAGCTTTACGTTCACACCTAGGTATGACCCGTATGACTTAGCTAAGGTTGTATCTCCTTCTCTTGGTTTTTCAATATCTGGGTGAAATGCATGAATACGTCTGATGACCAAGTCTGTCTGTCAAATAAAAAAACACCAGCGTAAAAATAAGAGTCTTTGCTTTCTGAAAAACCTCCCGCGAATTTTTCGCCCTATAATCCGCAACAACCCAGCTGAAATACCCTAAACCTTGATATGTTGTTTAAATGTTAAACTATGGTATATAAAGGCTAAAAAGTGCCTTAGAAACATCAGTGAACAATTTAAACCATAGTAAAACACAATAAAACACTAAGACACAGTTTGAGCAAAACATGCTCTAAGCTTGGAAGTGAACTTGGTTAGGACCCAAAGAGCCTACCAAGACTTAATAATATTCAATTATGATTATATAAGGCTAATTAAGTCCTTAGGAAACCTTGGTAGACCATTAAACCGAACAAAACACAAAAAATGCCTTAAAGTCAATATGGGCAAAAATGTGCTCTAAGCTTTGGATAAATTTGTATAAGACCTAAAGGTCATACCTATACCTTATAAATATGTTAATGAACATATTAAATCAATTACTAAAGAAAACCAAGCTTGAAAACAAGTTAAAACACAAAATGTGCTTTAAGGAGTCTTAAAGCACATTTTTGAAAAATTGTCTTGTAAATGAGTTTTGAATGGCTAAATGTCCATCAATACTCTTTAATTAACATGTGTACTACTTAGTATCACATTTAGAGGTCTAAATCAATGGGAAATCAAAATTTCACAAGAATGTGCCTTGTTTTTGTGAATAGTAACAAAAAATGCTAGTTTATGACATAAGTCAATATAAGTAAGTTAATTGGTCAACAAAGACCAAACTACCCCTAAGTAGATGATGGGGGGCGGTTTTTATCAAGGTGAGTCACCACCTTGTTAGTTAATAAGTAAATAAGTAATGAAAAAGCAAGTAAATTCACTATTTACTTTACAACTTATAATATCTTCAAAGTATACTCTCTCACCTCATTCTCTTCTTTCCTCCTTGGTTCCCACCGTCTCCAACCTCCTCCATCCTTCTCCATCGGTTTTGCTACAGCAAGTAGCCATTCTCCATCTTTGAATGCTTGTAACTCATGACTTCATGCTCCAAATCAAATTCTAAGACCATATTTGCCTTAGTTAAGCCAAGCTCTACACTTCTATCTTTTCAAATCTTCAAAAGCCTCATTCCGTTGCCATGGAGATTCACCATTGATGGGGCTTGAGCTTACCTTTTCATGCCTTGTCATTCTCCTTTGCTTCAAGGTAAGGAAAGTCAAAGAAAAACTTCATTTCCTTTTGTTTTCATAAGTGACCGAAATCACCTTCTTCATGGTGTTTTCTTTTGCTTTGTTTTAGCTTCATTCCAATCATTCAAGGGCTTGGTGGAAACCTCTCTTGTTACATATTCAAGTTCTCTTTCAAATTCTAAGGTAAACTTCTATTTTAAGTGTTTAGAACACTTATGTAAATTTAGGGTTTATATGTGAGTTTAAGTATGAAACTTAATGCTCATTACCCTTATATGTATATTGATTAGAAAGTTGACAAGTGATCAAACTCCTTGCTGATTTTCGGTTCAAGAAACAAGAAAGAAGTTTGAGAGGAAAAGAGGTAAACAAACTATCTCAATGCAGCTTAAATGCCTTAGGAAAAATGAGCTTGATTTGCTTAATAAAATACCGAAGGAGCCAATGGGAAAAGAGCTAGTGAATTGTTCTTATGGAGATTATTAAAGGGCATATGTGATGTTGAGTGTATTTGCAGGTTAAAGGCAATATATTATGTGGGAAATTCAGTGTTTAAGGTTTATGTTATTTAAGGGCCTAAGAGCCATGTTATTTATAGACCTAAGTGCCAAGCAATTTGATTATGCACTATATTGTGATGTAGTGTAAAATTTGGTGAAGTTTTTGTGTGTGAGAAGGTTCTTGATGGATTTAGGTGTTCTTGAATGTCTAATGGTGAAAAACAATGTGTTTTGGTATGACAATATGCTAGGAGAACCTATGACAAAATTTGGACAATGTACAAGAAGATTTAAGTGTTTAAATGAGCTTTGGTGAACTAGGAAATGTGAGGAATGGATGAATGTTTATTAGGGAAGAAAACATGTATTAAGGTGTGTAAAGTGTTACAAGGACTTAGGTATTGTCTTGGAAGTTCTAGGAATTCAATGAGTGTTTTTGTGATGTAATAAAGTCTTGGAGAAGTTTGTTTTAGGTTTAGGTAATGTTGATGTACAAGGAATGAATGATGTTAGGTAAGGATTGAGAAAGGAATTTTAAGAAGGTGTGAACAAGGAAATTTAATTAGTAAGAAAAGATGCTTGGGTGATGATAAGGTGTAGAGGAAACATCTTGGTATAATGGTCATTATAGGTGAATACCACTTAGAAAACCAAAAGAGAAATGTTACAAGTGTTAAGAGATTTATAAGAAAAATGAGTGACAAGTTGGACAATGTTTTAAGGTGAATCAAAGTGATATTTTGGTATTAGAATATGCCTAAGATCATGTGTGGAGTTTGGGTAATCAATGGATGAAGAAATAGATGAAACAAGACTTGAAAATGTTGATTTGGGGATTCTGTTACAGTGGTGCGGGACCTAGGAATTGGGTGATGTCCCGGACCATACACAAAAAGGGCCGAGAGTAAGAAGACTGTCTTGGTCCGGGACTTGGGTCAGTACAAGGTCTCGGACCACCCTATTAAAACTAGCCGAGAATTGCTTAAGTGTTGGTCCGGGACTTAAGGTAAGGACCAAGTCCCGGACCACTCTAAAAATGTTGTTTAAGGTATGAAAATGATGTGTAATGATGGGGATTGATAAGTAATGATGTTATAAGGTTGTTAAGGACATGTTAGGTGAGTTATAATGACAATTAAGTGAGTGAAAAGTTGTAGTAAAATGTGGAAGTAAACAAGTTAAAAACGTTAAGTTACTTAACTAGTTAACGGCGTTAACCATAGTCGTTCAACGTTACGCAAACATGTTACCCCCAATGTTAATGAAGCCAACTTTAATGTTACCAGTTGTTTCGTGAATTGTTCGAGGAACATAAGTGGACATGATAGAGTGGACTCCGGTGACAGGTATGGTTTTCTTGCAACCTGTGTCCTACCGGATTACACCGGCTTGTATGCCAATGTGTTTTTCTGTATGTTTTCCACGTTGTAAGATAAAACATGTAATGAGTTTATAGTAATTCATTTATGTGGCGTGTTCAACTCCGATACCATTTAACCTCCAAAGTGTTAAACCTTAGCTAACTGAGTCTAGGATCACATGAGAGTTCGGTATTCGGATTAAACGACCCGAACCATGGGACGTTCTAACCACGGCTATGCGTGTGTTAATTGTGTGATATTTGTGTGTGTATGTAAGGACCTCCCTCGTATGTTTAACCTGGTTGTAATACTGTATGGCGTGTGGATGTGATAGACTCCATAGTGGGCTCTAACTAATATCTAAAAGTAAGTATGTACTAACAGGGGTGAGGAATCCGGTTGTTCCGGTCGCGCGTTGTTTGGGAGTGGGTATCCTTTTTAGCCTTACCCTCCTCTCTGTTATGGTTGTTACCCTCACGGGTTATGATCTCCCATTAGCTTACTCCAAAGCTTAGCTATTCTGACTTATGATCGGTTTAGGGGGAACATGTGTTTTATGTGGTGTGTTCGGGTCACCATATCCGAACCATCTTAACTTAAGTTACTCATCCGACTATTAGGACGGTAATGATAAGTGTGAAATTGATATGATTTTATAGGTGCTAAATTCTTATTTATGCAACCTTTTTATGTGCTTTTTCACACTTATCCTATGTTTTTCATGACTCTTACTTTGGGCAAGAACTGATGCTAATTTATATGTTTTAAGCAGGAAATGATGGTAGAAATGCATAGGTCTCCTCACGAGCTTTCCAACGCCGCAAACGGGAAACAAATCGGAGCTCATATGAAGAATTTAGACTCTATCAAAGTTGTGTCTGGTGCAACATATATATATATATATATATATATTTATATATATTTCCGAGACTGCCGTGAAGGATTTAGAAGAAGAAGGGGGAAGATTGGAAATATGCAAGAAAGTTGGGGGCTGGAAAATAATAATAAAAAAGAAGAAGTTTACGATTTATAGAAAAAGAAAGAAAAACAATGAAAAAAACAAAACGTCAAAGCGCACTTGCGCAGGAGAAAAATATACAAAAAAAAGGAAAAAAAAAAAGAAAGATGTGAGAGGCGTTAAAACGGGAGAGAGGAGAAAAGAAAAGAAATTATGAAAAAAAAGAAGAAAAGAAGGAGCACAAAGGAGAGAGGAAAATAAAGAAAGAAAGAAAAGAAGAGGGGAGGCGCAGGACAGACGCAGAGAGGGGGGAAAGGAATAAAAATATAAAATAATGGTTGAAAAGGGACAATTAGACACACGGATAAAAAAGAAAACAAACAGACAGGCGCGAAGAGAGGGGGGAGGATCGCAGAAATAAGACAGAGGAGAACGACTGGAAGGATTTACATTACAGAAAGCGGCTCTCTCATACTCTCTACCGGCGCGACTATTTCCAACCGTGGAGAAGAGATTTCTGCTCCAATTTTATTCATCTGCTCAACTTTTACCTGGCGAATTTAAGAACTAATAGCAAGATGATTTCTACTCTATCTTCTTGTGTTTGTTCTTTAAATATGTTAGGCTAAAGGATTAAATCTTGGGTGATGAGGGATTTGTAGTTAGACTGATATTATGATTATTTACCGGTTGATTGAGATATTTATTTGGATTGTTCAGGTTGTTGTTTTTATTTACGTTTTTAATAAAAGCTGCAGATTTTTATTATTAGCTTTGCGAATTTCTGTTAGGATCTGATCGTGAATGATAGAAAGGTCATAGCAACCTGTTAATCTGTGGAAAAATTGATTCGATTAATTAATTGGACCTTCACATGCATGAATAATTCTCGCGCTTAATTCTTTTATTTGTATGGCATTAGTTCGTGATTCGGCCTAATGTGTTACGGGTAGAAGAGCTCAATTTGACTAGGATTTAGTCTTAAAGAGATAAAAAGAATTTGCCAATCCAAGTCTCAATTAACCGGTGATAATTATATAATCTGGCTAGCAAAGAATTCCCCTGAACCCAAGGTTCCGTTTCATTCATCTCTTTACACAATTTTATTTAATTTCCTCGCTTGCTACTTTTAGTTTTTAAACCAAAACAAACGACAACCCTTTTATTTATTAATTTCTAGGATTAGATTTTATAACTAAGTCCCCGTGGATTCGACCCCGGTAGCTTCTAGTTCACTATACTCTTTGACCGGGATTTATTTTTGTAACCCGTGGGCATTTTTAGATTTATAGATTTTCTAGGATAATTTTCTTAGTTATTTCTATTTGTCTCTCATTTGCTCGTTTGCAGGTAATGAGTGTTGTATAACGAGTTTATCATGAAGGTGACATCATTCTCTAGGCTTACCAGTGAATTAACTATGTTTGGGTCGGTTCCTAAGAGAACCGTTCCCGTTATGTTATGTGTTGTTTTTTGTACTGCAATTCCCATTGCGATGTTGTTATGTGCACGTTGAAACGTGAAAAGTGTTGTTATGTGGTGTATGTTATATGTTGTGAAATGTGGAGTACGTGGATCATGGATATGAATCCCAGTTGTGATAAGAGGCGTTTAAGGATAACCCGATTAATGGGTAAGTGTCGCCTATTAAGGAAGTAGCTCCATTAGAGGAGAAACACTCTAGGGTTAATGAACGCAATGAGTGACTTATCAAGTAAGGATGTGTTATTTGTTTGTTGAGCCCATTGAGGTGGAATGTTATGTGTTGTTGTTTATAGTTTACACGCATGATTTAAATATAATCAACCGCATGCTAAGACGACAATTAGTTGTGCGTGGCCCGGTAGCATGCGGGCTGTGGGATTACCATACCAGCAAAGGTGCTGAGCCCCCGGGGGGGCACCCTTTTCTCTTCTTTTTCCTATTTCAGGTACAAGGAGCTGGAAGCCGTTCGAGAGTAGGACGGGGTAGTCGTTTGTACATGGGTAGCCATTTAAATTTGTGTATGTATTGTAGATGTAGTAAGACCGAAATTGTTATCGGCATCAGTTTGTAAATACTCGGTATGGTTGGAAGGCTTATGTATGTTGGTTGCTGTTAATGAAAGGTATAGTAATGTACAGTTGCTCGGGAATCTAGTCCATCAGACCGGTACGATGTATATGTAATAGCCTTGTTAGCCACGAGGGTGGTTAACGGCGTGTAACACCAACGAGTTAAGTAATGTGATGAAGTATGTTTTCCGCTGCGGTTTGTTGTTAAGTGTGTTAATGTTGGATGGGGTGTTACAAAAGTGGTATCAGAGCGAAGTATCGCTCTGATGACTGAATTACCGAGCTTAGGAAGTACCGAGTTAGGATTTTAGTACTTTGGGTTAAGGGTTGAGTGATAGCGTGAGAGATACGCTAGTTAGGAGTAACCAGTGTGTACTGGAAACCTACAGTGTCCAACCCACCCTCCACAATCCCTGTTTATAACTTGGGAAACAACGCCAGAGAGATGAAATCCTCTCATACTCGGGAATACCCGATCTGGCTGTTATTAAGTACTTCTGTGAGAACGGAGAACCAGTCATACGGTAGATCCTAAGAGTGGAATCCCGGAGACGGTTTCTACCTGAACAATGTTAACCGCATTTAATAGCGAAGAATAAAGAATTTTGTGTATAAGAGAATAGAATTTCCGGCAACCTGGGTCGACATGCTGAGCAGTCGAGCACAACCAGCTTGCAATGCACCAACCGTGCAACAGGCAGGAAGTGGATTAATGAAACCCGAGACGAGTGTCTACGGGACCACAGTTGTTAAATAATACACCGACGGTATACCAACCGACTATGGAATTAAACATAGTGCCCAAACAGGAGACAAGTCTCAGTAACCACGACAAATGCGTGGAACGGGCTACGAAGAGGAAACAATACTAGAGAAAAGGGGACTCCAAGAATGGGGAACACCCCAGTTAATGATTAATGTAAGACAGTGAGAAGTACCCAGAAGATTTATTGTCAAGACTGTAAGATCAAGTAAGGGCCAACAAGGCCACTGATGACAGTGCGGGTGAGAACAATACCGCAACCGGTGTGTGTATAACCGAGAGCCAGTTAGCATGGCGCACTTGCCATGGCAAGTGCTGCTATAACAGGGCTGTTCGGGGAAGTTTTAACAACTACAAGTACTTAGTAAAGTACCATGAAGTTAATGAGATCATCATGACCATGGAAGGGCTTGATAGCCTAACCTCTGTAATTGGAAATACACCAGTCAGCAAGAAGCTAGATTTGGTTAAGGCAAGAAGACGTTGTGAACCACGAGAATTTTTTTTTCTTTCAACTCAGATTTATTCCAAACTCTTTTCTTTCAAAACCAAATTTCTTTCAAACCCATGCTCATTTTCTACCTTCTTTTAAAAACCAAACCAGAGGACCTACACCGGCCTCAGTGCCACACGGTAGGTAAGTTATACCCAGTTTACTTTTGAATAACCGAAAGGAAACCGGTAAACCCAAGGGTAACAACCCGAGGGAATGGATTGAGTTCATGGTAATACAACAGTGGATAGACTTTCCCTTGATTAGTTCGGGAAGCACAGAATGCATATTGTCACAGGACAATATAGGGAGTTGACAACAGAATACTTCACCTAGGCGTGTGACGGACATTACGAGTGTACCAACTGAAATGTGGGACGACCGCACTTCGATAGGAGCTTGTGGGCCTGACAGACCTACTGATGGGTTAATCGGGTAAGTAGCATGTATTAGTATGGTACCCCACATATGTATACGAGTAAAGTCCGGAACACGGGAAGTAGTCAACTCCATACTACGGTCAGCAGTGAAAGTCAAGCAAGAGCAAGGGTTACCAAAAAAATGGTTGGAATAAAAGAACTCGTTAAGTCGACAAGACTAAATGAATTAGTGAATTCGTTTCAAGGAAATGTTTAAGAGTCGGGGAATACGAAGTGCACTGACTCTTACGTAAAGACATCGCATATGCTTAGGATCCTCAGGGATAAACATGATAGCTGGAACGGTGACCCAGCCTGTACGTGGCAAGGCAGATGCCTAATTTGAGCACGTTAATGTGCAATAAACGGGATGAAACTCCCGGAATGATCACCTAGACTACCGGGGAGTATCGACCTTTATAGAAAAGGATAGTAAACCCAGCTAAATGTACCCATAAGTGCAAACCGATGTAATGGCATACCTTGGCAACACCCAGGAGCAATCCTTGAGGGTGTTTGAATCAACAATGTTGATTGAAACAATGTGACAGAAACGCAAGAGTTGAAACAATTACTCGGTTTAAACACCGAAGGGAACCTACTTAACAGTAGGACCCTAAGTTTGCCAAGACAACTTGGAAGGAATCGTGATGCAACGACCTTGTCGTGGAGTCAATACAACCTCCAAATCATGAAATGTTGCACAGAGAAATAAATGTGTGAACAACCTATGATGAGAAGAGCTCGAGGCAGTAAGGCTTATAAGCCACAAGTAATACGTGTTAAGTACATTTTATTGATTACGAAAGTTTATGTTATACAGGCGAATAGAGCGGGACGAACCACTACTACTTTAAGAGTGGGGATACCTCTCGATATTGCAAGACGGAAAAGTAATAAGTCTAATAGCAACCACCATAGGTGTGTGATGCTAAATGTGTAGTGAACAACGCTCAAGAGCATAAAGACTCGAAGAACAGCATATTCAACAATCATCCAAATAAGTGGCGAAACCCAGTGTAATGGTGGAAGCTAATATATAGCGGGTGCAGTGTAAGTTGATGTTGTATAATGAGTAAGGATACAGTGCGCAATAAGCGACTATTGTATAAGTATTTTAAATGATAAAATGGTGAATGAGCAGAGTTATGAGTTAACCCAGTGGAGATACATAGTAAGTGTTAACAAATGAACCAGGCAGTAAGCCAGTAAGCCAGTATTACGAAATAAGAATCTCAGTGAAACACAGTGTGAGTTCCATTGCATCGCATAAGAGATTTACTGCCAAGAGTTTACGCCTCTGCACTCTGTAAATGAGTGTTTTGGTATTGCACTTGTGCAGTAATGATCGAGTGAGATAGCTAGGAATTTGGGAAAATGTTAAATGTCGTGGAAGTAGAAACAAACTTATAACGCTATAAGGACCAAGGCATAGGAAATGCAAGGTCGTACCAATGAAAGGATACATGTACAAAACAGATGTGGAGACATGTTTAGCAATAATGACGGCAATAACACGGAATACCAAATATCGGTATGGAATATACCTCAAGTGCAAGAAATAACCGAGAGAGCACTACACACTAGGTAGTAGCTCAACCTCAACCGACAGTAAGTCGGAAGGAATCGGTCAGTCATTGTGAAATACGTAGCAGTTTACGCAGTAAGTTATTGGAGAAGGGGATGGAAAGTTTTGAAACTCACCGAATTCGCTCACGGTCAGAATACCACGCATCGGTTGAGAAACCGTTGTTACCATATAAAGGTGATAATTGGGGATGTACAATATAGTAAGAATAACGAATGGGGTAAACTAAGCCCTACAGTTATTAGAGTTTCGCAGCAAAACTAGTGAGCCAGTGATTCAAGTGTTGAATGTGCATGGTGAACATGACTTGAACGGCTAATTATTAATGCCTAGAAGCCTCACAGGCCAGAACCGAAACCAGTTAAGAGTTAAGCCAACTCCAATGAGAATTCTTGGTTTAAGGGACTAAACCGCCAATATGGTCAAGATCCTCTAACCAGAACACATTTGTAAACAGACCGCGTGGAAGTTAAAGTACTTCACGACGGCAGAACTTTGTAAACCAATGATTAAGTGATTAATTACGTGGTGTAATCCCTTTTAAGGGGGGTAGAGCGCAAAACCGCTTAGTGTACTTTACCATACAAGTGTACGTGAACTATGTTGTGCATAGCACAAAATCATTTGTTTTGATGATTGGTGTGTGTGTTTTACGTAAACATACGCATTCATTCATGGTTTAATTGTGGTAATTGTGCACAGAAGATGCGAATACCATTGTGATAAGTGTGTTTATTTTTTTGTTAACAGTTGTGTGTGATAGTACAAGTGTGGGGAGTAGAGAAACTCCCGGGGAACAAAACCCCGACAGTGTTATAAATGTGAAAACTGTGTGTGTTGTATTTTGATAAAATATATGTGTATATATACATATAGTGATTCATGAGAGGGTATGAAACCGACATAGAACCTAGTGAGAATAAGATTCCCTAGGTAGCTAGATTTAAGTGAATGGAGATAACTTAACTGATAGACGGAGTTCTATCCCTTGGAGATGTATGATTATGACTAAATGACTTAAAAGATAGAAAATTGGAAATGAGTGATTTACCTGATGCTTGAAATTGAAGTGGGAGGTGAAACTTGATTTTCATGAGATCAAGGGAAGCCGAACACAAATTGGTGGAAGGATAGTTCAACACTGATGCTGATCACATCAGGGTTGGATGATTCTTGAAGCTCCCTATAAGTGGTCACAAATAATCACGCTAAGAAAAGAAGCAAAGAGCATAAGTTGGACTTGGAGTTGTGTTGCGTTTTCAAAAAGGATTTTCAATTGGTATTTCCAAACAATCGATTAATATTTTGAAATAAAGGATTCTCTTATACTTAACCTAGTAAAGAATATTTTGTAGTACTTGCTCACGAGCCGAGGACACATGAGCCTTTGTCTTCGGACCGGGACATGAGAAGTATATATGTTAAAGATTAGTGATTGTTTTGATCTCCCAAAGGGACGGGGACCAGAAGGTGTCCATCGCGACCGGGTTCTGCGGCATCACAATGTATGTAAAAGATATTTTGGTTGTCATACATGCTAAGACATGTTGTGTGGTATGTGTAATAAAGATTACTTTGACATTGAGTTCCAAAAGTGTATGTTATTAAGACCTATGAGTCTAAATGTGTTGTGTTACATAGACCTATGTGTCTAAAGGCTGTTATGTTATCAAGACCTATGGGTCTAAATGTTGTATGGTACCCAGACCCAAGAGTCTAAGGGTTGTATGTATATGCAAATGTTGTTAAGATACCGGACCATTGAGTCCGAGGTATCATGTGAGTATGTTATGTTATGTATGGATGTGTATATGTACCCGGACCGTTAAGTCCAAGGTTGTGATGTAAAGTATGTTTGGTTATGGAAGTTTATTTCCAAGTGATTCCTGCGTTCTAATCCAAAAGATGTGTGGGAAGTGTAAACTTCGAGGACGAAGTTCTTTTAAGGGGGTAGATTGAAATACCCCAAACCGGATATGTTGTTTAAATGTTAAACTATGGTATATAGGCTAAAAAGTGCCTTAGAAACATCAGTGAACAATTTAAAACCATATAAAACACAATAAAACACTAAGACACAGTTTTGAGCAAAAACATGCTCTAAGCTTGGAAGTGAACTTGGTTAGGACCCAAAGAGCCTACCAAGACTTAATAATATTCAATTATGATTATATAAGGCTAATTAAGTCCTTAGGAAACCTTGGTAGACCATTAAACCGAACAAAACCCAAAATAAATGCCTTAAGTCAATATGGGCAAAATGTGCTCTAAGCTTTGGATAAATTTGTTATAAGACCTAAGGTCACCTATACTCCTTATAAATATGTTAATGAACATATTAAATCATTACTAAAGAAAACCAAGCTTGAAACAATTAAAACACAAATGTGCTTTAAGGAGTCTTAAAGCACTTTTTTGAAAAATTGTCTTGTAAATGAGTTTGAATGGCTAAATGTCCATCAATACTCTTTAATTAACATGTGTACTACTTAGTATCACTTTATCAGGTCTAAATCATGTGGAAATCAAAATATTCCACAAGAATGTGCCGTGTGTTCTGTGAATAGTAACAAAAAATGCTAGTTTTATGACATAATGTCAATATAAGTAATTAATTTGGTCACAGACCATACTACCCCTAAGTAGATGATTGGGGAGGTTTTTATCAAGGTGAGTCACCCACTTGTTAGTTAATAAGTAAATAAGTAATGAAAAAGCAAGTAAATTCACTATTTACTTTACAACTTATAATATCTTCAAAGTATACTCTCTCACCTCATTCTCTTCTTTCCTCCTTGGTTCCCACCGTCTCCAACCTCCTCCATCCTTCTCCATCGGTTTTGCTACAGCAAGTAGCCATTCTCCATCTTTGAATGCTTGTAACTCATGACTCCATGCTCCAAATCAAATTGTAAGACCATATTGCCTTAGTTAAGCCAAGCTCTACACTTCTATCTTTTCAAATCTTCAAAAGCCTCATTCCGTTGCCATGGAGATTCACCATTGATGGGGCTTGAGCTTACCTTTTCATGCCTTGTCATTCTCCTTTGCTTCAAGGTAAGGAAAGTCAAAGAAAAACTTCATTTCCTTTTGTTTTCATAAGTGACCAAATCACCTTCTTCATGGTGTTTTCTTTTGCTTTGTTTTAGCTTCATTCCAATCATTCAAGGGCTTGGTGGAAACCTCTCTTGTTACATATTCACGTTCTCTTTAAAATTCTAAGGTAAACTTCTATTTTAAGTGTTTAGAACACTTATGTAAATTTAGGGTTTATATGTGAGTTTAAGTATGAAACTTAATGCTCATTACCCTTATATGTATATTGATTAGAAAGTTGACAAGTGATCAAACTCCTTGCTGATTTTCGGTTCAAGGAAACAAGAAAGAAGTTTGAGAGGAAAAGAGGTAAACAAACTATCTCAATGCAGCTTAAATGCCTTAGGAAAAATGAGCTTGATTTGCTTAATAAAATACCGAAGGAGCCAATGGGAAAAGAGCTAGTGAATTGTTCTTATGGAGATTATTAAAGGGCATATGTGATGTTGAGTGTATTTGCAGGTTAAAGGCAATATATTATGTGGGAAATTCAGTGTTTAAGGTTTATGTTATTTAAGGGCCTAAGAGCCATGTTATTTATAGACCTAAGTGCCAAGCAATTTGATTATGCACTATATTGTGATGTAGTGTAAAATTTGGTGAAGTTTTGTGTGTGAGAAGGTTCTTGATGGATTTAGGTGTTCTTGAATGTCTAATGGTGAAAAACAATGTGTTTTGGTATGACAATATGCTAGGAGAACCTATGGCAAAATTTGGACAATGTACAAGAAGATTTAAGTGTTTAAATGAGCTTTGGTGAACTAGGAAATGTGAGGAATGGATGAATGTTTATTAGGGAAGAAAACATGTATTAAGGTGTTGTAAAGTGTTACAAGGACTTAGGTATTGTCTTGGAAGTTCTAGGAATTCAATGAGTGTTTTTGTGATGTAATAAAGTCTTGGAGAAGTTTGTTTTAGGTTTAGGTAATGTTGATGTACAAGGAATGAATGATGTTAGGTAAGGATTGAGAAAGGAATTTTAAGAAGGTGTGAACAAGGAAATTTAATTAGTAAGAAAAGATGCTTGGGTGATGATGTTAAGGTGTAGAGGAAACATCTTGGTATAATGGTCATTATAGGTGAAATACCACTTAGAAAACCAAAAGAGAAATGTTACAAGTGTTAAGAGATTTATAAGAAAAATGAGTGACAAGTTGGACAATGTTTTAAGGTGAATCAAAGTGATATTTTGGTATTAGAATATGCCTAAGATCATGTGTGGAGTTTGGGTAATCAATGGATGAAGAAAATAGATGAAACAAGACTTGAAAATGTTGATTTGGGGATTCTGTTACAGTGGTGCGGGACCTAGGAATTGGGTGATGTCCCGGACCATACACAAAAAAAGGGCCGAGAGTAAGAAGACTGTCTTGGTCCGGGACTTGGGGTCAGTACAAGGTCTCGGACCACCCTATTAAAACTAGCCGAGAATTGCTTAAGTGTTGGTCCGGGACTTAAGGTAAGGACCAAGTCCCGGACCACTCTAAAAATGTTGTTTAAGGTATGAAAATGATGTGTAATGATGGGGATTGATAAGTAATGATGTTATAAGGTTGTTAAGGACATGTTAGGTGAGTTATAATGACAATTAAGTGAGTGAAAAGTTGTAGTAAAATGTGGAAGTAAAACAAGTTAAAAACGTTAAGTTACTTAACTAGTTAACGGCGTTAACCATAGTCGTTCAACGTTACGCAAACATGTTACCCCCAATGTTAATGAAGCCAACTTTAATGTTACCAGTTGTTCGTGAATTGTTCGAGGAACATAAGTGGACATGATAGAGTGGACTCCGGTGACAGGTATGGTTTTCTTGCAACCTGTGTCCTACCGGATTACACCGGCTTGTATGCCAATGTGTTTTTCTGTATGTTTTCCACGTTGTAAGATAAAACATGTAATGAGTTTATAGTAATTCATTTATGTGGCGTGTTCAACTCCGATACCATTTAACCTCCAAAGTGTTAAACCTTAGCTAACTGAGTCTAGGATCACATGAGAGTTCGGTATTCGGATTAAACGACCCGAACCATGGGACGTTCTAACCACGGCTATGCGTGTGTTAATTGTGTGATATTTGTGTGTGTATGTAAGGACCTCCCTCGTATGTTTAACCTGGTTGTAATACTGTATGGCGTGTGGATGTGATAGACTCCATAGTGGGGCTCTAACTAATATCTAAAAGTAAGTATGTACTAACAGGGGTGAGGAATCCGGTTGTTCCGGTCGCGCGTTGTTTGGGAGTGGGTATCCTTTTTAGCCTTACCCTCCTCTCTGTTATGGTTGTTACCCTCACGGGTTATGATCTCCCATTAGCTTACTCCAAAGCTTAGCTATTCTGACTTATGATCGGTTAGGGGGAACATGTTTATGTGGTGTGTTCGGGTCACCATATCCGAACCATCTTAACTTAAGTTACTCATCCGACTATTAGGACGGTTGATAAGTGTGAAATTGATATGATTTTATAGGTGCTAAATTCTTATTTATGCAACCTTTTTATGTGCTTTTTCACACTTATCCTATGTTTTTCATGACTCTTACTTTGGGCAATAACTGATGCTAATTTATATGTTTTAAGCAGGAAATGATGGTAGAAATGCATAGGTCCTCACGAGCCAACGCCGCAAACGGGAAACAAATCGGAGCTCATATGAAGAATTTAGACTCTATCAAAGTTGTGTCTGGTGCAACATATATAATATATATATATTTATATATATTTCCGAGACTGCCGTGAAGGATTTAGAAGAAGAAGGGGGAAGATTGGAAATATGCAAGAAAGTTGGGGGCTGGAAAAATAATAAAAAAAGAAGAAGTTTACGATTTATAGAAAAAGAAAGAAAAACAAATGAAAAAAAAAAAAACGTCAAAGCGCACTTGCGCAGGAGAAAAATATACAAAAAAAAGGAAAAAAAAAAGAGAAGAGAATGTGAGAGGCGTTTAACGGAGAGAGAGAGAGAGAGAGAAAAGAAAAGAAATTATGAAAAAAAAAGAAGAAAAGAAGAAGAGCACAAAGGAGAGAGGAAAAAAAAAAGAAAGAAAGAAAAGAAGAGGGGAGGCGCAGGACAGACGCAGAGAGGGGGGAAAGGAATAAAAAAATAATAAAATAATGGTTGAAAAGGGAGACAATTAGACACACGGATAAAAAAAGAAAACAAACAGACAGGCGCGAAGAGAGGGGGGAGGATCGCAGAAATAAGACAGAGGAGAACGACTGGAAGGATTTACATTACAGAAAGCGGCTCTCTCATACTCTCTACCGGCGCGACTATTTCCAACCGTGGAGAAGAGGATTTCTGCTCCAATTTTATTCATCTGCTCAACTTTTACCTGGCGAATTTAAGAACTAATAGCAAGATGATTTCTACTCTATCTTCTTGTGTTTGTTCTTTAAATATGTTAGGCTAAAGGATTAAATCTTGGGTGATGAGGGATTTGTAGTTAGACTGATATTATGATTATTTTACCGGTTGATTGAGATATTTATTTGGATTGTTCAGGTTGTTGTTTTATTTACGTTTTTAATAAAAGCTGCAGATTTTTATTATTAGCTTTGCGAATTTCTGTTAGGATCTGATCGGTGAATGATAGAAAGGTCATAGCAACCTGTTAATCTGTGGAAAAATTGATTCGATTAATTAATTGGACCTTCACATGCATGAATAATTCTCGCGCTTAATTCTTTTATTTGTATGGCATTAGTTCGTGATTCGGCCTAATGTGTTACGGGTAGAAGAGCTCAATTTGACTAGGATTTAGTCTTAAAGAGATAAAAAGAATTTGCCAATCCAAGTCTCAATTAACCGGTGATTAATTATATAATCTGGCTAGCAAAGAATTCCCCTGAACCCAAGGTTCCGTTTCATTCATCTCTTTACACAATTTTATTTAATTTCCTCGCTTGCTACTTTTAGTTTTTAAACCAAAACAAACGACAACCCTTTTAATTTATTAATTTCTAGGATTAGATTTTATAACTAAGTCCCCGTGGATTCGACCCCGGTAGCTTCTAGTTCACTATACTCTTTGACCGGGATTTATTTTTGTAACCCGTGGGCATTTTTAGATTTATAGATTTTCTAGGATAATTTTCTTAGTTATTTCTATTTGTCTCTCATTTGCTCGTTTGCAGGTAATGAGTGTTGTATAACGAGTTTATCATGAAGGTGACATCATTCTCTAGGCTTACCAGTGAATTAACTATGTTTGGGTCGGTTCCTAAGAGAACCGTTCCCGTTATGTTATGTGTTGTTGTTGTACTGCAATTCCCATTGCGATGTTGTTATGTGCACGTTGAAACGTGAAAAGTGTTGTTATGTGGTGTATGTTATATGTTGTGAAATGTGGAGTACGTGGATCATGGATATGAATCCCAGTTGTGATAAGAGGCGTTTAAGGATAACCCGATTAATGGGTAAGTGTCGCCTATTAAGGAAGTAGCTCCATTAGAGGAGAAACACTCTAGGGTTAATGAACGCAATGAGTGACTTATCAAGTAAGGATGTGTTATTTGTTTGTTGAGCCCATTGAGGTGGAATGTTATGTGTTGTGTGTTTATAGTTTACACGCATGATTTAAATATAATCAACCGCATGCTAAGACGACAATTAGTTGTGCGTGGCCCGGTAGCATGCGGGCTGTGGGATTACCATACCAGCAAAGGTGCTGAGCCCCCGGGGGGCACCCTTTTCTCTTCTTTTTCCTATTTCAGGTACAAGGAGCTGGAAGCCGTTCGAGAGTAGGACGGGGTAGTCGTTTGTACATGGGTAGCCATTTAAATTTGTGTATGTATTGTAGATGTAGTAAGACCGAAATTGTTATCGGCATCAGTTTGTAAATACTCGGTATGGTTGGAAGGCTTATGTATGTTGGTTGCTGTTAATGAAAAGGTATAGTAATGTACAGTTGCTCGGGAATCTAGTCCATCAGACCGGTACGATGTATATGTAATAGCCTTGTTAGCCACGAGGGTGGTTAACGGCGTGTAACACCAACGGTTAAGTAATGTGATGAAGTATGTTTTCCCCGCTGCGGTTTGTTGTTAGTGTGTTTTAAGTTGGATGGGGTGTTAACAAAAAGTGGTATCAGAGCGAAGTATCGCTCTGATGACTGAATTACCGAGCTTAGGAAGTACCGAGTTAGGATTTTAGTACTTTGGGTTAAGGGTTGAGTGATAGCGTGAGAGATACGCTAGTTAGGAGTAACCAGTGTGTACTGGAAACCTACAGTGTCCAACCCACCCTCCACAATCCCTGTTTATAACTTGGGAAACAACGCCAGAGAGATGAGAACCCTCATACTCGGGAATACCCGATCTGGCTGTTATTAAGTACTTCTGTGAGAACGGAGAACCAGTCATACGGTAGATCCTGAAGAGTGGGAATCCCGGAGACGGTTTCTACCTGAACAATGTTAACCGCATTTAATAGCGAAGAATAAAGAATTTTGTGTATAAGAGAATAGAATTTCCGGCAACCTGGGTCGACATGCTGAGCAGTCGAGCAACAAACCATTGCAATGCACCAACCGTGCAACAGGCAGGAAGTGGATTAATGAAACCCGAGACGAGTGTCTACGGGACCACAGTTGTTAAATAATACACCGACGGTATACCAACCGACTATGGAATTACAACATAGTGCCCAAACAGGAGACAGTCTCAGTAACCACGACAAATGCGTGGAACGGGCTACGAAGAGGAACAATACTAGAGAAAAGGGGACTCCAAGAATGGGGAACACCCCAGTTAATGATTATCATGTAAAGACAGTGAGAAGTACCCAGAAGATTTATTGTCAAGACTGTAAGATCAAGTAAGGGCCAACAAGGCACTGATGACAGTGCGGGTGAGAACAATACCGCAACCGGTGTGTGTATAACCGAGAGCCAGTTAGCATGGCGCACTTGCCATGGCAAGTGCTGCTATAACAGGGCTGTTCGGGGAAGTTTTAACAACTACAAGTACTTAGTAAAGTACCATGAAGTTAAGTGAGATCATCATGACCATGGAAGGGCTTGATAGCCTAACCTCTGTAATTGGAAATACACCAGTCAGCAAGAAGCTAGATTTGGTTAAGGCAAGAAGACGTTGTGAACCACGAGATTTTTTTTTTCTTTCAAACTCAGATTTATTCCAAACTCTTTTCTTTCAAAACCAAATTTTTTTCAAACCCATGCTCATTTTCTACCTTCTTTTAAAAACCAAACCAGAGGACCTACACCGGCCTCAGTGCCACACGGTAGGTAAGTTATACCCAGTTTACTTTTGAATAACCGGAAAGGAAACCGGTAAACCCAAGGGTAACAACCCGAGGGAATGGATTGAGTTCATGGTAATACAACAGTGGATAGACTTTCCCTTGATTAAGTTCGGGAAGCACAGAATGCATATTGTCACAGGACAATATAAGGGAGTTGACAACAGAATACTTCACCTAGGCGTGTGACGGACATTACGAGTGTACCAACTGAAATGTGGGACGACCGCACTTCGATAGGAGCTTGTGGGCCTGACAGACCTACTGATGGGTTAATCGGGTAAGTAGCAATGTATTAGTATGGTACCCCACATATGTATACGAGTAAAGTCCGGAACACGGGAAGTAGTCAACTCCATACTACGGTCAGCAGTGAAAGTCAAGCAAGAGCAAAGGGTTACCAAAAAAATGGTTGGAATAAAAGAACTCGGTTAAGTCGACAAGACTAAATGAATTAGTGAATTCGTTTCAAGGAAATGTTTAAGAGTCGGGGAATACGAAGTGCACTGACTCTTACGTAAAGACATCGCATATGTCTTAAGGATCCTCAGGGATAAACATGATAGCTGGAACGGTGACCCAGCCTGTACGTGGCAAGGCAGATGCCTAATTTGAGCACGTAATGTGCAATAAACGGGATGAAACTCCCGGAATGATCACCTAGACTACCGGGGAGTATCGACCTTTATAGAAAAGGATAGTAAACCCAGCTAAATGTACCCATAAGTGCAAACCGGATGTAATGGCATACCTTGGCAACACCCAGGAGCAATCCTTGAGGGGGTGTTTGAATCAACAATTGTTGATTGAAACAATGTGACAGAACGCAAGAGTTGAAACAATTACTCGGTTTAAACACCGAAGGGAACCTACTTAACAGTAGGACCCTAAGTTGCCAAGAGACAACTTGGAAGGAATCGTGATGCAACGACCTTGTCGTGGAGTCAATACAACCTCCAAATCATGAAATGTTGCACAGAGAAATAAATGTGTGAACAACCTATGATGAGAAGAGCTCGAGGCAGTAAGGCTTATAAGCCACAAGTAATACGTGTTAAGTACATTTTATTGATTACGAAAGTTTATGTTATACAGGCGAATAGAGCGGAGAACGAACCACTACTTTAAGAGTGGGGATACCTCTCGATATTGCAAGACCGGAAAAGTAATAAGTCTAATAGCAACCACCATAGGTGTGTGATGCTAAATGTGTGTGAACAACGCTCAAGGAGCATAAAGACTCGAAGAACAGCATATTCAACAATCAGCCAAATAAGTGGCGAAACCCAGTGTAATGGTGGAAGCTAATATAATAGCGGATGCAGTGTAAGTTGATGTTGTATAATGAGTAAGGATACAGTGCGCAATAAGCGACTATTGTATAAGTATTGTTAAATGATAAAATGGTGAATGAGCAGAGTTATGAGTTAAACCCAGTGGAGATACAATAGTAATGTTAACAAATGAACCAGGCAGTAAGCCAGTAGCCAGTATTACGAAATAAGAATCTCAGTGAAACACAGTGTGAGTTCCATTGCAATCGCATAAGAGATTTACTGCCAAGAGTTTACGCCTCTGCACTCTGTATGACTGAGTGTTTTGGTATTGCACTTGTGCAGTAATGATCGAGTGAGATAGCTAGGAATTTGGGAAAATGTTAAATGTCGTGGAAGTAGAAACAAACTTATAACGCTATAAGGACCAAGGCATAGGAAATGCAAGGTCGTACGTACCAATGAAAGGATACATGTACAAACCAGATGTGGAGACATGTTTAGCAATAAATGACGGCAATAACACGGAATACCAATATCGGTATGGAATATACTCAAGTGCAAGAAATACGAGAGAGAGACACACTCACACTAGGTAGTAGCTCAACCTCAACCGACAGTAAGTCGGAAGGAATCGAGTCAGTCATTGTGAAATACGTAGCAGTTTACGCAGTAAGTTATTGGAGAAGGGGATGGAAAGTTTTGAAACTCACCGAATTCGCTCACGGTCAGAAATACCACGCATCGGTTGAGAAACCGTTGTTACCAATATAAAGGTGATAATTGGGGATGTACAATATAGTAAGAATAACGAATGGGGTAAACTAAGCCCTACAGTTATTAGAGTTTCGCAGCAAAAAAAGTGAGCCAGTGATTCAAGTGTTGAATGTGCATGGTGAACATGAGTGAACGGCTAATTATTAATGCCTAGAAGCCTCACAGGCCAGACCGAAACCAGTTAAGAGTTAAAGCAAACTCCAATGAGAATTCTTGGTTTAGGGACTAAACCGCCAATATGGTCAAGATCCTCTAACCAGAACACATTGTAAACAGACCGCGTGGAAGTTAAAGTACTTCACGACGGCAGAACTTTGTAAACCAATGATTAAGTGATTAATTACGTGGGTGTAATCCCTTTTAAGGGGGGTAGAGCGCAAAACCGCTTAGTGTACTTTACCATACAAGTGTACGTGAACTATGTTGTGCATAGCACAAAATCATTTGTTTTGATGATTGGTGTGTGTGTTACGTAAACATACGCATTCATTCATGGTTTAATTGTGGTAATTGTGCACAGAAGATGCGAATACCATTGTGATAAGTGTGTTTATTTGTTAACAGTTGTGTGTGATAGTACAAGTGTGGGGAGTAGAGAAACTCCCGGGGAACAAAACCCCGACAGTGTATAAATGTGAAACTGTGTGTTGTATTTTGATAAAATATATGTGTATATATACAATATAGTGATTCATGAGAGGGTATGAAACCGACATAGAACCTAGTGAGAATAAGATTCCCTAGGTAGCTAGATTTAAGTGAATAGATAACTGATAGACGGAGTTCTATCCCTTGGAGATGTATGATTATGACTAGAATGACTTAAAAGATAGAAAATTGGAAATGAGTGATTTACCTGATGCTTGAAATTGAAGTGGGAGGTGAAACTTGATTTTCATGAGATCAAGGGAAGCCGAACACAAATTGGGTGGAAGGATAGTTCAACACTGATGCTGATCACATCAGGGTTGGATGATTCTTGAAGCTCCCTATAAGTGGTCACAAATAATCACGCTAAGAAAGAAGCAAAGAGCATAAGTTGGACTTGGAGTTGTGTTGCGTTTTCAAAAAGGATTTTCAATTGGTATTTCCAAAACAATCGATTAATATTTTGAAATAAAGGATTCTCTTATACTTAACCTAGTAAAGAATATTTTTGTAGTACTTGCTCACGAGCCGAGGACACATGAGCCTTTGTCTTCGGACCGGTGACATGAGAAGTATATATGTTAAAGATTAAGTGATTGTTTTGATCTCCCAAAGGGACGGGGACCAGAAGGTGTCCATCGCGACCGGGTTCTGCGGCATCACAATGTATGTAAAAGATATTTTTGGTTGTCATACATGCTAAGACATGTTGTGTGGTATGTGTAATAAAGATTACTTTGACATTGAGTTCCAAAAGTGTATGTTATTAAGACCTATGAGTCTAAATGTGTTGTGTTACATAGACCTATGTGTCTAAAGGCTGTTATGTTATCAAGACCTATGGGTCTAAATGTTGTTATGGTACCCAGACCCAAGAGTCTAAGGGTTGTATGTATATGCAAATGTTGTTAAGATACCCGGACCATTGAGTCCGAGGTTATCATGTGAGTATGTTATGTTATGTATGGATGTGTATATGTACCCGGACCGTTAAGTCCAAGGTTGTGATGTAAAGTATGTTTGGTTATGGAAGTTTATTTCCAAGTGATTCCTGCGTTCTAATCCAAAGATGTGTGGGAAGTGTAAACTTCGAGGACGAAGTTCTTTTAAGGGGGGTAGATTGAAATACCCCAAACCTTGATATGTTGTTTAAATGTTAAACTATGGTATATAAAGGCTAAAAAGTGCCTTAGAAACATCAGTGAACAATTTAAACCATAGTAAAACACAATAAAACACTAAGACACAGTTTGAGCAAAAACATGCTCTAAGCTTGGAAGTGAACTTGGTTAGGACCCAAAGAGCCTACCAAGACTTAATAATATTCAATTATGATTATATAAGGCTAATTAAGTCCTTAGGAAACCTTGGTAGACCATTAAACCGAACAAAACACAAATAAATGCCTTAAAGTCAATATGGGCAAAAATGTGCTCTAAGCTTTGGATAAATTTGTATAAGACCTAAAGGTCATACCTATACCTTATAAATATGTTAATGAACATATTAAATCAATTACTAAAGAAACCAAGCTTGAAAACAAGTTAAAACACAAAATGTGCTTTAAGGAGTCTTAAAGCACATTTTTGAAAAATTGTCTTGTAAATGAGTTTTGAATGGCTAAATGTCCATCAATACTCTTTAATTAACATGTGTACTACTTAGTATCACATTTATAGGTCTAAATCAATGGGAAATCAAAAATTTCACAAGAATGTGCCTTGTTTTTTGAATAGTAACAAAAATGCTAGTTTATGACATAAGTCAATATAAGTAAGTTAATTGGTCAACAAAGACCAAACTACCCCTAAGTAGATGATGGGGGAGGTTTTTATCAAGGTGAGTCACCACCTTGTTAGTTAATAAGTAAATAAGTAATGAAAAAGCAAGTAAATTCACTATTTACTTTACAACTTATAATATCTTCAAAGTATACTCTCTCACCTCATTCTCTTCTTTCCTCCTTGGTTCCCACCGTCTCCAACCTCCTCCATCCTTCTCCATCGGTTTTGCTACAGCAAGTAGCCATTCTCCATCTTTGAATGCTTGTAACTCATGACTCCATGCTCCAAATCAAATTGTAAGACCATATTTGCCTTAGTTAAGCCAAGCTCTACACTTCTATCTTTTCAAATCTTCAAAAGCCTCATTCCGTTGCCATGGAGATTCACCATTGATGGGGCTTGAGCTTACCTTTTCATGCCTTGTCATTCTCCTTTGCTTCAAGGTAAGGAAAGTCAAAGAAAAACTTCATTTCCTTTTGTTTTCATAAGTGACCAAAATCACCTTCTTCATGGTGTTTTCTTTTGCTTTGTTTTAGCTTCATTCCAATCATTCAAGGGCTTGGTGGAAACCTCTCTTGTTACATATTCACGTTCTCTTTAAAATTCTAAGGTAAACTTCTATTTTAAGTGTTTAGAACACTTATGTAAATTTAGGGTTTATATGTGAGTTTAAGTATGAAACTTAATGCTCATTACCCTTATATGTATATTGATTAGAAAGTTGACAAGTGATCAAACTCCTTGCTGATTTTCGGTTCAAGGAAACAAGAAAGAAGTTTGAGAGGAAAAGAGGTAAACAAACTATCTCAATGCAGCTTAAATGCCTTAGGAAAAATGAGCTTGATTTGCTTAATAAAATACCGAAGGAGCCAATGGGAAAAGAGCTAGTGAATTGTTCTTATGGAGATTATTAAAGGGCATATGTGATGTTGAGTGTATTTGCAGGTTAAAGGCAATATATTATGTGGGAAATTCAGTGTTTAAGGTTTATGTTATTTAAGGGCCTAAGAGCCATGTTATTTATAGACCTAAGTGCCAAGCAATTTGATTATGCACTATATTGTGATGTAGTGTAAAATTTGGTGAAGTTTTGTGTGTGAGAAGGTTCTTGATGGATTTAGGTGTTCTTGAATGTCTA
The DNA here is from genome assembly GCA_023374045.1 of Limonium bicolor. NCBI lineage: Eukaryota > Viridiplantae > Streptophyta > Magnoliopsida > Caryophyllales > Plumbaginaceae > Limonium > Limonium bicolor. The sequence continues at coordinate 334,922,692 of CM041778.1, forward strand.
ATGGTGAAAAACAATGTTTTTTGGTATGACAATATGCTAGGAGAACCTATGGCAAAATTTGGACAATGTACAAGAAGATTTAAGTGTTTAAATGAGCTTTGGTGAACTAGGAAATGTGAGGAATGGATGAATGTTTATTAGGGAAGAAAACATGTATTAAGGTGTTGTAAAGTGTTACAAGGACTTAGGTATTGTCTTGGAAGTTCTAGGAATTCAATGAGTGTTTTTGTGATGTAATAAAGTCTTGGAGAAGTTTGTTTTAGGTTTAGGTAATGTTGATGTACAAGGAATGAATGATGTTAGGTAAGGATTGAGAAAGGAATTTTAAGAAGGTGTGAACAAGGAAATTTAATTAGTAAGAAAAGATGCTTGGGTGATGATGTTAAGGTGTAGAGGAAACATCTTGGTATAATGGTCATTATAGGTGAAATACCACTTAGAAAACCAAAAGAGAAATGTTACAAGTGTTAAGAGATTTATAAGAAAAATGAGTGACAAGTTGGACAATGTTTTAAGGTGAATCAAAGTGATATTTTGGTATTAGAATATGCCTAAGATCATGTGTGGAGTTTGGGTAATCAATGGATGAAGAAAATAGATGAAACAAGACTTGAAAATGTTGATTTGGGGATTCTGTTACAGTGGTGCGGGACCTAGGAATTGGGTGATGTCCCGGACCATACACAAAAAAAGGGCCGAGAGTAAGAAGACTGTCTTGGTCCGGGACTTGGGGTCAGTACAAGGTCTCGGACCACCCTATTAAAACTAGCCGAGAATTGCTTAAGTGTTGGTCCGGGACTTAAGGTAAGGACCAAGTCCCGGACCACTCTAAAAATGTTGTTTAAGGTATGAAAATGATGTAATGATGGGGATTGATAAGTAATGATGTTATAAGGTTGTTAAGGACATGTTAGGTGAGTTATAATGACAATTAAGTGAGTGAAAAGTTGTAGTAAAATGTGGAAGTAAAACAAGTTAAAAACGTTAAGTTACTTAACTAGTTAACGGCGTTAACCATAGTCGTTCAACGTTACGCAAACATGTTACCCCCAATGTTAATGAAGCCAACTTTAATGTTACCAGTTGTTCGTGAATTGTTCGAGGAACATAAGTGGACATGATAGAGTGGACTCCGGTGACAGGTATGGTTTTCTTGCAACCTGTGTCCTACCGGATTACACCGGCTTGTATGCCAATGTGTTTTTCTGTATGTTTTCCACGTTGTAAGATAAAACATGTAATGAGTTTATAGTAATTCATTTATGTGGCGTGTTCAACTCCGATACCATTTAACCTCCAAAGTGTTAAACCTTAGCTAACTGAGTCTAGGATCACATGAGAGTTCGGTATTCGGATTAACGACCGAACCATGGGACGTTCTAACCACGGCTATGCGTGTGTTAATTGTGTGATATTTGTGTGTGTATGTAAGGACCTCCCTCGTATGTTTAACCTGTTGTAATACTGTATGGCGTGTGGATGTGATAGACTCCATAGTGGGGCTCTAACTAATATCTAAAAGTAAGTATGTACTAACAGGGGTGAGGAATCCGGTTGTTCCGGTCGCGCGTTGTTTGGGAGTGGGTATCCTTTTTAGCCTTACCCTCCTCTCTGTTATGGTTGTTACCCTCACGGGTTATGATCTCCCATTAGCTTACTCCAAAGCTTAGCTATTCTGACTTATGATCGGTTTAGGGGAACATGTGTTTATGTGGTGTGTTCGGGTCACCATATCCGAACCATCTTAACTTAAGTTACTCATCCGACTATTAGGACGGTAATGATAAGTGTGAAATTGATATGATTTTATAGGTGCTAAATTCTTATTTATGCAACCTTTTTATGTGCTTTTTCACACTTATCCTATGTTTTTCATGACTCTTACTTTGGGCAATAACTGATGCTAATTTATATGTTTTAAGCAAGAAATGATGGTAGAAATGCATAGGTCTCCTCACGAGCTTTCCAACGCCGCAAACGGGAAACAAATCGGAGCTCATATGAAGAATTTAGACTCTATCAAAGTTGTGTCTGGTGCAACATATATATATATATATATATATATATATATATATATATATATATTTATATATTTCCGAGACTGCCGTGAAGGATTTAGAAGAAGAAGGGGGAAGATTGGAAATATGCAAGAAAGTTGGGGGCTGGAAAATAATAATAAAAAAGAAGAAGTTTACGATTTATAGAAAAAGAAAAAAACAAATGAAAAAAAACAAAACGTCAAAGCGCACTTGCGCAGGAGAAAAATATACAAAAAAAAGGAAAAAAAAAAGAAGAGAATGTGAGAGGCGTTTAACGGGAGAGAGGAGAAAAAAAAAGAAATTATGAAAAAAAAGAAGAAAAGAAGGAGCACAAAGGAGAGAGGAAAATAAAAAGAAAGAAAGAAAGAGAGGGGGAGGCGCAGGACAGACGCAGAGAGGGGGGAAGGAATAAAAAAATAATAAAATAATGGTTGAAAAGGGAGACAATTAGACACACGGATAAAAAAAGAAAACAAACAGACAGGCGCGAAGAGAGGGGGGAGGATCGCAGAAATAAGACAGAGGAGAACGACTGGAAGGATTTACATTACAGAAAGCGGCTCTCTCATACTCTCTACCGGCGCGACTATTTCCAACCGTGGAGAAGAGGATTTCTGCTCCAATTTTATTCATCTGCTCAACTTTTACCTGGCGAATTTAAGAACTAATAGCAAGATGATTTCTACTCTCTATCTTCTTGTGTTTGTTCTTTAAATGTTAGGCTAAAGGATTAAATCTTGGGTGATGAGGGATTTGTAGTTAGACTGATATTATGATTATTTTACCGGTTGATTGAGATATTTATTTGGATTGTTCAGGTTGTTGTTTTTATTTACGTTTTTAATAAAAGCTGCAGATTTTTATTATTAGCTTTGCGAATTTCTGTTAGGATCTGATCGGTGAATGATAGAAAGGTCATAGCAACCTGTTAATCTGTGGAAAAATTGATTCGATTAATTAATTGGACCTTCACATGCATGAATAATTCTCGCGCTTAATTCTTTTATTTGTATGGCATTAGTTCGTGATTCGGCCTAATGTGTTACGGGTAGAAGAGCTCAATTTGACTAGGATTTAGTCTTAAAGATAAAAAGAATTTGCCAATCCAAGTCTCAATTAACCGGTGATTAATTATATAATCTGGCTAGCAAAGAATTCCCCTGAACCCAAGGTTCCGTTTCATTCATCTCTTTACACAATTTTATTTAATTTCCTCGCTTGCTACTTTTAGTTTTTAAACCAAAACAAACGACAACCCTTTTAATTTATTAATTTCTAGGATTAGATTTTATAACTAAGTCCCCGTGGATTCGACCCCGGTAGCTTCTAGTTCACTATACTCTTTGACCGGGATTTATTTTTGTAACCCGTGGGCATTTTTAGATTTATAGATTTTCTAGGATAATTTTCTTAGTTATTCTATTTGTCTCTCATTTGCTCGTTTGCAGGTAATGAGTGTTGTATAACGAGTTTATCATGAAGGTGACATCATTCTCTAGGCTTACCAGTGAATTAACTATGTTTGGGTCGGTTCCTAAGAGAACCGTTCCCGTTATGTTATGTGTTGTTGTTGTACTGCAATTCCCATTGCGATGTTGTTATGTGCACGTTGAAACGTGAAAAGTGTTGTTATGTGGTGTATGTTATATGTTGTGAAATGTGGAGTACGTGGATCATGGATATGAATCCCAGTTGTGATAAGAGGCGTTTAAGGATAACCCGATTAATGGGTAAGTGTCGCCTATTAAGGAAGTAGCTCCATTAGAGGAGAAACACTCTAGGGTTAATGAACGCAATGAGTGACTTATCAAGTAAGGATGTGTTATTTGTTTGTTGAGCCCATTGAGGTGGAATGTTATGTGTTTGTGTTTATAGTTTACACGCATGATTTAAATATAATCAACCGCATGCTAAGACGACAATTAGTTGTGCGTGGCCCGGTAGCATGCGGGCTGTGGGATTACCATACCAGCAAAGGTGCTGAGCCCCCGGGGGGGCACCCTTTTCTCTTATTTTTCCTATTTCAGGTACAAGGAGCTGGAAGCCGTTCGAGAGTAGGACGGGGTAGTCGTTTGTACATGGGTAGCCATTTAAATTTGTGTATGTATTGTAGATGTAGTAAGACCGAAATTGTTATCGGCATCAGTTTGTAAATACTCGGTATGGTTGGAAGGCTTATGTATGTTGGTTGCTGTTAATGAAAAGGTATAGTAATGTACAGTTTCTCGGGAATCTAGTCCATCAGACCGGTACGATGTATATGTAATAGCCTTGTTAGCCACGAGGGTGGTTAACGGCGTGTAACACCAACGAGTTAAGTAATGTGATGAAGTATGTTTTCCGCTGCGGTTTGTTGTTAAGTGTGTTAATGTTGGATGGGGTGTTACAAAAGTGGTATCAGAGCGAAGTATCGCTCTGATGACTGAATTACCGAGCTTAGGAAGTACCGAGTTAGGATTTTAGTACTTTGGTTAAGGGTTGAGTGATAGCGTGAGAGATACGCTAGTTAGGAGTAACCAGTGTGTACTGGAAACCTACAGTGTCCAACCCACCCTCCACAATCCCTGTTTATAACTTGGGAAACAATGCCAGAGAGATGAGAATCCTCTCATACTCGGGAATACCCGATCTGGCTGTTATTAAGTACTTCTGTGAGATGGAGAACCAGTCATACGGTAGATCCTGAAGAGTGGGAATCCCGGAGACGGTTTCTACCTGAACAATGTTAACCGCATTTAATAGCGAAGAATAAAGAATTTTGTGTATAAGAGAATAGAATTTCCGGCAACCTGGGTCGACATGCTGAGCAGTCAAGCACAACCAGCTTGCAATGCACCAACCGTGCAACAGGCAGGAAGTGGATTAATGAAACCCGAGACGAGTGTCTACGGGACCACAGTTGTTAATAATACACCGACGGTATACCAACCGACTATGGAATTACAACATAGTGCCCAAACAGGAGACAAGTCTCAGTAACCACGACAAATGCGTGGAACGGGCTACGAAGAGGAAACAATACTAGAGAAAAGGGGACTCCAAGAATGGGGAACACCCCAGTTAATGATTATCATGTAAAGACAGTGAGAAGTACCCAGAAGATTTATTGTCAAGACTGTAAGATCAAGTAAGGGCCAACAGGCCACTGATGACAGTGCGGGTGAGAACAATACCGCAACCGGTGTGTGTATAACCGAGAGCCAGTTAGCATGGCGCACTTGCCATGGCAAGTGCTGCTATAACAGGGCTGTTCGGGGAAGTTTTAACAACTACAAGTACTTAGTAAAGTACCATGAAGTTAAGTGAGATCATCATGACCATGGAAGGGCTTGATAGCCTAACCTCTGTAATTGGAAATACACCAGTCAGCAAGAAGCTAGATTTGGTTAAGGCAAGAAGACGTTGTGAACCACGAGAATTTTTTTTTCTTTCAAACTCAGATTTATTCCAAACTCTTTTCTTTCAAAACCAAATTTTCTTTCAAACCCATGCTCATTTTCTACCTTCTTTTAAAAACCAAACCAGAGGACCTACACCGGCCTCAGTGCCACACGGTAGGTAAGTTATACCCAGTTTACTTTTGAATAACCGGAAAGGAAACCGGTAAACCCAAGGGTAACAACCCGAGGGAATGGATTGAGTTCATGGTAATACAACAGTGGATAGACTTTCCCTTGATTAAGTTCGGGAAGCACAGAATGCATATTGTCACAGGACAATATAAGGGAGTTGACAACAGAATACTTCACCTAGGCGTGTGACGGACATTACGAGTGTACCAACTGAAATGTGGGACGACCGCACTTCGATAGGAGCTTGTGGGCCTGACAGACCTACTGATGGGTTAATCGGGTAAGTAGCAATGTATTAGTATGGTACCCCACATATGTATACGAGTAAAGTCCGGAACACGGGAAGTAGTCAACTCCATACTACGGTCAGCAGTGAAAGTCAAGCAAGAGCAAAGGGTTACCAAAAAAATGGTTGGAATAAAAGAACTCGGTTAAGTCGACAAGACTAAATGAATTAGTGAATTCGTTTCAAGGAAATGTTTAAGAGTCGGGGAATACGAAGTGCACTGACTCTTACGTAAAGACATCGCATATGCTTAAGGATCCTCAGGGATAAACATGATAGCTGGAACGGTGACCCAGCCTGTACGTGGCAAGGCAGATGCCTAATTTGAGCACGTTAATGTGCAATAAACGGGATGAAACTCCCGGAATGATCACCTAGACTACCGGGGAGTATCGACCTTTATAGAAAAGGATAGTAAACCCAGCTAAATGTACCCATAAGTGCAAACCGGATGTAATGGCATACCTTGGCAACACCCAGGAGCAATCCTTGAGGGGTGTTTGAATCAACAATTGTTGATTGAAACAATGTGACAGAAACGCAAGAGTTGAAACAATTACTCGGTTTAAACACCGAAGGGAACCTACTTAACAGTAGGACCCTAAGTTGCCAAGAGACAACTTGGAAGGAATCGTGATGCAACGACCTTGTCGTGGAGTCAATACAACCTCCAAATCATGAAATGTTGCACAGAGAAATAAATGTGTGAACAACCTATGATGAGAAGAGCTCGAGGCAGTAAGGCTTATAAGCCACAAGTAATACGTGTTAAGTACATTTTATTGATTACGAAAGTTTATGTTATACAGGCGAATAGAGCGGAGAACGAACCACTACTTTAAGAGTGGGGATACCTCTCGATATTGCAAGACCGGAAAGTAATAAGTCTAATAGCAACCACCATAGGTGTGTGATGCTAAATGTGTAGTGAACAACGCTCAAGGAGCATAAAGACTCGAAGAACAGCATATTCAACAATCAGCCAAATAAGTGGCGAACCCAGTGTAATGGTGGAAGCTAATATAATAGCGGATGCAGTGTAAGTTGATGTTGTATAATGAGTAAGGATACAGTGCGCAATAAGCGACTATTGTATAAGTATTGTTAAATGATAAAATGGTGAATGAGCAGAGTTATGAGTTAAACCCAGTGGAGATACAATAGTAAGTGTTAACAAATGAACCAGGCAGTAAGCCAGTAGCCAGTATTACGAAATAAGAATCTCAGTGAAACACAGTGTGAGTTCCATTGCAATCGCATAAGAGATTTACTGCCAAGAGTTTACGCCTCTGCACTCTGTATGACTGAGTGTTTTGGTATTGCACTTGTGCAGTAATGATCGAGTGAGATAGCTAGGAATTTGGGAAAATGTTAAATGTCGTGGAAGTAGAAACAAACTTATAACGCTATAAGGACCAAGGCATAGGAATGCAAGGTCGTACCAATGAAAGGACATGTACAAACCAGATGTGGAGACATGTTTAGCAATAAATGACGGCAATAACACGGAATACCAAATATCGGTATGGAATATACCTCAAGTGCAAGAAATAGCCGAGAGAGCACTACACACTAGGTAGTAGCTCAACCTCAACCGACAGTAAGTCGGAAGGAATCGAGTCAGTCATTGTGAAATACGTAGCAGTTTACGCAGTAAGTTATTGGAGAAGGGGATGGAAAGTTTTGAACTCACCGAATTCGCTCACGGTCAGAAATACCACGCATCGGTTGAGAAACCGTTGTTACCAATATAAAGGTGATAATTGGGGATGTACAATATAGTAAGAATAACGAATGGGGTAAACTAAGCCCTACAGTTATTAGAGTTTCGCAGCAAAAACTAGTGAGCCAGTGATTCAAGTGTTGAATGTGCATGGTGAACATGAGTGAACGGCTAATTATTAATGCCTAGAAGCCTCACAGGCCAGAACCGAAACCAGTTAAGAGTTAAAGCAAACTCCAATGAGAATTCTTGGTTTAGGGACTAAACCGCCAATATGGTCAAGATCCTCTAACCAGAACACATTGTATAACAGACCGCGTGGAAGTTAAAGTACTTCACGACGGCAGAACTTTGTAAACCAATGATTAAGTGATTAATTACGTGGGTGTAATCCCTTTAAGGGGGGTAGAGCGCAAAACCGCTTAGTGTACTTTACCATACAAGTGTACGTGAACTATGTTGTGCATAGCACAAAATCATTTGTTTTGATGATTGGTGTGTGTGTTACGTAAACATACGCATTCATTCATGGTTTAATTGTGGTAATTGTGCACAGAAGATGCGAATACCATTGTGATAAGTGTGTTTATTTGTTAACAGTTGTGTGATAGTACAAGTGTGGGGAGTAGAGAAACTCCCGGGAACAAAACCCCGACAGTGTATAAATGTGAAACTGTGTGTTGTATTTTGATAAAATATATGTGTATATATACAATATAGTGATTCATGAGAGGGTATGAAACCGACATAGAACCTAGTGAGAATAAGATTCCCTAGGTAGCTAGATTTAAGTGAATGGAGATAACTGATAGACTGAGTTCTATCCCTTGGAGATGTATGATTATGACTAGAATGACTTAAAAGATAGAAAATTGGAAATGAGTGATTTACCTGATGCTTGAAATTGAAGTGGGAGGTGAAACTTGATTTTCATGAGATCAAGGGAAGCCGAACACAAATTGGGTGGAAGGATAGTTCAACACTGATGCTGATCACATCAGGGTTGGATGATTCTTGAAGCTCCCTATAAGTGGTCACAAATAATCACGCTAAGAAAAGAAGCAAAGAGCATAAGTTGGACTTGGAGTTGTGTTGCGTTTTCAAAAAGGATTTTCAATTGGTATTTCCAAAAACAATCGATTAATATTTTGAAATAAAGGATTCTCTTATACTTAACCTAGTAAAGAATATTTTTGTAGTACTTGCTCACGAGCCGAGGACACATGAGCTTTGTCTTCGGACCGGTGACATGAGAAGTATATATTTAAAGATTAAGTGATTGTTTTGATCTCCCAAAGGGACGGGGACCAGAAGGTGTCCATCGCGACCGGGTTCTGCGGCATCACAATGTATGTAAAAGATATTTTTGGTTGTCATACATGCTAAGACATGTTGTGTGGTATGTGTAATAAAGATTACTTTGACATTGAGTTCCAAAAGTGTATGTTATTAAGACCTATGAGTCTAAATGTTGTGTTACATAGACCTATGTGTCTAAAGGCTGTTATGTTATCAAGACCTATGGGTCTAAATGTTGTTATGGTACCCAGACCCAAGAGTCTAAGGGTTGTATATATGCAAATGTTGTTAAGATACCCGACCATTGAGTCCGAGTTTATCATGTGAGTATGTTATGTTATGTATGGATGTGTATATGTACCCGGACCGTTAAGTCCAAGGTTGTGATGTAAAGTATGTTTGGTTATGGAAGTTTATTTCCAAGTGATTCCTGCGTTCTAATCCAAAAGATGTGTGGGAAGTGTAAACTTCGAGGACGAAGTTCTTTTAAGGGGGGTAGATTGAAATACCCCAAACCTTGATATGTTGTTTAAATGTTAAACTATGGTATATAAAGGCTAAAAAGTGCCTTAGAAATCAGTGAACATTTAAACCATAGTAAAAACACAATAAAACACTAAGACACAGTTTGAGCAAAAACATGCTCTAAGCTTGGAAGTGAACTTGGTTAGGACCCAAAGAGCCTACCAAGACTTAATAATATTCAATTATGATTATATAAGGCTAATTAAGTCCTTAGGAAACCTTGGTAGACCATTAAACCGAACAAACACAAATAAATGCCTTAAAGTCAATATGGGCAAAAATGTGCTCTAAGCTTTGGATAAATTTGTATAAGACCTAAGGTCATACCTATACCTTATAAATATGTTAATGAACATATTAAATCAATTACTAAAGAAAACCAAGCTTGAAAACAAGTTAAAACACAAAATGTGCTTTAAGGAGTCTTAAAGCACATTTTTGAAAAATTGTCTTGTTGATGAGTTTTTGAATGGCTAATGTCCATACAACTCTTTAATTAACATGTGTACTACTTAGTATCACATTTATAGTCTAAATCAATGGGAATCAAAAATTTCACAAGAAATGTGCCTTGTTTTTGTGAATATTAACAAAAAATGCTAGTATATGACATAAGTCAATATAATAAGTTATTGGTCCCAACAAAGACCAAACTACCCCTAATTAGATGATGGGGGGGCGGTTTTTATCAAGGTGAGTCACCACCTTGTTAGTTAATAAGTAAATAAGTAATGAAAAAGCAAGTAAATTCACTATTTACTTTACAACTTATAATATCTTCAAAGTATACTCTCTCACCTCATTCTCTTCTTTCCTCCTTGGTTCCCACCGTCTCCAACCTCCTCCATCCTTCTCCATCGGTTTTGCTACAGCAAGTAGCCATTCTCCATCTTTGAATGCTTGTAACTCATGACTCCATGCTCCAAATCAAATTCTAAGACCATATTTGCCTTAGTTAAGCCAAGCTCTACACTTCTATCTTTTCAAATCTTCAAAAGCCTCATTCCGTTGCCATGGAGATTCACCATTGATGGGGCTTGAGCTTACCTTTTCATGCCTTGTCATTCTCCTTTGCTTCAAGGTAAGGAAAGTCAAAGAAAAACTTCATTTCCTTTTGTTTTCATAAGTGACCAAAATCACCTTCTTCATGGTGTTTTCTTTTGCTTTGTTTTAGCTTCATTCCAATCATTCAAGGGCTTGGTGGAAACCTCTCTTGTTACATATTCAAGTTCTCTTTCAAATTCTAAGGTAAACTTCTATTTTAAGTGTTTAGAACACTTATGTAAATTTAGGGTTTATATGTGAGTTTAAGTATGAAACTTAATGCTCATTACCCTTATATGTATATTGATTAGAAAGTTGACAAGTGATCAAACTCCTTGCTGATTTTCGGTTCAAGGAAACAAGAAAGAAGTTTGAGAGGAAAAGAGGTAAACAAACTATCTCAATGCAGCTTAAATGCCTTAGGAAAAATGAGCTTGATTTGCTTAATAAAATACCGAAGGAGCCAATGGGAAAGAGCTAGTGAATTGTTCTTATGGAGATTATTAAAGGGCATATGTGATGTTGAGTGTATTTGCAGGTTAAAGGCAATATATTATGTGGGAAATTCAGTGTTTAAGGTTTATGTTATTTAAGGGCCTAAGAGCCATGTTATTTATAGACCTAAGTGCCAAGCAATTTGATTATGCACTATATTGATGTAGTGTAAAATTTGGTGAAGTTTTGTGTGTGAGAAGGTTCTTGATGGATTTAGGTGTTCTTGAATGTCTAATGGTGAAAAACAATGTGTTTTGGTATGACAATATGCTAGGAGAACCTATGGCAAAATTTGGACAATGTACAAGAAGATTTAAGTGTTTAAATGAGCTTTGGTGAACTAGGAAATGTGAGGAATGGATGAATGTTTATTAGGGAAGAAAACATGTATTAAGGTGTTGTAAAGTGTTACAAGGACTTAGGTATTGTCTTGGAAGTTCTAGGAATTCAATGAGTGTTTTTGTGATGTAATAAAGTCTTGGAGAAGTTTTTTTTAGGTTTAGGTAATGTTGATGTACAAGGAATGAATGATGTTAGGTAAGGATTGAGAAAGGAATTTTAAGAAGGTGGAACAAGGAAATTTAATTAGTAAGAAAAGATGCTTGGGTGATGATGTTAAGGTGTAGAGGAAACATCTTGGTATAATGGTCATTATAGGTGAAATACCACTTAGAAAACCAAAAGAGAAATGTTACAAGTGTTAAGAGATTTATAAGAAAAATGAGTGACAAGTTGGACAATGTTTTAAGGTGAATCAAAGTGATATTTTGGTATTAGAATATGCCTAAGATCATGTGTGGAGTTTGGGTAATCAATGGATGAAGAAAATAGATGAAACAAGACTTGAAAATGTTGATTTGGGGATTCTGTTACAGTGGTGCGGGACCTAGGAATTGGGTGATGTCCCGGACCATACACAAAAAAAGGGCCGAGAGTAAGAACTGTCTTGGTCCGGGACTTGGGGTCAGTACAAGGTCTCGGACCACCCTATTAAAACTAGCCGAGAATTGCTTAAGTGTTGGTCCGGGACTTAAGGTAAGGACCAAGTCCCGGACCACTCTAAAAATGTTGTTAAGGTATGAAAATGATGTGTAATGATGGGGATTGATAAGTAATGATGTTATAAGGTTGTTAAGGACATGTTAGGTGAGTTATAATGACAATTAAGTGAGTGAAAAGTTGTAGTAAAATGTGGAAGTAAAACAAGTTAAAAACGTTAAGTTACTTAACTAGTTAACGGCGTTAACCATAGTCGTTCAACGTTACGCAAACATGTTACCCCCAATGTTAATGAAGCCAACTTTAATGTTACCAGTTGTTCGTGAATTGTTCGAGGAACATAAGTGGACATGATAGAGTGGACTCCGGTGACAGGTATGGTTTTCTTGTAACCTGTGTCCTACCGGATTACACCGGCTTGTATGCCAATGTGTTTTTCTGTATGTTTGCCACGTTGTAAGATAAAACATGTAATGATTTATAGTAATTCATTTATGTGGCGTGTTCAACTCCGATACCATTTAACCTCCAAAGTGTTAACCTTAGCTAACTGAGTCTAGGATCACATGAGAGTTCGGTATTCGGATTAAACGACCCGAACCATGGGACGTTCTAACCACGGCTATGCGTGTGTTAATTGTGTGATATTTGTGTGTGTATGTAAGGACCTCCCTCGTATGTTTAACCTGGTTGTAATACTGTATGGCGTGTGGATGTGATAGACTCCATAGTGGGGCTCTAACTATATCTAAAAGTAAGTATGTACTAACAGGGGTGAGGAATCCGGTTGTTCCGGTCGCGCGTTGTTTGGGAGTGGGTATCCTTTTTAGCCTTACCCTCCTCTCTGTTATGGTTGTTACCCTCACGGGTTATGATCTCCCATTAGCTTACTCCAAAGCTTAGCTATTCTGACTTATGATCGTTTAGGGGGAACATGTGTTTATGTGGTGTGTTCGGGTCACCATATCCGAACCATCTTAACTTAAGTTACTCGTCCGACTATTAGGACGGTAATGAGTGTTGTATAACGAGTTTATCATGAGGGTGACATCATTCTCTAGGCTCACCAGTGAATTAACTATGTTTGGGTCGGTTCCTAAGAGAACCGTTCCCGTTAGGTTATGTGTTGTTGTTGTACTGCAATTCCCATTGCGATGTTGTTATGTGCACGTTGAAACGTGAAAAGTGTTGTTATGTGGTGTATGTTATATGTTGTGAAATGTGGAGTATGTGGATCATGGATATGAATCCCAGTTGTGATGAGAGACGTTTAAGGATAACCCCATTAGAGGAGAAACAACTCTAGGGTTAATGAACGCAATGAGTGACTTATCAAGGTGTGTTATTTGTTTGTTGAGCCCATTGAGGTGGAATGTTATGTGTGGTGTTTATAGTTTACACGCATGATTTAAATATAATCAACCGCATGCTAAGACGACAATTAGTTGTGCGTGGCCCGGTAGCATGCGGGCTGCGGGATTACCATACCAGCAAAGGTGCTGAGCCCCCGGGGGGCCACCCTTTTCTCTTCTTTTTCCTATTTCAGGTACAAGGAGCTGGAAGCCGTTCGAGAGTAGGACGGGGTGGTCGTTTGTACATGGGTAGCCATTTAAATTTGTGTATGTATTGTAGGTGTAGTAAGACCGAAATTGTTATCGGCATCAGTTTGTAAATACTCGGTATGGTTGGAAGGCTTATGTATGTTGGTTGCTGTTAATGAAAAGGTATAGTAATGTACAGTTGCTCGGGAATCTAGTCCATCAGACCGGTACGATGTATATGTAATAGCTTTGTTAGCCACGAGGGTGGTTAACGGCGTGTAACACCAACAAGTTAAGTAATGTGATGAATATGTTTTCCGCTGCGGTTTGTTGTTAAGTGTGTTAATGTTGGATGGGGTGTTACACCAGCTCAACCAATCAGCCCACTCCTACCCTGACACAACACGTCTGCCTATATTCCGACGTCAATATCTTTCACTCCCACGTCCAATCCAACCTATTCCGTTTCCTTGCCTCTCTTTGCCTTCCCTAAACCTCTACCCACTACCATCTTCGACGATTGTCAAATGGCTACAAACCCTAACCCTAAGCCAACCACCATGTTTTTCGACGCCGAACTACCCAATGATCCTTAGCTTCTCCAAGCCCTAATCAACAAACTCACTATCCTCCAAGCCAAACAACACCTACTTCCACCTCCGATTCGACCGCCGTAGCCCCCGCCATGTCCATCGACACCCAACCCATCACCACCACTTTACCCACCATGTCAACTGAACCCACCACCATTGTCCACACTACGGCATCCCAACGATCAGAAAACACCCCATCTCCAACCAAACAATCGTCACCACCCACCACCCCGATCATACCCACCCCCGACACCATAACAAAATCACCGACACAACTCCAGTTTGGATCCCTTCCACCCGCTGATGAAGAAACCCAGAACCCACAACCTAACTCCCCTGCCAAAGAACCTATAGAGGTCCACGACCTCGAAACCCAACCTGCTGCTCCTGAAAACTCACCTCCTCCAAAGAAAACACGCCGTGCAAAATCAAATGTCCCCAGACCTCCAGCCACAAGAACCCTACGCTCTAGGGCTAAGTCATCTTCGAAACCCACTTCTGAAGCTCCTGTACCTGCACCATTCCCTATAGTCACGGCACCACCTGCAGAAGACAAGCCGCGCAGCACCACCAATTCCTCAACCCAGGCGGACTCCGACACGGCAACCACTTCCACTAGAAAGCGACTACGTCCTCGCTCTGAGTTTGTCCCACCATCTCTTGCTCAACGACTAGGTCTGATCGATACTCACTCTGTCGTCTACTCCCTACCAGCCGACGACTCTGCTGAGTCCCGAAACTTGGTAAAAGGAAAGCTACTCGACCTGGACTGGCTCCACTCGATGGAGTTCGACATGTTCGAGGAGATGTTTTGCTTTCAAAACTGGATTCATCTCTTCCACGGCATTCAGACCTACCATGAAGCAGAGGCCTATCAGTTCTACCAGAATTGTGTCATCCGCAAAGGCAAAATAATGACAGAGGTACATGACAAAGCTATCCTCCTTGACTCAAACTCCATTGCAACTCATCTAGCAATTCCAACTAGCGGACTAGAATTCTATGATAGGGCTGGTTTTCCTAATCTCGGGTTCATAAGTGCAAAAGAGGTTTATGACTTCTTTTTACCAAACAGCAGAGTTGGTCACTCTTTAGACCGACCAGCTCTGTCAAATACACACCAAATGCTTCATACCCTGGTGATCAAAAACTTAGTCCCTAGAAAGGAAGGAAACCAGTGTGTTCGCCCGCTAGATCTTGCAATCATGTACTGCCTCATTCATCACCAAAAAATAAACCTCCTGAAACTCATCCTCAACCACATAGCCTCAACCATTTCCTCACCCCAACACTCTCTGGGGTATATCTTCTGGCTACCAAAAATCCTCACCCACTGTGACATTGTCCTAGATCCCTCCAAAGCCAGTCGAATCACAGACATTGACATACTTGGTCAGATCCTGTACAACAAACCCCATCTTTCTAGATCAAGTCGATCTCCAAGACAAACCCTTCCTCCAAAAAGCTAGCCCCTCCAAAAACCGCATCACCTCCTGACACAGCCTCTCTGTCTAAAAGGGTAGCAGCGATCGAGAACAACCTCGCCACTCTATCCAAGAAGATTGACATGCTCATCGACGTCCTCAACAAAAACCACAAACAGACGATGAACATCTTTGCAGGAGGAGTCCAGAAGCTGGCGGAGGAGTTCAGGGAACTTTTACTGAAACTCTGGAAGCGGCTAAGGAAATGGATGGCGCTGGGACTTCGGGGAAGATGGAGCACGGGATGAGGACATAGGAATGGATGGAGGAGATGACTAACCCTTTACCCCACCCCTTTTAACTCTTAGGAAGAACTGACTTTTGAATACTCTTGATTTGTGTTGGTGGTTTGTTTTAATGACTTTTTACGGATTATGTTTTTTGGATATTTTGTGTGTTTCCCCTGATGTTGGCAAACGGGGGAAGCGGTGTATCCCGCGGCTGGTGTCTATGGGTAACTATGTGTGAATGTTGAGTGCCTCTGAAGGCCTCAACTGTTTAGGATTGGTTGTTATTTCTGCTACGTAGTATTTGAAGTATTTTCGTATTATGGTTTTTTATCTGCTCTTATCAACTGCATTATCTTAAGGGGGAATATGTGTTTAAGGGGGAACAAATAGTGAGTTGTTCTCCTGAGATAGTTGCTCTACCTTGTTGTCTATTCTTTTTTTCAGGAACATTCATTACAAAACCATAAGTCTACGCTGGATACACTGAGTTTGCCATCATCAGCAAAAAGGGGGAATTTGTTGAAGACTTAAGTTTTGCAGATGATTGCCTCCTCAGTCAAAGTAGCGATGCAGAATGACTTGGTGTTGTCACAACTTACCAGCTCGAGTACCAATGTAGAAGCACTTGTTCACTTGTTTCTATCTGCCAAGAAGCGCGAATACTACTGAGTGGCAGCGGAAAACTCGGATGCGTGGGAGCGTGCACAAACGTGAGAACGTGAAGCACAAACAGCTCCACGACTCCGATACTTGCGGAAACAAATCAAAGAGCCGCTACTTGGAGACTTCACCGAAGATTTAGGATATAGTTAAACGAGTATATAAGCATATCATTATAATTAGTTCAGTGTGCATTCAAGATTATTCAAAGAGAGAAACACCGCTTTGAGAGAGAAAATATTCTTGAGAGATCTTAGTGAGATAGCGTCAATCAGCTTAGGTATTTATTACCTAGAGAGCACACATAGAACACTTAGACCTGGCAAAGGTGACCCGAACCAGAAAAACTGAACCGATCCAACCCGATCTGAACCCGAACTTAAACCGAATAGCGTGACCCGAAATGGACCCGAAATCCGAACCGAACCAAACCAAAAACCGAATCAAACCGAAATGTATAACCGAATCCACCCGAACCGAATTCACCCGAACCAAATCCACCCGAACCGAATCACCCGAATGTTTTGCTAAATCTAAATCTACTATAGTTGTTCCAACTGTAAAAATAATCTTGAAACCAAAAACACATATGTAGATTTAGACATCCAATAAGTGTTCATTGCTCACAAATTATATATATATATATACATCTTCAAGCATCTCAAGCCTTGTTGTAATAAAACTTTCATAAACTGTGTTGTTACTCTTCCCACACATGGATGTTTTGCTACAAACTATAGATGTTTTGCTTTAAAATGTTTTATAATACAATTTAATGTGTATCATTACTATTTTATAATACTATACTAATTTTGATTTTAATAAAATTAGGTTTTTTTTATGTTTAGGACATGAGACTTGGAAATGGTTTAAATGTTGATGAAGTTTAATTATAAACCTAAACTTTTTAGTTGAGACATATACTATTCAAGATTAATGTGTAAATGCCTAAAGAAAATTATGCAAAAAATGAGGAAAATAAATATTCCAAATGGTATTTATTGTGAATCATTAGATAGACTAGCATTTTGGGATGAATAAGGTTTGGAGGATGAATA
This sequence comes from Limonium bicolor, assembly GCA_023374045.1. Classification (NCBI taxonomy): domain Eukaryota; kingdom Viridiplantae; phylum Streptophyta; class Magnoliopsida; order Caryophyllales; family Plumbaginaceae; genus Limonium; species Limonium bicolor. The sequence continues at coordinate 334,940,240 of CM041778.1, forward strand.
ATCCCCCCCTTATTCCATCTACCTTAACAACTTAACCTAAAATGTTGTATAAGACAATGTAATGTGTATCATTACTATTTTATATTACTCTATATTTTATAAACTTAGGTTTCTTTATATTTAGGACTTAGAAATTGTTTGAATGTTGATGGATGGGCGTGGGCATGTAACGCTTGTGCGAGGCGGTGATGGATGGGTGTAGATGCGCGACGCTTGTGCAAGTGATGAGCTCAGGGTGTGACGGGCGCGGGATGACGTGATGAAATACCCCAAACCTTAATATATTGTTTAAACACTTAAATATGGTATATTAAGACTAAAAAGAGTCTTAGAAACATTAGTAAACAAATTTAAACAAAAGAAAACACAAAATGTGCTTTAAAGTCAATAAGAGCCAAAATGTGCTCTAAGCTTGGGATAAACTTGGTTAAGACCTAATGAACTTACCAAGACCTCATTTATACACTAATGAACATATTAAACTAATTACCAAAGAAAACCAAGCTTGAAAACAAGTTTAAACACAAATGTGCTTTAAGGAGTCTTAAAGCACATTTTTGAAAAATTGTCTTGTAAATGAGTTTTGAATGGCTAAATGTCCATCATTACTCTTTAATTAACATGTTTACTATATAGTATCACATTTGGAAGTCTATATCAATGGGAAATCAAAAATTTCACTTCTATGTGCCTTGTTTTCATGAATAGTGATTTTTATAAGCTATTTTGTAACATATGTTGTATAAGTAATTAAATTGACAAGTAAAGACTATATTACCCCTAAGTATAAATGGGGGCCGGTTTTCTTAAGTGTGGTGACTCACCACTCTCTTATTAATGTATTAAGTAAGTAATGATAAGTAAATAAACTACTTTTTACTTTAACTACAAATATCTTCAAAAGTAAGTCTATCTCATTCTCTCATTTCTTCCTTGTTTCACACGGCTCCACACTCTCTTCAACCTCTCTTCTCCCTTCTCTTCCACGGTAATACCACACACACCATTAAACCTCTTCTTTGATCTCTTGTAAAATCTAGCTCACTTGTCCAAATCAAAAACAAACACCACCAATCTCTTCCTCTCATCAAGCTCTTCATTTCTATCTTCTTAAAATTCCAAGACCACCATTTCGGTGCCATGGAGTTCCACCATTGAAGGAGCTTGAGCTTGTATTTTTACATATTGATACTCTCCTTTGCTTCTAGGTAAGGAATCTCAAATAAAAACTTCATTTCCTTCATGTTTTTGTTGTAACCGAAAATACCTATTGAAGGAGCTCTTTGTGTGACTTTGTTCTAGCTTCATTCCAACTCTTCATGGACTAGGTGGAGTCCTCTCTTGTTAGATATTCAAACTCTCTTCAAAGATCAAGGTAAAACAACTACATTAATGTTTTTGAAACAATGTAAAATTAGGGTTTACAATGAGATGAAGCTTATAGCTTGAATACTCATTATAATGTTTGTATATTGTTTAGAACTTGACAAAGAATCAAATACCCTACCGGTTTTTAAAGGAAACAAGAAGGAAGTTGTTTGGAAAAGAGGTAAATCTACTAACCTAATGTTGTTTAATGCCTTAGGAGAAATGAGCTTATAATGCTTGTTAAAACTACCTAAAGAGCAAATGGTGAATGACTTAGTAAAGTGTTCTCAAGAGCTTAGTAAAAGGCATATGTGTTGTTGAGTGTATTTGCAGGTCAAAGGCAAATATATTGTGGAAATTCAGTGTTTATGATTTATGCATCTTAAGGGCCTAAGAGCCATGCCATTTAAGGGCCTAAGTGCCATGCAATTTAATTATGCACTATATTGTGATGTAGTGCTTTATGAGTGGAGTTTGTGTATAATAAGTGCTTGATGAATTTTTAGTGTTCTTGGTTGTTTGTTGGTGAAAACAATATGTTTTGGTTTAGTAATGTTCTAGGAGAACCTATGTCGAAATTTAGGTAATAAATGAGAAGTTCTAAGAGTTTAAAATGAGTTTGATAAGTTAAGAAGTGTTTAGAATGGTTAAGTGTTGTTCTTGTGAAAGAAACATGCATTAAGGTGATTTAGGATGTAACAAGGACTTAGGCATGAGCTTGAGGTTTTAGTATATACCAAAGTCATTTTGGACTTAGGTAAAGACTTAGGCAAACTTTGGTAAATAAGGAGAAAGTGTAAACTTGGAAAGAATTTCAAGAATGACATAAGAGTTAGTTGTGAGGAATGATACTTGGGAGATGATGTTAAAATGAGGAGAAAGCATTTGGGATAGTAGTTATCATAGATATGAAATACCATTGGGAAAACTAAGGAGGAAATAACATAAGTGTTAAGGAATATTACAAGGAAATAAGTAAAGTCTTAAGGAATTAGAAAATGAGTTTCATGGATGTTGTATGTGGATATAAAGGGTACCAAATGTTGTTAGGAAGCATTAAGAGGCTTTAGGAGAAGTTTGGTAAAGATTTGACAAAGTTTGGGTAAGTTTAGAGGACGTCCGACCCAGGGGTCCGACCCAGTTGTGGGTCGGACAGCCTCTGTTAGACGTTAGGAAAATGTTCTGTAATGGTCCGACCCAAAGGGTGGGTCGGACATGGGTCGGACGTCATATTCCAAAGGAGGGAAAATGTTCTGGAATGGTCCGACCCAGTCGAGTGAGTCGGACGTGGGTCGGACGGGCATGTTTGTAAGGCGGTAAAATGTTCTGTAATGGTCCGACCCAGAAGGGTGGGTCGGACATGGGTCGGACATGCATGTTCTGAGGTCGATGGAATTCTCTGTAATGGTCCGACCCAGTCGAGTGAGTCGGACGTGGGTCGGACATGTCTCTGGAATGGTCCGACCCAGAAGTTTAGGTCGGACATGGGTCGGACAAGGTGAGGTTCTTCAGACCCGAAAACCACTGGAAGGGTCCGACCCAGTTGTGGGTCGGACGGTGGGTCGGACATACCAAAACTTAAAAAAAAAAAAAAGAAAAGAATGTGACTTATGTAGTTAACCCTAGGGTGTATAATGAAGGTAACCTAGGGTAAGTTAGACATTTAAACATGTCAAATAATCATGTTAAATTAAACTTAGTAAATTTGGAGGTTAAGTAAGTTAATTAACCGACATTCTTGAATCATGTATAGGAGTGACCTACGGTGGAAACAAATCAAGGCAAGGACCAAGGTATGGTTTTCTTGCAGTCTGTTGTCTACCGGTTTACACCGGCTTGTGTGTTGTATGTTTTCTGTGTGTTTATGACATTATAAGATCTAAACATGTAATGAGTTTACAGTTGTTCATATAATTGTGGTGTTATGATGTGACTCATTCCCTTGTGTGTGTCTAACATGACTTACCACGTATTGTGTATTGGTTGTTAAGTTCCACCATGAACTTCTAACAAGTGTTAACTGGGAAGTGAGGAATCCGGTTGTCCGGTCATGCATGTAAGTTAAAGAGTAGATATCTGAATCAGATTCGACTCTTATGTTGTTAAGATTGTTCTCCTTAATTTGGCGTTCGATCTCCCGCTAGCTTCCTCCAAAGCTTACCTATTCTGACTTATGATCGGTTTAGTGGGAACATGTGTTTGTGTGGTGTGTTCGGGTCACTAAATCCGAACCATCTGTGACTTAAGTTACTCGTTCGTCTAACAGAACGGTAATGAGTGTGTATAACGAGCTTAACATGAGGTGAATCATTCTCTAGGCTCTTGTGTTATTTGACCCTTGTGGTTTGTTATTGTGGAACGAAGATTCACTGTGTATGTGATGTTGTGCTGTGCACTATTGATGCTTTGCCACATGTTATGTTATGTTATGTATATAAATGAATGCCATGTTATCATGACAATTAGTTGCGCGTATCCGGTAGCCGATGGCTGCGCGTTAACCATACCAGCCAAGGGTTGCTGACCCCCTCGGGGATCCATATTTCTTATACTGCAGGATGAGGATCGAAGAAGCGGAGTGGCTCTAGATCCTAGGATGTGGCTACTTTTGAGTACTTTTGGTTGTTGGCCCGGGATGCGCCTGTGCTCCCATGGCTTGTTATATACTTGGTTGGGACAGTTAACAGTGGTGTGATACAGTGAAGGATTATGTAAACACTCGGTATTGCATATGATGTATTTATGGTTTAGTTTTGCTCGGGAGTCTAATCATCAGACCGTACACTTGTATTTATTCTGCCTTGTCAACCACGTGGGTGGTTGACGGCGTTGTAGCACCAAAGCGTTAGTTACTGTATAGTTATTTATTTCCGCTGCGATTTCATTTAGTGTTATGCGTAGTAGGGGTGTTACACGTGAGTGAAATACCCCAAATATAAATAATATTATTAAAATCATTATTTATTGGAATATAATCCAAATATAAATCATTTCACGTACGCATGCAAACCCATGCATGAAAACGTTACGTAAAATAGTCGTTTCACCTAAACGCTAAAACGCCTTAGAAGCATATGGTCAAACATGACCTTGTATGACCCTCTAATATTCAAACCAAATGGTCATACAATTTATTATATGAATATATAAATATATTCCCTAAGCTATATTCAGTCAAAACGCAAAACGCTCGGGAGTGCTCACGCACGCCCCTTAAAGCACGAAAGTCCGGAGGAGTGCCGAGGTGGCACGAACTCCTATAAAATTGATTCCTTGAGTTCCTAACATCATTATTAACCATTATAAAGAGAACCCACGAAGTGGTTTCTCAAAACTCAGCAAAAACCACAGGAGGATTTCTTAGCGCTCCTTTTTGGCCCGGGAGTGTCCCGATGGCCCGTAAATTATGTCACGGGTTGATATAACCCCATATAACTCAATGTAACATCTTAGTATATGTTTATTTACTATAATAAGTTTACAAACACTTGGAACTCATAAAACAATTGTTTCCCAAAATTTCCTTAGAGCACAAAACACACCTTCGGGTGTCACGAAAATGCGTTTTACGCAATTACCTTGTAGTTTTTGACATGCCACGAATTGTAATCTTAAATAGGGTTAAAATGACCTTATAAATAAGTTGGAGTGACTAGTCAACAAGGCTCTCTATAGGGGCCGATTTTGAGAGCAAAAACTAGTATAAATTTGCCTTTAAAGTTTAAAAAGGCTTAAACATAATGACTCATCATCCCATGTGCTATAATACTTAATGGCAAAGAAAAGTGTGACTAATTTGACCAGAGAGCTGTCGAAATTATGCTAGAGAACATGGCCAAGTTGGCTAGACAAAAACAAATGCTAAAAGCAAAAAGTAGATTCCTTTTCTTTTTGCCTTTTGATTTCTTAAGCAAGTAACCTTCCTTGCTTGTTTCTTAGCTCATGAATGCCGATCAAATGAGCTCCATTCAGACCCTAAACCCGTGCATATACAAGAGAGGAAGAAGACAAGTTATAACATTGAAAAATCAAGGAATAAAACTCACCTTTTCTTACCTTGTCTTCTAGCTCATAATCATTCTCTTCCAACTCATGCTTTGTCACACCTCACATGTCCGATTTTCATGCTGGAAAGGAGGCATTTATTGAGCCAATAAACCATGTAATAAACTAAGGAAAAGTAAAGTCATTTGACATTAAAAATTGACAAAACAAAATCAAATTCCAATTGCCCTCTTTCATTTACGTGAGCTAGGTCTCATTTCCCTCCTTGCACATTTCCTCCACGGTTTGGTAAGGCTCCCTCCTCTCTCTTCTTGCTTCATCTTCTTCCTTTGAAGCTCTTAAGTCCATTAATGGAGTTTTAACTTCTACCTTCATCTTTAAGGTAATTTCCTAGCATTTCTTGGCAAGTCTTGAAGCAAAACTCTTCCTAGCATATCAAGGTGTGTTCGGCATCAATTAGATCTCCAAGGGGGTTGTCCAAAACAACATTAATCCAAGGAGCATCTCAAGGTTATCTTAAGGTAGGTTTTAAAGCTTGAAAATCCTTAAAGCACATTTTTATGTGTAACAAGTTCTACTTCTTATAAGTCTCTTTTCTTCTTCATTTTGATGAAGGAAAACTTGTTCTTCACCTACCTTAGGAGTGCCGAATTTATAAGGAGAAAAGCCTAAGGTAAAGTCTTGTAAAACTACTTCCAAATCTACTTAAGATCTTTATTCAAGATCTAACTCCTAAACACCTTCACCTCTTGCATAAAACCGAAGAGGAGCATCAAGTTTACCTAGGAGAAAGCTTGGAGATTCAAGAAGAAGTTCAAACACTTAACCACCTTTGCCAAGAAGTAAGTTTACTAAGTAAATCTTTATGTTATAGGCTTTGTTAAGCTTCTAAAAATTGTACAAAATTATGTACATCTCTTAGGCTAAATAATACCGAAACTATATGGTTTTATATGCCAAAAATATATCTATAACATATATAGAAAATATTTACCTTAAGACACATTTTTGTGTCACAAAATTTATTTAGGTTACAAATAAAATTAGGCCGAAATGTCTAGGGCAAAAATGTTTTATTTTGAGCTAAGAATCAATATAAGACATTACAATAATTTTTACATGAGTTATATACTCCTATGAATTTATGTATAATTATTATGACATATAAATCCACTTTTATATACTATATGGTCACCAAATAAATATGGCCGAATGTATTAATTGGTAAATAGGTATTAATGACCTACTTAGGTATATAAACTTATATCACAAAGTTTGGTGAGTTAAAAATATTTTATGAGAGCTTAAATGGCTAATTAATTAAGTTAAGTGGCTTAAATGTAATTTTACAAATTTAGTGTATATATTGTGAAAGCCGAGAGCTAAAGGGGTATTTGGTGTAATTATGATAAATATAAGGTTAGGAAATAAGTTTAAGAATTTTAGATAATTTAAACAAGCTTTAAAATAACTTTTTTTAAAGTTTTGGGCTATTATGTAATTTATAAAAGTTGTTATGAAAGTTTAGAACATAAAAAGGGGCGAATTCATAATTAAGAGATTTATTAGACTCACCTTTGAAATTTTGAGGAATTATATATTTAGACTTTAGTTTATAAGTCATTAAGAAGTTATTATAAAGTTTTGGGTTGAAAATGTAATTAATGGAGAGTTCAAGACCAAAGCCGAATTACTGGGGTTAGTTTGGTAATTTAAGAATTTATATATATATATTCGGCATTTATGGAGAATTAAAATTAAAACTATAGTTTATAAGGCATTATGCAAAGTTTATAAGGTTTTGTGGTTAAATTGTAATTATGGGAAATAAAATATTATTGCCGAGAATTTAAGGGGCTAGGTTGTTATTTTTGAAAGTTATAGTACTTAAAAGCTATATACCAAAATATTAGTGTGACTATGTAATTTAGCTAATAAGAAGTTAAAACTCTATATATAATAGAATTAGAATTTAAATATAAAGTTTATGATTAATGTGGTTGATTTATAAATAACCGAAATATAAGGGTAACAATTTAGATTTAAATAAATATAGGTCCTATATGGATATTTGAGGAATTAGAAGAAAGAATTTTAATTAAAGGAATTATGGAATTAGAACTATGGCTTATGTAGTTATAAGGAAGTTAAAAAGAAACAATAAGTATTGTTTATGACTAAAAGGAGAATAATGAGATTATAAGAATATTATGTCATTGTAAGACATTTAAATATAGTAAGAAATTATAAGTGTGATGTCACTTAGACAATTAAATAAACAGCAAATATAGTACATGAAATATATGAATACATATATGTACATTAAAAGATTTACAATAAATCAAAAAGGAATAACAAATAAGTTATACATTAAATCATGAGGTAATTAAAAGAAATAAACCTCACATGGAATAACAAATAAGAGATTTGTTAAAGATCCAATAGGATCATTATATAAGGGTAACATAAATTAACCCTCTCAGTTAATCCTATTCTAGGACTTTGTTTGACCAGACGTTGACCGGGAATTAAACAAGTACAGTCTACGGTGAACGGTATGGGATTCTTGCAACCTGTTTTCTACCGGATTACACCGGCTTGTGTGCTATCTGTTGTTTGAAGTAACGACCAAGATAATTAATGTAAACTGTTGTTTTACTCTTGCACACTGTGGTATTATTTTATGTGCGTGAATGTTGCTGACTACAACGTGTATGTCCCACGCATACAAACACTACTATACCAGTGGATAAATACCTGCGTTTCAGTATACCGAGGACTTGTACTCAAGTCTCTCACTAACTTCAGTTTATAACAAACGTCATTATCCTAAACGTGATAATTGACAATACACATTGTGTTCTTGTTTAACGTCTTTATATGACACTTAATAATTCTATACTTCGAGAACGAGGAGCCCAGTTGGATCTGGCCATGCATGCTACAGGAGTTGTACCTGTCTCAGGTCGTCTCCTACTACGTCGCGACGGAACATTCAGTTGGAGGAAGACTCTATTCCTCCCGGGATTCAAATGCCCATCAGTTCAGTTTGGGAAGATTTCATTCCTCTAGTGGGATTCATTTTCCCACGCCTCTCAGTTCAGGGTTTAACTACGTTATCTCCTGGGGTTTTTATACCCAACCTTTCTCTATAACGAGGTCACTATACCTCCACTATATTGTATACTTTTTACATCTGTCAGTCCCACTGTGTGGACCGACAGCTATCAGACATTTCAGTTCAGCTAACTTGACCTTCTGTGTCTTGTTCTATGTGACATTATTGTCCTTGTTTGGATACTTGTTATCATCAGATTATGCTTGTTTACAGCTTTATAAAAATGAACTGCATGTGTTCGACAAAGTAGTTGGTGTGGCCCGGTAGACGACGGGCTGCACGTTTTCCATACCAGCATTGTTTGCTGAGCCCCTTTGGGGGCACCCCCATTTTTCAGGTACCTGAAGTTAAGAAGATCACCACACTGAGTGTAGGTGGGGTAGACCAAGCTTTGGGATTCTACTATTAGTTAATTATTTTACTTCAGTATTTACTTTGAGTTTGATTCCTAGTATCTCGGTTTGTATCTTATCCAGACCGTGACATTTGAGGATTGTATTTGGACTTAGCCTATTGTATTTGGACTTAGCCTTGTGGTCACAGGGGTGGCAACGGCATTGTAATACCGCCCGGTTTTGTTTTTATTTCCGCTGCAGTTGTATTTTATTTGGAGATGATCGCCGTTCAGTTTATTGGATTTCGGGTTGGGGTATTACAAAAATGGTATCGAGCGTAGTTACGCTCGGATACAAGATACAACCGCGATTAGGAATCTAGACTTTAAGTTAGTAAGGGTTGAGTGATAGTATTGAAAGGAGTTTAAGTTAGTTTTACTTAGACTACTATCCAAGACCAAGATTTTGACCACAGTGCCTAATATACCTCAACATCCTGCAGATGTCAGGAAGAGGAGGACGACGTGGACAGGTGATGAGGAGCCAAACATCAGGCTGGCAGACATTGCTACCTTGATTGCTCAGGCATTTGCACAGGCAGGGGTTGCACAGCAGCAGCAGTTACCTCCACCACCACCACCCAGGGAGAGAGACTGGGTGAAGAGTTTGGCTGATCTGAGGCCGACTGCATTCAAGGGGCAGACTGACCCTGCTACCTAGAAACCTACATCATGGAGATGGAGACAGCGTTCGAGACGCTTGCAGTCCCAGCTAGGGAAAAAGTAAGACTTGCTGCCTTTTATCTGAAGGATGCAGCTAGAGACTGGTGGAACATGGTGAAAGCCGACCACCTGGATGACCCAGCCTTTACTTGGGGACACTACACTGCACTACTTAGGGGCAAATACTACCCGGCCCACACCAGGATGGTGAAGACTAGGAGTTTGACGCCCTGGAGCAGATGGGGAAGATGTTAGTGGATGAGTACTATGTGAAGTTCACTTCGCTACTCCGACTACTACCCGGCATAGGATACTCGGACCAGGTCCTGGTCGACCGGTTCTACGGGGGACTGAGCCCTCGACTTCAGTTTGGGATGGGACCAATCATCCCTACCAGTTACAGGTAAAATAGGAGAGACATGAACAGTTGAAATTTTATTACATACTATACCCCATCATGGGAGATTTAGAGATTGATACCTTGAGATTTCAGGAATGTTATCATGCTGCCTCCGTTGTGGAGATCACCTGTAAGAGAAGGGATGCTTTGAGCTCCCAAAAGAGGAAGGACGGACCTGGTGGCGAAGATGCCAAGCAGGGGAACTCCAACAAAAGGAACAAACCTACCAGAAAGGACAGGGGTCCTACCAAGGGAAGGGGAAACAAACTACTGGGAACCCCCAGTCAGGAACCTACGGAGCGGCAACTCCACAGAAAACCTACCCATCTAAGGGTAGGCACTCTAATCAGACAGTTAGATTTGAAACTTTTGTGATTACTTCAGTACCATTGGATTGTATAATTAACCTTGATTGTATTAGGTTCTGGACATGGCTCAAACACGGGCCAGAAGTATGTTCGTCGTTTCAACTGTAAACAGTGCGGAAAGGACCACCCGGCGTAGACTGCCAAGGGGAGAAAGTCATGTGCCGCTACTGTCAGACACTCGGGCATCGTGCCTTCGAGTGTATCCGAAACCCGGAGAGCAGGAACTACCGCCCGGGAGCAAAGCCAAACACCGGCCCTAAGAATGGAGCTAGCAATACTCGCCCTCCACCAACAAACCAGGCTCAGGGATATAAGGGCAAAGGCCCAGCATCGGGACCCGCCCTACATGTCATGGACCGCTCAGATGAGGCTGGTCCTTCTACCAACCCAGGTATTTCTAAACCATGTGAAACTGTTATTGAGCAATGGATGATGTGAATGAGTGCTTGCATGCCTTGATTGCCTAATTGAGTAGGAAAGAATTAGTAAGACTCACTAGTAAAATTTAAACCACGTAGGGAGCTATAAGATATGCTTCCTATCCCCTCACGCCCTCCCTGGAAGAAAACATTATCAAAGTACAAGAACCAGGGAACGAACAATGTAAGGTTATCCAACCAGGTTTGTTATTACTCAAAAGATACCTAACACCAGAGACAGAAATTGCAATCATTAGAAAATGTCACGAATTGGGAGCAGGACCAGGAGGGTTCTACACTCCAGAATCCCAGGAGGATCAAAGATGAAGCTGAAAATGATGTGCTTAGGAAAGGATTGGAATCCTTACAAAAAAACCTACCAAGATATAAGAAATGGAGATGGAGCACAGTACCAAAAATCCCAGAAGAATTTTTACCAATTGTGGAACAAGCAGTTAAAAGCTCAACAGCTAGACGAAGATCCAGTTCCCAATCTAAGGGCTGATCTATGTATCATCAACTTCTATGAAGAAGGAGGCCGTTTAGGGCTACACCAGGACAATGATGAAACAAAGGGTCCCTTGAACAGGGGATACCAGTATTATCTTTGGTTTGGAGATGACGCAGAGTTCCTTTATGGCGAGCAGAAGCGTGTGGACCTTACAAAGAAAATCATATTGAGTTCAGGAGATTTTAATAATGGGTGGAAAGTCAAGGTTGCTATACCATGGAATTAAAAGGATTAAACTAAACACAGCACCTTTGACAGTGATAAACACCACTCACATGAGACCAGGAAGATTGAGTTGACTTTTAGAAAGTATTAGTGTTGTAATTGTTTGGACACCTGAAAAGAGATCATCTCATCAATGAAGCATTATTGTTATGAAAGTGAAGTCTTTAGACCCCCATCATATATCAAAGTACTTACTCAGATTCTGTTATTAGGTTGTACTAAGGAGACGGAAGGTGCCTTAAGTATTCTTACTGAGGAGGAGGCCAGCAAGGGCGGCGCGATCCTCACTGGTACCTTTCCTGTTAAGAGTGGATGCACTAGTACTGTTTGACTCGGAGCCTCACATACTTTCGTTTCGCCTTCGCTTGCGGGGAAGTTGGGGCTAGACGCTGTAGAGTTACCTGATTTTAAGGTGGCACTCCCGTCTAAGGAGAAGATCAGTTGCACTCGTCTTTATAGAGGAGCCACTATCCGCATTAAGGAGGAGGAATTTCCTATGGACCTTGTTGAGTTCAGAGGTCTAGGATTCGATGTTATAGCCGGGATGGACTGGCTGGGGCGGCACAGAGGCCGCATTCTTTGTGCAGAGCGCAGACTGTTGCTTAAAGCCCATCAGGAGTGACAGTATCATATCGCCAGAGCCCTAGAGCACCGTTGATAAAAGTTATATCTGCTATGTCCATGTACAAGCACGTCAGGAAGCAGAAGGAGGTATACCTATGTTATGTTCAGGATGTAGAACATGACCCTGATTTTGATCCAGCTATGCCAGTGGTGTCGGAATTTCCAGATATTTTTCCAAAGGAACTTCCAGGCTTACCGCCATCTAGAGGTAGAGTTTCCATCGAATTACTACCAGGTACCGGTCCCATAGCTAAGGCACCGTACCGTATGGCACCAGCAGAGATGGCCGAGCTGAAGGGAGCAGCTAAAGATTTATTGGACAAGGGGGTACATACGACCTAGCGTATCTCCTTGGGAGCACCAGTGCTTTTTGTGAAAAAGAAGGATGGAAGCCTTCGGCTATGTATTGATTGCAGGGAGCTTAATGCAGTATCTGTGAAGAATAAATATCCACTACCACTGATTGATGATTGTTTGATCAGCTGAGAGAGAGCAAAAGTGTTTTCAAAGATCGATTTGAGATCAGGCTACCATCAGATACCCATCAGGGAGCAAGACATAGAAAAGACAGCATTCAGAACACGGTATGGCCACTATGAGTTTACAGTTATGCCTTTGGCTTGTCAAATGCACCTGCAGTCTTCATGGATTTGATGAACAGATTATTCAGAGAGCAGTTGGATAGACCGTGGTGGTTGTATTCATCGATGACATCCTCATCTATTCAAAGTCTAAGGAAGAGCATGAGAGTCACCTCCGACATGTACTTGAGATCTTAAGGGAGAACCAGCTTTATGCTAAGTTCTCCAAATGTGAGTTTTGGTTAGACAGAGTTTCCTTTTTAGGACATGTTATCTCTGATGCTGGGATCGCAGTGGATCCAGCAAAGATAGAAGCAGTTCGCTTGGCCTAGGCCAAAGACAGTTACGGACATCAGGAGTTTCCTTGGTTTAGCAGGATACTACAGAAGGTTTGTCAGAGACTTCTCCAAAATAGCCAAACCTATGACCAGCTTAATGAAGAAGGACGCACCTTTCACATGGACTACTGAATGTGAGACCTCATTTGAGCTTTTGAAGAATGCTTTGACATCAGCACCAGTTTTGACTATACCTGAAGGCACAGAGGGTTATGAAGTTTACTGTGATGCATCAGGCAGAGGATTAGGGTGTGTACTCATGCAGAATGGGAAGGTAGTCGCCTACGCTTCCCGACAGTTGAAGAAACATGAAGAGAATTATCCCACTCATGACTTGGAGCTTGGAGCAATTGTTTTTGCATTAAGATCTGGCGCCACTACCTGTATGGTGTCCAGATGACCGTATATTCGGACCACAAGAGTTTGAAGTATGTATCACCAGAAGGAGTTAAACATGAGACAAAGAAGATGGGTTGAATTTTTAAGGACTATGACATTGATTTGCAGCAAAGTACAAGGAAGGAAAAGCTAATGTAGTAGCAGAGCATTGAGTCGACGAGCACATTCCTTAATGCCATTGTGGCTAACGAGTCTTATAGACGGACATACGGACGCACAGCAGAAGGATTCATGCGATGATGGAGATCAGTAAAGTTGACTGACGGTACATTTGAGGGTGGTCAGTATGAGATTCAGCATGATGATGGACTGCATCAGATTGAAGGGCAGATTGTGTATTCCCAGAGACAGCACAGATATAAAGGAGCATATTCTTCGAGAGTCCCACACTTCTACCACATTGTCCATCCAGGAGCTTCTAAGATGTACAGAGATCTAAAGAGGTATTTCTGGTGGAGTGGTATGAAGGGCGACGTGACAGAGTATGTGATTCGATGTCTCACTTGTCAGAAAGTGAAATTCGAACATAGACGACCAGGAGGTATGGTACAGTCTATGCCAGTTCCAGAATGGAAGTTTTATGATATTCCTATGGACTTCGTGGTGGGACTACCACCTACGAGAGGAGGATTTAAATATGATTTGGGTTGTTGTTGATCGACTGACTAAGGTTGCTAGGTTTATTCCGATGAAAGACACGTGGAAAGTGCCAAAGTTGGCAGAGCTATTTGAGAAAGAGATCATCAGACATCATGGAGTACCTAAGACTATTGTTTCAGATCGAGATACTAGATTTCTCTCACGATATTGGCGAGCTACTCGCGAGCACTTGGCACTGAATTGAAGCTTAGCACAGCATTTCATTTCACCCTCAGACAGATGGTCAGTCAGAGAGGACTATTCAGACCTTAGAGGACATGCTACGAGCATGTGCCTTGGATTTCCAGGGCAGCTGGATAGATAGATTACATCTCATCGAGTTTGCTTACAATAACAGCTATCACGCCTCTATACAGATGTCACCTTTTCAGGCTTTATATGGCAGACCATGCCGCACACCTTTGTGCTGGGACGAGTCTAGTGAGACCGTCATCATTGGGCCTGAGTACTTAGAGCAAGTCCAGGCAGAAGTACAGCAGATCAGAAACAATATGAAAGCAGCACAGGACAGACAAAATCATATGCTGATGAGAGGCGACGAGACCTTGAGTTCGCAGTTGGCGACAGGTATTTCTACGAGTTTCACCCATGAAGGGTGTATTCAGATTTGGTCAGAAGGGCAAGCTAAGCCCGAAATTTGTAGGACCCTACGCTATCATAGAGCGGGTGGGCCTTGTGGCATATCGACTTGATTTGCCAGCCGAGTTGGGCAAAGTACACAATGTTTTTCATGTGTCTCAGCTTAAGAAATACATGCCTCATCCTTCTCATGTTCTACAACCAGAGACACTCTCTTAGAACCAACAATGCGGTATGTGGAAACACCGCAAAGAATCTTAGACAGAAAGACACGAGAGACTCGAAACAAGTCTGTGAGCCTCGTGAAGGTTCTTTGGTCGAACCACGATGTGGAAGAGGCCACATGGGAACTAGAAGCAGATATGCGAGCGAAATTTCCCTCATTATTTACCGACTAGACACTTTAGTCTAGGGTACGGGGCGTACCCCTCTTTTTGGGGGGGTAGAGCCTTTTTCATTTTGAGTTTAGTGTGCATTTTGTTGCACTTTCGTGCATTTCAGTGACGTTCTGTCTTGTATGTGTTCTTGTGTAACACTATTCAGCATATTTCAGTGACATGTTGTCTTGTATGTGTTCTTTTGTAACACTGCATTTGAATGTACCTTGTACTTCTACTAGATGGTGTGTACCTTGTTACACTACAATAAAAGTTTATGTGCACTACTCTGCACTATCAGACATGAAAAGTGACTGTGTTATTATATACACTATATTGTTCCAAGTATTCCTGTTGTGTTTGATGTACACTGTGAACTTAGGAATATAGAGACTTGGGACTTGATCCCTAAAAACTAGATTGAGTTGTGGATACTTAGTGGAACTTGATTCCCCACAACCTTATAATTTAGATATGAGACTTCGGGGCGAAGTCCTTTTTAAAGGGGGGTAGATTGAAATACCCCAAATCTAAATAATATTATTAAATCATTATTTATTGGAATATAATCCAAATATAAATCATTTCACGTACGCATGCAAACCCATGCATGAAAACGTTACGTAAAAATAGTCGTTTCACCATAAACGCTAAAACGCCTTAGAAGCATATGGTCAAACATGACCTTGTATGACCCTCTAATATTCAAACCAAATGGTCATACAATTATTATATGAATATATAAATATATTCCCTAAGCTATATTCAGTCAAAAACGCAAAACGCTCGGGAGTGCTCACGCACGCCCCTTAAAGCACGAAAAGTCCGGAGGAGTGCCGAGGTGGCACGAACTCCTATAAAATTAATTCCTTGAGTTCCTAACATCATTATTAACCATTATAAAGAGAACCCACGAAGTGGGTTCTCAAAATTCAGCAAAAACACAGGAGGATTTCTTAGCGCTCCTTTTTGGCCCGGGTGTCCCGATGGCCCGTAATTATGTCACGGGTTGATATAACCCCATATAACCAATGTAACATCTTAGTATATGTTTATTTACTATAATAAGTGTTTACAACACTTGGAACTCATAAAAACAATTGGTTTCCCAAAATTTCCTTAGAGCACAAAAACACACCTTCGGGTGTCACGAAAATGCGTTTTACGCAATTACCTTGTAGTTTTTGACATGCCACGAATTGGTAATCTTAAATAGGGTTAAAATGACCTTCTAAATAAGTTGGTGTGACTAGTCAACAAGGCTCTCTATAGGGGCCGATTTTGAGAGCAAAAACTAGTATAAAATTTGCCTTTAAAGTTTAAAAAAGGCTTAAAACATAATGACTCATCCCCATGTGCTATAATACTTAATGGCAAAGAAATGTGTGACTCATTTGACCAGAGAGCTGTCGAAATTATGCTAGAGAACATGGCCAATGTTGGCTAGACAAAAACAAATGCTAAAAGCAAAAAGTAGATTCCTTTTCTTTTTGCCTTTTGATTTCTAAGCAAGTAACCTTCCTTGCTTGTTTCTTAGCTCATGAATGCCGATCAATGAGCTCCATTCAGACCCTAAACCGTGCATATACAAGAGAGGAGAAAACAAGTTATAACATTGAAAAATCAAGGAATAAAACTCACCTTTTCTTACCTTGTCTTCTAGCTCCATATCATTCCTTCCAACTCATGCTTTGTCACACCTCACATGTCCGATTTTCATGCTGGAAAGGAGGCATTTATTGAGCCAATAACCATGTAATAAACTAAGGAAAAGTAAAGTCATTTGACATTAAAAATGACAAAACAAAATCAATTCCAATTGCCCTCTTTCATTTACGTGAGCTAGGTCTCATTTCCCTCCTTGCACATTTCCTCCACACGTTTTGGTAAGGCTCCCTCCTCTCTCTTCTTGCTTCATCTTCTTCCTTGAAGCTCTTAAGTCCTTAATGGAGTTTTAACTTCTATCTTCATCTTTAAGGTAATTTCCTAGCATTTCTTGGCAAGTCTTGAAGCAAAACTCTTCCTAGCATATCAAGGTGTGTTCGGCATCAATTATTCTCCAAGGGGGTTGTCCAAAACAACATTAATCCAAGGAGCATCTCAAGGTTATCTTAAGGTAGTTTTAAAGCTTGAAAATCCTTAAAGCACATTTTTATGTGTAACCAAGTTCTACTTCTTATAGTCTCTTTTCTTCTTCATTTTGATGAAGGAAAACTTGTTCTTCATCACTACTTAGGAGTGCCGAATTTATAAGGAGAAAAGCCTAAGGTAAAGTCTTGTAAAACTACTCTACCAAATCTACTTAAGATCTTTATTCAAGATCTAACTCCTAAACACCTTCACCTCTTGCATAAAACCGAAGAGGAGCATCAAGTTTACCTAGGAGAAAGCTGGAGATTCAAGAAGAGTTCAAACACTTAACCACTTTGTTAAGAAGTAAGTTTACTAAGTAAATCTTTATTTATAAGCTTTGTTAAGCTTCTAAAAATTGTACAAAATTATGTACATCTCTTAGGCTAAATATAATACCGAAACTATATGGTTTATATGCCAAAAATAAATCTATAACTATATAGAAAATATTTACCTTAAGACACATTTTTGTGTCACAAAATTTATTAGGTTACAAATTAAAATTAGGCCGAAATGTCTAGGGCAAAAATGTTTTATTTTGAGCTAAGAATCAATATAAGACATTACAATAATTTTTACATGAGTTATATAACTCCTATGAATTTATGTATAATTATTATGACATATAAATCCACTTTTATATACTATATGGTCACCAAATAATATGGCCGAATGATAATTGGTAAATGTATTAATGACCTACTTAGGTATATAAACTTATATCACAAAGTTTGGTGAGTTAAAAATATTTTATTAGAGCTTAAATGGCTAATTAATAAGTTAAGTGGCTTAAATGTAATTTTTACAAAATTTAGTGTATATATTGTGAAGCCGAGAGCTAAAGGGGTATTTGGTGTAATTATGATATAATATAAGGTTAGGAAATAAGTTTAGAGAATTTAGATAATTTAAACAAGCGTTTTAAAATACTTTTTATAAAGTTTTGGGCTATTATGTAATTTATAAAAGTTGTTATGAAGTTTAGAACATAAAAGGGGCGAATTCTAATTAAGAGATTTATCGGCTCACCTTTGAAATTTTGAGGAATTATATATTTAGACTTTAGTTTAAAGTCATTAAGAAGTTATTATAAAGTTTTGGGGTGAAAATGTAATTAATGGAAGTTTCAAGACCAAAGCCGAATTACTTGGGGTTAGTTTTTGTAATTTAAGAATTTATATATATATATATTCGGCATTTATGGAGAATTAAAATAAAACTATAGTTTATAAGGCATTATGCAAAGTTTATAAGTTTTGTGGTTAAATTGTAATTATGGGAAATATAAAATATTATTGCCGGAATTTAAGGGCTAGGTTGTTATTTTTGAAAGTTATAGTACTTAAAAGCTATATACCAAAATATTAGTGTGACTATGTAATTTAGCTAAATAAGAAGTTAAAACTCTATAATATAATGAGATTAGAATTTAAATATAAAGTTTATGAATTAATGTGGTTGATTATAAAATAACCGAAATATAAGGGTAACAATTTAGATTTAAATAAATATAGGTCCTATATGGATATTTTGAGGAATTAGAAGAAAGAATTTTAATTAAAGGAATTATGGAATTAGAACTATGGCTTATGTAGTTATAAGGAAGTTAAAAGAAACAATAAGTATTGTTTATGACTAAAAGGAGAATAATGAGATTATAAGAATATTATGTCATTGTAAGACATTTAAATATAGTTAAGAAAATTATAAGTTGTGATGTCACTTAGACAATTAAAATAAACAGCAAATATAGTACATGAATATATGAATACATATATGTACATTAAAAGATTTACAATAAATCAAAAAGGAATAACAAATAAGTTATACATTAAATCATGAGGTAATTAAAAGAAATAAACCTCACATGGAATAACAAATAAGAGATTTGTTGAAAGATCCAATAGGATCATTATATAAGGATAACATAAATTAACCCTCTCAGTTAATCCTATTCTAGGACTTTGTTTGACCAGACGTTGACCGGGAATTAAACAAGTACAGTCTACGGTGAACGGTATGGGATTCTTGCAACCTGTTTTCTACCGGATTACACCGGCTTGTGTGCTATCTGTTGTTTGAAGTAACGACCAAGATAATTAATGTAAACTGTTGTTTACTCTTGCACACTGTGGTATTATTTTATGTGCGTGAATGTTGCTGACTACAACGTGTATGTCCCACGCATACAAACACTACTATACCAGTGGATTAAATACCTGCGTTTCAGTATACCGAGGACTTGTACTCAAGTCTCTCACTAACTTCAGTTTATAACAAACGTCATTATCCTAAACGTGATAATTGACAATACACATTGTGTTCTTGTTTAACGTCTTTATATGACACTTAACAATTCTATACTTCGAGAACGAGGAGCCCAGTTGGATCTGGCCATGCATGCTACAGGAGTTGTACCTGTCTCAGGTCGTCTCCTACTACGTCGCGACGGAACATTCAGTTGGGAGGAAGACTCTATTCCTCCCGGGATTCAAATGCCCATCAGTTCAGTTTGAGGAAGATTTCATTCCTCTAGTGGGATTCATTTTCCCACGCCTCTCAGTTCAGGGTTTAACTACGTTATCTCCTGGGGTTTTTATACCCAACCTTTCTCTATAACGAGGTCACTATACCTCCACTATATTGATATACTTTTATACATCTGTCAGTCCCACTGTGTGGACCCGACAGCTATCAGACATTTCAGTTCAGCTAACTTGACCTTCTGTGTCTTGTTCTATGTGACATTATTGTCCTTGTTTTGGATACTTGTTATCGTCAGATTATGCTTGTTTACAGCTTTATAAAAATGAACTGCATGTGTTCGACAAAGTAGTTGGTGTGGCCCGGTAGACGATGGGCTGCACGTTTTCCATACCAGCATTGTTTGCTGAGCCCCTTTGGGGGCACCCCCATTTTTCAGGTACCTGAAGTTTAAGAAGATCACCACACTGAGTGTAGGTGGGGTAGACCAAGCTTTGGGAGTCTACTATTAGTTAATTATTTTACTTCAGTATTTTACTTTGAGTTTGATTCCTAGTATCTCGGGTTGTATCTGTATTCCAGGCCGTGACATTTGAGGATTGTATTTGGACTTAGCCTTGTTGGTCACAAGGGTGGCCAACGGCATTGTAATACCGCCCGGTTGTTGTTTTTATTTCTGCTGCAGTTGTATTTTATTTGGGAGTGATCGCCGTTCAGTTTATTGGATTTCGGGTTGGGGTATTACAGTGAGGCAAGACGTCGGGCGTGGGCGGGGTAAACTGGACGTCGATTGCCGAATATTGACCACTAATTCACAAAAGCTTAATTTGTACTTAGTCTATACAATAAATAGTTTAAATTCATTACAAAATTTGTCATCTAGTTTGATTTTATCCAACCTATACACAATAGCAGTCTTGATCAACAGTAACACTATATTAAAAGAATTTGGAGCCGCTATGAAATCAATGCAAGTTACGAAGGTTGCTTAAAATTCGTACTTTAAAATTTTTATCAATTAAACCCGGATAAATCACCCGAATTTGACCTATACCCGAAAAAACTGAATGACTCAAAGGCTAACCAAACCGAAAGCACCCAAACCCGAACTCAACCAAACCGAATAACCCGAAATCAAATTTAAACCATTGAACCCGATCGATCCGATCCGAACCAAACCGAATAGTAAATATCGATAAATTGACCCAACCCGAACCGAACCGAACCAAACCCGAACCGAGTGACCCGAATTTCCAGGTCTAAGAACACTCCCCTTTACTCCTTGTAACGCATTGATCAAAGCCGAGAGTAGAGCGAGTGTTGGATGAGATAGAGTACCTCTGTCGAATCCCAAGATAGGAAGCTAGGTTGTAATTCACATCAAATTTCAATACAAGCAGAATCCTATCTTGTTAAGTTTAAACAAAAGCTCCTCCGTGTTATTATTTTCTACACACATTTATTCTTCAAGCAGAGTTGGTCTGAGACTAACACCTGAGACCTACTCGGTCAGCACCCCGATTCCATCAAAGGCCTAAACATGCCTTAAAATAAATTAAACACTACAATGTTTGACAGAAAGCAAGAATTGCACCCTTGGACCCTTTAGGGTGAAAATATACTCAAATGAACTCCTTATGACCTAAAATTTTGTCCTAAGCTTTATAACTCATAAATGAACACATTAAAACCATTTCCAAGGGAAACCAAGCTTAGAAACTCATTAGAACATAAAATGTGCAGTAAGCTTCCTTAAAGCACATTTTTGTGAGATTATCTCTAAAATGAGTTTTGTTTGATTTTAGGGTCTTGAATACCCTTAAATATAATAATGTAACGTAATGTACCACATTATAATGCCTAATTTAAAGTTTTTCAAAAAAATCAAAAATATGTGCATTGGTTTGTGAATAGTAACCAAATAGTGCAAAAATAACACTTAATCTTCTATTCTAGTCAACGGTCAATGCCTTTCCTTTGACCTTGACCCTTCATTACCGAATTATGAGGGCTGTTTCCCAAGCTTGTAGCCGTCCCCAATTGCAATTAGAAGAATAGTCCTCCTACTTTATTAAGTGAGATAAGTACACTTTTATCATTTTGACAATACTCAAACTTATCCTTTCACCTAGCCTGATCTCTTCCACCAGTTTGGAGGTTGCTTCACCCTTAGGAAACCTCTTGAAAATATCTAGGAAAGTCATCTTGACTTGTTGACCAACTTATGACTCACTTTCATTATTAACCGGTTTTTCTTTTCATTCTTCATTACCTTTCTCCTCCTTCAGCCATAAGCTTCTCAACCCTCTCTTTGCTGCTTCCTTCATGATGAACTACCACCCAGCTTCCATAGCCAAGATCTCAAACTCTAGGTAAGCTTCCATGGCTTAAAAATGTTCATTCTCCTCCTCGCTCTTCTCCTTTCTCAATGAGCTCACTCATTCTGATTTTCATCCGGCAAACTAGGCTGAGTTGGTGTGTAAACTGAAGGGGATTCTTGGCTGTAACTAGGAGAAGAAAGGGAAGCTATTTCTAACAAGTTCATAAGGTAAAAACCAAGCTCAAAGTCACCTTTCATCCCTTCCTCTATTTCTGGTTGTACTACTAGTTTTTCCCCAGCTCATCCTTGGTCTTCTTCATGTAAAAATCAGTGGAGGGTACCCAGCTTGGTGAAGAATCAAGATCCATACAAGGAGCTCCATTCCTACCATTTTCGGTAAGGAAAACCTTGCCTATCTCCTCTTGATTCCACCAGTTATATATGCTGGTATAAGTAGTAGTTTAACACCTTGTTTTTGCCTACAAAAATCAGGCATGAATAGCCCTTGAAACCAGCTTCAAAACAAGGTAAATACCATACATTTTCTAGCTTGAAACAACAAATAATGACCTTGCTTCACTTAGCTAACCCCAGATATTTTTCCTTGCATGAAATGCTACCGAAATAACTTTGGAAACATGGGAATATTATGCACAACAAGTGTGTAAATCATATCCAAGTTTAATCCTTAGGAAAGTGAGTATTTTTACTCTAAATGTTATATATATACTAAGCTAAGTGATTAGTGCTTCAAAGGCTAATTAAATCTTGCGTTAAAAATAGGCCGAGGGAGTTAAGGAGTTTTTGGTGGCTTGTGATACAAGGATTTGGTAAGAAAACCTTACCTTATACTATAATATGGTTTTTATAAAATTATGTTACATATTTATGTAAGTCGTGGGGTTTTAAGGGGTTTAATAACCTAATTATGTGTTAAAATATTTAATACCA
This sequence comes from Limonium bicolor, assembly GCA_023374045.1. NCBI lineage: Eukaryota > Viridiplantae > Streptophyta > Magnoliopsida > Caryophyllales > Plumbaginaceae > Limonium > Limonium bicolor. The sequence continues at coordinate 334,963,157 of CM041778.1, forward strand.
TTTTTGGTTAGTTAGTTTGGTGTATTAATGACCTATAAGGTCAAGGAAAATAATAAATGAGCTAAAAACATAATTTATAAAAATATATGGGTAGGTATAGTAAAAGCCGTAACTTAGTTATGTCATTTGAGACGTTTATGTGTAATTTTATTCTATGCTAATTATTGTAATAAGCTCATGCATTTTTAGGCCATTTAATTTATGTATATTATGTCCAAAATGAATTTAGGATGACATTTAAACTTTACCATAAATATTGGGGGTTTTCCGTAATTAAAATAATTTTAGGGGCTAACCATAGGTTATAGCCAAAAATTGGGTGTTAAAACCTTATTTTATGAATTATATAAAATTTAATATGGTTTTGAGACAAAAATGTAATTTCTGAAAAACTAAGGGGTCAAACCGTAAATATATAAACTTCTGGTCAAGCTGAAAGTCAATAGGTCAATATAGACCATATTAAGAGGTTTGACCAAAGTTAATGTCATAAATAATTAATTTATGAACTTGTAGTAACATTATAGGTTAAATGTTAACTTTATAAAACTTTTGGGGTATAAGATGTAATTACCGAAAAATTGAGGTATAGATTAGTTAATATAATAGTTTATATCCTAAGTATAAAGTTTGGGAATTTTTAGAATTATATAAATGGTTATATTAATAAAAGTGTATAATATATGGTTTTGTGACATATAGAAAGTATATTATGTAAAATGGGGTCAATATGTAAATAGGAAAAAAGATTTGGGGCGGAAAAAGATTTTAGAAACGCAAGGGGTCTGTTTGTAATAAAATAGCATAAAAACTATAGGTTATATAAATAATAAATGTTAAAACTGTATAATATAACCTATATACATAACTTAGGATAATATATGTGGTCATTGTGTAAATAAAGGAAATATTGTGGCTGGAAAAAAATATACCAAACAGACCATGGTCTGTTCGGTAATATTGGGGAAATAACACATAAAAACCATATGTTATAATTGTTATAATGTTTAGATGATATAATATATGTTATGTAAAAATATTATAAGATTTGTGGTAAAAGTATAAATATGAAAAGTTGAAGGTTAAAACAAAGAAAAACAGAACCTTAGGGTCTGTTCATTATTTCGGAAATTTTAAAACTATATAGTATACATACTATATGATTTAAATGTTATAGTATATGATGAATATGGTATGTTATAAGATAAGTGGTGTAATTGTAATAATTAGAAAGTGTGGGGTTTGGGAAGAAAATAAAATGTAATATATATGCCTTTCGGTAATTAAGAGGGAATATTATAAAACTATAGGTTATAACTTGTTACAAAGTTTTGATGTTATAAAATAAGATATTTATAACATGATATAAGTTATGTGCTTATATTGTAATTACTGAAAACTATATGAATAAAGAAGTACAGTATTATATATATATAGATATGTTATTTTCAATAATATAAGTAGTTACCAAAACTATATGTTATAAAGTTTAATGACACATAAAATATCATACTATATGATGTTATGATATAAGAGTAACACTTTATAATATTATGTGGTCAAAGTATAGTTTATAAAACTATACATGTAGCGCATGAATATATATCAAAAATGAAGATATAAACTATAGTATACAATGACATAAAATACTATGGTTAACATATGATTATGGAATGATTAAATAAACCTTGAGTGAGGAATAATATGATCATAATATAAAGTTTCATATTTCATTAAAATCAATGTGTATATATATATGTATAACCGGCGCAAATAACATGCATATATATATATATATTATGGCTTACAAACCATATAATAGTAAATGATAAATACCAACCTATTAGTATAACTATATATTAAAAAGTCATAAGGTTTTAAATGAATACAACTTGTTACATGAAATAATCATATAATACAAGGTATATTAACGAATAGTAATGTATCATACATTATAAATTAACGTTGCATGGATGCATGCAACCATAGGTTATAAAATATAACCACGCATGCAACTATAGGTTATAACACGTACCTATGCATGCGATGTAACAGTTGAATTAAATATACGAGAACAAGGGAAATTACGTAAAAGCCACTGCTGGAAAAAAAGAATAAACAACGCTCTTTTAAAAACGGTTATATTTGTAAATCGTTTTTTTAGCATATTAAAGAACGATTATAAAGTAAGGCGTTGTATTTATGGTTTAGGCCGGGAATTTTAAAAAACGCTTCACTTAAGAAGCGTTCTTTATTGTATCGCGTCCAAAGACAAAAAAAAATGCTTGGGTAATAAGCGTTCTTTATATGAAACATATAAAGAACGCTTTATATAGAAAGCGTTTTTTATGTTTCTGGGACGCTCCGCATAAAGAACGCTTCCTTTAAGAAGCGTTCTTTATGTTTTTACTCTCAGCATAAAAAACGCTTCTTAAGTGAAGTGTTCCTTATGTTGCCTGAATAAACACGCCACTTTCCCGAAAAAATTTAATCTCTCCCGCGCTCACTGTTATACAACGTAAACCCTCTAGCTAGCTACCTCTCTCTCTCTCTCTCTCGACTGAGCTCACGAATACGTACCCCAGTACCGTCGGCAAGCTACTGCCATCGCCGCCCTTCCGTCGCTGCCACTCCCGTCGCCCTTCAGTGCCATCGCCCGTCCGTGCCGCCGCCGCTTTCCGGCCGTCTCTCTCGCCCCTGATGATACGCGTTGGCTCCCGATATTTGCGCGCATGCATCTTCTTCTCTGATCATCATCCATGCAAATAGTTGCATGCCTGTCGCCCTCTGTTTCGGTAATTTCATCATCAAAATCTGCGAAACAGGAACATATATATATGTCTGCTCTTTCTCTTATTAATTTTGTAACCCGCGATCGAACAGGAATTAACGTACATATGCCCGTCGCCACTACGTTACATTATTGATTCATCTGCAGTAATTTTACAACCCAACTGGCGTAATCGATCCATGCTCTATCGCCTCTTTTCCTGATTCTGCTGGAGGTAATTTTGCTAACCAAATTAACTGATCGATCAGAACATATAAAACATGTTGTGGTTGGGATTAATCACGTGATCATAAAATATTAGGATTAATTAAGTGTTTGAGGAATATTAATTAATTTTGCAAACCAATTAAATTGTCCCCTGAGCTGATGATTTTTGGTATATACTTGCTGGTTGTGTCCAAATGGACCTGAGAATAATGTGTTTATTAGGCGAAAAATATAATGTGCTTGGGCATACAAATATATATAGCCACGTACCATAAATTTTGCAAAACCATGCAAACTGTCGATCATGAACATACATGCTCTGTTTGAGATTAATGTGTTTATTAGGATTAAGTGTGTAGGATTAATTTTGCAAACCAAACTGTCGACTCTTGTACATGCTCTATTGTGGTGAAACCCTGTATTTTTAGGGGGGATACTGTCGGATTTCGCAGAAAATTTTGTCAAACTATTGAATTATTGGATTCATAATGTAATTATTGTTGTGTACAAACTATCTCGTGCAGGAATTGTTAGTACGTACTTTTCATTGTCACACGCCTGATACGGACCGGTTGATTGAAGTCTAGGTTCTTCTCATCAAGACTAAGCAGACTACTCATCAGATTAGGTTAGTTTATAATTTTTCTCTACTAACTTCTTAATTGTTTATATAGTGTTTCTCTGAATAGCTATTGAATATACTCGAACATAGTCACCAGTCCGAGATATACCTAGTAGAGGTTTATCTTGGATAGTCCCCGTCGGGACTGTCCAATCACGTTTGATCTCACCTTCTAGGTAGTGAACAAGTTAATAAAAAACAGTTCATTTAAAAATTCGGTAGCCTTTCCCTTTTGTTCTTCGAGTGTATACATTCATATATACACTAGAAGAACAGAAGGGGAATGCTGCCGAAATTTTCAATGAATTGTTTTTTATAAACTTGTTCGCATGTGAGATTGAACGTGATTGGATGGGTTTAGGTTGTAAAATTTTTAAAAGTAACTGGACTAATATCTGCCAACATATGAACGATATCGATCAGTTGTAAAGTAATACATCGATCTCACAGAAAGAGATGGAGCATTCAAAGATGTACAATGACAGACTTGACAACGATTACCTACAAGGGGTCGATAGGTTCTGTAACATCCTAGTCAACAATCTTCAACCGAGGAATAAGGGGTATATTTTGTGTCCATGCATCGACTATAAAAACGACTTCAAGTATAGAGATATTGAGAAAATTAAGGACCATTTGATTCGTCATGGGTTTACAAAAGATTACGAAGACATAGCATTATGGCATGGTCAGCATGCAGTGGATGTGTTTGACTATGCAGAAGCTTCAGTAGAACAACAAGAATTGGACGGCATTGAAAACTTTGGGGATGACACAGAAAACTTTGGGGATGATGACAACTGCACGATTAATGACGAGATCACAGAAGATGCGAACCTTGACACACTATTGGAAGATGTAGAACAATACTTTACCAACAAACCGAGTACACATGAAAACTTTATGCAGTCATGTAAAGAACCATTGTACGCTGGATGTGATGCACTGGCACTGAACAAATTAAGTGCGACGCTGAAACTATTTAATGTCAAATCGAAACACGGATGGAGCGATGTAAGTTTCACGGAACTATTGCAAATTATTAAGGAGATACTACCAGCGGATAATGTCATGCCTACAACTACTTATGAGGCGAAGAAGTTAATGTGTCCAATGGGTATGAAGTACAAGAAAATACATGCTTGTCCATCGGGGTGTATTTTGTCCTGGAAGGAGTATGAGCTACATGATTGTTGTCCTAAATGTGGTGAATCATGTTATGTAAAGAAAGATCATCAAGACGACAACAAGCCAAAGGTTCGTTCCCCAGCGAAGGTGTTATGGTATTTGCCAATAATCCCAAGGTTTAGGCGATTATTTGCAGTTCCGAAGGATGCTGAAAACCTTAGGTGGCATACAACACATAGGGTGGACGATGGTAAATTAAGACATCCTGCTGATTCACCGCAATGGAGAAACATTGACAGAATATTTCTTGAGTTTAGTAAAGAATCAAGAAATTTAAGACTTGGCTTATGCACGGATAGAATGAACCCGTACGGCACTTTGAGTAGTGTACACAGTACTTGGCCTATTCTGTTGACTGTATACAACCTCCCACCATGGTTGTGCATGAAGCCTAGGCATATTATTCTATCAATGTTGATATCCGGTCCAAAACAGTCGGGGAATAATATTGATGTGTTTCTGCAGCCGCTTATTGATGACTTGAAACTCTTATGGAATAAGGGAACAACAGTATATGATTATTATGCAAAGGAAAACTTCACACTGCGTGCTATGCTATTTTGTACAATAAACGACTTTCCAGCATACGAAAACCTATCTGGATATACAATCAAAGGAGCATTAGCGTGTCCTGTTTGCGGTGATAACACTTGCAATATCCGATTGAAATATAGTGGAAAAAATGTGTACATGGGTCATCGAAAATTCCTTCCAAGACATCATAAGTACCAAAAGATGACAGATGAATTTGAAGGGATGACTGATCATGCTGTAGCTCGGCAACCTTTATCAGGTGTCGATGTTTATAACCAGGTGAAAGATATTGTGAACAACTTTGGTCCTCCTACTAAAGCTACAGAGAAGAGTGTTTGGAAGAAAAGGTCGATATTTTTTGATCTTGAGTATTGGCAACATTTGCAAGTAAGGCATTGTATTGATGCCATGCACGTATGCTCTATTTGTGGGTGAAAGTCTTGGTGGAACGTTGCTAAACATTAAAGGGAAAACAAAAGATCATTTAAAGGGGAGAAAAGATTTAGTAGAGTTGGGCATACGAATAGAGCTCCAACCCCAACAAAGAAACATGTATCTTCCTGCCTCCCGCATGTCACACTCTATCCAAAGAGGAGAAAAAAAGTTTCTACAGTGCCCTTTCTGACATCAAAGTACCATCAGGGTACTCTTCCAACGTAAGAAGTTGGGTGTCCATGTCTGAACTCAAGTTAGTAGGGATGAAATCTCACGACTACCATGTTTTGATGCAACATTTGCTTCCCATTGCAATTCATGGGATTCTCCCACATGATGTCAGGAAAACCATTACAAAGTTGACCGCGTTTTTCAATGGAGTTTCTGCCAAAGTTCTAGATGTGCAGACACTGGACAAGTTGCAGGTTGAACTAGTTGTCACTATGTGCCAGTTGTAGATGTATTTTCCACCTTCATTTTTTGATATTATGGTGCATCTGCTTGTTCATTTAGTAAGGGGGATCAAGGAGTGTGGCCCATTATATCTCAGGTATATGTATCCATTCGAAAGATACATGGGTGTGCTTAAAAAAAATGAAAAACCGTAGACGTCCAGAGGGAAGCATTGTTAAAGGATATGTAACTGAGGAAGTGATTGACTTTTGCACCCACTACTTAGAAGGCGTGGACCACATAGGACTTCCGAGATCAAGACATGAGGGCAAGTTACAGGGTGTAGGTACAATCGGGAAAAAATGGTAAGGCCTGATTTTGCTGCATTGTGTAAAGCACATCTAACCGTGTTGAGCCATGTTGAAGATGTTGAACCATACTTCGTGTCACACTTAAGCGCTCTCAGAGCACAACATCCGTCGATGAGTCAAGTGAGATTAAAGAAGGAGCAGAATGCTACATTCGTTACATGGTTTAAAGAAAAAGTTATGCATGAAGATTCAGGCAATGTAACTGAAATGGTTAAGTTATTAGCGCTCGGTGTTAGCAGAAATATATGTTACTATACTTCTACCTAGGCAGTGTACCTATCGTTTTACGGGATAGTGAATTAAGTGGGGGTTGTCGATCTCAGGAACCTCGTTCAATTAATTGACAATTTATTTACTAACTGAGAAACTAAACTAAGAAAACAGGAAATGTCACTTTTTCAGGTTTACTTAATTTAATGAAAAGAAAGACTCAACAAACTAATATAAAATAATAAAATAGTAAAATAAACTAAACAAATAAATAAAAAGTAAAACTCTAAATAAAAGGAAGCACCCCAGATTGTTCTGCAAACCTTCACTATATAATCTATTAATAAACTCTTCCCTAATTCTGCAATAAACTCAGAAACAATAATTAATTCGTCAACGGCTAAGTCTAACGAATCCTAACAAGTTGCTAGAACTAGCAGCAGACTAATGCTCTAATCCAGACACAACTAATTGCATAAAGAACAGTTTCTATTTGAGACCGATTAACCTATAGGCAGGATCATGCTTCTAGTCGTTAATCAGGTTTAATTCCTACGTCTTGTTACCTATCTCAACTCTCGCGTGTTGATTAGAAAACTACAAAGATTGCTTTAATAATTGATCAGAGAATTAAAACGCACGAAGAACTGGAATTAAACTACTGCATTAATGAATTAGTGAAAAGATTACAAAATAAACATGAAGATCCGGTTTGCTACCCCTATCCGGGGAGCTAAACTAACTACGCTAACATAAATATAAAAATAACAAAAGTAACAAAAGTAACAAAAAATGACATTAAACGAATTAAGAGATAGGGCAGAGAAAACTCTAATTAGCAAATTTGACTCTGACTCCCCGCTCTGACTTCGTCTTCACGTCGGTGCAACAATGGTGGGTTATGGTTATGTGGAGGTGTGGTGGTGCTGGTGGCGTGTGACGTGGTGGTGGTCTGGTGTTGGATGAATTGTGGTGTCGGTGGTCGTTAGGGAAGAATGAATTCAGAGGCGCGGAGCGCCGTGCTCTCGTGTGGGCATCCCCCTCGTAACCTAATTCTGATTTCTTATATAGCAGCAGTCATGAGTCTAATTTGATAAATTGAAATCTTTATCGTGTGATAATCCGCTCAATGGTGTGCCACTTTCTCCTCGTCATCGCCGTCAAAGAATTGCAGCATCAAATATTACTTATAAGAGGTGATTGTATGCTGCACGTGAATGATGTGTATGCATGACTAATTGCAGCCGTTAATGAATAACGGTGGTTAGAGAGATTTGTAGTGAATAAAATATTGGTGTATGAGATTCGTGAGTGAATTCTCCCGTTCAAGTGCAGCATAAGTGATGTGAAATTGATTAGGTAAAATCATATGTGGTAGAAAAATAATATTAATCTTGATATGCTCGAGCCGGTGTACGTGTATATATATATATACCCTTTGTTGCCTTGTAATCCTTTCGAGACTTTTTTTTCTGCATTAGACGTATAAAATGTATCAGTTCACATCAAAATATAAATCTAAGGAAAAACATATAATAAGTGAGAAATATGACATGAATTGTTGTAAAAATAGGAAGAATTATATCCCTAAAAGTATATATATTTCACACTTATCAAACTTCCTCACACTTAGCTTTTGCTTGTCCTCAAGCAAATATAGAATATGTCTACTTTTAAGGGCCGTAGTATTGAAACTCAGGATCAAACATCTGCCGATAGAAAACAAGCAAAATGACAATCAAAAGAAAAGTTCTGCTACAAGCTGTAGGTTTTCGCAAATAGTGAAAAAGAGTGAAGTTAAAAAGCATGGATAAGTTAGATTATAGAAATTGAACATAGAATAGCTTGGGATCTTCCACCGTTTCTTCCTCTAACCTTTGGATGACAAGGGGTGTGAAGTAACACCTTATTCCGTGATACCTTTCAACACCACGTACTCATCATCAAAAACAAAAATTCAACTGCAATTAACTTTATCGCATGCAAAAACATTCTCTTTCGAGAAATATATACAAAACAAACGAATAATTGCGAACTACAGTGTTATTCCATAACCCATACTTTTCTCTCTATCCTTGTAACGGTGTTGGGCCAACTATCCCAGATCTCAAGACCTTAGGTAGATAGGTGTTAAGGCACCCCTAGGACTTAATAACCGGATAGACGAGGCCTACTTTTGTTAGGAAAACTTTTGATCAGCGGAGTACCTTGTCTTATCCTTTCATTCCAAACTTTCACATCATTTCCAAAATCCCAAGATAAACTAATTCAGTTTCCACAATCAACTAATCCATCGAATTTCAGTGAAAACAGATATAATTTGAATAAAACTATACATACAAACAGCCTAGAGTAGAAAGATTCTTGAGGTGGCCATCAGGCTTGTTTTCAAAACCTCAACAAAAATTTTCACCTGGAGATTCAATATTTATTGGCACTTAAAAGAAGCAATCTTTTCAAAATAAGAGGACAACAAAAACAAATGTGGCATTAAGCGTAATTTCAAATATTTAGAAAGTACCTCTACTTCCTCACACTTAAGAGGAGCAATGTCCTCATTGTTCACAAATTAAAAACCAAGAAAAGGACTTTCTAAATATTGCAAACTCATCAAGGATTTCATTCAGGACAATGATGACTAATATAAAAATAATCTTTAAGCATAAAAGTCATGACAGGCTGAACATAAACATTAAAAATAAGGAGAAACTGAAACTCCCCTGATATTGTAGATTGGGAAGGTTCCCTTCCTCACACTTAAGCTCGAACAAGGGGGGTAGCGTTCCTCAAACTTGCGACCAAGCAAGTGTCCAGCCTTGGGGGTACATCAAACACCATAATAATAAAAATTTCACCTGCTGTAACACCCCTACCGCTAATACCGTCATTACCGTACAATACTTACCTTCGCAGCGGATATTACTTACTCAAAGGCTGGTGTACAATGCCGATAGTCACCCACGTGACTAACAAGGCGGATTACAATACTGCATACTATCGGTCCGATGAATATGAACATACCGAGTGCTCTACACAATACAATACTTCCCCTTGCATACTAATCCATAATTCCATACAACTCCAATACAATACTATACCGAGTGTACTACAATCCTTAATTTACCGATACAGTTTGGACTTCCAATTTCATAATACATTACAAGTACAATCCCTTTATACAACTACCCATGCTTACATAGCAGTCCCCGTCCTACTCTCTCGAATGGTGGTCAGCTTCGAGTACCTGCACACTAAAAACGTTCCCCCTAGGGGGTCAGCTTACGCTGAATATGAATTTCGCATATACCGCGTGCTAACCGCGGTACATCGACTACTTTGGGTCGGATATACATGGAGTTCATTTTACATGCATACATACATACTCATGCTACAACAATACAACAACAATATCTACATACACATACAAGTTCAATACTTACTAAGGAAGACAATTCGATAGTCAACCATTCGTATTTGTTATTCATTCATTACTCTTCGTACTGTGTTCGATATTCGCTACTCTACTCATACCTACTCCTTACTCTTGCATACTCATCACTCCATGTTCAATACCTTACTCGCACACGATCCTTACTCTATACTCGTTACCATACTTGTGCATACTCACTACTCAATTCTCCATACTTACTCATACGTACTCAATACTCAATACTTACTCATACATACTCAATACTCGGTACTCATTACATACTCATACTCGCTTCTTACTCAATACCCATTACTTTACTCATACATACGCAATACTTGATACTCATTACTTTGGCCACCGGGCGGAGTCATACACAAGACTCACCATCGGACCTACAATACGAGGGCTATACGCTTAGCTCCTCAAATACTCAAATGTCCGTTTTTACCGGACTACTCAATTTCCCAACACTCTTCTCTCAGAGTATAATACAATCTCATGGATTAGCCTAGAAGTATCTCTCTCGATAACCTCCACTAGCTTAGGGAATTACCACCGTCTAGTATCCTCATATTTAAGGGTTTCCCCAACGTGTCGAATACTCTCATGTTCGGGGCATACTTACATCAGTCGGGTCCTCTCATAATGGGTCGACTAATTGCTAAGGGGGTTTGAAGATCCCTCATCATTCTCTACTACTCTCATGGTTCATGTTTTGCACCAAGATTAATTCCTCTAATAGAGGATACTTATATATTTCCACTACTTTTGTTTGTGGATTATTCATTTCGTTTCTCCTACCGTTATCGGAAGGTTATTACTCCCGTGCACTCTCTCACATTCTAGTGAGTTCATTGGGTTGCGTTATCGTTTATTGATTCGATAGTTTAGTGCGTTGCTACTATTCCATTAGTTCACAACATGACCCTTACTATGAGTCACTACACAACAAGACTCATCTATGAGCCGATCTACGCACTAAGTGAAGCCACACAATCAATCAAGAAGGGTTAGCTCATACAACATACCACAAGACATACAATGAAAGACAATAAACCGTTTTCATGCTTTAGTCTTGATTAGCCGGCATACAGCATACAAATCAACGTAACTCGGTTAGCATACGGGGCATGAGAAAATCATACCTTTCACCGGAGTTAGCTTTACCATGTGTTCCCTTGTACCTTGGTTCACACTTGTTCCACTGATAATGTTTCCAACATGGTTATTAATACTATGTTCATACGATACACAATTAATTACTACTCCCGTACTTACCCCGTTATCCCGGTATACATAGTTTTACTTATGTCAATTTATGTTCTTACTTCTCACTCTCTTACTACACTTGTTTACACTTCTTAGGACCTTTAAATATCACCAAACAAGGCCTTAACAACATCTAAAACCATTCCCAATCACTTCCCCATCATTCAGAGGCTTAAAACCACTTTCTGTTACATTTTTAGCCTGGTCCGGGTTTGTATCCGGGTTTACAAACCCGGACCAAGTCCAGAAATAAGTTTCTGCCTATTTTTATGTGTGGTCCGGGTTTGTGTCCGGGTTTACAAACCCGGACCACCCCCTGGGATGGCCTTCTGCCTAGTTTTTGCTATCGTCCGGGTTTGCGTATCGATTTGCAAACCCAGACCACCCCTGGAACTGTCAAAATTTACATTTTTCCATCAGTTTTCAACCCCTAATTCACCTCTAATCATTTCCTAATCTTTCCACATGTTTTCTACATGTTTAAGCATCCTAAAACATGTCTTAATCCAGTCCCAAACCTCCTCAACACATTAGTCAAATCCTTACCCAATACTTGCTCCATTTCTACAGATTTTTCTTCCTCTCTGTTACAGTTAGCACACTTGTGCATTTCCTTTACTCCTCTTTGCATTTCGCATCTTGTCCCAACTTCATCTTACCATTCCAATTCCTTCCAATCAACTACACTACCTATACCAAAGTCCAACTCTCTTTTACCAAATCTTGCACACTAATTCTTCCTAGTTTCTACAATGCATTTCGATATTCTTTGCTATAGATTGTTACCTCCTTATTCCTCATACTACAACTACCATTCCATAACTACTAAACATCTCTACTTACTCCAATACACATCTTGGTTCTCCCATTCACCTAGGCATCCATTAATGCACAATTTCCTACCAAAATTTTGCCATAGTTCACCTATAATCCTTACATCCTCAAATACACATTCTCCCATCAAATTCAACCTAAAGCTAGCCACACCCAACAAGGGTCCTACCAGCACATAAGGTTCATACAAAATCCCTCCAAAGCATATACACAATTCTCCAAGCCCAATACAATGCATTAACATAAATACATGGCACTTTGGCCCTTACTTTGCAATTCAATTTCACAACTTCCTCCAATACCAAGCAAGCAAATTTTCTCACATGTTTTGGGTTCATTGATTCATTTACTCATCCCATTATCCTAATACATATAGATTGTGCATTAAGATAGGTTTTTCTTACCTCGAGATCACAATTCTTCTTTTAAGTTCTCCACCTCTCCTCTTCTTCATTCTCGGTCAAGTTGAGCAATGGGGTTACCAAACCCCAAGCCAACATTCAAGAACACAAAATAGATACAATTAAACTCCTTAACCCATTGGATAACTCTAGTTCAACGAAAGGGCTTAAATGCCATTAGTTAGGGTTTTACCTTGGAGCTTTTAAGAGGGGTTTCAAGCCTTGAATACAAGGGGGAGTTCTTCCACCATTGGGGAGTTGAAATCAAGCTCAATTCATGAGGAAAAACAAGGCGTTACTAAGAGGCAAAATCGGTCAAGAATGAAGAGTGAAGAAAAATTGATTTTTTCTTGAAACTTTTTACCTTAGGAGGAAGAGGAGACTCCATGCTTCGAAATGGTGTCATTTATTCTCCAAATGCTCAAAACCCATGGAGATGAAGTTGCTCATTTTCGGATTTTGAAAAGATAGAAATGTAGAGCTTGAAGAGGGGAGTTCAAATATGTAATTTTTTGATTTGGAGTTGTAATGGGGCTTGGGCAAGCTTGGAGTTGTGAGCTGCCATGGATGAGCTGCAAAATCGCAAGGAGGAAGGAGGAGGAAGCAGTACGTGGGGAAAATAAATGAGGGGAGAGAGAAAGGTAAAATGCTTTTACCTTACTTTTTACTATTTGCTTTTTACTTTATTTTTTTCTCTTTTATTTCTAGCTAGTTTAAGTGTGTGAGAGAGCTAGTTACTCTCTTAAAAACCGGCCCACTAATATACATGAGCTGGGAGCATTTTTCGTCTTTTACAGAAAATGCTCGTTAATTTACCCGGTTTAGCACTATTCACTAACCGGGCCCGTTTTCCGGAATTTTCTCGTTTCTTTATTTTTATTGGTTATTAAGCTTCCATAAAGGCTTAATAATTATTATTTAATGATTTATAATTTTTACGGGTTCGTTCGACCACTTAAAAATCACGTTTTCGGGTTCCCTCGAAAAACGTGCGCTAAAGCTCTTTTAGCGTTTTAATGCATTTCTTGGATCCGTTTTCTTCGGGAATCGTTCCCGTATACTAATTAGGCATGAATAAGCCTTAGGAATCCTTACGATACTATAACCGAGGTCTCGTACCTCCTATGGTTATTTAACGCTTGTTTTAGCATTTTCCGCTTTCTAAGCGTTTTTCTCATTTCTTTTGGGTTTATTATCCTTACCAAAATTACTTAGGCACTATTAGGCCCTTAAATACTATATTAAAATATTCTAATCACCATATTTAAGTTCGGGGTATTTCAATCTACCCCCCTTAAAGAACTTTGCCCTCAAAGTTGGTGAATCTAATACTGTTACTCGTACATATACTCTATGCTAAGGTTATGACTTCTACATATAACTTGTCAAACTCCAAATGTCTGACATGATGCATACTACGCATCCAAACAGCATGTCACTGCATGCATAGCAATCAAAAATATCCGTTTTACTTCTCTCCAAGGGGGTCCATCCGCAGACAATTAGGTACAATCCTCCCCCAATGGCGAGTGATCCCTCAGGTACCGGTCACGTTTGAACACTTACGCTTTCTGGTTCACGGCCGTCATGACTTGAGCACTTACACTTTCTGGCTCCACGGTCCTTTGGTTCTGATCAAATTCATTTGCACATATAGAGATCCTCAGGCACTTACTCATACTTACTTACTCATACTTTACTCATACTTACTCATACTTACTCGGGACTACGCTGCCCCAGTGCCTTTGGAAAAATACAAAACACCCACTGTCGCCGCACGAACGGTGTATTGGTTTTAAACAACTCTACACTTCCACAGACTCAAACTAGCTTCACCTCCTATGGTTTCGACCGGATACCCGTGCCTAGGCATGGAAGATCCACTAGCGCCCGTGGGAGCGGTTTTAACACCGATCCTCCTTCTCAAGTTTGAAGAAAACGTTGTACCAAATTAGTTTTGGAAATTCATTTTGAAAACTTGCATACATCTCCCAATTTCAATTTATGATGATTATTCCTATAACTAGTGTTATTATTGTGGCCACTTAAAGGAGCTTCCAGAGTCCTTCAACCCCAATGTGATCAGCATTGGTGTTGAATTATCCTTCCACTCCAATTTGTGTTCGGCTTCCCTTGATCGCTAACAAATCAAGTTCCACTTCCCACCTCAATACAAACAGACAGCTCGTCAAACATCATTTCGTTTTCTATCTTTTTAATCTTGCTACTCATAATCATACACATACATTTTCCAATTTATATGATTCACCTACTTACTTACTAATCATCTCATCAACTACTACTACATCATCTCCAACTACTATACTCAAGAAATTCATGGGTGTAATATCCCATTACTTTGCTATACCAAATTTATACTCATAAATTACATCGGTTGTACACCGATTTATATTCATTACATACATCGGTTCCATACCAATTTATACTCCTCAAGTTTCCCATACATACTCATTCCTCATACTATTACCAATCGGGGTTCTCATTCCCCTGGAGTTTCTCTACTCCTTTTCCTATACTTACTTCTCAAATAACTACAATTGCACGATGAGTGAATACAAATGTTTATGTAACATAAGTATCAACCATCAAAACGAATTCTCTTGCGCTATGCGCATTGTAGTTTACGCACCTATCACGTAAAACGTACATTTCGCGGTTTTCGCTCTACCCCCCTTAAAAGGGATTACGCCCACGTAATCTACCATGTGTCAATGTTGAACATTGGTCGAAAGCATTCAGCCGTCATGGAGTGGTTCAGCTTCCATGCGGTCTATTATACAATGTTCCTTGATCAATGGGTCTTAACCGTGTTACTGGTTAGTCCCTACATCAAGAATTTTCATCGAAGTTTTTATAACTCTTAACCGGGTTCGGTTCTAGCCTAATTGGCTTTCAGGCATTGATGATTAACCTTTTATTCACTAGGTGTATTCCACTTAGAATTTGGGCCCACTAGCTTCCGTTGCACGACCCAGATAACTGGGGTTATTCTCCCTTCTTGTTATCCTTATCGTGTTACACCTCACCTTTTTATCCCTCTTATTGTGGGGATAAGGTTCATTGACCAAGTGTGGTGTTCTTTTACCGTGCATAAACTCAATGAGTTTTAGATTCATAACCAGCTCTTTGGGAATTTATATACATACTGTTGTGTATTGTAGTGATCTTTCGCTTGGTTCCTCCGACTTATTGTCGGTTGAGGTTAAGTCACTACTTAGTTGTAGTGCTTCCCTGTCGTTAGTAGCTTCCGAATTATACAGTTTATGTGTTTTTGTACAAGTGTTCTTTACTTGTATGACCTTGCATTTTCAATGTGTCAGTCCTTGTGACTTTCTTAAGTCTCCTTTCACTTTTATTCCAATGGAATTCACATCTTGTGATTGTTGGTGTGTTTCACACTCTTCGTGCTTCTTTGGCCTTAGGCCGCACGGTTTGTTTCTAAGCTTTTGCTTAGCTGGCTTATGCCATGTTCACCGGTGAAAGGGAGAATTTACCACTACTTACATTTTCCATGTTCCTAGCTATCCCACTAGATCATTGACTACACAAGTGCAATACCAAAACACTCAGTCCTACAGAGTGCAGAGGCGTGAACTCTTGGCAGTAACTCTCTTATGAGATCGCAATAGGACTTATCGTTACTCCTTCAGGTGGTGATTCATCATTTGGTGCAGACTTCTGGCTTGTTGCCCGGTCTGTCTACCATTGAAATACCCCTAAATTAATTTAAATTAATTTAGGGGATTTCTTTTATTAAACCTTAAATAATACTATTAAGTATTAAATTATTATATGGAATTATGAAAATTACATTAATAAGGAATTATGAATATTTAATTATTGTATGGAATTTGAGTATTATTATGAGGAATTATGGAGATTAATTTAGGGGATTCCTTTTATTAAACCTCAGATAATGCTATTTGATATTAAACTATTATATGGAATTATGTATATTAATATTATGTGAATTATGAAAATTTATTTAGGGGATTCCTCCTATTTAACCCTAAAGAATACAATTAAATATTTAATTATTATATATTATATAGTATTATGAATTTAATAATAGATTTATAAGTCAATAAATCTTGGGAAAATTTCTAAACACTCCAGGTATATTATAAAGATTTTAGAATTTATTTGTACATTAATTTGAATCATAAAAGTCAAAATAAAATTATAGAAACCGTTAAGCTTATTAAGCCTTGCTAGGGTTGACTTTTTGAGAATGGTCAAACTAGCCCATGAAACCTATACCAATAAATAGGTTATGGAAAACCATGAAGATCGATAAAAAGAACGTCAAAAATGGATCATCCTAACCAAAGTTATGATAGAATGAAGTTTAGAGCCAAAATTTTAAAATCAGCCACGTGTCAATCTCACACGCGCCCACACTTAGATAGATTTTATCTCCACGATTTTCGGAACCGATTTTGCCCTATCTTGTGACCTCCATAACTCTCTCATCTCTTGGAATTTTTGAGTGCCGTCTTTTGCATTCTCTTCTCCTTAATCTCCTCTTTGCAACCATAACTCACACTAACCCTAACTCATCCAAAATCAACCGTAAATTCGATCCAAAGTAGCCACCCTGCAAAACCGTAACTGCAGTTTCCAGTTTTTCCCTTCGAATCAGGTAACTTCGTCTAGCTATAACTTCTTCGTTTCTCATCCAAATTTTGTGTTCTTTAGCTATTTTTAAAGATCTCTAATCCCTCTACAACTTTCATGTTGATGACCAAATCTAATTCTCAATCATATGGAAGATATAGGCGTCTAAAGTTCCGACCCCGATCTGGTCGCGTTTTGCCCAGAATTTTTCCAGAAACGAGAAGGTAAACTCGTAACTTTCGGGTTTGATTTCTTCTTGTGTGTTGTGAGTTAGAGTGATTTCTTGTTATCAATGCGTAGAGCTACGTTTCCTCTTTTAATTAAGCCTTTATACGTATTCTAATTCGATCTAGAACTTAACTTATAGATCCTCAAAGTGAGCTCCTCGAAACAGTCAAGTTTGAACCTTTTCCAGAAAACTGAATCAAATTCCTTCGATTTGTGCAACTCCGGTGAGTTTCCGGTCAAATTGCTCCGTTATTGCTGTTATTAATCATGTCTCCGACCTAACCCAACAACCAATTGAGGTTATTATGCTCTGTATGTGTAGAATTTTGCAAGATTGTAATCGAATCGAACTTTGAACCCTAACTTCGATTTGAATTCGAATCCCATTGTATACTGCATAATAATTGGGGAAATGGACATCATTAGAACCGGAATTTGATTACGAATCCATAGAAACAAGAATCATTCGATTTCGTTCTGTAGATTAGGAGTTATAAGCGATTTAGTACGCGACTAGTTCTCTGGAATCGGGGAAGAACTCGTCGTTCAGGGTCCGTCGGATCTTAGTTAAGAGATTTGGACGGCTGAGATTAAAACGTTTCAGATTAGGTTTTTATAAATTCCAGTAAATAGTCCTAACTTGTTGGGTTAATTTAAATATCTTCCCGAATGTATTTTGACTTGAAATTTTAACCATAGATTCCTTATTTTATCTAGTTTATTTTTATGTAAATTATTATGGTTTTGGAGTTTTTAAACATAAGTTATGATTTTTGCAAGTTACGGGTTTTTTGGAATTATTTGGCTAAATTAAAAAGATATTTTTATGAAATAAAAATTTTATAATATGTCTAAAATGTTATAGTTACTGTATATTAAATTTGGGAATTTTTGGGCAATGGTAAAAGGTTTTAAAAATTGTGTTTATGAGTTTTTCATAAGAATAACCTATAATATAAGGTTTTTAATGTAACCAAAAATTAAAGTAAGGTTTGTTAATCAACTTTTAAGCTGGGGAAATTAAGGGGAACTAAATTAACATTTTATAACAGTAAGTTTATAAATGTTTTAGTATTGGATTTTAAGAGAAGTGAAATTATTTATATATATACTTACTTAAGTATAAACTTATATAAATTAAGGAATTTAATTATCCTACATTTTATTTATTATATTATATGGGAGTTAATATTTTTAATTTAAACTAAGGAAAATATAAATATATATATATATATATTTCTATACATATATATAAAAGGAATAAAATAGTAGCTTAGGTTAAATCAAGGAACTAAATTAATCTACATTTATATTAATTATATATGGTAGTTAATATACTTAATTGAAGCTAAGGAAAATACTTTATTTTATAAACCATATTTTGGATGTAGATATGTGTAAAAGTTAATATAAATAATTAAATGCAATAAAACTACATAAAGAATGTCTTGAATAAATCCTAGTATACATATACGATAAATAAATAAATAAAGACATAAAATACCTTATAGCAAATAGAATATGAAGGAATTAATAAGTTAAACTAAACCTATACATAATACTATTAAAAGAATATTATATGAGGTAGTATTGAATTGTGGTTATGAAATTATGCTTAAAGAGTTATCTTGGATTTCTAGGATTTATATAAACCATATTAAAATACATGTGTAATATTATTTGTCAAAGACCAGAATGTAAATCTATAATTTGGTTAGGTAATTAATAAGTTGGGACTTAGGAATATTTGTAGTTAGATTTTTACACAATAGTACTTACTATATAATTAATAAATAAATGTAATACGTTTACATCTAGATGTTCTTAATATATAAATCATAATAAAATAAGTAAAATACTTTTACATCTAAATGTGAGGTGGATTAGTAAGTCTAGATTTATTCATTTCTTAACATTTATGGTAGTGAGATATAACTTAATGTTTTAAGATAGAATCATTAAAAGGATTATGATATATTCTATATTAGACGATGATTCAGAAATTTATCCAAATAATTATCCTTAAGTTTCTTAGAATTAGATAAGCCATATGAAATACATTTATAACATTTATTACCAATACTTAGGATGTGAGTTTACAATTAAGTGAGGTATTTGGTAGTTAGAATTTATAGAAGGTTTATAAATAGGAATTTGATACTTAAAACCTTTGAACCTTTTGTCGGATAAAACTAAGTTACATCAGATATTATATTGATATACCTTATGGTAATGGGAATAATGTTAGGTTATTTGAATATAAAATAAGAGAATTTTCATAGCAGATTATCTTATTAAATAATTAACAATTTCACTTACGAACCCGAATTTGATTCTTTGATAAATTCTACTCTATGTAGATATATTGTCCATCCTAAATACAATAAAGGAAATTTATTTATTAGGTTATTCCTTTGAAACCTTAGGTTTTGTAAAACAATTTAAAACGTATTTAAGGCTTAAGTTTATTGAAGTTTGGTACAAAAGGATTATACATAGTCTATAGGGTGAATGGGTGTAGAAATAAAATGTTTAGGAGATTAAAGGTAAGTAAGGATACGTAAAAGGTTATATTTAAACACCTTATTATATAAGTAATAATTAAGCAAATAATGTACCTTGTGAATACTAAATGTAAGAGTTCGATAAGTCTAAGTTAACTATAATATAGTTGTTTCAAGATGAAAAGTAATTTAACATCTTATGTCAAGATTATTAGCTGGATGTAATAAAAAGTCTTTCTGGACTAAAGATAAGATAAATGAGCTAGTAACTCAATTAGGTTATGATATAATGCGTCTACAACACTGTGGTTCCAATATACAAGATGTAGATCTTAATTAAGTTAAGGGGAAAACTTAATCCCAATGGATTATCTAGTAGATATTGATAAAATACATAATCATTACATTGTGAACTAATAGTATAGTATTCTAAGATAAACCTATTGTAGGTCGTGAGACGATGTTATTCTAAAGTAAGAGTAAAAGTATTGAGCTTAAGAATTGTTATTGAAATTCTAAGATTGATTGAATAACATATAATGCACTTATGTTATAAAGGTCTTTAATGTGAGGATTGTGGTTAAATATGAATTAAGTGGATAGGAGTGGACAGTTAGCAGGTGTTAATAAAATACATTCCTTGATCCTACAACCTTGGGCTATACAACGTTCTCAGATAACTCAAAGATTATACATAACACATAAGTGAGGGCTTAAAAGACAATTGAGGCTTTGGAATAAGAGTAAGGAGTTTATTTAAGCTTAACTTAGGCTACAAGTGATTGATGATAGACTACCTTTAATATTATTCAGAGTATTGTTGATTGCTTGCGCAAGTTGACTAGAACTGCTACAGCGTTATCCAGGTACGATTTCTCGTACTCAGCGTGTTGTGTTTTGGACTCTATGGAATGTTTTGTACGATTTCTCGTACTCAGCGTGTTGTGTTTTGGACTCTATGGAATGTTTTGTACGATTTCTCGTACTCCGATATTTTTGTGATTAACTTGTGGAATGTTTTGGAAAACGCTAACTGACTTAAAGAGGAATTTCTAAAAAAAGGAAATGGTTGTGTGACTAACTCAGCTTGTGTGACTAACTGAGCCTTGGATGTGAAACTTACATGGGTATTGGTTCCTTCTATTTGGTTGCCCGTTAGACATTGGCTGCTTAGGGTTTACGCTTCTGCACTCTGTAGGACTGAGTGTTTTGGTATTGCTCTGGGTAGTTGGTGATCTAGCGGGATTTTTGGAAAAGGTCAATCTTGGAAATCTTTCTTTCGACGTGCGTGCGTCTTCAATGGTAACAGTGAGGGGCTGTATATCCCCTGTCCCAGAAAGGGACGTGATAGACAGTGAGGGGCAGTATATCCCCTGTCCTTAGTGGACGTGATAGACAGTGAGGGGCTGTATATCCCCTGTCCTTAGTGGACGTGATAAACAGTGAGGGGTGTATATCCCCTGTCCTAAAAGGACGTGATTGGCGGTGGGGGCCATCTCTCCCAGTTGAAACTTTTCCACTCTTGAGTTCTTGGTTCTTGGATCTGTTTTATCATTCCTAGTCCTTTGTGACTATCTGAGTTTTTCTACTCCTAATGGGAATTGGGTTTAACTAAGGAAATGGATGTTCACTAACACATGATGTGATTGTGTTTCACTAACTTTACCTTTTCTATCATTTATCTTTATCCTTAACTTGTTATCTTTGGCTTGGTGATTTTAAAGTGCCTTGTTTCCCTGCTTTACTTTCAAGAGTTTAATTTCAAGTTACTGTTTGTTTTGAAGAGTTATGTTTTATAAGTTTGTTTTTGGAGGATTGTACCAGTTCCATTCCAGGGAACTGACCCGCCCTTTTGGGGTGGGCTGCTTGGTTTCATCTTGCAGGTACGAATTGATTTACAGGTGGCCACGAAGAGAATGAGCGTTTGGGATGGGACTAGGTTTTGTGGAGAGTTAATTTCTATTATGTTTGTGTTAAGTTTTTCTCGAGTTCAGACCGTAGCTTTTGTAGATTGTAAGTTGTAATTGGTTAGGTTTGGTGCCGGGTGTTTGGAACCCGATGGTCTGTAATCGCCTTAGAGTTTTATTTCCGCTGTATTTATAGTTAATAGGGGCGTTACAACCATCTTGTATTAACAACTCCATAGTATTGGGTGATTATTCACATACATTGGTCGCCTGTTGCGCACCATGTTCTTACTGACTTACAGTATTGGTTTACATGGCCTCCGCTGTAGCTAGCTTCAGCTCATGCATTTCTATCATTTATACAATGGTTCCCCATGTATTTTGCAAATACAGAATATGGTATTCTTTTGTTTTTCTGAGCTGCCTGAGCATCATTGGTTTAATAACCGGTTACTCCTTGGTTGTGAACAATTGTTGTTGCTTATTTTATATTACTTGGCAATAATTGCATGCTCAAGCTTGAGTACATTAGTAGTTCTGAAAGGAATATATTTCCCGACTGTTACTGATGATATCCCCTTCTTGGGGTCTATGTGTTCACCGCTCTTGCGGTCTCACCTTTATGAGGGGTATCCTCATTCATTGGTTATTACTCTTTTATCAGTGTTGTCCTTGACCATTTTCCATATGGTTCACATTGGGTTTGCAACCGTTGGGTTGTGTGGTAACAGTTTCATGGCCTACTAGCCATGTTGCCTAGAGCTCTGCTCATCATAGGTCGTTCCCAAGTGGTTACTTCTCTGTAAGCCATCGCTGGGCTTGGAAGTGATACTGGGCTCCCTAATAAGATCGTCGCATCACGCTTCCGTTCGTTGGAGACCCTTTTGTATCCTGGTATTGATCGATACCATTTATTAATTTGGGGTATCCCCTATCAAGTGGGATCCCGTCGGTGTTCTAACCGGATGTTCGTTCCGATTGTGGTGTTCTTACCACTATATTTCGTTCAACTGTGTTGACTTGATACCCTTTATGGATTGCTCCTGGGTAGTACTGGTTATATGGCAGCATCTGGCTGACATTTATGAGTATGTGCAGTTTATTGTCCTACCTTGCGGTTCTGGATCCGAGTTATCCATTGAGGGTTGTAACGCCTCCCGTTCTTAGGGTAGACCATTGGTGTTTTTCCTTGTGTTGTAACGGGTTTGATATCCCTTCCGGTGATGAATGGTATTTCTGGTACCTTATAACATCACCCTGTGTGTTTGTGGTGGTTGTTCTGGGAATTCTATCCCGTTCATTTAACACTGCTGTGTTAATGTTAGGCATTTGCCTTACTGTGCTTAGACTGGGTATTCCTTCCAGTTATCATGCTTACATAGATATCCTCGAGACATATCCAATGTCTTATCCCGTTGTTAGTGCTTCTTGCACTTTCAACTCTTAATGGTTCTCTTGAAGTGAGTTTCTGACTCCTTAGCTTGTAGCTTATCTGAGTTCCCTTTGCTCGTTCGAGGTATCCAATTGTTCTGTTTCAAATTTACTTATGGTCCATAGAACAGAGTTGACTACTTCCCGTGTTTCGTACACTACATGTATACATACGTGGGGTACCGTCTTGGCACGTTACCACTTACCTAACTATCTCTCAGGCCCGCAAGCTCCTTCGGAGTGCGGTCGTCCCACATCCTGTATTTGGGTACACTCGTAGTGTTCGTCACACGCCTAGGTGAAGTATTCTATTGTCAACTCCTCTTGTATCATTCTATGATACTCACCGTAATTCCGTTTGTTTGGTTTTGCAAATCCAAGGTTTAAAAGAAGGGTTCGTAGTTTTGAAAGAAAAGTTTTGGGTTTGAAATAACGGTTCGGTGTTAAAAGAAATTCTTCATGGCGTTGCCATGATTCAGGTCTTGACCAAGTTCAGCTTCTTGCTGACCGGTATACTCTTAATACAATGGTCGGGCCATTAGGCCTTTCCGAGATTTCATTATTTAAATACTTAGGATTGGTGATCCTATATTTTCTCCATTCGTCATAGCGGTACTTTAGCGAGTATTTGCAGGTTGTTAAAAGTCTTCTAACCGTCTTGTAGTTGCTGCACTTGCCCTGGGCAAGTGCGCGGGTAGGTTGCTTTTCGGTTATCGCATGCCGGTTACGGTATCGTTTCCATCCATATTTGGTGGTCTTACTAGATCTTCCTTTGATCTTCCAATCTTGGTGATCAATCTCCTAAGTCATTTCTCAGCGTTCTTGACGTAGTTGTTGTCATTCCTGTGGTCTCACACCTTCACTGTGGTTAAAGAGACTTGACTTATCCTTAGGAGCCACGTTGTAGTCCTATGGGTATATGCTTTATGATTGCTTCCATTGTTTATTGCAGCCTCTTGGCGTGTAGGTTTGGTGTTAATCCAACCTCGACTAATTCCTTAGTCGGTTTGCATACCGTTGTTGGTATTATCGAACATTACAGTCCGTAGACTCTCTTGTCTCGGGCTTGCTACTCTATCTTCCTTGTTTCATTGCGCGATTGTGCTTCTCTTCTTGCTGGCTACTCATGGTTCTCGCGACTGCGAAGCATGTCGCCCCATGGTGCCATAAATTCCATCACCTTGTGTTTAGGATCTTCATTTCTCTGCCATTAAGTGCGGTCCTTGTCGTTCAACGGGAACCGTCTTCGGGACTTCCAGTGTTTGGACTCTACCGTATGACAGGTTCTTTTTCTAATAAGGTTTACTTGCAACTGCCAGATCGGGTGTTACCCGAGTGTGAGAGGTCTTTCCATCTCTCTGGCGTTCTTCCATCTTAATACCGTGGGTTACAGAGGGCGGGGTATGGTTGCTGTAGGTTTCCGGTTCACACGAAAGTTCCTAACTAGCGTACCTCACACGCTAACACTCAACCCTAAGCCCTAAGTCTCTAATTCCTAACTCGGTATTTTCCTAAACTCGGTATTTCATCCATCAGAGCGATACTTCGCTCTGATACCACTTTTTGTAACACCCCTACCGCTAATACCGTCATTACCGTACAATACTTACCTTCGCAGCGGATATTACTTACTCAACGGCGGGTGTACAATCCCGATAGTCACCCACGTGACTAACAAGGCGGATTACAATACTGCATATTATCGGTCCGATGAATATGAACATACCGAGTGCTCTACACAATACAATACTTCCCCTTGCATACTAATCCATAATTCAATACAACTCCAATACAATACTATACCGAGTGTACTACAATCCTTAATTTACCGATACAGTTTGGACTTCCAATTTCATAATACATTACAAGTACAATCCCTTTATACAACTACCCATGCTTACATAGCAGTCCCCGTCCTACTCTCTCGAACGGTGATCAGCTTCGAGTACCTGCACACTAAAAACGTTCCCCCTAGGGGGTCAGCTTACGCTGAATATGAATTTCGCATATACCGCGTGCTAACCGCGGTACATCGACTACTTTGGGTCGGATATACATGGAGTTCATTTTACATGCATACATACATACTCATGCTACAACAATACAAAACAATACCGAACATACACTACAAGTTCAATACTTACTAAGGAAGACAATTCGATAGTCAACCATTCGTATTTGTTATTCATTCATTATTCTTCGTACTGTGTTCGATATTCGCTACTCTACTCATACCTACTCCTTACTCTTGCATACTCATCACTCCATGTTCAATACCTTACTCGCACACGATCCTTACTCTGTACTCGTTACCATACTTGTGCATACTCACTACTCAATTCTTCATACTTACTCATACGTACTCAATACTCAATACTTACTCATACATACTCAATACTCGGTACTCATTACATACTCATACTCGCTTCTTACTCAATACCCAATACTTTACTCATACATACGCAATACTTGATACTCATTACTTTGGCCACCGGGCGGAGTCATACACAAGACTCACCACCGGACCTACAATATGAGGGCTGTACGCTTAGCTCCTCAAATACTCAAATGTCCGTTTTTACCGGACTACTCAATTTCCCAACACTCTTCTCTCAGAGTATAATACAATCTCATGGATTAGCCTAGAAGTATCTCTCTCGATAACCTCCACTAGCTTAGGGAATTACCAACGTCTAGTATCCTCAGATTTAAGGGTTTCCCCAACATGTCGAATACTCTCATGTTCGGGGCATACTTACATCAGTCGGGTCCTCTCATAATGGGTCGACTAATTGCTAAGGGGGTTTGAAGATCCCTCATCATTCTCTACTCTCATGGTTCATGTTTTGCACCAAGATTAATTCCTCTAATAGAGGTTACTTATATATTTCCACTACTTTTGTTTGTGGATTATTCATTTCGTTTCTCCTACCGTTATCGGAAGGTTATTACTCCCGTGCACTCTCTCACATTCTAGTGAGTTCATTGGGTTGCGTTATCGTTTATTGATTCGATAGTTTAGTGCGTTGCTACTGTTCCATTAGTTCACGACATGACCCTTACTACGAGTCACTACACAACAAGACTCATCTATGAGCCGATCTACGCACTAAGTGAAGCCACACAATCAATCAAGAAGGGTTAGCTCATACAACATACCACAAGACATACAATGAAAGACAATAAACCGTTTTCATGCTTTAGTCTTGATTAGCCGGCATACAGCATACAAATCAACGTAACTCGGTTAGCATACGGGGCATGAGAAAATCATACCTTTCACCGGAGCTAGCTTTACCATGTGTTCCCTTGTACCTTGGTTCACACTTGTTCCACTGATAATGTTTCCAACATGGTTATTAATACTATGTTCATACGATACACAATTAATTATTACTCCCGTACTTACCCCGTTATCCCGGTATACATAGTTTTACTTATGTCAATTTATGTTCTTACTTCTCACTCTCTTACTACACTTGTTTACACTTCTTAGGACCTTTAAATATCACCAAACAAGGCCTTAACAACATCTAAAACCATTCCCAATCACTTCCCCATCATTCAGAGGCTTAAAACCACTTTCTGTTACATTTTTAGCCTGGTCCGGGTTTGTGTACGGGTTTACAAACCCGGACCAAGTCCGGAAATAAGTTTCTGCCTATTTTTATGTGTGGTCCGGGTTTGTGTCCGGGTTTACAAACCCGGACCACCCCCTGGGATGGGCTTCTGCCTAGTTTTTGCTATCGTCCGGGTTTGCGTACTGATTTGCAAACCCGGACAACCCCTGGAACTGTCAAAATTTACAGTTTTCCATCAGTTTTCAACCCCTAATTCACCTCTAATCATTTCCTAATCTTTCCACATGTTTTCTACATGTTTAAGCATCCTAAAACATGTCTTAATCCAGTCCCAAACCTCCTCAACACATTAGTCAAATCCTTACCCAATACTTGCTCCATTTCTACAAATTTTTCTTCCTCTCTGTTACAGTTAGCACACTTGTGCATTTCCTTTACTCCTCTTTGCATTTTGCATCTTGTCCCAACTTCATCTTACCATTCCAATTCCTTCCAATCAACTACACTACCTATACCAAAGTCCAACTCTCTTTTACCAAATCTTGCACACTAATTTTTCCTAGTTTCTACAATGCATTTCGATATTCTTTGCTACAGATTGTTACCTCCTTATTCCTCATACTACAACTACCATTCCATAACTACTAAACATCTCTACTTACTCCAATACACATCTTGGTTCTCCCATTCACCTAGGCATCCATTAATGCACAATTTCCTACCAAAATTTTGCCATAGTTCACCTATAATCCTTACATCCTCAAATACACATTCTCTCATCAAATTCAACCTAAAGCTAGCCACACCCAACAAGGGTCCTACCAGCACATAAGGTTCATACAAAATCCCTCCAAAGCATATACACAATTCTCCAAGCCCAATACAATGCATTAACATAAATACATGGCACTTTGGCCCTTACTTTGCAATTCAATTTCACAACTTCCTCCAATACCAAGCAAGCAAATTTTCTCACATGTTTTAGGTTCATTGATTCATTTACCCATCCCATTATCCTAATACATATAGATAGTGCATTAAGATAGGTTTTTCTTACCTCGAGATCACAATTCTTCTTTTAAGTTCTCCACCTCTCCTCTTCTTCATTCTCGGTCAAGTTGAGCAATGGGGTTACCAAACCCCAAGCCAACATTCAAGAACACAAAATAGATACAATTAAACTCCTTAACCCATTGGATAACTCTAGTTCAACGAAAGGGCTTAAATGCCATTAGTTAGGGTTTTACCTTGGAGCTTTTAAGAGGGGTTTCAAGCCTTGAATACAAGGGGGAGTTCTTCCACCATTGGGGAGTTGAAATCAAGCTCAATTCATGAGGAAAAACAAGGCGTTACTAAGAGGCAAAATCGGTCAAGAATGAAGACGGAAGAAAAATTGATTTTTTCTTGAAACTTTTTACCTTAGGAGGAAGAGGAGACTCCATGCTTCGAAATGGTGTCATTTATTCTCCAAATGCTCAAAACCCATGGAGATGAAGTTGCTCATTTTCGGATTTTGAAAAGATAGAAATGTAGAGCTTGAAGAGGGGAGTTCAAATATGTAATTTATTTTTGATTTGGAGTTGTAATGGGGCTTGGGCAAGCTTGGAGTTGTGAGCTGCCATGGATGAGCTGCAAAATCGCAAGGAGGAAGGAGGAGGAAGCAGTACGTGGGGAAAAGAAATGAGGGGAGAGAGAAAGGTAAAATGCTTTTACCTTACTTTTTACTATTTGCTTTTTACTTTATTTTTTTCTCTTTTATTTCTAGCTAGTTTAAGTGTGTGAGAGAGCTAGTTACTCTCTTAAAAACCGGCCCACTAATATACATGAGCTGGGAGCGTTTTTCGTCTTTTACAGAAAATGCTCGTTAATTTACCCGGTTTAGCACTATTCACTAACCGGGCCCGTTTTCCGAATTTTCTCGTTTCTTTATTTTTATTGGTTATTAAGCTTCCATAAAGGCTTAATAATTATTATTTAATGATTTATAATTTTTACGGGTTCGTTCGACCACTTAAAAATCACGTTTTCGGGTTCCCTCGAAAAACGTGCGCTAAAGCTCTTTTAGCGTTTTAATGCATTTCTTGGATCCGTTTTCTTCGGGAATCGTTCCCGTATACTAATTAGGCATGAATAAGCCTTAGGAATCCTTACGATACTATAACCGAGGTCTCGTACCTCCTATGGTTATTTAACGCTTGTTTTAGCATTTTCCGCTTTCTAAGCATTTTTCTCATTTCTTTTGGGTTTATTATCCTTACCAAAATTACTTAGGCACTATTAGGCCCTTAAATACTATATTAAAATATTCTAATCATCATATTTAAGTTCGGGGTATTTCAATCTACCCCCCTTAAAGAACTTTGCCCTCAAAGTTGGTGAATCTAATACTGTTACTCGTACATATACTCTATGCTAAGGTTATGACCTCTACATATAACTTGTCAAACTCCAAATGTCTAACATGATGCATACTACGCATCCAAACAGCATGTCACTGCATGCATAGCAATCAAAAATATCCGTTTTACTTCTCTCCAAGGGGGTCCATCCGCAGACAATTAGGTACAATCCTCCCCCAATGGCGAGTGATCCCTCAGGTACCGGTCACGTTTGAACACTTACGCTTTCTGGTTCACGGCCATCATGACTTGAGCACTTACACTTTCTGGCTCCAAGGTGATTTGGTTCTGATCAAATTCATTTGCACATATAGAGATCCTCAGGCACTTACTCATACTTACTTACTCATACTTTACTCATACTTACTCATACTTACTCGGGACTACGCTGCCCCAGTGCCTTTGGAAAAATACAAAACACCCACTGTCGCCGCACGAACGATGTAGTGGTTTTAAACTACTCTACACTTCCACAGACTCAAACTAGCTTCACCTCCTATGGTTTCGACCGGATACCCGTGCCTAGGCATGGAAGATCCACTAGCGCCCGTGGGAGCGGTTTTAAAACCGATCCTCCTTCTCAAGTTTGAAGAAAACGTTGTACCAAATTAGTTTTTGAAATTCATTTTGAAAACTTGCATACATCTCCCAATTTCAATTTATGATGATTATTCCTATTACTAGTGTTATTATTGTGGCCACTTAAGGGAGCTTCCAGAGTCCTTCAACTCCAATGTGATCAGCATTGGTGTTGAATTATCCTTCCACTCCAATTTGTGTTCGGCTTCCCTGATCTAGCAAATCAAGTTCCACTTCCCACCCCAATACAAACAGACAGCGTCAAACATCATTTCGTTTTCTATCTTTTTAATCTGCATAATCATACACATACATTTTCCAAATATGATTCACACTACTTACTAATCATCATCATCAATACTATACATCATCTCAAACTACTATACTAAGAAATTCATGGGTGTAATATCCATTACTTTGCTATACCAAATTTATACTCATAATTACATCGGTTGTACACCGATTTATATTCATTACATACATCGGTTCCATACCGATTTATACTCCTCAAGTTTCCCATACATACTCATTCCTACTATTACCAATCGGGGTTCATTCCCTGGAGTTTCTCTACTCTTTTCCTATACTTACTTCTCAAATAACTAACAATTGCACGATGAGTGAATACAATGTTATGTAACATAAGTATCAACCATCAAAACGAATTCTCTGCCTATGCGCATTGTAGTTTACGCACTATCACGTAAAACGTACATTTCGCGGTTTTCGCTCTACCCCCCTTAAAGGGATTACGCCCACGTAATCTACCATGTGTCAATGTTGAACATTGGTCGAAAGCATTCAGCCGTCATGGAGTGGTTCAGCTTCCATGCGGTCTATTATACAATGTTCCTTGATCTGGGTTTAACGTGTTACGGTTAGTCCCTACATCAAGAATTTTCATCGAAGTTTTTATAACTCTTAACCGGGTTCGGTTCTAGCCTAATTGGTTTCAGGCATTGATGATTAAACTTTTATTCACAAGGTGTATTCCACTTAGAATTCTGGGCCCACTAGCTTCGTTGCACGACCCAGATACTGGGGTTATTCTCCCTTCTTGTTATCCTTATCGTGTTACACCTCACCTTTTTATCCCTCTTATTGTGGGGATAAGGTTCATTGACCAAGTGTGGTGTTCTTTTACCGTGCATAAACTCAATGAGTTTTAGATTCATAACCAGCTCTTTGGGAATTTATATACATACTGTTGTGTATTGTAGTGATCTTTCGCTTGGTTCCTCCGACTTATTGTCGGTTGAGGTTAAGTCACTACTTAGTTGTAGTGCTTCCCTGTCGTTAGTAGCTTCGAATTATACAGTTTATGTGTTTTTGTACAAGTTTCTTTACTTGTATGACCTTGCATTTTCAATGTGTGTGTCCTTGTGACTTTCTTAAGTCTCTTTCACTTTTATTCCAATGGAATTCACATCTTGTGATTGTTGGTGTTTCACACTCGTGCTTCTTTGGCCTTAGGCGCACGGTTTGTTTCTAAGCTTTGCTTAGCTGGCTTATGCCATGTCACGTGTGAAAGGGAGAATTACCACTACTTACATTTCCATGTTCCTAGCTATCCCACTAGATCATTGACTACACAAGTGCAATACCAAAACACTCAGTCCCTACAGAGTGCAGAGGCGTGAACTCTTGGCAGAACTCTCTTATGAGATCGAATAGGATCTATCGTTACTCCTTCAGGTGGTGATTCATCATTTGGTGCAGACTTCTGGCTTGTTGCCCGGTCTGTCTACCATCTTGTATTAACAACTCCATAGTATTGGGTGATTATTCACATACACTGGTCGCCTGTTGCGCACCATGTTCTTACTGAGTTACAGTATTGGTTTACATGGCCTCCGCTGTAGCTAGCTTCAGCTCATGCATTTCTATCATTTATACAATGGTTCCCCATGTATTTGGCAAATACAGAATATGGTATTCTTTTGTTTTTCTGAGCTGCCTGAGCATCATTGGTTTAATAACCGGTTACTCCTTGGTTGTGAACAATTGTTGTTGCTTATTTTATATTACTTGGCAATAATTGCATGCTCAAGCTTGAGTACATTAGTAGTTCTGAAAGGAATATATTTCCCGACTGTTACTGATGATATCCCCTTCTTGGGGTCTATGTGTTCACCGCTCTTGCGGTCTCACCTTTATGAGGGGTATCCTCATTCATTGGTTATTACTCTTTTATCGGTGTTGTCCTTGACCATTTTCCATATGGTTCACATTGGGTTTGCAACCGTTGGGTTGTGTGGTAACAGTTTCATGGCCTACTAGCCATGTTGCCTAGAGCTCTGCTCATCATAGGTCGTTCCCAAGTGGTTACTTCTCTGTAAGCCATCGCTGGGCTTGGAAGTGATACTGGGCTCCCTAATAAGATCGTCGCATCACGCTTTCGTTCGTTGGAGACCCTTTTGTATCCTAGTATTGATCGATACCATTTATTAATTTGGGGTATCCCCTATCAAGTGGGATCCCGTCGGTGTTCTAACCGGATGTTCGTTCCGATTGTGGTGTTCTTACCACTATATTTCGTTCAACTGTGTTGACTTGATACCCTTTATGGATTGCTCCTGGGTAGTACTGGTTATATGGCAGCATCTGGCTGACATTTATGAGTATGTGCAGTTTATTGTCCTACCTTGCGGTTCTAGATCCGAGTTATCCGTTGAGGGTTGTAACGCCTCCCGTTCTTAGGGTAGACCATTGGTGTTTTTCCTTGTGTTGTAACGGGTTTGATATCCCTTCCGGTGATGAATGGTATTTCTGGTACCTTATAACATCACCCTGTGTGTTTGTGGTGGTTGTTCTGGGAATTCCATCCCGTTCATTTAACACTGCTGTGTTAATGTTAGGCATTTGCCTTACTGTGCTTAGACTGGGTATTCCTTCCAGTTATCATGCTTACTTAGATATCCTCGAGACATATCTAATGTCTTATCCCGTTGTTAGTGCTTCTTGCACTTTCAACTCTTAATGGTTCTCCTGAAGTGAGTTTCTGACTCCTTAGCATGTAGCTTATCTGAGTTCCCTTTGCTCGTTCGAGGTATCCAACTGTTCTATTTCAAATTTACTTATGGTCCGTAGAACAGAGTTGACTACTTCCCGTGTTTCATACACTACATGTATACATACGTGGGGTACCGTCTTGGCACGTTACCACTTACCTAACTATCTGTCAGGCCCGCATGCTCCTTCGGAGTGCGGTCGTCCCACATCCCGTATTTGGGTACACTCATAGTGTTCGTCACACGCCTAGGTGAAGTATTCTATTGTCAACTCCTCTTATATCATTCTATGATACTCACCGTAATTCTGTTTGTTTGGTTTTGAAAATCCAAGGTTTAAAAGAAGGGTTCGTAGTTTTGAAAGAAAAGTTTTGGGTTTGAAATAACGGTTCGGTGTTAAAAGAAATTCTTCATGGCGTTGCCATGATTCAGGTCTTGACCAAGTTCAGCCTCTTGCTGACCGGTATACTCTAATACAATGGTCGGGCCATTCGCCTTCCGAGATTTCATTATTTAAATACTTAGGATTGGTGATCCTATATTTGCTCCATTTGTCATAGCGGTACTTTAGCAAGTATTTGCAGGTTGTTAAAAGTCTTCCAACCGTATTGTAGTTGCTGCATTGCCCTGGGCAAGTGCGGGGTAGGTTGCTTTTCGGTTATCGCATGCGGTTACGGTATCGTTTCCATCCATATTTGGTGGTCTTACTAGATCTTCCTTTGATCTTCCAATCTTGGTGATCAATCTCCTAAGTCATTTCTCAGCGTTCTTGACGTAGTTGTTGTCATTCCTGTGGTCTCACACCTTCACTGTGGTTAAAGAGACTTGACTTATCCTTAGGAGCCACGTTGTAGTCCTATGGGTATATGCTTTATGATTGCTTCCATTGTTTATTGCAGCCCTTGGCGTGTAGGTTTGGTGTTAATCCAACCTCGACTAATTCCTTAGTCGGTTTGCATACCGTTGTTGGTATTATCGAACATTACAGTCCGTAGACTCTCTTGTCTCGGCTTGCTACTCTATCTTCCTTGTTTCATTGCGCGATTGTGCTTCTCTTCTTGCTGGCTACTCATGGTTCTCGCGACTGCGAAGCATGTCGCCCCATGGTGCCATAAATTCCATCACCTTGTGTTTAGGATCTTCATTTCTCCGCCATTAAGTGCGGTCCTTGTCGTTCAACGGAACCGTCTTCGGGACTTCCAGTGTTTGGACTCTACCGTATGACAGGTTCTTTTTCTAATAAGGTTTACTTGCAACTGCCAGATCGGGTGTTACCCGAGTGTGAGAGGTCTTTCCATCTCTCTGGCGTTCTTCATCTTAATACCGTGGGTTACGAGGGCGGGGTATGGTTGCTGTAGGTTTCCGGTTCACACGAAGTTCCTAACTAGCGTACCTCACACGCTAACACTCAACCCTTAGCCCTAAGTCTCTAATTCCTAACTCGGTATTTTCCTAAACTCGGTATTTCATCCATCAGAGCGATACTTCGCTCTGATACCACTTTTTGTAACACCCCTACCGCTAATACCGTCATTACCGTACAATACTTACCTTCGCAGCGTATTACTTACTCAACGGCGGGTGTACAATCCCGATAGTCACCCACGTGACTAACAAGGCGGATTACAATACTGCATACTATCGGTCTGATGAATATGAACATACCGAGTGCTCTACACAATACAATACTTCCCCTTGCATACTAATCCATAATTCAATACAACTCCAATACAATACTATACCGAGTGTACTACAATCCTTAATTTACCGATACAGTTTGGACTTCCAATTTCATAATACATTACAAGTACAATCCCTTTATACAACTACCCATGCTTACATAGCAGTCCCCGTCCTACTCTCTCGAACGGTGGTCAGCTTCGAGTACCTGCACACTAAAAACGTTCCCCCTAGGGGGTCAGCTTACGCTGAATATGAATTTCGCATATACCGCGTGCTAACCGCGGTACATCGACTACTTTGGGTCGGATATACATGGAGTTCATTTTACATGCATACATACATACTCATGCTACAACATACAACAACAATACCTACATACACATACAAGTTCAATACTTACTAAGAAACAATTCGATAGTCAACCATTCGTATTTGTTATTCATTCATTACTCTTCGTACTGTGTTCGATATTCGCTACTCTACTCATACCTACTCCTTACTCTTGCATACTCATCACTCCATGTTCAATACCTTACTCGCACACGATCCTTACTCTGTACTCGTTACCATACTTGTGCATACTCACTACTCAATTCTCCATACTTACTCATACGTACTCAATACTCAATACTTACTCATACATACTCAATACTCGGTACTCATTACATACTCATACTCGCTTCTTACTCAATACCATTACTTTACTCATACATACGCAATACTTGATACTCATTACTTTGGCCACGGGCGGAGTCATACACAAGACTCACCACCGGACCTACAATACGAGGGCTATACGCTTAGCTCCTCAAATACTCAAATGTCCGTTTTTACCGGACTACTCAATTCCCAACACTCTTCTCTCAGAGTATAATACAATCTCATGGATTAGCCTAGAAGTATCTCTCTCGATAACCTCCACTAGCTTAGGGAATTACCACCGTCTAGTATCCTCAGATTTAAGGGTTTCCCCAACGTGTCGAATACTCTTATGTTCGGGGCATACTTACATCAGTCGGGTCCTCTCATAATGGGTCGACTAATTGCTAAGGGGTTTGAAGATCCCTCATCATTCTCTACTACTCTCATGGTTCATGTTTGCACCAAAATTAATTCCTCTAATAGAGGTTACTTATATATTCCACTACTTTTGTTTGTGGATTATTCATTTCGTTTCTCCTACCGTTATCGGAAGGTTATTACTCCCGTGCACTCTCTCACATTCTAGTGAGTTCATTGAGTTGCGTTATCGTTTATTGATTCGATAGTTTAGTGCGTTGCTACGTTCCATTAGTTCACGACATGACCTTACTACGAGTCACTACACAACAAGACTCATCTATGAGCCGATCTACGCACTAAGTGAAGCCACACAATCAATCAAGAAGGGTTAGCTCATACAACATACACAAGACATACAATGAAAGCAATAAACCGTTTTCATGCTTTAGTCTTGATTAGCCGGCATACAGCATACAAATCAACGTAACTCGGTTAGCATACGGGGCATGAGAAAATCATACCTTTCACCGGAGTTAGCTTTACCATGTGTTCCCTTGTACCTTGGTTCACACTTGTTCCACTGATAATGTTTCCAACATGGTTATTAATACTATGTTCATACGATACACAATTAATTACTACTCCCGTACTTACCCCGTTATCCCGGTATACATAGTTTTACTTATGTCAATTTATGTTCTTACTTCTCACTCTCTTACTACACTTGTTTACACTTCTTAGGACCTTTAAATATCACCAAACAAGGCCTTAACAACATCTAAAACCATTCCCAATCACTTCCCCATCATTCAGAGGCTTAAAACCACTTTCTGTTACATTTTTAGCCTGGTCCGGGTTTGTGTCCGGGTTTACAAACCCGGACCAAGTCCGGAAATAAGTTTCTGCCTATTTTTATGTGTGGTCCGGGTTTGTGTCCGGGTTTACAAACCCGGACCACCCCCTGGGATGGCCTTCTGCCTAGTTTTTGCTATCGTCCGGGTTTGCGTACCGATTTGCAAACCCGGACCACCCCTGGAACTGTCAAAATTTACAGTTTTCCATCAGTTTTCAACCCCTAATTCACCTCTAATCATTTCCTAATCTTTCCACATGTTTTCTACATGTTTAAGCATCCTAAAACATGTCTTAATCCAGTCCCAAACCTCCTCAACACATTAGTCAAATCCTTACCCAATACTTGCTCCATTTCTACAGATTTTTCTTCCTCTCTGTTACAGTTAGCACACTTGTGCATTTCCTTTACTCCTCTTTGCATTTTGCATCTTGTCCCAACTTCATCTTACCATTCCAATTCCTTCCAATCAACTACACTACCTATACCAAAGTCCAACTCTCTTTTACCAAATCTTGCACACTAATTCTTCCTAGTTTCTACAATGCATTTCGATATTCTTTGCTACAGATTGTTACCTCCTTATTCCTCATACTACAACTACCATTCCATAACTACTAAACATCTCTACTTACTCCAATACACATCTTGGTTCTCCCATTCACCTAGGCATCCATTAATGCACAATTTCCTACCAAAATTTTGCCATAGTTCACCTATAATCCTTACATCCTCAAATACACATTCTCTCATCAAATTCAACCTAAAGCTAGCCACACCCAACAAGGGTCCTACCAGCACATAAGGTTCATACAAAATTCCTCCAAAGCATATACACAATTCTCCAAGCCCAATACAATGCATTAACATAAATACATGGCACTTTGGCCCTTACTTTGCAATTCAATTTCACAACTTCCTCCAATACCAAGCAAGCAAATTTTCTCACATGTTTTGGGTTCATTGATTCATTTACCCATCCCATTATCCTAATACATATAGATAGTGCATTAAGATAGGTTTTTCTTACCTCGAGATCACAATTCTTCTTTTAAGTTCTCCACCTCTCCTCTTCTTCATTCTCGGTCAAGTTGAGCAATGGGGTTACCAAACCCCAAGCCAACATTCAAGAACACAAAATAGATACAATTAAACTCCTTAACCCATTGGA
Source organism: Limonium bicolor (assembly GCA_023374045.1). Classification (NCBI taxonomy): domain Eukaryota; kingdom Viridiplantae; phylum Streptophyta; class Magnoliopsida; order Caryophyllales; family Plumbaginaceae; genus Limonium; species Limonium bicolor. The sequence continues at coordinate 335,000,829 of CM041778.1, forward strand.
TAACTCTAGTTCAACGAAAGGGCTTAAATGCCATTAGTTAGGGTTTTACCTTGGAGCTTTTAAGAGGGGTTTCAAGCCTTGAATACAAGGGGGAGTTCTTCCACCATTGGGGAGTTGAAATCAAGCTCAATTCATGAGGAAAAACAAGGCGTTACTAAGAGGCAAAATCGGTCAAGAATGAAGAGTGAAGAAAAATTGATTTTTTCTTGAAACTTTTTACCTTAGGAGGAAGAGGAGACTCCATGCTTCGAAATGGTGTCATTTATTCTCCAAATGCTCAAAACCCATGGAGATGAAGTTGCTCATTTTCGGATTTTGAAAAGATAGAAATGTAGAGCTTGAAGAGGGGAGTTCAAATATGTAATTTATTTTTGATTTGGAGTTGTAATGGGGCTTGGGCAAGCTTGGAGTTGTGAGCTGCCATGGATGAGCTGCAAAATCGCAAGGAGGAAGGAGGAGGAATCGGCAGAGAGAGGAGGAAGCAGTACGTGGGGAAAAGAAATGAGGGAGAGAGAGGTAAAATGCTTTTACCTTACTTTTTACTATTTGCTTTTTACTTTATTTTTTTCTCTTTATTTCTAGCTAGTTTAAGTGTGTGAGAGAGCTAGTTACTCTCTTAAAAACCGGCCCACTAATATACATGAGCTGGGAGCGTTTTTCGTCTTTTACAGAAAATGCTCGTTAATTTACCCGGTTTAGCACTATTCACTAACCGGGCCCGTTTTCCGGAATTTTCTCGTTTCTTTATTTTTATTGGTTATTAAGCTTCCATAAAGGCTTAATAATTATTATTTAATGATTTATAATTTTTACGGGTTCGTTCGACCACTTAAAATCACGTTTTCGGGTTCCCTCGAAAAACGTGCGTTAAAGCTCTTTTAGCGTTTTAATGCATTTCTTGGATCCGTTTTCTTCGGGAATCGTTCCCGTATACTAATTAGGCATGAATAAGCCTTAGGAATCCTTACGATACTATAACCGAGGTCTCGTACCTCCTATGGTTATTTAACGCTTGTTTTAGCATTTTCCGCTTTCTAAGCGTTTTTCTCATTTCTTTTGGGTTTATTATCCTTACCAAATTACTTAGGCATTATTAGGCCCTTAAATACTATATTAAAATATTCTAATCACCATATTTAAGTTCGGGGTATTTCACCTGCACACACTCACAACTACCACAAAAATGCTGAAAAGCGTTGCATTAAAAGCACAGGCACCATTTCCACTTCTAAATAAAAGAAAAACAAAATAAACCTAAGAAAACAAAAATAAAAACAAAACAAAAATTTAACCACTGGGTTGCCTCCCAGTAAGCTGCCCATCTTTATAGTCTTTGGCTAGTCTCCCGCTTCGTTATCCTGGATCAAAAATAAAAGTAGACAACAACTTTGCCAGGAAAACGAAGTAGGCAGTAATTAAAAGCAAACCACCTGGATCAAAACAAAACGTTACGTTGGCAAATAAAATAGGAAAATGAATACTCCACAAAACCTGATGTTTGAGGAGATACTCCCGGTAACGCTGCTCAGTCAGAACACCAGGTGTGAATGGCTCTTCTTCCTCAAATTCGAGGACGAAAAATGTCCTCCTCTTGACGTTGAGGCTGCTGGAGGGAAAGTGGAAGTTGCTGATCACTTGGTAGTAGCGGTGTTTTCTCCTCAGATTCGAGAATATAGATATCCTTTTCTGGTTGGTGAGGCTGCATGGGAACTTCATTTTGGCAGACAATTACGGCAGAAGCTTTAATTTCTTCATCTTCAATGAACTCGATCGTAACTGGTGCTTCTACCGGCTCGTAGGTAAGTGCAGACAACATATCTTTAAATTCTAGTTGCTCCTCTTGTGTTGGGGATGGAGAGGGAGGGGAACACAAATTGTTAAATATTTGCTCCACCCCTTCTTCAGATAATACACTCCAGATAAGTTTCTCCATCGCTTCATCAGATCCCGTAGCTTCAAGAATATCTGGTTCGAATCGATCTTCACTCCTTGGAGTCACCACTAGAATCTCTTCTAGTGGCTCAGCATGACTGGGAGGAATTCATCTGCCCTGTGTAGATTGCTGTTTGTTCTGATTGAAGTAGTAATATCAAACTATCTTCTTTATACTGCGTATTAGCCTGCTCAACTTCCCACCAATACAACTCTCGATTTGACTCTTGAGGTGGTTGATAATCCTTGAACAAACTTTGATAAGAGGATATCTCCTCTTGCATACGCGTCCATTCCAATTCAATCAACAATCTTCTCACCTCCTCCTTACCGCTTTCCATCGTTACTAATCAGTCTATCAAAGACAAGAATAAAAATAAAAAGTAAAATAGAACTAAAAAGTAGACAAAAACAAAAAACAAAATTAACTAAATAAAATACAAAGAAAAACAAAAATAAAAGCAAGGGGAGAATTGCTAAATAAATAACAAATGAAATAAACAAAAATAAAATAGAAATGGAAGAATAAACAAAAATAAAACAAGAGAATTAACTAAAAATAAATAAAATTAGACCGAAAATTGAAACTAGAATAATCAAACCAAACTCTAAATCAAAACTAAAGAAACAAATTTCTATTGAAATAAACCTAAGAAAAACTAATTGATCGAAATAAAAGCAAATCGTAAACAAATAGTAAATTAGAACTAGACTAAATCGTAAACAAATACGAAGTAATTAAACTAAAACAAAATAAAAAAATTAAAAATAAATAATAATAATAATAAATTAAAAAAATAAATACAAAAATAATCCAACTAATAAAAAAAAATCCAAACAAAGGATAAATGGAAAATCAAAATATAAAGCACAAGAATAGTAACAAACGTAACCAACTCAAATAAAATTAAAACGAAAAAGAAAAGAAAAGAAGAATGTAAACTCAGACAGACCACGTAATGTTATCTAATCAATCAAATTCTGAAATCTAAATCACGTAAGCTAAATCGACCAAAATCAAAGTCAAATAAAATTATTACTAAATCAGAAAAAAAAACTCAAAAAACAAACTAAAGTAATTCCTAATCTAGGAGACTCACGCACACCAATAAGAAATGACCAAATCTCACTAATCCTAGTGAATAGTTAATCAAAAAGAAAATAAATAAATCTATAATTACAAAAACAAAACAAATCAGCCTAGACTAAAGCCTAGACTAAAACGTAAATTAAGACAAAAGCTAAAAGAACAAGAAAACATAAACCATACTATTCTAATCCAAATTCAATACTACTACCAGACACGTAAAGAAACAGAAAATCAGACTACAAAATCTAAACTAGAAATCAAATAGATTTAACCTAATTAATTCTAAAAAACGAAATCAAAGCAGAATATAGTAAAACGTAATGAAGGAGGAAAGTAGAAAAAAAAAACAAAAAAAAACTGTACGTGAAAAAGAATCCAATACGAACACAATTATTAAACAAAGAAAAGAAAGGAAGAATATTTAAACTAACGAAACTTATCAAACCAAATCAATTCAGATCAAACAAAATCCAATTTGAAGATATGCTAGACAAAATGAAAGCCAACGAAACTAACTGAAAAATAATACAAAAATAAAAGAAGAAAAAAAAAACTCAAATAAAATCTTAGTCAGATAAATAAAAATGTCAATTAACCGTGCCAGAGGTCCCCGTCAACGGCGCCAAAAACTTGTTAGCAGAATATATATGACTATACTTCTACCTAGGCAGTGTACCTATCGTTTGCGGGATAGTGAATTGAGTGGGGGTTGTCGATCTCAGGAACCTCGTTCAATTAATTGACAATTTATTTACTAACTGAGAAACTAAACTAAAAAAACAGGAAATGTTACTTTTTCAGGTTTACTTAATTTAATGAAAAGAAAGACTCAACAAACTAATATAAAATAATAAAACAGTAAAATAAACTAAACAAATAAATAAAAGTAAACTCTAAATAAAAGGAAGCACCCCGGATTGTTCTGCAAACCTTCACTATAATCTATTAATAAACTCTTCCCTAATTCTGCAATAAACTCAGAAACTATAATTAATTCGTCAACGGCTAAGTCTAACGAATCCTAACAAGTTGCTAGAACTAGCAGCAGACTAATGCTCTAATCCGGACACAACTAATCGCATAAAGAACAGTTTCTATTTGAGACCGATTAACCTATAGGCAGGATCATGCTTCTAGTCGTTAATCAGGTTTAATTCCTACGTCTTGTTATCTATCTCAGCTCTCGCGTGTTGATTAGAAAACTACAAAGATTGCTTTAATAATTGATCAGAGAATTAAAGCGCACGAAGAACTGGAATTAAACTACTACATTAATGAATTAGTGAAAAGATTACAAAATAAACATGAAGATCCGGTTTGCTACCCCTATCCGGGGAGCTAAACTAACTACGCTAACATAAATATAAAAATAACAAAAGTAACAAAAAATGACATTAAACGAATTAAGAGATAGGGTAGAGAAAACTCTAATTAGCAAATTTGACTCAGACTCCCCGCTCCGACTTCGTCTTCACGTCGGTGCAACAATGGTGGGTTATGGTTATGTGGAGGTGTGGTGGGGCTGGTGGCGTGTGACGTGGTGGTGGTCTGGTGTTGGATGAATTGTGGTGTCGGTGGTCGTTAGGGAAGTATGAATTCAGAGGCGCGGAGCGCCGTGCTCTCGTGTGGGCATCCCCCTCGTAACCTAAGTCTGATTTCTTATATAGCAGCAGTCATGAGTCTAATTTGATAAATTGAAATCTTTATCGTGTGATAATCCGCTCAATGGTGTGCCGCTTTCTCCTCGTCATCGCCGTCAAAGAATTGCAGCATCAAATATTACTTATAAGAGGCGATTGTATGCTGCACGTGAATGATGTGTATGCATGACTAATTGCAGCCGTTAATGAATAACGGTGGTTAGAGAGATTTGTAGTGAATAAAATATTGGTGTATGAGATTTGTGAGTGAATTCTCCCATTCAAGTGCAGCATAAGTGATGTGAAATTGATTAGGTAAAATCATATGTGGTAGAAAAATAATATTAATCTTGATATGCTCGAGCCGGTGTACGTGTATATATATATACCCTTTGTTGCCTTGTAATCCTTTCGAGACTTTTTTTCCTGCATTAGACGTATAAAATGTATCAGTTCACATCAAAATATAAATCTAAGGAAAACATATAATAAGTGAGAAATATGACATGAATTGTTGTAAAAATAGGAAGAATTATATCCCTAAAAGTATATATATTTCACACTTATCACTCGGTCCGAATCTTGATGTTTTATCGTACGAGGGTTTCAATGTGAATGGGTTCTCTTTTTATACTGAACGCCAAGATCGTAAGTCAAAAAAATCAAAACAGTGGTGTTCATCTAACTGCTTCACAGGAAATATATCAAGATGCAGGTAGTAAGGGAGTGACAATGAGGAAAAAGTATTATGGTGTGATTCAGGAGATTTGGATCCTTAACTACACCGGTTACGAAACTTGTGTCTTTAAATGCAAATGGGTAGACAACAGGCGCAGTTACCGTCAGGTGGAACACGGTATGAAGTTGGTTGACCTAAACGCATTGACATACAACAGAAGAACCGTTTATAGTTGCTTCTAAAGCTAGACAAGTGTTCTACTGCCGTGATCAATGTAATCCCAGATGGTCAGTTGTATTGCAAAGTAAGCGACGGATAGTTGGTGTTGATGGTGTTATGAACGAGGAAGATTATGACTGTGAAATGGACAATGTTCCCCTCCAAATGCCAATGGAAGTTGATAATGTGACCAACTTTCAGTGCACAAGATCAGATCATGGAGAAGGGTTGGGTGGAAAATGAACAAAAAGTAAGTCTGGCATAAAAGTGAATGCTCAACACATGCGTGTACAATTTATGTTTGTTTATGACTCTATTTATGACACTGACTATATATATATATATATATATATATATATATATTATGTAATGATATTGTGCAGATTATGGATGCCGACGATCATGAGATGCTCATACAGTGTGATGGGGAGATGGAGATAGATTCAGAGATGCGGTTAGCGGAGCGTACACAGATCGTCGATGCCGCTGATGCTCCTACGACCTCTCAGGACCCTCCTACGACCTCTCATCACCCTCCATGAAAGACACGAGGACCGTCACGTGGTCTAAATGAGAATAAGGAGAGTGGCATGATTGATTTGTTGTGGGATAGGTATATGTTACACCTATATGTTATTTTGTTTTATTTTTTCACATATATACTGATATTTATACATTTATATGTAGTACTATATATATTTCGTACGTATGACTAACATATATTGTATATATTACAGGTATCTTAGACCCACTGGCGAGAAAAAGCAGAAGTTTGCCCAGGCCATGGGTCGATTGGTTAAGACCCATTGCTGCAACAAAAACGGAGGAACCAAGATCCGGAAATAAAGAAGATCATGTGGATGAGCTTGAAGAAAAGAAGTACCAGATCCCAGATGAAGCATATGATAAAGTTGTGTCACTGCTTGCTTTGCGTATGCGAGCGTTCAAAATAGGCTGGTGGCTGGTTGGATCAATACGAATAACCCGAAGCAGGTGCCTCCCTACGAGCTGTACGCTGGCATGATCACTGAGGAGGATTTGAAGGAGTTCTATGAAGCACAGATCACCCTTGAGTTCAGGGTACGTAATTGTTTTCATAGATTAACTTTAAGTTTGTTGTTAATATAACAGGATAAAGTTTATAAATGAATTGTATTAATTCTTTCCACAGGCAGTTCAGGAAAAGCCCGACAGAATCGCTTGAAAGATCAGAACCCACACTACATGGGCCGAGCTGGGTACGCGGGGCGTATACCAGGCTGGATTTTGAAAAGGGGTTATGAAGCGTGTGCGTGAGGATGGCACAATTGAGCCGATTCAAAGTCCGGATGAGGTAAATCAGGCACAAGCATACATGCTTGGCCGCCAATTAGAGAAGGACGGTGTTGAAGATTTAAGTTTTACAGATGATTGCCTCCTCAGTCAAAGTAGCAATGCAGAAAGACTTGGCGTTGTCGCTCGAGTACCTCTGCAGAAGCATCTGTTCACTTGTTCCTATCTGCCAAGAAGCGCGACACTACTGAGTGGCTGCGGAAAACTCGGATGGTTGAGAGCATGCGCAAACGTGGTAACGTGAAGCACAAACAGCTCCACAACTCCGATACTTGCGGAAACAAATCAAGGAGCCGTTACAAAGAGACCTTACCGAAGATTTAGGACATAGTTTAACAAGTATATAAGCATATGATTGTAATTAGTTTAGGTGTGCAATTTGGAGATTATTCAGAGAGAGAGAAACACCGCTTTGAGAGAGAAAAGTATTCTTGAGAGACCTTAGTGAGATAGTGTCAATTATCTTAGGTATTTATTACCTAGAGAGCACACATAGAACACTCCCCTTTACTCCTTGTGACGCATTGATCAAAGCCGAGAGTAGAGCGAGTGTTGGATGAGACAGAATACTTCTGTCGAATCCCAAGATAGGAAGCTAGGTTGTAATTCACATTGAGTTTCAATACAAGCATAATCCTATCTTATTAAGTTCAAACAAAAGCTTCCGCGTTATCATTTGCTACATACATTTATTCTTCAAGCAGAGTTGGTCTGAGACTAACACCTCAAACCTACTCAGTCAGCACCCCGATCCCATCAGACGGCGAAATGTATTATCAACGGAAGGAGACTGCAGACTTAGCTGCAAAAATTGTGAGTGCCCTGAGTAATATTTAATTGTTTATAAATTTTTCTTACAATTTATGTATGTTTTATTTATTTGATCTAATTCATAATTTACATGTTTTGTTTTGCGTGTACAAGACTGCAGAGGGTGTTGATTCTTTTCTTGGCCAGCCTCATACTCAGGAGGATCCGTTGAACAAAGCGCTTGACAAAAAGGATTACCCAGGGAGAGTTCGAGGATTTGGATCCGCAGTGCGTCAGAGAGATGTTTTTCCTCGCTCCCAGCAGATCGGGAGAAAGGAAGAAATCAAGGAGATCGAAAGGAAGTTGTCACAACAATTCCAATCTGATTTGCAGCAGCAGATGCAACAAATGGAAGCAAGATTGATGGAACAGCTGAGTCAGGGGCATCAATCTTCTAGCTCATCAGTGTATGCCGCCCCTGCACCCGTTTCCACCCCTGCACCTACTTCCATCCCAGCACCTGCTTCCACCCCTACACCTGCTTCTACCCCTGCACCTACTTCCACCCCTGTACCATCTCATGTTTCGGTTACTTACACTGTACCTGCACCTTCTGATCCATTCCCATATGCCAAGCTTCAGGTATGCATGTGTGAATTTTAGTGCTTTGTCGTTATTTATTTTTCTAATTAATCAAAAGCATGCATGTTGTAATGTATGAATCTAATTGTTTGTGTTCATTTATTAGGGAACCGAAAAGTGTCGTCTTCTGCAGATCAATGAACATGGCACCTTTGTGGTTGCAGTAGGCACAATTCTACAGACTGATTCGACGTCACTGTGTCATTTTAAGCGAGTTCCGGCCTGGTACATCTGTGTGACGGTCGACAGTGTCTGTCAAGGCTGTGATCAAATTCCACTACCGATAGAGTGGAATGATTGGAGCACTGTCATTGAAGCACGTGGCTCACAAGTACCATGGCCTTGCAATTTGGTGGATTTATCTGATAGTACGGTAAGCAAAACAACTTATATAAATTTGTTTACTAATTACCATTTCATATAAATGCAGTTTTGAGAGAATAGTTTTCTAACGTATATATGCTAACTTGTCATTTCTTAGACACCTGTACCTATTGCTGGCAAAGGTAAGGCAGTCAGTGCGTCGAAAGGAAAGGGACCATCGGGTCAGCAGGATGATCACTACATACATCAGTCCACTTTGACGCAATTTCATTCTTATCCAAAATTTGGTGAAAACACTAGGAAAGCGTCAGCAGATCTTATATGACTTGATACTCGGGAAGGGTGATGATTTCATTGAGTTCATCCTTAGGGTTCCGGCGTCTTTGTTCCACAGCGGAGAACCCCAGGAGTTGCTGATCAGTATTAGCGATGTCAAGGAGCTGCTGCTTGGTGATATGCTGAACATCTCGGTGATTCAATCCTACTGCTTGTTAGTATCACATTTTTTCACTTTCAAAGTTAATAGTAAGTTTTATGTCTATATAATTTTAATTTAATGCATTTGTCATCAAAGGCCCTTACTATCGAGGCTGGTGGGAAAGAAACTTGACAATACGATCACCTTCATATGTCCATAAATCATGTCTTCTGAGGAAGCTATGAGAGACGGTGTTACGTGTCAGAGCCATATGCGCAATGGCATAATTGCGGCGGTAAAGAGGAATAGCAAATTTGTGCTCATACCATATCATCAGATGTAAGCGTGCTTGACCACCTTATGCTTTTGTCTTGTTTTATGTTAACTCATATATATTTCGAAGCTGAAGTTGATTTGTTGTTGTTTGAAACTTGTAGCAATCATTGGTTGTTGTTAGTGGTGTGTACTTACTTATCATCCTGTATAGTGATTGACCCTATTGGTGGAATTAGGAGAAACTTCTCCATTTCTGTTCTACTGACAAAGTAAGTAAATTGTGCATATTTTCATTTCAAAAAATAAAATTTTATACCTTTTTTGATGACTTGTCACTTAAATTAATGCTTGTTTTAATTAATTTCAGTGGTTTTAGAGATGGTATGGTCAATGCCAATCAGATGAATTTTCCTTTGGATATACAGTATATTAAAAAGGTAAAAAAACATTCTATTTACTCATATGCATATATACTTAAATATATTTTGTATATATTAGTGTGTATATATAATAATATAATTTTATTGAAAATAGTGTCCCAAGCAACCGGATAGCAGCAGTTGCGGTTATTTTGTGATGCGATACATGTTGGACATCATGTCCCACATCGACAAAATCAGTAATGAATTTGGAGTATGTGTTATAAGTTTTGTGTTTGAATTGGTAATTTAACTGTTTCTGCATGGTTGGATAAGTTTAAATGGTGTGTACTTAATTGCTTTTATAATTCTTGCGTGCAGCTTATTCGGTTCTTTGAAAAACAAGGAGGTACTTATTCAGCTGGTGATCTAGATTTTGTCAAGGAGCACATGTGCGCTTACTGGACGAAAGCAATACTGGAAGATGTCTGACTGATCAACCAATTTGCATCTACAAAAATGTAGTCTGTTGCATTATATATGTCAAGTACACGTTTCCTGCATTATCAAAGTTCTACAGATTGCTTTAATTACAACATAAGTACTTAGTAGCTTCCATCTGTGTTTGGATTTAACTGTAATTAAATTTTGTCTGCATGTGTTTATGGTACTAATACTGGCATTCTCTGTTAATACTGGCTGATTTGTTGCATGCAATTGGCCTGGAATGCTGTAAATTTAATTGGTAGAGATTTTAATTTCTTTTTTACAGCCGTTGTGATGGCTTCTGCTGTGTTGAAAATGCAATAATGCATTAATTGATCTGTGATGTGATGATATCGATCTGTAGCATTTGTTGGAACAGAGATTTCTGAAAAAAAAAAAAAAAAATATAAAGAACGCTTATCCATATAAGCGTTCTTTTAAACTCTCCCGCCAACCATCATAAGAAACGCTTATATGTGATAAGCGTTGTTTTTGACTGAGCATAAAGAACGCTTGTTAGGATAAAGTGTTTTTCATGTTCCCATCGTTCCCGCATTACAAAGAACGCTTTGCAAATAAGTGTTCTTTAAAGATAGTATAAGGAACGCTTTGAAAGCGTCATTTAAAATGTTTTAGCATTTGCGTCGCTCGAATAAACAACGCTAAATAAACGTTCTTAAATGCCAAATTTAAGCGTTGTTTATTCTTTTTTTTCCAGTAGTGAGCGTAACGCTTATAAAATACTACGAGTTGGAAAAATATAAATTCCTACATTCAAAAACGTAAACTACGATATTCTTATAAAAACCAACTCCTTTGTTAAGCCGAGTATTAACACGTACTACGAATAAGGAGTTTTTAAGGATAGCGACACCTTAACTAATAACAGTTGAAATCCGGGGATGTAACACCGGGGTTACTGGCGTTATTCGGAAATACCGAGTCACTTGGTCATGTGGATTAACACTTAGTGTTCTTGGTATTTTTAGATCGCATGTCGGACGTGTGCGCTCGAGAAGCTTAGTGGTCTACACTGCACAACCTTGGACTAGGTGTACGGTATGTAAAGGGGTTTGATCCTGGTTGTCCTGAGGAATTCCTCGGGCTCGGATTTGTTTGCTATAACATGTGTGATATGTGTGTGGATATGTGTATGGGTTGTTTACCTGTGTTTACTGCATTATCTATTATGCATCCTTCAGGACTAATACTACGTCGATTATAGATCGACTTATATAAATCTACATATACGAGTAATGTGATTGTGATTGCAATTGTCTGTCATAATACGCTAAGTATTAACAACTATGTAGTTATAACCTAAGTAAAATACTTAGGAAACGAGACTCAACATCGTCGGTCTCTAGAGCTTTGACTCGAACATGGTTATTACCTAGACTGACTCTAGGCATGCGTAAGACCCACAGGGCAGCCAATAAATAAGTGATGTTCTCTATATTTAAAAACTATAACGGTTTAACTGACTGACTAAGTCAACAGAGGAGTGGGGATAAATGTGATGGTTTACCTTAATCCAGTTAGTCATTGGCAGCTGGTCGCGCGTAGAGATCTCTTGAGTTAACCCATATCGGGTTTACTCTGGTTTAACCCTGATAGAGCCTAGATAGATCGACAGGCATGGTGATAACATGGGCGCCTTTAAAAGGTAAAATATGGACGCTTTTAAAAGGCTAAGTGAATGGGCACCTCGTTGTGTATGGGACTACTGTCCAAGTGAGTTTGTTTCGGGTTGTCCTAACTGACGCCAGACAATGCTAACCAAATTAATGGATTGTGTGAGGGCCCGGGGGGCCGACCGATGTAATATGTAATAATGTTAATAAACGTTTTATGAGTTAACGACTCTGTTGTATTGTGTGATGTGTTGTTGTATTATGTGTATATTGGTAATGTACTTGCGTTTTACAGCTTTCATTATAAACTGTAAACCGGTAATGCATGTAATGAATCTAATAAAAGGACGGTTAATACGACTTAAATGACCACTAGGATCCAGACCCGGCATACTCAGCGTTTATCGCTGAGCCTTTATGGCATTATGTAGGTTTGTTGAGCATAGATGAAGCCGGACTGCGGGGCCGGGTAGCTAGGCCTGTTGGATTTTGGATTACCGTACATACTCTTAGATGTTTTGAGACTGTCGTGTACTTACTGATGTTGGTATTGTACATATTTGGGATATACCTAGTCGCTCACTGTAAACGTTATGCTTTTGGAGACTTGGATGGGTGTATAGGCGGTATCTTGTTATCACCGCGGGTTGTATTATTGTGTTATTGTTCTGTTTATGTTTTCGTATTACTTTATCACTCAAATGGGCGAGGGATGGTAAGTAACACCCATGTGAGATTTTAATTACTGTTCTTTCTTCCGTTGTGAGACGTGTTTATTTCTGCTAACGTGAGTGATTAATACGTGTTACTGAGAGGGGTGTTACAAAAGTGGTATCAGAGCGGAGTACCGCTTTGATGACGAGATACTAGGAATTAAACAGTGAGCCTAGGATTTGGGAAACATGGGATACGTCGGTGAGTTACGAGACGACTCGTTAGATGAAATTAAGTTTAAGTGACGCACTACGCTTGTACTTGTTAGCCTTTAAGGCAATTCAATATCTACTGTGTGTTTACAATATAGTTACAGATTTGTAATACGGCAATCTGTACTACAGATGGCTGGTAGACCTAGAGGCCAGAGGGGCCAGTGGCGACACCGGTATCCCAGGCGGTACTGAGGCAGTTGCTGCCATACTTACTCAGCTTAGAGGAGCAATACCCCACCCACCGCATCCCCATGAAGTTAATTGGCTGAAGGCGGTGTCCGAGACACGACCACCGACCTACTCAGGGGAGCCGGACCCCATCGCCTTGGAGCGCTATATTGTGGAGCATGAGAAGGCCTTCGAAGCCTTGCGAGTGCCAGCTGACCAGAGGGTCACGATTGCTGCCTTCATGCTGAAGAACGCAGCCAGTACATGGTGGAGATTGGTGAAGAACCAGCATTTGGCTACACCCGACTTCTCATGGGCTATGTATGTGGAGATCTTGCTAGGGAAGTACTATCCTGCTCACCTTAAACAGAAGAAGCGTCGGGAGTTTGAGACGCTGACCTAGGGGAGTGTCCATGGACGAGTACTATGCCCGTTTCATCGGTCTTCTTGACTTCATACTCGGAGTTGACTACTCCGAGACTGTTAAGGTCGAGAAGTTCCGGGGGTCTTCTATTCTGTATCTAGGCAGCCATGGGCGCCACTCTTTATACTACCATTCAGGTATAAATATAAACACCGCTAATTCTTATTAATATTCTACTTGTCCGATTATGGTGAATGTGTGAAGACTTACTAGTTTAATTCCAGGAATGTTACGATGCTGCCTCGAGGACAGAGCTGATGCTCCAGACTCGAGATGAGACTCTGGGCCAGAAGAAGAGGAAGAAGCCCGAGAAGGAGTCTGAGGACGGGGGAGTGAACCGAGGCAAGGGCTCGAAGAAGGGATAGTAATGAAGTATTTCTATCTGTTGATTCATTCATTGTTTGATATTTGTGTATGCTGACCCTGATTCTGTATTGACGGAGGCTTCTTTAAAAAGAATGGGAAGCAGAGGCAGCAAGGCCAGCAGAGTCAGCAGGGTTCCAAGGGAAAGGATCCCGTACCGAGACTGACAGGCCCGCCCATCGATGCCCAGCCACTTAGATCGGCACCTCCCAAGGGTGAGAAATACCCGCCTCGCAAATTTAATTCGTTTATCTTACCATGTGTATATGTACCTTGTACTAACTTAAACTCGGTTGCAAACAGGCACCGGGAAGCCCTAGCGTCATTACTACTATAAGCGCTGTGGGGGAGACCACCCAGGCGTGGATTGCAACGATCATAAGACGGAGTGCCGTTACTGCAAGAAGATGGGGCACCGCGAATTCGAATGCTTCACCAACCCTGACAACCGTAATTATGGAGGGCCAAATTCTGCTCAAAAGCCCTCTACCGGAGGATCTGGAGCACCACGGGGTGGCCAAGGAGGCCAGACGTCCACTGACACGCGTTTCCAGAAGGGAAAGGGAGTCGATCAAGGACGCGCCACTCTTAATTAGGGGGAACCTCGGGCGCTGAGGTGGAAGCCCAGCGCGCTACAGGTAATTCTAATACCCGACTGTTATTGCTTGAAACCATGTTGTGTGTTAAACGCTTTAAAGCATGATCTATGAGTGTGTACCGACTTTAGGAATAACTTACCTTAGGAGAACTTCCACATCTTAGGTAGTTACGACATTTGCTACCCCTACCTGCAAGACCGAGATCACAAAGACCCATAGCCGAAAGACGGGAGCATCCAGAAGAGAATGGTCAAGTCATCCAACCGGGCATGATTCTATTTAGATAATTTCTAACCTTAGACGAGAAAACCGACATCATAGAAGAGTGTAGAGCCTTGGGTAGAGAACTAGGTGGGTTTTACATTCCGGGTTTTACGAGCAGTTCAAAGATGAGACTACACATGATGTGCCTAGGCAGGGATTAGGACCCGCAGACTAGGACATACCAGGAAGTGAGGAAATTAGATGGGGCGAGAGTACCTAGGATACCCGAGAGATTCAAAACCTTAGCACGGAAGGTGGTGGAGACCGTGCAGCAGCTTGAAGACGAACCAGTACCCGGCATTGATGGTGACATTTGCATTGTAAACTTCTACGAACAAAATGGGCGACTGGATTACACTAGGACCGGGATGAGACACTCAAGTCCATTGCAAAGGGTATTCTCGTAGTGTCATTCTCCATTGGAGATGAAGCAGAATTCTTGTATGGCTACCAGAAGAGAATGGATTTAGCTAAGAAGCTAATCTTTAGATATGGAGATGTTTTGGTATTCGGTGGAGATTCGAGGTTAGTGTATCTCAGGATCAAGCGGGTTAAGTTGAACACCGCACCACCAGCTTTAATGAACGCTACCCACATCAAACCGGGGCGTCTAAACTTGACATTTAGAGAATATTAATGTAATGTTGTAAGCTACTAGCTTTGTATGTAACCACAATGTAATATCTTGTTGAATAAATAAAAGTGGAGTTTCAAAGTTCTTTCGTAAAATTGTTACCGTCTTGTTCTTATACGACTCGTTAATTCAGGCCATGAATCTGATAAAGGAGGAAACCTCAACATTCTGAATGCGGTGCAAGCCAAGGAGATTGGCAACGTCATCACTGGTAAGGCTAGAGACAAGTCAAATTAATGAATACAACCTTTGTAGCCACAGTGCTAATTTTAAACCAAAAATGCTACAGGTACCTTCCCTGTGAATGGCACTAACACATCAGTCTTATTTGACTCAGGGGCGTCTCACTCTTTCGTTCCCTCGTCTTTTGTAAAGAAGTTGAGACTGACCCCGGAGCACCTCTCTGACTTTACCGTCACGTTACCATCCAGGGAGAGAGTGTGATGCACGGGACGCTATTGCGATTTGTAGATTGTGATACGGGATGAGATTTTCCCCGTCGACTTGATCGAGTTCAGAGGGTTGGGTTTCGACGTCATCATCGGTATGGATTGGCTGCAAAGACATAAGGGCCGGTTACATTGTGCCGAGCACTGACTGTTACTCAAAAGCCCAGGGGGCAAGGCTATTTCCTACCGCAGTGTGCCGAAGGAACCCACCGTCAAGATTGTATCTGCTTTGACTTTGATGAAGGAGGTGAAGAAGGGCCATACCGCTTATATATGCTATGTCCACGACACAAGGCAAGAGGAGCAGATGGATTTGGATATACCAGTGGTATCCGAATTCCCTGATCTGTTTCCTGAGGAGTTACCAAGTATGCCGCCAATACGAGAGGTGGAGTTTGCCATTGATCTTATGCTGGGAACGGGGCCTATTGCCAAGGCACCCTACTGGATGGCGCTAGCAGAGATGAGAGAGTTGAAGGTTCAGTTAGAGGATCTACTGGACAAGGGGTTTATCAGACCGAGCGTATCTCCATGGGGAGCGCCGGTATTGTTTGTCAAGAAGAAAGATGGGAGCATGCGACTCTGCATCGACTACAGAGAATTAAATGATGTATCAGTCAAGAACAAATACCCTCTTCCACGCATCGATACCCTGTTTGATCAGCTCAGAGGTGCATCTGTGTTCTCGAAGATTAACTTGAGATCAGGCTTCCATCAGATACGCATTGCAGACAGAGATATAGAGAAGACGGCATTCCAGACACGCTATGGTCATTATGAGTTTATCGTGATGCCATTTGGATTGTCAAACGCACCTGTAGTATTTATGGACCTCATGAACCACCTGTTCAAAGAACAGCTTGACTCATCAGTTGTGGTATTCATCGACGACATCCTAGTCTACTCTAAGACTAAGGAGGACAACGAGGCACACCTCAGACGAGTTCTACAGATTATGAGAGAGAACCAGTTATACGCCAAACTCTCAAAGTGTGAGTTTTGGCTAGATAGCGTGGCATTCTTGGGGCATATCATTTCAGCCAGCGGGATATCCGTCGACCCTACGAAGATTGAGGCAGTCAAGAGCTAGCCGAGACCGAAGACAGTGACTGATATCCATAGTTTCTTGGGGTTAGTTGGTTATTGCAGGCGATTCGTTAAAGACTTCTCCAAAGTAGCCAAGCCAATGACGAACTTGATGAAGAAGGACGCTCAGTTTGTGTGAACTGAGGATTGCGAGCGTTCCTTTCAGACACTGAAGGACCTCCTGACGTCGGCTCCCGTACTCACCATCCCTGAAGGGACCGACGGGTTCGAAGTGTACTGTGATGCCTCAAGTACGGGGCTAGGGTGTGTACTCATGCAGCATGGGAAGGTCGTGGCTTACGCCTCCCGACAGCTGAAGAAACATGAAGAGAACTACCCGACACATGATCTGGAGCTGGGAGCAGTTGTTTTAGCTTTGAAGATATGGAGACTTTACTTGTACGGTGTTACAGTGACGATATATTCTGATCACAAAAGCCTTCAGTATCTATTCACCCAGAAAGATCTGAACATGAGGCAGAGGCGATGGGTCAAGTTCTTGAAGGACTACGACATCGACCTCAAGTACAAGGAGGGGAAAGCGAACATAGTAGCCGATGCCCTGAGCCGGAGAGCTCACTCCTTACATGCCATGTCAGCAAACAGTAGCCTAGTCGAAGAAGTACGTTGTGCTCAGGAGAGCGACCAGTACATACAGACCATCAAGCAGCAGTTAGTTGACGGTACATTCGAGGGGCAGAAATATGATTTCAGACTCAGTGATGATGGATTGATCAGATTGAATGGCAGATTGTGCATCCTAGAGTCCAGCCCAGAGTTGAAAGAAAAGATACTTAGTGAAGCTCATTGCTCTTCCTTGTCCATCCACCCGGGATCGTCGAAGATGTACAAAGACCTGAAGACTCACTTTTGGTGGAGTGGCATGAAGAAGGATGTAGCAGAGTTTGTCACCCGCTGCTTGACTTGCCAGAAAGTCAAGTTTGAGCACAGAAGACCAGGAGGTTTGGTGCAGCCTATGCCCATTCCGTACTGGAAGTTTGAGGATCTATCCATGGATTTTATTGTTGGCCTTCCACCGACTAAGGGAGGTTTGAACACCATTTGGGTGATCGTCCACAGATTGATGAAAGTGGCTAAGTTTATCCCTATCAAGGACACCTGGAAAGTTCCCAAGCTAGCGGATCTTTTCCAGCGAGAGATCATCAGACACCATGGAGTGCCGAAGACGATTGTGTCAGATAGAGACCCTCGATTCCTATCACGGTTTTGGGGGCAAGTTTAGAAGGCATTGGGTACGAAGCTGAAGCTAAGTACCGCATTTCACCCACAGACGGATGGTTAGAGTGAGAGAACCATTCAGACATTGGAGGACATGCTCCGAGCATGCGCCCTAGATTTTTAGGAAAGCTGGATAGATCGGTTACACCTGATTGAATTTGCCTACAACAACAGCTATCACTCGTCGATTCAGATGCCACCATTCCAGACGTTATACGGTAGACCATGTAGGACACCTTTCTGCTGGGACGAGGCCAGCGAGAACACATTCCTTGGACCCGAGTACCTAGAGCAGGTAAAGGAGGATGTCTTACAGATCCGTGGAAACATGAAAGCTGCCCAGGATAGACAGAAGTCATATGCAGACGTCCGAAGGAGAGATCTTGAGTTCGCAGTCGACGACCGAGTCTTCCTCAGAGTGTCACCTATGAAGTGCATCTTCCGTTTTGGTCAGAAGGGCAAGTTGAGCCCGAAATATGTCGGTCCACACTGTATTACGGAGCGAGTAAGCCCGTTAGCTTACAGGTTAGACTTACCTACTGAGCCCGGGAGAGTGCATGATGTATTCCACGTCTCTTAGCTGAAAAAATACATCCCTCACCCCTCGCATGTTTTGTAGCCAGAGCATTTAGAGCTAGACCCGTCTCTCAGATACGAGGAGACTCCACTCCGTATTCTAGATACGAAGATGCGGGAGACCAGGAACAAGACCGTCCGTATGGTCAAAGTCCTTTGGTCGAACCATGAGGTCGAAGAGGCCACTTGGGAGTTGGAGGATTTGATGAGAGCCAAGTATCCAGCGCTTTTCGAGTAGCGTCTGTGGATACTTGTGGGGTACGGGGGCGTAACCCTTTTTAAGGGGGGTAGAGCCTCATGGTCATGCACTTGTGTGCACTAGTTTTTGTGTGTTTGTATGCGGGGCATACATGTTTTGTTGGTTGTTTGTATGTGCATTGCGCACATGTGTACGGTGTGAACATCTGTGAGATACTCGGTTGTATATGCGTGTATGAATTTGTTTGATGATTTATATATGTGTGTATTTCTCTTATGAATTCAGTTCATGTTGTATCGTTTAGATACCGAGCATAGTATCGTCTGGATACTGATTGAATCATAGAGATGGAATGTGGAATGTTGAATGACGCAGACACCTCGGGGAGGTTGTCAGGGCTTGTAGAACTGATAGGAAATGATTTCATACTTGAAATAATGCCACAATTGAGGGCTATGTGCGATATTAGCACAACACAATATGCGTGAATGTCACATCAAATAGATGTGCATTATGGGTTATATGGGTAATTATTATAAACTATTTGAGAAAGATGACTTCGGGACGAAGTCTCTTTAAGGGGGTAGACTGAAATACCCCTAATTTATTAAACATTGTTTAAACATATAATTAATTAAATTAAGGCCTAAACATGCCTTAAAATAAATTAAACACAACAATGTTTGACAGAAAGCAAGAATTGCACCCTTTGACCTTTTAGGGTGAAAATATACTCAAATGAACTCCTTAGGACCTAAAATTTTGTCCTAAGCTTTATAGCTCATAAATTAACACATTAAAACCATTTCCAAGGGAAACCAAGCTCAGAAACTCATTAGAACACAAAATGTGCACTAAGCTTCCTTAAAGCACATTTTTGTGAGATTGTCTCCAAAATGAGTTTTGTTTGATTTTAGGGTCTTGAATACCCTTAAATATAATAATGTAACATAATTTACCACATTATAATTCCTAATTCAAAGTTTTTCAAAAAAATCAGAAATATGTGCATTGATTTGTGAATAGTAACCAAATAAGGCAAAAATAACACTTAATTTTCTGATCTAGTCAATGGTCAATGCCTTTCCTTTGACCTTGACCCTTCATTGCCGAATTATGAGGGCTGTTTCCAAAGCTTGTAGTCCTCCCCAATTGCAATTAAAGATGACTCATCATCCTTACTTTATTAAAGTAAGATAAGTACACTTTTATCATTTTTAACTAATCAAACTTATCCTTTCACCTAGCCTGATCTCTTCCGCTAGTTTGGAGGTTGCTTCACCCTTAGGAAACCTCTTGAAAATATCTAGGAAAGTCATCTTGACTTGTTGACCAACTTATGACTCACTTTCCTTCTTAACCAGTTTTTCTTTTCATTCTTCATTACCTTTCTCCTCCTTTAGCGGTAAGCTTCTCAACCCTCCCTTTGCTGCTTCCTTCACCGTGTGCTACCACCCAGCTTCCATATCCAAGATCTCAAGCTCTAGGTAAGCTTCCATGGCTTAAAAATGTTCATTCTCCTCCTCTCTTCCTCCTCTCTTCAATGAGCTCACTCATTCTGATTTTCATCCAGCAAACTAGGCTGAGTTGGTGTGTAAACTGAAGGGGATTCTTGGCTGGAACTAGGAGAAGAAAGGGAAGCTATTTCTAACAAGTTCTTAAGGTAAAAACCAAGCTCAAAGTCACCTTTCATCCCTTCCTCTATTTCCGGTTGTACTACTAGTTTTTCCCCAGCTCATCCTTAGTCTTCTTCATGTAAAAATCAGTGGAGGGTACCCAGCTTGGTGAAGAAGCAAGATCCATACAAGGAGCTCCATTCCTACCATTTTCGGTAAGGAAAACCTTGCCTATCTCTGTAATACCCCAAATTTCTTAAACTGTGATTAGGACCCTACTTAGCTATAAACCTTAGAAAACCCTAATTTCCAAGGATGGGGAAGGTTATAATTATTTGGAAGTGTTTGGTGAACATTAGAAACTCTAGTTTCCCGGGAATCACCCGGTAAACCTTAGTTTCGCGGGATTCCTGAAATTCCCGAAAATTACTAAATTCCTCAGGAACTGAGAGTGGTTATCAACCTTAGATAGAGTGTTAGATACTTTTGAGAGTTTTTTGAGGAAATAAACAATAATATCTTTCTTCTTTTAATATAAGACAATCCAGTTACATTTTTCAGTATTTAGTGGTTCTAGGCAAACGAGGCTTCAGAAGAGCTCATAAGTGACCCGAGGAAATTCCTCAAACTTGATAACCCATACTAGTATTAACATACCTACATATATAGTCTTAATATCCATGAAATGCTCAAGCCAAACATGGCCTAAGGTGGTGGCCGAAAATATCAAGGAAAGGAGAGAAAATATCTCGATTACTATTTATAACTATTCACACCTCCTTACTATTTGTAACGATTATCAAAGCAAGTTGCTCCCTCCTTATCCATTCAAGGTCGGTTGGGTATGGATGTTTAGGATTAGTTTTGGACACTTGGAACAAATCAATGGCTTAGGACAATTCTAGAACTAATGATTACAAATTTAAAGATAAGGATGAAATTTTAGTATAAAAGGGGGGGTGGAGGTCGGCCATGGTAGGTGAGCAAGGTGGCCATTCTTCTTCATCTACCCTGCTTCTACTAAGCTATAAAACACCATTGGAGCTTAGGCAACAACCCTCCTTCATTAGAAACACAAGTTTAAGGTGCTAATTAAGCTAAAATCAAGGAAAAAGGCAAGTTTAAGGAGTGGAAGCTAAACTCCAAGGTGGGAGACTTGGTTGGGGGGATTTTGAGTTCAAGAAACCTATAATCAAGGTATAATAACACCAAAATGGCTAGGAGAGGACAGGTAACATCTATGCACATCGCTTTCACCTTTAAAGCTTATTTTCTTCCTTAAGTCATTCTATTTGGTTACCTACGAATCCTATCTCCTATTTTCTTAAAAATTTTACAGTAAACTATGGATGAATATTTAGTGAACATCCTATAAAATCAAGTCGAAATAAGGTTGGGAAGTAGGAAAACTCTAAGGAACTTTGAAAATGGAGAAAAATGAGCTTTAAGCTTTAGGAATTTTGTAGATGTGTTTCCGACATGGGTTTGAGCTGAAATTTTGAGGGTAGTCTTGAATAGTGAACATATGGATGGTTGAAACATCAAGTCGAATGGAGTTATTTAAGTTGGTTAGACATGGTAAGAAAGCTAAAAATGAGAAAATGTGCTTTAAGCCTTTCTGAATGGTTAAATGGGTTACCGAATTGATATTGAGCTGATATTATGTGGAGATACTTGTGTTGTGGAGCTAAGAGCATGGTTAAAATGTTAGGCCGGGACTCCTTTGGAAAGTTATTTAAGTTGGTAAATAGTGATTTTGGTCAAAAATGAGTTTTCAAGCTTTCTAAGGTGGTTTCCGGGAAATTGTTTGATTTTCTGATTTATTGAAGCTTGAATGATGTTATTAAGGTGATTTTACAAGTGGGTGAGCTTGATGTGTGAATTACTACTTGTGTTGCTTATGCTTAAGCTGGTTTATGATATCTTACTCATGGTTTGTAAATGTGTTTAAGGATAACCTCTTGTGGTGGTGGTGGAAAGTATTGTGTGATATTGTTATCATGGTTATCCTAAGGCTATGCCTCTTGTGAGAGCCTTTAAGGCCAAGCCGATGTTCCAGCAACAATATAAGCTCCTACTAATGAATTGGAGCTGCCACTATGATCTACTCCTATTGGGCAGAAGATTTCAAAAGGGGGTGTGCACACTTAAGGACATAGGGTGGGTGGTGGTGGTGGTGGTGGACTTCATTTGGAAATATCTTGCATATGATATTAATTATCCCTTGATAATTCTTGGTAAAGGTAAATGGTGTGTGATCTTCTCTGATTTGTTATAATTGTTAATGTTTACTGGAAACAAAGGTTTTAAAGAGAAAATAAGTTTTTACGGGGTGTGGTAGTGTTACTCAGTTTTTACTGATTTTATTTGTTTGTGTTTTCCTGTGTATATGAATTTTGTGAATTCAGGGTAACTGGGATGGTCACCTTCTCTGTACTGAGGACGAGTCCACCGATACTTTCTATATTTTCATGTTTGTCACCTATCGTAGAAGTATTCGGCCTGGGGTCACCGAGATAGTGCTTGAGGAGTGGAACAAGAAGATACAGGGTTTTAGGCACCCGAAGAATGGCAGTAGTCAGTCTATCACCTACGAAGTTTCCACTGTTTATGAGTATATGGAAGTAGTCCCATGGTAGATACTAGCGATGTAATAGTCTTATGATACCCCTTTACTTTTGGTGTAAAATAGGAGTATAGCTAACTTAGTGGTTGGCTGGAAAGGGGTCTTTTGGTACTAAGGTGTAAAGTGACGGGTTGGATGTGTCACTCTTTTGGTAGTAGAACAGCGTTATAAGATAGCTAACGTAGGGGTGGTGGTGGTAAGTAGCCTTACACTTGCTAGACTTTAGTAAGTGTGGCGGTAACCCCCGGGGATAGTATTAGGGGACCTTATGTAAAAAAAAAACTGACGCATGTATAATACAAGCTAATGATGTTATTTCAGTTATAGCATATCTTTAAAAAAGGAAAAAAAATGGTTAAGTATACGGTGGTGGTAAATCGGGGCGTTACAGAGTGGTATCAGAGCTATAGGTTAGCTGGAGGGGAAAATTCGAGTTTGTCTAGGAAGCAAGGTGACCCAGGCTTAGGTTTAGGAGTCTAGGCAGAACCGTGTGGTTCTGAAAATGTGATTTGCTGTGATATTTGTGTTATGTGCTTGATTGATTGTAGTTAACTATTTATATTGCAACTAACATATTTGTGTGTAGAATAATGGAGAGGGGAGAGGACAGAGTAATGGAGAGGGGAGAGGACAGATGGATGAACTGAGGGAGTTGACACTGAGCATGGGAAGAATCTTGGAGCAGCATGAGGCTAGAGCTGAAACACCCAAGGATTTCTCCCGAAGGATAGCAGCTATGAAACCAAGTACTTATTCGGGAGAAGAGGATCCGGTGATTCTAGAGGAGTGGATCAGAGAGTTTAACAAATTATTTGATATCATCGATTGCCCTGAAGAAAAGAAGGTAAGTGGGGTTGTATTTTATTTTAAAGGAGAGGCTGATCTGTGGTGGACTGCGGAGGAGGAGAGACTCAAGAGAAATCCAGGTTTTGGATGGAATGTGTTGTAAGATGCGATGAGGAAAAGATTTTATCCGGAGCATATGTAAGGTTGCAGAAATATCAAGAATTTACTGGATTGAGGCAGCGACAGATGATGTTAAAACTTATCATGCTAAGTTCGTGGAGCTTGCTAGATTTGCTCCGCATATGGTACCAGATGAGACTACTAAGGTTCAACGTTTCTTGGAGGGGTTAAATTGGGATTTACAAGAAGCTCTGAGTATAATACTTATAGGTACTTTACAAGAGGCATATGATAAAGCTGCTAATCTTTATAGGGTACAACAGAGGAGGAAGGAAGTACAAACGGGGCGGAAAAGGAGAATGGAGTCACGTAAGGCTGAGAACTTTGATAAGAGGACTAAAATAGATGAAACGGTATCGAAGATGCTCCATCAGACTCCATCTCCACACCAAGATGTATAGTGGTTCGGCCAATAATGCGGCCTACGTCCACTTCTAGACAGAGCTATTATTGATTCTTTGATTTACAACACTAGAGAGCTTTTGGGATGAATCCTCCCTAAACGGTATCGAAGATGCTCCATCCGACTCCATCTCCACACCAAGATGTATAGTGGTTCGGCCAATAATGCGGCCTACGTCCACTTCTAGACAGAGCTATTATTCATTCTTTGATTTACAACACTAGAGAGCTTTTGGGATGAATCCTCCCTTTTCTAACTTGAGTCCCCTACAAATGAGCCCCTCTACTTCTATATAGAACTCGTGGTATGACCTGTCTGCGCACCGGGTTACACTAGGCCCCCATGTATTAGGCCCCTCGACATGCGCTAGTATTACATAATATAGTTGTCATCCTTTTACGGGTAGTCTCTCCGGACTGGAATACTGCTTCCGCCATTGGACTAACTCTTCCGAGCCGTCACTTTAAACATAATCCTTCCGGTACCTTGTTACTCTATCGGTAGCGAGTCCTTTGGTAGCTTGCCCTTCCGATTAGAGGGTCCTCCGGTAGACTCTCTTGGTAGATCCCTCCAGTAGCGGGGCCTTTCGGTAGCAGGCCTTCTAATGATAGGCCTTCCGACAATTGGTCTCTGGTAGTAGTCCTTCCGCTAGCAGGTCTTCGGTAGACACTTTGGCCTTCCGCATGGTATATTTCATACCATTACATCAGTCCCACAAGTTCTACTTTTTAACACTAAAAAGTGGAACTTATAAAAGAAGATAAAATTTACACTTTGTACTCTTTTCTTTTCTACTATATATCTCCTAGTCCCACAAGTTCTTTTTCTTTTGGCTAAAAAAGGAAATGAACTTACAAACTTTAGCCTATATAAGAGCTTGTCTACCGGTCACCAAGAAGTCGCACAAGTTCCGGGGGCGATGAAGTCCCACTTGTACTCCTAAGAAAAGGTCTCCGCTTTTTGAACGTGGCATAATAAGAAATCCAAAGATCTGGAATTCCGAAGGGCCATAATAATCCCAGAAGACCATAATAATTCCAGAAGACCATAATAATCTCAAGAAGTCCGAGATAATAATAATAATAATGGGATATTACTTTCATAATCAGATTCCTGCTTGAATCACCTTATTACTTGGACCTGCATACTTAAATTTAACAGATTAAAAGATATTTGTCTTTTGGGCTGCCCGGAGCGACCGGACTTCCCAAAAGTTGGAGATTCTTATAATGAAGAATTTTTAGACTGCTCTTTTGTTTTTTGCCAAGATTTCTTTCGGTAACAATTTAGTTACACTTTCACACTCTACCACTGTACACATGGTGAGATCGTCGATTTAACACTCTACCGACTTCGAGACGGTGAGATCGTCGGTTTAACACTCTACTGGCAGTAAGACAGCGAGATCGTCGGATGAAATACACTACCATCGTTGATGGTAGATCGTCGGATACAAAACACTCTACCATCGCTGATGGTGAGATCGTCGGTTACTTTCTTCTGTCTTTCTTTTCTCAAGACTCGCTGGTCTTGGTTTTAAGTAAATCAGAAAATGGTTTTACAATATTTCTTTTCGTTTTGAAGACTTTACATATTTGTACTAGAGGGTGATCAATCCCCTAGAAAAAAGTTTCGTAAACATCCAATGGCAAGAGAATATTCACAATGAAATATCAAAAATTTGGTACCTCTTTTTTACCTGTGGAATGATATTAAGGAGTTTTCTACCGAGCCGACATTTCTTTCCTTTTATATCGGATGGGTTGTGCAGGGTATCATTTTGATCGCCACGTGTTGCAAAACGCACCAGCAAAACTAGTAGATATCCCGGGCCACTTTCTTTCTTTCCGACTGTAATTTCCTACCGGTGGAAACGATGGGTTGCTGCTTCGATACGGTGCCTTTGCCCGGGCGATGCCAAAGTTTGCGTGGAAAGTCAAGAACAATTTCTACCTCCGGTTGCCAAGTCCATCTCCGAAAGCGAAATCCTCAAAATAAATTCTTTTTCTTGTCTCCGGGAGTGGAGTTCTTCCGCAAGCAGGTCTTCGGTAGACACTTTGGCCTTTGATCACCCTCTAGTACAAATATGTAAAGTCTTCAAAACGAAAAGAAATATTGTAAAACCATTTTCTGATTTACTTAAAACCAAGACCAGTGAGTCTTGAGAAAAGAAAAGAAAGACAGAGAAAGTAACCGACGATCTCACCATCAGCGATGGTAGAGTGTTTTGTATCCGACGATCTACCATCAACGATGGTAGTGTATTATCCGACGATCTCGCTGTCTTACTGCAGTAGAGTGTTAAACGATGATCTCACCGTCTCGAAGTCGGTAGAGTGTTAAATCGACGATCTCACCATGTGTACAGTGGTAGAGTGTGAAAGTGTAACTAAATGGTTACCGAAAGAAATCTTGGCAAAAAACAAAAGAGCAGTCTAAAAATTCTTCATTATAAGAATCTCCAACTTTTGGGAAGTCCGATCGCTCCGGGCAGCCCAAAAGGCAAATATCTTTTAATCTGTTAAATTTAAGTATGCAGGTCCAAGTAATAAGGTGATTCAAGCAGGAATCTGATTATGGAAGTAATATCCCATTATTATTATTATTATCTCGGACTTCTTGAGATTATTATGGTCTTCTGGAATTATTATGGTCTTCTGGGATTATTATGGCCCTTCGGAATTCCAGATCTTTGGATTTCTTATTATGCCACGTTCAAAAAGCGGAGACCTTTTCTCAGGAGTACAAGTGGGACTTCATCGCCCCCGGAACTTGTGCGACTTCTTGGTGACCGGTAGACAAGCTCTTATATAGGCTAAAGTTTGTAAGTTCATTTCCTTTTTTAGCCAAAAGAAAAAGAACTTGTGGGACTAGGAGATATATAGTAGAAAAGAAAAGAGTACAAAGTGTAAATTTTATCTTCTTTTTATAAGTTCCACTTTTTAGTGTTAAAAAGTAGAACTTGTGGGACTGATGTAATGGTATGAAATATACCATGCGGAAGGCCAAAGTGTCTACCGAAGACCTGCTAGCGGAAGGACTACTACCAGAGACCAATTGTCGGAAGGGCTATCATTAGAAGGCCTGCTACCGAAAGGCCCCGCTACCGGAGGGATCTACCAAGAGAGTCTACCGGAGGACCCTCTATCGGAAGGGCTGCTACCTAAAGGATCGCTACCGATAGAGTAACTACTGGAAGGATTATTGTTAAAGTGACGGCTCGGAAGAGTTAGTCCAATGCGGAAGCAGTATTCCAGTCCGGAGAGACTACCCGTAAAAGGACTGACAGCTATATTTATGTAATACTATCGCATGTATAGGGGCTTAGGGGTAACCTGGCCATAGAAAGTCTATAAATAGAAGTAGAGGGGCTCATTTGTAGGGTACTCAAGTTAGAAAAGGGAAGATTCATCCCAAAAGCTCTCTAGTGTTGTAAATCAAAGAATGAATTATAGCTCTGTCTAGAAGTGGACGTAGGCCACATTATTGGCCGAACCACTATACATCTTGGTGTGGAGATGGAGTCGGATGGAGCATCTTCGATACCGTTTCAATAGAAGCTAGACCAAATGGGGGAGCCAGACCCAATTACCCGGGATGACGATTCAATGATAAAGGAACTAGATACTTTTATTGCAAGATTTGTGGAAGGAATCATCCAGGTGAAGATTGCGAAGGAAGGTTGGTAAAGTGTTTTAACTGTGGGAAGCTAGGCCATAGAGCCTACGAGTGTAGGGTAAGAAGAATGGAAGGAGGTACTGATCAAGTAACCAGACCTGCTACAACTAGGAATTTCAACAACCAGAACAATCGTGACAACCAAAGCGGAGTACGGCAGAATAATCAAAATGGACAGAGGAATAATTATAATGGTCCAAGAGGTAATATGGGTGGACAAGGGAATAATCAGGGGAAGCAAATACAATATGGAAGTGGAGGTACTCAGGGAGGAGGCTATAAGAATCAGGGATATATCAACGTAATCAGCAAGACGGAGGCTGAATTCAACAAGAAGGGGGCGTCATTACAGGTACTTTTCCAGTTCTTGGAACTAGTGCTAAAGTATTGTTTTGACTTTGGTGCAACCTGTTCTTTTATATCCTCTGAGTCTTGAAGAAAGTAGGGTAGTCCCTGATATAAAGTTGAAATTTCTGTTTCTACACCTACGGGAAGAGTGGTAGGATGTACTAGGAAGGTCGAGGGAGTAAAAATAACCATAAGGGTAGAAAGTTCGAGAGATATGATAGAGTTTTTATTTGAAGGATTTTGGTATAATCTTGGGGATGGATTGGTTGAGTAAGCACAAGGGGCGCATAGATTGTGAAAAACAAATGATTAGCTTATGTGGGAAGAAAGGGAAGAGAGTGTCATACACATGTGAAGGAGCTAAGCAAAGGGTAAAGGTCATACCTGCCTTAAAGTTCTTAAAGGAGTTACGAAAAGGAGAGCAAGCTTATATGTGTTATGTGCAAGAAGAAAAATCGGCATTAGAACAGAAGTCATCTGCACTTGAGGATCTTCCAGTGGTCAGGGAGTTTCCGGATGTTTTTCCAGAAGAAATTCCCGGGCTTCCACCCGACCGTGAGATTGAGTTCACTATAGATTTGGTACCAGGAACAACTCCAATTTCTAAGCATCCTTATTGGATGGCCCCGAATGAGATGAATGAGTTAAAGAAACAGTTGGAGGAACTTTTAGAAAAAGGTTATATACGACCGAGTGCTTCTCCGTGGGGAGCCCCAGTTTTGTTTGTAAGGAAGAAGGATGGAACTTTGCGTCTTTGCATTGATTACAGGGAATTGAATAACGTCACAATCAAGAATAAATATCCCTTGTCCATGATTGATGACTTGTTCGACCAGCTACAAGGAGCTAAAGTATTTTCTAAGATCGATTTAAGATCAGGCTATCATCAGTTGAAGATAGCAGAGAAGGATATACCAAAGACAACCTTTCGAACTAGGTATGGTCATTATGAGTATGTGGTTATGCCATTTGGGCTAACAAATGCACCGGCAGTATTTATGGATTTAATGAATCGGGTTTTCAGCCAATTCCTTGATAAGTTTGTAGTGGTATTTATTGATGACATATTGGTGTACTCAAAGGATGAGGAGCAGCATGCTGATCATCTACGGCAAGTTCTACAGGTTTTAAGGGAGAAGAAGCTGTATGCCAAATTATCTATGTGTGATTTTTGGCTCAAGGAAGTATCGTTTTTAGGACATGTGGTAACCGGAGATGGAATTTTGGTTGATCCGGCTAAAATTCAGGCTGTTAAGGATTGGCCCAGGCCAACGAATGTTCGAGAAGTTCGAAGTTTTCTTGGGTTAGCTGGATACTATAGGAAGTTTGTTCAAGATTTAGCTAAAATTGCAAGACCGCTCACGAATCTGATGAAAAAGGAAGTACGTTATAAGTGGGATGAAGATTGTGAAAAAGCTTTCTAGATTTTGAAGGAGAGGTTAACCACAGCACCAATTCTCACGTTGCCCTGTGGCGCAGAAGGGTTCGAAGTATATAGTGATGCGTCTAAATATGGATTAGGGTGTGTGTTGATGCAGAATGGCAAGGGCATCGCCTATGCCTCTCGACAGTTTAAGAGCTATAAGACAAGGTACCCTACTCATGATTTGGAACTTGCAGCCGTAGTTTTTGCCTTGAAAATTTGGAGGCATTATTTGTATGGAACTTCTTGTAAGATTTACACGGATCACAAGAGCTTCAAATATATTTTCAATCAAAAAGAGCTTAATATGAGGCAAAGGATATGGTTGGAACTTATTAAGGAATATGACCTGGAGATCTTATACCATGAAGGCAAAGCCAACGTGGTGGCAGACACCTTAAGTCGAAAGAGGAGTCACGAGGGAGAAGCTAATTGGATATTACCTGATGAGTTGGTACAAGATTTCAAGAGATTAAACCTCGAGGTGGTATCAACGGGGGAGGTGGATAAGGAAATTTTGGCTAGTATGAACGCATTCCTCGACATTTACAAGGAAATTTTGCATCATCGGCAAGAGGATGAGAAACTACGGAAAATAAAGGGAAAAGTGGAAAAAGGAGAAGCCCCAGATTTTAAGTTTTATGATTATGGTAGTTTGAGGTTTCATGGGAGATGGTGTATACCAGATTTATATGGCGATATTAAAAGGAAGTTGATGCAGGAAGCTCATAACTCTACTTATTCCATACATCCAGGAGGAAACAAGTTGTATAAAGATTTGAAGAAAAGTTTTTGGTGGCCAGGCATGAAAAAGGAGATAAGTGAACATGTGTCGAAGTGTTTAACATGTCAAAAGGTTAAATTTGAGCACAAGAAAGTAGGAGGCATGTTGCAACCATTGGATATACCCATGTGGAAATGGGATTCGATATCTATGGATTTCATAGTGGGATTACCATCAACCAGAGGAGGGATGGATCAGATTTGGGTGATTGTAGATCGATTGACTAAGACTACTAGATTAATTCCAATGAAAAGTACTTGGTCTATGGAACAGCTGGTGGAAGCATATATTAAGAATGTGGTTAAATATCACGGAGTCCCAGTGGAAATTATTTCGGATAGAGATTCTCGGTTTATCTCAAGGTTTTGGCAGCAAAACCAAAAAGCCATGGGAACAAAATTGAATCTTAGTACAGCTTACCACCCACAGACTGATGGGCAGACGGAGAGAACTATCCAAACTTTAGAGGATATGTTACGGGCGTGTGCGATGGATTATCAAGGGTCATGGAGTGACAAATTGCACTTGATTGAATTTTCTTACAACAACAGTTACCACTCAAGTATTCATATAGCCCCGTATGAAGCTTTATATGGCAGGAAGTGTCGTACTCCGCTATGTTGGAATGATACGCAGGAGGTGGTTATGGTAGGGCCTGAGTTAACGGAAGAGATGGCCCAGCAGGTTAGAAATATCCGGCAGAAGTTGAAAGCCGCACAAGATAGGCAAAAGTCTTACGCTGATTTGCATAGGAGGCCAGTAGAATTCAATGTGGGAGATAAGTTATTCCTGAAGGTTTCACCCACTAAGAGTGTGGTACGGTTTGGCAAGAAAGGAAAACTTGCTCCTAAATATATCGGTCTGTATGAAGTATTAGAAAAGGTTGGGAATTTAGCTTATCGTTTAGCTTTGCCAATGAATTTGGAAAGGGTTCACAATATGTTCCATGTATCACAATTGAAGCGATATGTTCCAGACGAGTCACATGTGTTGCAACCGAACGAAGTAGAAGTTGCACCTAATTTGACTTATGAAGAGCACCCGATTAAAATTTTGGATCGTAAGACGAGGGAGACCCGAGGGAAGTCTGTAGATTTGGTTAAAGTTTTATGGACTCATCATGGAGTTCAAGAAGCTACATGGGAACTAGAGAGCAAGATGAGAACTCAACACCCAGAACTCTTTGATTAAGGTTAGCAATTAAAGTTTCAGGAGAAACTTTCTTTTTAGGGGGGAGAGTTGTAACGTAAGTGGTGAATATCTATTAGTGCTTGCGGATGTTTGTTGGTGGTTGTGAATGTGTGTCAGAAATGGTTGGTAATATTTGAATGTTGTTTTAGGAGTTGTTTTCTTAATGATTTTATTATATGTGGTATCATTGAATTTGTGAATGGTTTATATTGTGTGATCAATAGGATTGGTGTGTCTGAGGTTTTGTGTGATGTTGCTGAATCATTTATGGTGGATGAGGCTAACTAATAGATATTCACCACTTACTCAGTTTTTACTGATTTTATTTGTTTGTGTTTTCCTGTGTATATGAATTCTGTGAATTCAGGGTAACTGGGATGGTCACCTTCTCTGCACTGAGGACGAGTCCACCGACACTTTCTATATTTTCATGTTTGTCACCTATCGTAGAAGTATTCAGCCTGGGGTCACCAAGATAGTGCTTGAGGAGTGGAACAAGAAGATACAGGGTTTTAGGCACCCGGAGAATGGCAGTAGTCAGTCTATCACCTACGAAGTTTCCACTGTTTATGAGTATATGGAAGTAGTCCCATGGTAGATACTAGCGATGTAATAGTCTTATGATACCCCTTTACTTTTGGTGTAAAATAGGAGTAGGAGCTAACTTAGTGATTGGCTGGAAAGGGGTCTTTTGGTACTAAGGTGTAAAGTGACGGGTTGGTTGTGTCACTCTTTTGGTAGTAGAACAGCGTTGTAAGATAGCTAACGTAGGGGTGGTGGTGGTAAGTAGCCTTACACTTGCTAGACTTTAGTAAGTGTGGCGGTAACCCCCGGGGATAGTATTAGGGGACCTTATGTAAAAAAAACTAACGCATGTATAATACAAGCTAATGATGTTATTTCAGTTATAGCATATCTTAAAAAAAAGGAAAAAAATGGTTAAGTATACGGTGGTGGTAAACCGGGGAGTTACAATCTCCTCTTGATTCCACCGGTTATATAAGCTGGTATAAGTAGTAGTTTAACACCTTGTTTTTGCCCACAAAAATCAGGCGTGAATAGCCCTTGAAACCAGCTTCAAAACAAGGTAAATACCATGCATTTTCTAGCTTGAAACAACCTATAATGACCTTGCTTCACATGGCTAACCCCAGCTCTTTTTCCTTGCATGAAATGTTGCCGAAATAACTTTGGAAACATGGGAATGTTCTGCACAAAAAGTGTGTAAATCAGATCCAAGTTTAATCCTTAGCAAAGTGAGTATTTTTACTCTAAATGGTATATATATACTAAGCTAAGTGATTAGTGCTTCAAAAGCTAATTAAATCTTGTGTTAAAAATAGGCCAAGGGAGTTAAGGAGTGTTTGGTGGCTTGTGATACAAGGATTTGGTAAGAAACCTTACCTTATACTATAATATGGTTTTTATAAAATTCTGTTACATATTTATGTAAGCCGTGGGGTTTTAAGGGGTTTAATAACCTAATTATGTGTTAAAATATTTAATACCATTTTTGGTTAGTTAGTTTGGTGTATTAATGACCTATAAGGTCAAGGAAAATAATATATGGGCTAAAAACATAATTTATAAAAATTTATGGGTAGGTATAGTAAAAGCCGTAACTTAGTTATGTCATTTGAGACATTTATGTGTAATTTTATTCTATGCTAATTATTGTAATAAGGCCAAACATTTTTAGGCCATTTAATTTATGTATATTAAGTCCAAATTGAATTTAGGATGACATTTAAACATTTCTGTAATTAAAATAATTTTAGGGGCTAACCATAGGTTATAGTCGAAAATTGGGTGTTAAAACCTTATTTTATGAATTATATAAAATTTAATAAGGTTTTGAGACAAAAATGTAATTTCTAAAAAATTAAGGGGTCAAACCGTAAATATATAAACTTCTGGTCAAACTGAAAGTCAATAGGTCAATATAGACCATATTAAGAGGTTTGGCCAAAGTTAATGTCATAAATAATTAATTTATGAACTGATAGTAACATTATAGGTTAAATGTTAAATTTATAAAACTTTTGGGGTATAGGATGTAATTACTAAAAAATTGAGGTATAGATTGGTTAATATAATAGTTTATATCCTAAGTATAAAGTTTGGGAATTTTTAGAATTATGTAAATGGTTATATTAATAAAAATGTATAATATATGGTTTTGTGACATATAGAAAGTATATTATGTAAAATGGGGTCAATATGTAAATAGGGAAAAAGATTTGGGGCAGAAAAAGATTTTAGAAACACAAGGGGTCTGTTTATAAAAACTATAAGTTATATAAATAATAAATGTTAAAACTATATAATATAACCTATATACATAACTTAGGATAATATATGTGGTCATTGTGTAAATAAAGGAAATATTGTGGCTGGAAAAAAAATATACCAAACAGACCATGGTCTGTTCGGTAATATTGGGGAAATAACACATAAAAACCATATGTTATAATTGTTATAATGTTTATGATAAGTGTCCAAATGAGCATGTTTATTAGGTGTATTTCATATATAATATTAGCACTTTTCTTGCTCATTTCTCCACTTCGGTTAGTTTTCCTCTAGTTTATGTTTTATTGTTTATCTCACAAATTTATTGGTTTAACATGAGGAAAACCAAGCTGAGAGTAAAGTAGATAAAGAGACGAACACATAAACGCAAACGGCTCAGAAAACGGAGCCCAAGAAGAATGTAGAGCCGGTCAAACAGAGGCACGCGAGAGTCACGTGGACTGGTGCAACCGCCCCTAAGTGGCGGACGTCACACGGGCAACCGCCGGGCGGACCTCTCACACACAACCGCCTAGCAAGGAGGCGGACACCACACACCGAACCGCCTCATATCGAGCGGTTGCACAAGCGGACAGGAAGAGAGGCTACCGCCTCAAAGGGAGGCGGACGAGACACAGGCTACCGCCCCCTAAGTGGCGGACAAGAGACATGGAACCGCCTGGCAGACAGGGGGCGGTTGATGAGGCGGTTGTGACTAATTTTAGTCGCGACTAGTTTCTTCTTCGCCGGTCGTTCTCTGCAACTTGGCTCCGCCCTGTCTGCAACTCGTCCACTACCATATCTATCTACTCCGCCTACCTTATTTCGCTCCCCGTCTCCAACTCCTGTCCCCTGCAATCAATGCTTCAATCAGTGAGCAATCAATGAGCTCAATCCATTCACGCGTTCCTTATCTGCTGCCTTTGCCTTTTCCTTTCCCTATTTAAACCCACGAGCTTCACCCAATAAATCACTCACGAATTCACCAATCGATCCACGACCACTTCACCACCATCTCATTTCTCTCCTCCCGCCTTCTCCATTTTATTTATTTTGCAGTCCACCAAATTCACCTCTAGCCCTACGTACACAAAATAGCAGAGTGAGACGGAGTGATTACGGATGATTTCTATTATTCTCGTCTCTACTTATCTATTTAATATGTTAGGCTAGTTTACGTTTACTCTGGGAATAGTTATTATGTATCTGTATTAATTATGCAATATTTCTACTGGTTTATTTATATACAGTTTGTTACGTTTTAAAAGTCATCTCGCCTTTTTAATAGATCTCGCGGGTTTATTAAATTGCTTTCCTAAGTCTATTTTGATCAGACCAGGTGATAAATAGACAGGTTAATTAAAGCGTAAAACTGGAGGAAGCTTTATTATGATTTAATGAGTTAGTATTCAGTTGCAAATGTAATTCCTCAAATACTCCTCTGCCGTTCGCAGGCTTTTGCTTGAACCTTGATTAGAACCTTGCATTACAGGTGAACGAGTTCTTATGAGGCTATGACTTAGTCCTTAAGATATTTACAGGAACCTTGCCAAATTATTAAACCAGTAGAGATAGCTTAATTATGCAGATTATATTAACCTGACCCAGAGTTCCACTTTATTTATCTGTCAACTTAGTTTATTTATCTTTTCTTTTATTTATTTTACAAGTCAATTAATCCCCCTCTTGTGACACGCTTAGGTACTATTATATGTACATTAGTCCCACGGTTCGACATCCGGTTGCTTACATTTTCACTTTACTACTGTGACCGGGATTTATTTGCAGCCCGACGTTATTTTTGGGTTTTAATTTCTTTCTTTATGTTAATTATACCTGTTCTAACCACTCAGATTATAACGTCTGCAGTTTAGATGATATAATATGTTATGTAAAATATTATAAGATTTGTGGTAAAAGTATAAATATGAAAAGTTGAAGGTTAAAACAAAGAAAAACAGAACCTTAGGGTCTGTTCATTATTTCAGAAATTTTAAAACTATATAGTATACATACTATATGATTTAAATGTTATAGTATATGATGAATATGGTATGTTATAAGATAAGTGGTGTAATTGTAATAATTAGAAAGTGTGGGGTTTGGGAAGAAAATGAATGTATATATATGCCTTTCGGTAATTAAGAGGGAATATTATAAAACTATAGGTTATAACTTGTTACAAAGTTTTGATGTTATAAATAAGATATTTATAACATGATATAAGTTATGTGCTTATATTGTAATTACTGAAAACTATATGAATAAAGAAGTACAGTATTATATATATATATATATGTTATTTTCAATAATATAAGTAGTTACCAAAACTATATGTTATAAAGTTTAATGACACATAAAATATCATACTATATGATGTTATGATATAAGAGTAACACTTTATAATATTATGTGGTCAAAGTATAGTTTATAAAACTATACATGCTATAGCGCATGAATATATATCAAAAATGAAGATATAAACTATAGTATACAATGACATAAAATACTATGGTTAACATATGATTATGGAATGATTAAATAAACCTTGAGTGAGGAATAATATGATCATAATATCAAGTTTCATATTTCATTAAAATCAATGTGTATATATATATGTATAATCGGCGCAAATAACATGCATATATATATTATGGTTTACAGACCATATAATTGTAAATGATAAATACCAACCTATTAGTATAACTATATATTAAAAAGTCATAAGGTTTTAAATGAATACAACTTGTTACATGAAATAAGGAATTGTATAATACAAGGTATATTAACGAATAGTAATGTATCATACATTATAAATTAATGTTGCATGGATGCAACCATAGTGAAATACCCCAAACCTTGATATGTGGTTTAAAATCAAATTATGGTATGTAAAGGCTAAAAAGTGCCTTAGTAACATCAGTGAACAATTTAAACCATAATAAATGCAATAAAGCATTAAGACATAGTTTGAGCAAAAACATGCTCTAAGCTATGAGTGAACTTGGTTAGGACCCAAAGAGCCTACCAAGACTTGATAACATTTAATTATGATTTAATAAGGCTAAATAAGTCCTTAAGAAACTTTGGTGGACAGTTAAACCAATAAAACACAAAGAAATACCTTAAAGTCAATATGAGCAAAAATGTGCTCTAAGCTTGGGATGAGTGTGTATAAGGCCTAATGGTCATACCTATGCCTTAATTATATGTTAATGAACATATTAAATCAATTACCAAAGAAACCAAGCTTGAAAACAAGTTAAACAACAAAATGTGCTTTAAGGAGTCTTAAAGCACGTTTTTGAAAAATTGTCTTGTAATGAGTTTTGAATGGCTAGATGTCCATCATTACTCTTTAATTAACATGTGTACTATATAGTATCACATTTGGGTGGCTATATCAATGGGAAATCAAAAATTTCACTTCTATGTGCCTTGTTATTGGTGAATAGTGATTTTATAACTAGTTTGTAACATATAATGTTATAAGTGAGACAATTGACTAATAAAGTCTAAAGTACCCTTAGCACTATTTGGGCCGGTTTTTAAGGTGTTGTGACTCACCACCTTTGTTTCTTTACAAAGAAAAGAAAGAATGACTAATTAGTATACTATTTTGCTTTATAAGGATAAATATCTTAACAAAAGCAAACTTACCTTCTCATTCTCTTCTTCCCATTTCCCACGGTGGTTTTTCTTCTCCTCTCTCCATCGGTTTCCAAACAGAGCCATGCCATTCTCATCCTTCCTCACTTGTAACTTATGACTCCATGCTCCGAATTTAATTCCGAGACTACCGTTCTCTTAGTTGGAGCAAGCTCTACAACCTTGTCCTTTCAAATCCTCAAAACCACCATTTCGGTGCCAAGAGGAATCACCATGGGAGGAGCTTGAGCTCACCTTTTCACATATTCTTGTTCTCCTTTGCTTCAAGGTAAGGAAACTCAAAGAAAATGACATTTCCTTCATGTTTTGTCATAACCGAAATGCACCTTGTAATGGTGTCTTCTCTTGTCTTGTTTTAGCTTCATTTGAATCTTCCAAGGGCTAGGAGGAGTCCTCTCTTGATATATATTCAAGCTCTCTTTCCATTCCAAGGTAAAACAATCATGTTAATACCTTAAGATATATGTAACTAGGGTTTACAATGAGATAAAGCTTAAAGCTTATATACTCATTTAAAGTTGGTATATTGTTTAGTTGTTGGCAAGGAACCAAATGCCCTACCGGTTTTACAAGGAAACAAGAAGGAAATTTGTGAGGAAAAGAGGTAAACAAGCTATCTCAATGTGGTTTAATGCCTTAGGAGAAATAAGCTTAATGCTTGTTAAAACTACCTAAAGAGCAAATGGTAAATGAGCTAGTAAAATGCTCTCAAGGAGTTTATTAAAGGAATATGTATTGTTGGGTGTATTTGCAGGTCAAAGGCATTATTATGTGGGAAATTCAGTGTTTAAGGATTATGCAATTTAAGGGCCTAAGAGCCATGCATTTAAGGGCCTAAGTGCCAAGCAATTTAAGTTATGCACTATATTGTGATGTAGTGCTTAATGTGTGAAGTTTGTGTATAAAATGTGTTTGATGGATTTTAGGTGTTCTTGGATGAAATAAGGTAGAAACCTAAGTGTTTGGATGGGGTATAGCTAGAGAAGCTATGGCCAAATTTAGGAAAATGTGTAAGAAGTTCTAAGTGTTGTAAGTGAGTTTTGGTGAACTAGGAAGGGTTAAAGGTGAATGAATGTTTACTTGAGAGGGAAACATGTATTAAAGTGATTAAGAGTGATGCAAGGATTTAGGTGTTATCTTGGAAGTTCTAGGAATTCAATGTGTGTTTGTGAATGTATTAAAGTCTTGGAGGAGTTGTTCAAGGTTTAGGTAAGGTTGGTGTTCAAGGAACAAGTGATGTTTAGGTATGATGTAAAAAGGAGATTTAGTGGTAAGAAAATAATGCTTAAGAGATGATGTTAAGATGAGAAGAAAGTGTTTGGGATAGTAGTTATAATAGGTGAGAAACACCATTTAGGAACCTAGTACAAATGTTGAAAGTGTTAAGGAATTTTTACAAGGAAATAAGTAAATGATTTAAGGAATTAGAAAATGAGTTTCATGGATGTTGTATGTGGATGTAAGGTTACCAAATGTTGTTAGGAAGCATTAAGAGGCCTTAGGAGAAGTTTGGTGAAGAATTGGCAAGTTTGGGTAAGTTTAGAAGGCGACCGACCCAGGGGCCGACCCAGTTTTTGGGTCGGTCGAGCCTCTGTTAGATGTTTGGAATGTATTCGGTAATGGTCCGACCCAAAAGGGTGGGTCGGACATGGGTCGGTCGGTCAAGTTACAAGGTGGAAAAATGTTCGCACATGGACCGACCCAGAATGGTGGGTCGGACGTGGGTCGGACGGGCATGAATAAGGAAGTAAAAGGGGTCTGTAATGGACCGACCCAGATGTGGGTCGGTCGGTGGGTCGGTCGGACCAAAAACATGGTTTAAGGTTATGAAATGATATGTGATGATGGGGATTGGTAGGTAATGATGTTATAAGGATGTTAAGGACATGTTAGGGGAGTTTTAACGACACCTAAGTGGGTTAAAAGTTGTATTAAAATGTGAGAGTAAAACAAGTTAAGAATGTTAAGTTATGTAACTAAGTTAACGGGGAAAAATTAAGCATTGACATTAAATGATCAAGCAAACCCCGATGTTAATGAAAACACGTGTGATGTTAACAGTTGTTCGAGAATTGCTCGAGGAACATATATGGACAGGATAAGTGGACTCCGGTGACAGGTATGGTTTTTGCAACCTGCGTCCTACCGGATTACACCGCTGTATGCCAATGTTTTTTCTGTATGTTTGCCACGTTGTAAGATAAAACATGTAATGAGTTTACAGTATTCATATATGTGGCGTGTTCAACTCCGATACCATTAACCTCGGCAGTGTTAACCTTAGTTAACTGAGTCTAGGATCACTTGAGAGTTCGGTATTCGGAGTAAACGACCCGTACCATGGGACGTACTAACCACGGCTATGCGTGCGTTAATTGTGTGATATGTGTATGTGAATGTAGGGATCTCCCTTGTATGTTTAACCCAGTTGTAATACTGTTTGAGTTGTTATGTGACAAGCTCCATAGTGGGGTTCTAAGTATTGTCTAAGTAAGTATGTACTAACAGTAGTGAGGAATCCGGTTTGGCCGGTCGCGCGTTGTTTGGGAGAGGGTATCCTTCCTAGCCTTACCCTTCTCTTTGTTATGGTTGTTTCCCTCACGGGTTATGATCTCCCATTAGCTTACTCCAAAGCTTGGCTATTCTGACTTATGATCGGTTTAGGGGGAACATGTGTTTGTGTGGTGTGTTCGGGCCTCCAAACCCGAACCGCCTTAACTTAAGTTACTGTCCAACTATTAGGACGGTAATGAGTGTTGTTGTTATTGTATAACGAGCGTATCATGAGACTGGCAACATTCTCTAGGCTCACCAGTGTATAAACTATGTTTGGGTCGGTTCCTAAGCGAACCATTCCCGTTGTGTTATGTTTTGTTGTGATGCAGTATTCATTGCGGTATTATGTTGTGTACGTAGAAACGTGCAAAGTGTTGTTAAGTGTGGTATGTAGTGTAGTTATATGTTGTAAGATGTGAAGTGTGTGGGTCATGGATATGATTCCCAGTTTGTGATAAGAGACGTTTAAGGATAACCCGATTTAAGGGTATGTGCCGTCTATTAAGGAAGTAGCTCCGTTGGAGGAGAAACACTCTAGGGATGATGAATACCATGGGTGACTTGTTAAGTAGGATGTATTATCCGATTGTTGAGCCCATTGAGGCGAAATGTTAAGTGTTGTGTGTTTATTGTCACATGCATGATTTAAATATAATCAACTGCATGCTAAGACGACAATTAGTCGTGCGTGGCCCGGTAGCATGTGGGCTGCGGGATTACCATACCAGCAAAGGTGCTGAGCCCCTTGGGGCCACCCCTTCTCTTCTTTTCCTATTTCAGGTACGAAGTGCTGGAAGCCGCTCGAGAGTAGGACGGGTAGTCGTTTGCATGGGTAAACTTTTTAGTGTATGTATACAGTAGGTGTAGTAAGACCGAAATTGTTGTCGGCAACAGTTTATAAATACTCGGTATAGTTGATATGGTGTATGTTGTTGTTGTTAATGGAGAGGGATACTAATGTATAGTTGCTCGGGAATTTAGCCCATCAGACCGGTACATTGTGTATGTATTAGCCTTGTTAGCCACGTGGGTGGCTAACGGCGTGTAACACCAACAAGTTAAGTAATGTGATAAGGTTGTTCTTCCGCTGCAGTTTGTTGTAAGTATGTTTATGTTGGATGGGGTGTTACAAAAAGTGGTATCAGAGCGAAGTATCGCTCTGATGACTGAATTACCGAGCTTAGGAAATACCGAGTTAGGATTTAAGTACTTTGGGTTAAGGGTTGAGTGATAGCGTGCGAGATACGCTAGTTAGGAACTACCAGTGACTACTGGAAACCTACAATATCCATCCCACCCTCCACAATCCCTGTTATATAACTTGGGAAAGAACGCCAGAGGGATGGAAGTCCACTCTCATACTCGGGAATACCCGATCTGGCTGTTATTAAATACCTTTAGGGTACGGAGAGCCTGTCATACGGTTGATCCCGAAAACTGGGAATCCCGGAGACGGTCTCCATCTGAACAATGTCAAACGCATTTAATAGCGAGGAATGAAGGATTTGTGTATAAGAGAATAGAATTTCCGGCAACCTGGGTCGACATGCCGAGCAGTCGAAAACAATCAGCTTGCAACGCACCAACCGTGCAACAGGCAAGAAGTGGATTAATGGAACCCGAGACAAGAGTCTACGGAACCACAATTAATGAATAATGCACCAACGGTATACCAACCGACAAGGGAAACTACAAGGTAGTGCCCAAATAAGTGGAACGGGCTACAAAGCAAATACAATACTAAGAAAAAGGGGTCTCCCAGAATGGGAAACACCCTAGTTAATGAATATCATGTGAATACAGTGAGAAGTCGCCTATAGGAGTATTTATCAAGGTAGTAAGAT
Source organism: Limonium bicolor (assembly GCA_023374045.1). Lineage (NCBI taxonomy): Eukaryota > Viridiplantae > Streptophyta > Magnoliopsida > Caryophyllales > Plumbaginaceae > Limonium > Limonium bicolor. The sequence continues at coordinate 335,042,936 of CM041778.1, forward strand.
CAGTAGGGCCAACAAGGCCACTGATGACAATATGGGTCAAAACAATACCACAGTCGGTATGTGTTGAACCGATAGCCAGTTAGCATGGCGCACTTGCGATAGCAAGTGCTGCTATAACAGGGCTATTCGGGAAATTTATAACCCTACAAGTACTTGGAAAAGTACCATGAAGTTGAATGTGATCGTCATAACGTGGAAGGGCCTGTTAGCCTAACCTCTGTAATTGGAAGTGCACCAGTCAGCAAGAAGCTAGACTTGGCTAAGGTAAGAAGATGTTGTGAAACGTGAAAATTTCCTTTCAAACCCAAATTTATTCAACCCTTTCTTTTCGAACCAGATTTTCTTTCAAACCAACACTTCTTTCCAACCTTCTTTAAACCAAACCAGTGAAACCAAGAGACTGACAAGGATGCAACAGTGGATAAACTTTCCCTCGATTAAGTTCGGGAAGCAGGAATAAATATTGTCACGGGACAATATAAGGGGGTTGACAATAGAATACTTCACCTAGGCGTGTGACGGACACTACAAGTGTACCAACTGTGTTGTGGGACGACCGCACTCCGATAGGAGCATGTGGGCCTGACAGACCTACTTATAGGTTAGTTGGGTAAGTAGTAATGTATCAGTATACCCCATATATGTATACGAGTAGAGTCCGAAACACGGGAAGTAGTCGACTCCGTCTACGGTCAGCAGTATAAATCAAACGAGAGCTAAGGATTACAAGGAATAGTTGAAGTTAAGGAATTCAGTTAACTTAACAAGACTAAAAGGATTAGTGAACTCCTTTCAAGGAAATGTTTAAGAGTTAGGAAGTGCGATGGGCACAAACTGTTATGTAAAGACACCACATATGTCTTAAGGATCCTTAGGGATAAACATTATAGCTGGAATGGTGACCCAGCCTGTACATGGCAAACAGATGCCTAATGTGGACACATTAATGTGCAATGAACGGATAAATTCCTAGAATGAGTACCTACACTACCAGGAAATGTTAATCTTCACAGAAGAAGATAATGACCAGTTAAGAACGCAAAGGCGTGGCTAACTGAATATACCAGTAGCAACACCAGAGCAGCAATCCTTAAAGGGTGTTCACATCAATAATTGTTGCAAAAATGCATGACAGAAACACAAGGGTTGAAATTAAACCACAGTTTAGACATAAGTTGTCAGGAGACGGACTGACAATCCTAAGGGGACATTCCATGAAAGGAAACGTGATGCAACAACCTTGTCATGGAGCCAATACACCTCTAACCATATATTGTACAGAGAGTACATGTGTGTGGACAGCCTACAATGAGCCCAGCTCAAGGCAAATAAGGCTTATAAGCCATAAGCAAGATATGTTATATGAATTCGATTGATGGTACAAGTGAATAGAGTGGTAAACGAACCACTGCATTAAGAGTGGGGATACCTCTTGATATTGTGACACCGCAGGAGCGGTAATTATGTGAATCAAGTTCAAGAAATATGTTAAGGACTGACCATGTTGTTATTGAAAGAGAAAATTAGCTTGGTAGTATGTGTATAAAGTGAAGCACCGAGCTGAATAATGCCGGCTTGTGACTCGAATGATCGATGCTCAAGGAGCATTCAGTGGTCATCCAAATGAGTGATGAACCATAATACGAATGATGTAAGTTTATGTGGGAAGTTGAGGTGACAGTAGATACGATATAAGCGGATGTTATACAGGGAGTAGGAGCACGGTGCGCAACAAGCGACCGTTGTATAAATGTTGTTAAACGAAAACGTAACAGATAAGATCAGTTATGAGTTAAACTCAGTGGAGATGCAAGATAAGTGATGTTAAATAAACTGAGCAATAAGCCAATGGTAGGTACTGTGTGATGAGGAACTCAGTGTGAATTCCATAGCGAATCGCATGAGGGATTTACTGTCAAGAGTTTACGCCTCTGCACTCTGTATGACTGAGTGTTTTGGTATTGCACTTGCGCAGTAATGAACGAGTGGGATAGCTAGGGATTGGAAACATGTTAATTGTGAGCAATAATGTTATAATGGCCGATGCATAGGAAATGCAAGGCCGCACCAATAAAAAAAAAGGTACTTGTACAAAACCAAATGTGGAGATATGATTAGCAGTAAGTGGCTACAGTAGCACTAACTGTCAAATATCGGTATGGAATATACCCCAAATGTTGGAAATAGCTGAGAGAGCACTACACACTAAGTAGTAGCTCAATCTCAACCGACAGTAAGGTAGGTAGAGCAAGTCAATCATTGTGAAATACATAGTGGTATACACAGTAAATTGTTATGAAAATTGTGAAACTCACCGAATCCGCTCAGGGTAAAAGATACCGTGCGTCGGTTGAGAAACCATTGTTACCAAGATGAAGGTGACAATTGGGGATGTAAAATACAGTAAGAATAACAAAAGGGAGCAATTAAGCTCTACAGTTATTAGAGTTTCGCAGCAGAAACTAGTGAACTAGTGATTCAAATGTACAACGTGAATAACGAATATGAGTGGATGGCTAATTAAATGCCTAAAAGCCTCGCAGGCCAGGACCGAAACCGGTTATGAGTTACAACTCCAATGAGAATTCTTGGTTTAGGAACTAAACCGCCAATATGGTTAAGATCCTCTAATCAGAATCCATTGTGAATAGACCGCGTGGAAGTTAAAAACACTTCACGACGGCAGAACATTTAAGCCAATGTTTAGTGACTGATTACGGGCGTAATCCCTTTTAAGGGGGGTAGAGCGCAAAACACTTAGTGTATATTACCGTACAAGTGTACGTAGTGTATGTGACTCATATTGTGCATAGCACAAAATTATTGTTGTTTTGATGATTGGTGTGTGTGTTACGTAAACATACACATTCATTCATGGATTAATTGTGGTAATTGCGCACAGATGATGCGAATACCATTGTGATAAGTGTGTGTTTGTTAACAGTTGTGTGTGATTGTACAAGTGTGGGGAGTAGATAAACTCCCGGGGGAATAAGAGCCCCGACAGTGTATAAATGTAAAATCAGGTGTGTTGTATTTTGATAAAATATATGTATATATATATGTATACTTAATAGTGATGCATGAAAGGGCATGATACCGACATAGAACCTAGTGAGAATAAGATTCCCTAGGCAACGTGATTAAAGTGAATGGAGGTAACTGATAGACGGAGTTCTATCCTTTGGAGATGTTGTGATCATGACTAGAATGATTCGAAAGATAGAAAATTGGAAATGAGTGACTTACTTGATGCTTGAAAATGAAGTGGGAGGTGGAACTTGATTTGCATGTGATCAAGGGAAGCCGAACACAAATTGGGGTGGAAGGATAGTTCAACACTGATGCTGATCACATCAGTGTTGGATGACTCTTGAAACTCCCTATAAGTGGTCACGAATAACCACGCTAATAAAAGAAGCAAAGAGCTTAAGTTGGACTTGGAGTGTGTGTGTTTTCAAAAGGATTTTAAATTGGTATTTATAAAACGTCGATGGATACTTTACGTAATTAAAGTTCTCTTACTTAACCTCTCAAGGAAATTTTAAACTTAAGTGATTGTTTTAATCTCCCAAAGGCACGGGGACGGAAGGTGTCCATCGCGACCGGGTTCTGCGGGATCACAGTGTATATCAAGGATATTTTGATTGCTATACATGCTCTGACATGTTGTGTGGTATGTGTAATGAATGTTGTTTTGACTTGGATTTCCTAAAGTGTATACTATCAAGGCCTATGAGCCTAAATGTGTGGTGTTACATAGACCTATGTGTCTAAAGACTGTTATGTTACCAGGACCTATGTGTCCAAATGTTGTTATGTTACCCAAGACCAGTGAGTCAAAGGGGTGTTATGTATGTGTAAGTGTTGAAGATACCCGGACCATAGAGTTCGAGGTTATCATGTGGATATGTTATGTTATGTGTGGATGTGAATGTGTTGCCCGGACCATTAAGTCCGAGGTTGTGATGTAAAGTGTGTTTGGTTAAGGAAGTTTATTTCCAAGTAATCCCGTATTCTGATTTAATGATGTGTGGGAAAGTGTGAACTTCGAGGACGAAGTTCTTTTAAGGGGGGTAGATTGAAATACCCCAAACCTTGATATGTGGTTTAAATATCAAATTATGGTATGTAAAGGCTAAAAAGTGCCTTAGTAACATCAGTGAACAATTTAAACCATAATAAATGCAATAAAGCATTAAGACACAGTTTGAGCAAAAACATGCTCTAAGCTATGAGTGAACTTGGTTAGGACCCAAAGAGCCTACCAAGACTTGATAACATTTAATTATGATTTAATAAGGCTAAATAAGTCCTTAAGAAACTTTGGTGGACAGTTAAACCAAATAAAACACAAAAAAATACCTTAAAGTCAATATGAGCAAAAATGTGCTCTAAGCTTGGGATGAATGTGTATAAGCCTAATGGTCATACCTATGCCTTATTATATGTTAATGAACATATTAAATCAATTACCAAAGAAAACCAAGCTTGAAAACAAGTTAAAACACAAAATGTGCTTTAAGGAGTCTTAAAGCACGTTTTGAAAAATTGTCTTGTAAATGAGTTTTGAATGGCTAGATGTCCATCATTACTCTTTAATTAACATGTGTACTATATAGTATCACATTTGGGTGGCCTATATCAAGTGGGAAATCAAAAATTTCACTTCTATGTGCCTTGTATTGGTGAATAGTGATTTTATAACTAGTTTGTAACATATAATGTTATAAGTGAGACAATGACTATAAGTAAAGTACCCTTAGGCACTATTGGGGCCGGTTTTTAAGGTGTGTGACTCACCACCTTTGTTAGTTACAAAGAAAAGAAAAGAATGACTAATTAGTATACTATTTGCTTTATAAGGATAAATATCTTAAAAAAGCAAACTTACCTTTCATTCTCTTCTTCCCTTCATTTCCCACGGTGGTTTCTTCTTCCTCCTCTCTCCATCGGTTTCCAACAGAGCCATGCCATTCTCATCTTCCTCACTTGTAACTTATGACTCCATGCCGAATTAATTCCGAGACTACCGTTCTCTTAGTTGGAGCAAGCTCTACAACCTTGTCCTTTCAAATCCTTCAAAACACCATTTCGGTGCCAAGAGAATCACCATGGGAGGAGCTTGAGCTCACCTTTTCACATATTCTTGTTCTCCTTTGCTTCAAGGTAAGGAAACTCAAAGAAAAATGACATTTCCTATGTTTTGTCATAACCGAAAATGCACCTTGTAATGGTGTTTCTTGTCTTGTTTTAGCTTCATTTGAATCTTCCAAGGGCTAGGAGGAGTCCTCTCTTGATATATTCAAGCTCTTTCCATTCCAAGGTAAAACAATCAGTTAATACCTTAAAACAATATTGTAACTAGGGTTTACAATGAGATAAGCTTAAGCTTATAACTCATTTTAAAGTTGGTATATGTTTAGTGTTGCAAGGAACCAAATGCCCTACCGGTTTTACAAGGAAACAAGAAGGAAAGTTGTGAGGAAAAGAGGTAAACAAGCTATCTCAATGTGGTTTAATGCCTTAGGAGAATAAGCTTATAATGCTTGTTAAAACTACTAAGAGCAAATGGTAATGAGCTAGTAAAATGCTCTCAAGGAGTTTATTAAAGAATATGTATGTTGGGGTATTTGCAGGTCAAAGGCATTATTATGTGGGAAATTCAGTGTTAAGGATTATGCAATTTAAGGGCCTAAGAGCCATGCATTTAGGGCCTAAGTGCCAAGCAATTTAAGTTATGCACTATATTGTGATGTAGTGCTTAATGTGTGAAGTTTGTGTATAAAATGTGTTTGATGGATTTTAGGTGTTCTTGGATGAAATAAGGTAGAAACCTAAGTGTTTGGATGTGGGATATGCTAGAGAAATATGCCAAATTTAGGAAAATGAGTAAGAAGTTCTAAGTGTTGTAAGTGAGTTTTGGTGAACTAGGAAGGGTTAAAGGTGAATGAATGTTTACTTGAGAGGGAAACATGTATTAAGGTGATTAGAGTGATGCAAGGATTTAGGTGTTATATTGGAAGTTCTAGGAATTCAATGTGTGTTTGTGAATGATTAAAGTCTTGGAGGAGTGTTCAAGGTTTAGGTAAGGTTGGTGTTCAAGGAACAAGTGATGTTTAGGTATGATGTAAAAAGGAGATTTAGTTGGTAAGAAAATAATGCTTAAGAGATGATGTTAAGATGAGAAGAAAGTGTTTTGGGATAGTAGTTATAATAGGTGAGAAACACCATTTAGGAACCTAGTACAAATGTTGAAAGTGTTAAGGAATTTTTACAAGGAAATAAGTAAATGATTAAGGAATTAGAAAATGAGTTTCATGGATGTTGTATGTGGATGTAAGGTTACCAAATGTTGTAGGAAGCATTAAGAGGCCTTAGGAGAAGTTGGTGAAGAATTGGCAAGTTTGGGTAAGTTTAGAAGGCGACCGACCCAGGGGCCGACCCAGTTTTTGGGTCGGTCGAGCCTCTGTTAGATGTTTGGAATGTATTCGGTAATGGTCCGACCAAAAGGGTGGGTCGGACATGGGTCGGTCGGTCAAGTTACAAAGGTGGAAAAATGTTCGCACATGGACCGACCCAGAATGGTGGGTCGGACGTGGGTCGGACGGGCATGTTAATAAGGAAGTAAAAGGGGTCTGTAATGGACCGACCCAGATGTGGGTCGGTCGGTGGGTCGGTCGGACCAAAAACATGGTTTAAGGTTATGAAATGATATGTGATGATGGGGATTGGTAGGTAATGATGTTATAAGGATGTTAAGGACATGTTAGGGGAGTTTTAACGACACCTAAGTGGGTTAAAAGTTGTATTAAAATGTGAGAGTAAAACAAGTTAAGAATGTTAAGTTATGTAACTAAGACGGGGAAAAATTAAGCATGACATTAAATGATCAAGCAAACCCCGATGTTAATGAAAAACAGTGTGATGTTAACAGTTGTTCGAGAATTGTCGAGGAACATATATGGACAGGATAAGTGGACTCCGGTGACAGGTATGGTTTTCTTGCAACCTGCGTCCTACGGATTACACCGGCTTGTATGCCAATGTGTTTTTCTGTATGTTTGCACGTTGTAAGATAAAACATGTAATGAGTTTACAGTAATTCATATATGTGGGTGTTCAAACTCCGATACCATTTAACCTCGGCAGTGTTAACCTTAGTAACTGAGTCTAGGATCACTTGAGAGTTCGGTATTCGGAGTAAACGACCGTTACCATGGGACGTACAACCACGGCTATGCGTGCGTTAATTGTGTGATATGTGTATGTGAAGTAGGGATCTCCCTTGTATGTTTAACCCAGTTGTAATACGTTGAGTTGTTATGTGACAAGCTCCATAGTGGGGTTCTAAGTATTGTAAGTAAGTATGTACTAACAGTAGAGGATCCGGTTTGGCCGGTCGCGCGTTGTTTGGGAGAGGGTATCCTTCCTAGCCTTACCCTTCTCTTTGTTATGGTTGTTTCCCTCACGGGTTATGATCTCCATTAGCTTACTCCAAAGCTTGGCTATTCTGACTTATGATCGGTTTAGGGGGAACATGTGTTTGTGTGGTGGTTCGGGCCTCCAAACCCGAACCGCCTTAACTTAAGTTACTCGTCCAACTATTAGGACGGTAATGAGTGTTGTTGTTATTGTATAACGAGCTTATCATGAGACTGGCAACATTCTCTAGGCTCACCAGTGTATAAACTATGTTTGGGTCGGTTCCTAAGCGAACCATTCCGTTGTGTTATGTGTTTGTTGTGATGCAGTATCATTGCGGTATTATGTGTGTACGTAGAAACGTGCAAAGTGTTGTTAAGTGGTTGTATGTAGTGTGTTATATGTTGTAAGATGTGAAGTGTGTGGGTCATGGATATGATTCCCAGTTTGTGATAAGAGACGTTTAAGGATAACCCGATTTAAGGGTATGTGCCGTCTATTAAGGAAGTAGCTCCGTGAGGAGAAACACTCTAGGGATGATGAATACCATGGGTGACTTGTTAAGTAGGATGTATTATCGATTGTTGAGCCCATTGAGGCGAAATGTTAAGTGTTGGTGTTTATTGTCACATGCATGATTTAAATATAATCAACTGCATGCTAAGACGACAATTAGTCGTGCGTGGCCGGTAGCATGTGGGCTGCGGGATTACCATACCAGCAAAGGTGCTGAGCCCCTTGGGGCCACCCCTTTCTCTTCTTTTCCTATTTCAGGTACGAAGTGCTGGAAGCGCTCGAGAGTAGGACGGGTAGTCGTTGTGCATGGGTAAACTTTTAGTGTATGTATACAGTAGGTGTAGTAAGACCGAAATTGTTGTCGGCAACAGTTTATAAATACTCGGTATAGTTGATATGGTGTATGTTGTGTGTTGTTAATGGAGAGGGATACTAATGTATAGTTGCTCGGGAATTTAGCCCATCAGACCGGTACATTGTATGTATTAGCCTTGTTAGCCACGTGGGTGGCTAACGGGGTGTAACACCAACAAGTTAAGTAATGTGATAAGGTTGTTCTTCCGCTGCAGGTTGTTGTAAGTATGTTTATGTTGGATGGGGTGTTACACATAGGTTATAAAATATAACCACGCATGCAACTATAGGTTATAACATGTTCCTATGCATACGATGTAACAGTTGAATTAAATATACGAGAACGAGGGAAACTACGTAAAAGTGTAACACTTATAAAATACTACGAGTTGGAAAAATATAAATTCCTACATTCGAAAACGTTAACTACGATATTCTTATAAAAATCAACTCCTTTGTTAAACCGAGTATTAACACGTACTACGAATAAGGAGTTTTTAAGGATAGCGACACCTTAACTAATAACAGTTGAAATCTGGGGATGTAACACCGGGGTTACTGACGTTATTCGGAAATACCAAGTCACTTGGTCATGTGGATTGACACTTAGCGTTCTTCGTATTTTTAGATCGCATTTCAGATGTGCGCGCTCGAGAAGCTTAGTGGTCTACACTGCGCAACCTTGGACTAGGTGTACGGTATGTAAAGGGTTTGATCGGGTTGTCACTGAGGAATTCCTCGGGCTCGGATTTGTTTGCTATAACATGTGTGATATGTGTGTAGATATGTGTATGGGTTGTTTACCTGTGTTTACTGCATTATCTATTATGCATCCTTCGGGACTAATACTACGTCGACTATAGATCGACTTATATGAATCTACATATACGAGTAATGTGATTGTGATTGCAATTGTCTGTCATAATACGCTAAGTATTAACAACTATGTAGTTATAACCTAAGTAAAATACTTAGGAAACGAGACTCGACATCGTCGGTCTCTAGAGCTTTGACTCGAACATGGTTATTACCTAGACTAACTCTAGGCATGCGTAAGACCCACGGGGCAGCCAACAAATAAGTGATGTTCTCCATATTTAAAAATTGTAACAGTTTAACTGACTAACTAGTCAACAGTGGAGTGAGGATAAATGTGAAGGTTTACCTTAATCTAGTTAGTTATTGGCAGCTGGTCGCGCGTTGAGATCTCTTGAGTTAACCCGTATCGGGTTTACTCTGGTTTAACCCTGATCGACCCTAGATAGATCGACAGGCATGGTGATAACGTGGGCACCTTTAAAAAGGTAAAATATGGACGCTTTTAAAAAGGCTAAGTGAATGGGCACCTCGTTGTGCATGGGACTACTGTCCAAGTGAGTTTGTTTCGGGTTGTCCTAACTGACGCCCGACAGTGCTAACCGAATTAATGGATTATGTGAGGGCCCGGGGGCTGACCGATGTAATATGTAATAATGTTAATAAACGTTGTACGAGTTAGCGACTCTGTTGTATTGTGTGATGTGTTGTTGGATTGTGTGTATATTGGTAATGGCTGTTGTATGTGTACTTGCGTTTTACAGCTTTTGTTATAAACTGTAAACTGGTAATGCATGTAATGAATCTAATAAAAAGACGGTTAATATGACTTAAATGACCACTAGGGTCCAGACCCGACATACTTAGCGTTTATCCTGAGCCTTTATGGCATTATGCAGGTTGCTGAGCATGGATGAAGCCGGAGTGCGGGGCCAGGTAGCTAGGCCTGTTGGATTTTGGATTACCGCACGTACTCTTAGATGTTTTGAGACTGTCGTGTACTTAGTGATGTTGGTATTGTACATATTTGGGATATACCTAGTCGCTCACTGTAAACGTTATGCTTTTGGAGACTTGGATGGTTGTATAGGCGGTATCTTATTATCACCGCGGGTGGTATTATTGTGTTATTGTTCTTTTTATGTTTTCGTATTGCTTCATCACTCGCATGTGCGAGGGATGGTAAGTAACACCCATATGAGATTTTAATTACTGTTCTTTCTTCCGCTGTGAGACGTGTTTATTTCTACTAACGTGAGTGATTAATATGTGTTACTGAGAGGGGTGTTACAATTTAAGTTATGCACTATATTATGATGTAGTGTAGTTTAAGGTGTAGTTGTGTGTAAAGAACATTCCTTGTGAAGATGATTGTCTTTGATTGTTTAAGGATAAAAAATCGTGTGTTTGTGTGTAAGAAGGTGCTAGTGGAGCTATGGCAAAGTTTGGTGAATAAACAAACAAGGAGTTTTAAGTGTTTAAATGAAGTTTGGTGACCTAGGTTGTACTAGGAATTAAGGGTTAACTTGGTGGAAGAAAGGGAATTAAGGTGTTCTTAAGTGTTAAAATGACTTAGGCATTGTCTTGAGAGATTTAGAGATCAAAGGGGTGATTATAGATACACCAAAGTCGTGGTGGGAGTGTGGTTAAGCCTTGTGAAAAATTTGGTAAACAAGAGAGGTATAATGCCTTGTGAAAGTTTAAGAATGAACTTGTGGGAAAGACTTGAGGAGTTTGTGTAAAGGGGATGATTATGATGCAAAATAATGCCTTAGAGTGGTTATCATGTTGTGGAGGAATACTTGGTTAGTTGAACTTCAGGCAAAATTACAAGTTGGAGGTGTAAGGAATTAAGTTCTAAGTGTTAAGGATTTTGGTAAGAATTTGAGTAATGGTTAAGGAGTTTGATGGTGGGTGAATAAATGAGTTTGGACTTTGGTTTAAGAGTGGGTTAAAGTGCCAAAATGAAGTTAGAACATACGGACATGTATGGTGAGGTTTGGGTGAAATAGCACCTAGAAACAGTTTCGACTTACCTACCAAGTACCGACCTTAGCAAGGCGGTCGGGCCTAAATTACAACATCCAGGAAGCTCTCTAAACTTAGACCCGACTTGGCAAGGTCGGTCGGGCTTAAAAATTTCAAACGGGAATGTTTCAGGAATGGACCGACCTTAGGACCGACCTCAGCAAGGTCGGTCGGGGTAAAATTTTCAAACGGTAAAGTGTTCTCGTTTCGACCGACCTTGGGACCTACCTTGCAAGGTCAGCCAGCCTTGTAAAAAAAACAGAAAAGAAAATGTGGCTTAAGTAGTAAACCCTAGTGAGTGTAATGAGGATAAACAAGGGTAAGTTTAAGTGTGAAAACATGTCATATAATCATGTAAAACACAGTAAAATGGAAACTAAATAAGGTAATTAACCGACGTTATTAATTATGTATAGGAGCTGCTTTTGGTGGAACTCGAACGCAGCAGGGACCATGATATGATTTTCTTGCAGTCTGTTCGCTACCGGTTTACACCGGCTTGTGTGTTGTTTGTTTTCTGAATGTTTATGACTTTATAAGACTTAAAACATGAAATGAGTTTACAGTCATTGTTATTATTGTGGCGCGTGTGTACCGGTACCGTTAACCTCGAATACGTGCTAACCCGTTAGCTAACCAAACTAGGATAAGTAAGAGAACGGTACTCGGTTTTAACGTTTTGACCTAAGGAACGTTCTAACCACGGCTATGTATGAGTTAGTTGTGGTTTGTGTTATTAAAGTGTATCCCATCTCCCTTGGGTGCCTAACTGGACTTAAACACCTATGGTGTGAATTGATGTGTTAAGTTCCAACAATGGAACTACTAACAAGTGAATAACCGGGGGGTAAGGAATCCGGTAGTTCCGGTCACGCGTGTATGTACGGGGGTCGATATCTGAATCAGATTCGACTCTCTCCTTATGGTATGGTTGTTTTCCTTCTTGGATTACAGTCACCCGCAAGCCTAGCAATAGGCTTACCTACCTGACTTTTGATCGGGCTAGGGGGATTATATGTACGGTGTGCTTGGATCACTATATCCGACACATCTTTGGGTTAAGTTAATCGTTCGACAAACAGAACGGTAACAAGTTATGTGACAAGCTTAACATGAGATTGAAATCATTCTCTAGGCTTACCAAGTTTGGCTAACTAATGTGTGGTTTGTTTCCTAAGGTGAAACGTTCCTGTTATGTTATGTGTGATGTTGCTATGCAATGTTTATTGCTATGCTTATGTATGTTAAATTAATGCCATATTATCATGACAATTAGTTACATGTATCCTAGTAGCCGACGGGCTGCATGTTAATCATACCAGCCAAGGGTTGCTGAGCCCCTTTGGGGCACCATATTTTATTTTGCAGGATGAGGATCGAAGAAGCAAAGTGGCTTTAGGTTCTAGGTCTAACGTTTACTCTGTTATTTTGGATATGGGACCCGGGATGCGCCTGTGCTCCCGTGGTGTATATTTTGGAAGTATCAGATTGGTTATGTAGGCTTGTACATATAAATGTTTACACTCGGTATTGTTGGTTGTAATTTGTGGATGTTAGTAACTATGCTCGGGAGTCTGTGTACATCAGACCGATACACTTGTACGGATTTAGTCTTGTTAGCCACGTGGGTGGCTAACAGCGTGTAACACCGGTTATTTTGGTTAAGATTAAGTTATGTATTTTTCCGCTGTGTTAGCCGTTTATTGTTAGGTTATCAGTTGGGGTGTTACAACCCCTGATCAGTATATAAGTAGAAGTGGGAATGGTAACGCTCATGTTTTAGCTAATTTTGGTAGGTGTGGCCATTATCAGGGTGAATGGATAGGAAATGTTGCAAGCTGTATTTGCAAACCTTTGTCATTACTGGAATCCAATAGTGCTTTATTCAAAAAGAGAAGCAGCAGCCAGAACCATTTTGTCTAGCGGCCACGAGCTGGGAGAGGAAAGAAGTTACAAAACTCTATACAATACGACCATTATAAAAACACAATTTCTTAGCTACATGTAACTATAGCCATCCTGGCTACAGTTGAGGGTATATTTGTCATTTAATCTCAATTTTTTTGTTTCCCCTAACCTCCCCGTCTCAGACTACTTCGACTCAGTTCTCTCCCATCACCCGACTCAGTTTTCTCCCATCACCCGACTTGCGTACTTCTCCATTCTTCTTCAATCGTGCTTATTTCTTCTTCAATCCTGCTTCTTTCTTCTCCAATCGTGCGCTATTCCTCTTTCTTCTTCTTCCATATTGTGCCACATCCTTCTCCCCCTCTCTTCGCCAGTATTATCGATTTTTCATAGTGCCGAATCTTCATCCGCTCTCGTCTGAGCAACAACCAATTTCGAATATCAATAACCAAGCACAAGATGATCCAGAACCGTGGTTAGTCTATTATCGAGATTTTTCTGTTTTTTGCTTGATTTAGGGTTTTGCGTGTTTGTACTTTTTTTTTCTGTTTTTGCTTGATTTAGGGTTTTACGTGTTTATACATTCTCTGATTCCACTGATTACCAACTTAAGCGACAATGATACATTCAATTAGCACCTTCTTTTGTTTCTGTGATGATTAGGTTTTCTCGCATTCATTTTGTTTCACTGCTTATTAGGCTTCTCTTGAAGCAAATTATCCCATCCTGAGCAGACTACGATACCACAAAGTAGAAAATTGAATTTGTCCAGGATAGATAGCCCCGACATAAATGAAAAATAATGTGGAGTAATATTGGTTCACTGAACATTAGGGTTGGTTCACTGAATTCTCATTCATTAGCAAGGCGCCATCAAAAGTTGTTGTTGGATAGTTTCATTCTGATCTGTATGGTGCTTTTACCAATTCCTGCAATGCTTCAATTACATCTGTTTTGGGTTTATTATGATGATAATAAAGTTCTAGTTGATTAAGGTTTCTTTCTGTATTTGTGTATGTTTTAGCTTTTTGAGACTTTATAATTTATTATGTTGCCACTAGATTAAGGATACTGATTTGGTAATGTGAAATATTGGTTCTAATTCTTTATGTATTAATTGTTTATGTGTTCTATGAATAGTAAAAGAAATTCTCTTAGTTGATTAAGTTTTTTTTGTATGTTTGTATGTCTCGGCTGTTTGTTTTGACATAGTGCTGCCCTATACTCTAATTTTGTTCTTTATCTCTTATTTATGTGTTTTTATAGTTTGTATTCATGGTTATTTGAAATTAATTTTCTATGCAGTGATGTTAATGATCTAGCTTCTACAAAAACTAAGCTTCTTCAGACTCATATGTCAATGCTTAATTTGACAAATCTCATAGAGGTGTTGTCCCCGGAACAAATTAAAGCTGTTCAAGAAGTTGGGTTTGGTTCTATTTTGCATCTGAAAATCCATCGACTGAATATGAGTTTAGGCTATTGGCTTGTTGATCATTTTGATTGGCCTGGGCTTGAGTTAAAAGTGGGTGATAAAAAAACTTTAAAAATCACAGCACATGAAGTGTATTGTTCTCTTGGGCTCCCGCGTGGTCCGAAAACAGTGGTAGAGCGGGGTTTTGTAGATTGTTCTGCTAAGTTTAAATCTTTTGTTCGTAAATGGAGGCGGTCTTTCTCTCTTAAGGATGAGGTAGCAGCGCCTAGGCTGAAGGTGATGGCTACTAAATTAAGGGATCTTAGTGGTGATGAGTTCAAAAGAAATTTTGTCTGTTTTGTTATTTCGACTTTGATATCTTGTGGACATCTTGGACAGTGCAACTGGAAAGTCCTACATTCTCTTTTGAAAGTTGATGACATCAAAAATTATGATTGGTGTCAATATACCTTGCTGAAGTTATGTGATTCAGTCAAGATGTGGAAACAGTCTAAGTCTGGCAGTAAGAGGTTTAATGGTCCTTTGTTGCTACTAAATCTTCTCTACCTAGATATGTTTTGTGTTGGGATGAGTACTGTTGAAAGGTCTTTCCCTATTATCATGGGTTGGGATCAAGAATCTTACAAACGTAGAATAGCATTAGAGATGGAAGGTGGTGGCTTTGGTTGTGGTGCCAAGCAACCTAAATTTTCTGCCCCTTCTCTCGAGTTTAGTTCAATCCCACTTTTCCCTAGTAATGTCCCAGAGGAGGATGTTACAAATCTGAACAAGGGAGCTGACACTGGAAGTAGCAAGAAAATGGTACATTTTTTTATTTATTTTGTACCATATATTTTCATTCTCCGGTTTTATTGTTCTTTTTTATAACTTTTATTTTATTTCTTTGTATTGTTATGCAAGGATGTTGCTGATGAGATTCATCTCATATCCAACCAAACTTGTGAACTGTTCAATCGTTTCTCTTCTCTGCACACATCTGCTGGTCACCTAGATGTGGTAAAATCTGTCATCTCCAAGTCTTTTCAGCTGTTTGCTATTTTGCAAACTATCAGCGCCGATTCAGAAACTCCACATGGCTTAGATTCTAGTCATTCTCTCTTAAACAATTCATTAATTGTCCAATCTTTCAAAAAGCTAGATGACACCTATTCTTCATTTGAAAAAAGTCACTCTGAAAACAACATTCCTTCTTTTCAAAATGATCCATTGTTGAGTACCTCTGAGCGTGAGGATACTAGGATAGGTGTGAATCAAACTTTGGTAGAGGAGGCTAATCAAGAGGAGAGGGTAGATGATGATCAAGAGGATGACATTAATCTTGATCTGTTGGTTAGATCTTTAGATGTCGAGGATAGTATGATGGATGATAATATCATTTTGAATGGGGAGGAGAATGAAGAGGATGATATTGATGATGATGTACAAACAGAAGCTGGACTTGCAGTAGAGCAGACTGTTGAAACAGAGGCTGAAATTGTTGTTGAGCAGAATGTTGAAAGAGAGGGTGAAACTGATGTAGAGCAGAATGAGGAAACAGAGGATGAATTTGAATTAGTGCCGAATGATGAAACAGAGGGTCAAATTGAAGTAGAGCAGAATGAGCAAACTGAGGTAGGGGATAGGATCAAAAGAAAAGCTTGAGCTTGATCCTGAGGTTGAAATCAGAAGTAAATATAAGGCTGATTTTATGGGGAGGAGGACTGCAGTAGTTGAGGATCCCCCTAAAGATGTTCCTCACACTAGAGCCTCTAAAAGATTAAAGAAACAACATGCTTCTACTTCTGTTGCACAAAAAAAGCAAAAGGAAAGGTTGTTACACCCAAAAAACCTTCTAGAGTATCCACTAGGACAAGGAAACCCTTTGCACTTTTGAAGTCGCCTTACCATATGATGTCCGTGGATTTGAAAATGAAATTTTCAGCCTTTGAGAATGCTGTAATCGACTTTGTACTTGATGAGGACGGAGATCTATCGTACGTTCTTTTCTCCTTTATCATCTAGTTTCTTTAACTTTTATTTATATATTTTTCATCATTTGTTTGTCTAACATAAATTTGGTTTTTATAGGAAATGTTTTTATGCTGATGGGTTCATTTCCATAAAACGTCAAGATTTTAGGAAATTGCGTCCTTGCTGTTTTGTGCCCAGTTCTGTGATTGATGGAGTTGCACACATTCTCAATTCCGATGGTAAATCAAGAATTGGTGGAATTGATAGATTTATCTTCTCTTCTAACGTGTTTGTAAGTCTCATTTTATTTCCTTTTAAATTTGCAGTTTTATTGTTTGCAGCATTTTAATTTGTACATTTACATTACTTATACTGTACATTTTTAGACATCTGAGTGTACAAGTTTTTCTTTATAACTGTATATCTGATGTTATCTTCAAAGAAAAAATTAAAGTTCTTGTATGAAGTTTTTATATATTAGCTTGTTTTTTTTTCATCCGGAGAATATGTTCTGATCAAAGTGTTGCTGATGAACATAAAAGAGTTTTTAATGTGTGTCGTGAAATGGGCCAAGAAATTTCGAGATATGAAAACAGAAAGCAGCATCTGCCGCTGAAAAAGATTGAGATGTTTTTGTTTCCTTTCTGTTATGAAGAACATCAGTTCTTAGTAGTTGTCAACTTCAAAAATCATAAAATTGAAGTACTAGACAACAGAGATTTGAAGGCTGATGTACCATTTGACTATGTTAAAGATGTTCAGCTTCTGGTAAGTTACTATACTGCTTTGCTCATTTGTTTCCTTTTCATTTTTTGTGTTTTGGTTTATGTATCTTCTTTGTCTATCTTACTGATTTAGTGTGTTTTTAAAAATTTTGAAGGTTGAAATTTTTTTTAAGATGTTGGATTCATATCAAATACACAAGAAAAGTTCATTTGACCTCAATCTTGACGTGCTGCCAATTTTATGGAGGAGTAATAAAAACCGTGTTGACTGTGGTGTGTATGTTTTGAGGCACATGGAGACTTATGGTGGGAATGGTGTGAACTGGAATGCCGGTTTTGAATCTGGAAAAGATGGGGTATGTATTTTTTTTCAGTTGAGATTCATTTACTTAGTTTGTCATTATTTGTTCTTTCTTTGTTCATTTTTTTATTTTCTTTTTTGTTGCAGAGAAACACCTTGAACAAATTACGAAAGAAGTACCTGATTAAGCTTGTGCTGAATGATCTCAACAAGCATAGGGATGACTTGTGTGCTGCTGTTAAACATAAACTCTCGTTTAGCAAATGAGTGGCTGATGACTCCATTTTAAGAGTAGATTGGTAGTTTTTTGTGTAGTTGTTTCTGATGTATTTTGAGTGGAGCAATGACAAAACAGATGCTTTTTAATTTAGTGAATAGGGGGTGTAGTCTAAGTGAATGACATGATGTGGATGTTAAACATATGATGTATGTAAACAAGTGTCGTTTGTATGACAGCTTGATGAACAAGGATTCTACATTTTGATTTAATGTTGCCCCAAATGTTATGTATATATTATCAGCTGCTAAAATATCATATTCAACGTTAGTGTTGGGCATAGTAGTTTCTGTAGCATTAGCAAATTATGGGCACTGCCTTGTACAACATTGGTTAGTGTTGGACACAACAGCTTTAATGACATGTAGTTTTCTGGCAAGAGCCTTGTGCAGCATTGTTTGTGTTGATCATACTAGATTTGGAAGCTGCAGCTATTTTCCGGCAACAGTCTTTGTGGTGGAGTATGGTTGTTGTTGGTCATAGTGGATTTGGTAGTTGTATTGTTGTGGTTGTGCGTACATGTTGAAATGTGTAAACGTACATGTTCTGAAGAGCGGATGTACATGTTCCAATGAGCGGATGTACATGTTCCAATGAGCGGATGTACATGTTCCAATGAGGGGGAAGAGCGGATGTACATGTTCCAATGAGCGGATGTACATGTTTGAATGTAAGGGTGTACATGTATCACTGAAAATTCGTACATGTTTGTATGCCCATTTGTACAATTTTACTTTTTATGTTATGTGCAGCTACGTCTACTCTAAGCCGCACTCCTAAAAAAATATGTTCGTGTTCAAATGTGAAGGTGTATAAGTTTGAATGTAAAGGTGTACATGTTTGAATGTAAAGGTGTACAAGTTTCAATGTAAAGGTGTACATGTTTCAATGTAAAGGTGTACATGTTTCAATGTAAAGGTGTACATGTTTCAATGTAAAGGTGTACATGTTTCCATGAGCGGATGTACATGTTCCCATGAGCGGATGTACATGTTCCAATGAGCGGATGTACATGTTTGAATGTAAGGGTGTACATGTATCACTGAAAATTCGTACATGTTTGTATGTCCATTTGTACAATTTTACTTTTTATGTTATGTGCAGCTACGTCTACTCTAAACCGCACTCCTAAAAAAATATGTTCGTGTTCAAATGTGAAGGTGTATAAGTTTGAATGTAAAGGTGTACATGTTTGAATGTAAAGGTGTACATGTTTCAATGTAAAGGTGTACATGTTTGTATGACCATTTGTACAAGTTTAACCTTAAATGAACATTTATATGTATTGAGTTAAAATATCTCAATCTTTACAATTGTATAAGCTATGTTCACATTATGACTAATTTGTATTTAATAAGGATAAATCATGCAACATCATTGTTGCGGTCCAAATCTGGCAAAATTCTTGAAAGTGTCCCTCCACCATCGATAGGATGCACAAATGATATACCTGAAGCTTGCGCATCTTCATCAACATTCATCATTGCTTGGACACAATCTTTCTTTTGAAGAAATTCTCTTATAGAATTCTGGCTTCTACCTTTCTTTGCTCTTCTTTTCTTTTCTATAGTGCTTTTCAATCTTTGACTCTTTCACCCCTTTGTTTTGGATCCTTAGGGGTTTTGTACTATATTGGTTGGCTGTTGATGATTTGCACTGATCTCAAGCAAATGTGTCTCTCCAACTTCTGAATCAATTTTTTTTTTAAGTCCTTCCAAGCATTTTCACAAAAGTTCCTTGCTTCCTTATTCGACGCGCTAGCCATTACAAGACTCTGAAACCGCCTACCCATCATCATTGTCCATGCTGTCTATGACAATGATTCATGCACGTCCCTCATGAAGCTTGAACTTTGATGATATTGCTTCTTCAGAACTGACAAATCCTTTCGCCATCTTCTGAGAACATAACGATCAGCAAGACTATTCACACAATTGATGTCTAGTATTCTTATGCTATGGGAGCAAAGAATTCCAACTTCTGTCAACAGCTTGCAAGTGCATAATACACCAGAGTCTTGTCTTTCGAATTTCACAGCATGCTTTATTATCTCCAGATCTTGCTGCCACACATGGTAGATAATAGTACCATCTTCTTGTGTGCTATACACTTCTTGGCTTAAAGCCAATGATTTCATGTATTCTCTCTCAAAAAGTTTATATGCCTGAATTGTGTAAACTTCTTGTGCATCAATAAGAAGCTTCACACCAGGAACTATCATGGCTGGTTTCCCAGTTGAGCTCTTCAAATCTTCTTCATTTTCACGATCCCTCCATTCAGAAACAACTCTACAGAATGTATTGTAGAATTGACACAAATCTGCAGTTTTATGAAGATCTCTTGATATTGAATGGTTTGTACTTTCACTCCTTTGTGAAGACAATGCACCTCCTGAAAAATAATCCTTCGAATATGCTCTACACCATTTTTGTCTGATTCCGTGCAGTTTTCTCAACCACACATTGTCTTCACAATCATACTGTTTGACAAACCTGCAATAAAGAAACCAAACACTTTAGTTTGTTACAAGTTTGTTTTCTAAGTTTCTGATATCAGAAAATAATGGTACATGTTTTGATGTACATATGTACAGGTCCGGAAACGCTGCTGAACATGTCGCATAGTATAGATGTACAACTAGACTATCATCTGCTATCAGAATTTAAAAAATATACAAACAAATGAAATATATTAGCTTTTAAGGTACAAAGGTCATATACGTATGCATATTCTCACCTCCCCCATAATGATTGAATTCAGCTTCAGTTTCGCAATATCTAAGAATATTTTGAAACTGTTCAGAAAATCCTTTCTTCTTGTGATACAAATGTGGTAGGTGTTTTTTTGAATTCTCCATCAAATGCCATATGCACAATCTATGTTGAGATGTTGGAAAAACTTTATCAATCGTAAGCCATAGAAGCACATTGGTCTGTCATTATAGTCTGTGGGGAAAACCATCCATTGACTTCAAGAAGGTTTCAAATAACCAATTGAATGATTCAATCTGCTCGTTCAAAAGAAATCCACATCCAAACATCACGTTTTGGCAATGGTTGTTCATTCCGACGAAGGGTGCACATATCATATTGTACTTGTTAGTGCGATATGTTGTATCATGCACCACTAAATCGCCAAATAATAGATAGTCATTCTTCATTCTTCCATCGCGCCAAAAGAATCTGCATAATCTGCCATCAACATCAATACTAAAGTCATAGTAGAAATCTCTCTCATTTTGTTCTCTTCTCTTGAAAATCTGTAAAGACTGTGTGAATCTGTACCATCAAAGTACTGTTTCCTTTCAACAGATAATGCATTATATACGTCCTTTTTCATAAACCCCACTTGTGATGTTCCACCTGATTCAGCAGCCAGAAATCTGATTGTTTTTGCAACAGATACACCACTTTCTTTCATTTGAGTCACAAATTGTAATTGATCTTCATTCACCTTCCGGTGTGATCGAAGCAAATGTACTTGACTTTCATCACAAAAAGGATGATTGTGAATCATATCATGAGCTGTAGCTTCCCAATTCCCAAGTTTGTCAACCTTAAACAAAATCTTTGCCTTACACCCAGTCCTTAAATCTGGTCTTGAATATGTTCTCGAGTCCAACTTCTTTAAATCCTTCTTTCCAGCACAAGAACAACAAAAGATCTTTTTCTTTACAGTACCATCCGGGTAATATTTCTGCGACTCCTTTCTTGTGCCAAAGCATTTTCAGAAGGCATAATTGTTGTATAGATCATAAGCTTCTTCCTCACTTCTACAAATTACCCCCAGCAACTCTAATGTAGAACTTTCAGAGTATTCTGTTTCTTCTTCTTCTACTGTAACATGTTGTTTTTCTTTGTCTGGTTGGTAAGATACTATAGGATAAGAATCTGTTTCATAGAAAAATAAAAATAAGTTATAAGAGTACAACAATGCATCACAAACTGTTCAGACACAAGTACAAAACTGTACTTTAATACTCGGATACATGTACATTATTTTTGATCAACTATTACCAACTGATATTACCTGAAATATTGTTTTGGGGTTCCACCACTGAGTTTAATTCACCAGAATCCATGATGCTCGACAACAACGTGTGGGTTCTTTCAAGATGTTAATAAGCAATCAGTTATATCACTGTTTCCTGAACTTGTTCTCACGTTAGCAACCATTCTTCTCTCTGTACTCTTGAGGTTTCTCAGTGAAAAGTACATCATTAGAGTCCTAAATCTGGCAGAACAAATTCCAAAGCAAACATAAGACCAACTATGACCGTAATCATCCTCTTACAGTGATTTTGATTTACACTGAACTAACAAGTTCACAAATTATTACACAGAAAATGAAAACAACTAGCAAACAAAGGAGAATGAGAGACATTTCTTACCCCACGGTGACGGTACTATACGCTACCGCAAATCAGATCCCGATCACCTATTTCAATTGTGATTCTTAGTTATGGAGCTACATAGAAGTTAAGTCTGGAAAAATTTGATTCCGAAATTGAGCTTTGGAACGAAATCCAGTTCTGGATGAACTACCGCACGAAACAGCAATGGAGCTTGATTGCTCTGTTGCACTACCGCACTGAAAATTTAGGTCAGGATGAAGCTTAGAACTAGAGCGAGAATGTACTTCGATTCCTTATCCAAGATAGATTAGAGTAGTTCTGTAGATTTGGATGTTTTGATTTACCTCCAATGGAGTCTGTCGATCGCGTTCAGAAACTGGAAAATCGGGAGGTAGATGACGGTATGTTGCGTTTGAATTTGTTTAGTTTTGTATTTTACAAAGTAATTGCCCTGTCAACAAATGAAGCCATGCTGGCTTGCCATGTCAGCAGATGTAGCTAGGATAGCTCCATTAGGGTGTAGCTAAGACTCGCCGTTATAAAAAATAGTAGAAAATGGAAAGCGTGACCTTGACCCCTCTCTGTCCCCCTCCACCTCCACTCCACCAAATCAACTGTTCGATCGTCGCTTGAAGCATCTTTGAATCCCACATTCATTCTTCGTCTCTGGGATTACTCTTAAGGTGAGGGGGCTGGCGTGTGGTGGACGGATTTGCGGGATTGAGGGCACTCTTTCTCACCGACTCTTATCTCCGTCGTTATGGATACACCACCTGCGGAAGAGCTTCTTCGTAAGATCCAACAGCTGGAAGCTGGTCACGCTCACCTGAGAGAAGAGATGTCCAAGCTCAAGGTTCCCGGGAATCGTCAAGCTGACGTCACACCACTTCGTCGGAGGTCTCATTCCGTTTCACCGCAGCGCTCGAGGTTGGCGGTGCCGCCACAACATCACCGAAGAGTGGGTGGCGGCTTCGGCGGGAATGCCTCTACTTCGTCTTGGAGGAAGGAGTCGGCACTGGGACAATCACCATCATCGCCTCTGCAGAGAGAAGGGCGGAGCACCGATGACAAATATAAGGGTACTCTACACGGCGGTCCAGCGGCAGCTCAGGTCAATGATAGACTATGCTTGAATATATTGCAGTCAATGGGCCAATCGGTACATATATTCGATCCGAATGGCCGGATTATCTACTGGTACGTTTCGTACTTCTCATTCAAGCTTCATATACAGAAGGATTTCTTGCGAACTTTGACCTTTTCATGGTGCATTTTTTGATGTTTACTGTTTTCTCGAATGCTGGAGAGATTCTCTGGAACAATTCAGTTAGTTCTATGATTAACATTTGCAGTTTCTTAGCGAATGTTGGGGTTCGCTAATGAAATTGAAACCGCAACATTTTGGCGAGTATTTGGGAGGAGTTTCCTGTACAAGAAGCTATTTTTACATTTCTGTCCCCCTCATGATAAATTATGTCTTCATTTCTAGTAAAGAATGAGCTATATCATCACAGTGATTTTGCAACGATAACATTGAAAGCCTAATATAGTGAAATATATCATTTCTGACCCTAATTCATTGCTACCTAAACAAAAGGGTAGTGTGTGTGGGTGGGGGGGTGGGGGGGGGGGGGGGGGGGGGTGGTGGTGGTGGTGGTGGTGGTTATGGGTTATCAGTATGTTTCCTGGTTTTCCCTCTATCCATATGTTGATATTTCCATTTTCTTTTTTTCATTTTGGTACCTATCTGTTCTTGCACTGGTTGGTCACTTTCTGGTAGATATTCCCACCTGCGGGTTTGTCTTGATAAAAAATGCTGTTGTGCTGGGTGTATTCTGCTTCTCATGATGTGATTTTGTACCCAAATAGGGTAATTTTTATTAACTTGGTTCCTGAGGTTCCATCTTTATTCAGCGGCTGTGAGCTCACATGGCTGAATGACATGCTTGCTTTGGTCATAGGTTTCAGATATCTTCTACTTGTTAGTCGTTTGAAGCCTTGAAATGACTTCTACCTCTTAGGATCTGATTTGACTGTTGAAATTATATCATGTGTATGTCTCCATGATGTAATTGCGGAAGGGTTTTATCTAGTCTCATAAGTTGATATGGGCCCTGTTTGGTATAAGATCTTATAGTTCTTGCGAAGAGATAAGAAGTAAACATTTTAAGAGAAAAGTAAAAAGCTAAATTAAAATCTTGTTTTTGGGCTCTTTAAGCGGGAAAGGCATTCATGCCTCAGTACTGCTATGTAAGCTGGACAACCAGCCAATTATCAAAAAAAAAAATCTTGTTTTTGGGCTTGTGAGGAAAAATGAGGGGTTCATAAACTTTTCACTGGCCTTTCACTCTTGGACACTTGATGACCACCGAATTTTGAGTTGCCATTGTGAAATTTTCTTCTTGAAAGATATAATTGTCCTTCTATATTTGATGTTTACTATTTCCCGCGGATGTTTCTAATGAAGTTTGGAATGTAGAACCTTAGATTAAGTGGTTTGCTTCTGGAATAAAACTATGGCTAATTACCGTTTTGACATGGAAGTTCCTTTTACCAAATAATTATTTCTCAATATTTGGTTGTCTGACAAGTTTGCTTGTTAAAAGGGAACAATACGGGCCCAAGGGTCAAAGATGCCTCAGATGTTCGTGGATGCGTGTGGGGATGAGCTGATTATATTGTAGGATAGAGAAAACTTTCTTGTGTTTTTTTAGGACTCATGATAGTGTCCAAGTTTCTGATGAGACTACACTAAATAGCTCACATATAACAATACGAATAGATGGTCTTCTTCTCCATTGATAGGGTAACAAGGGGGTAATGGCAGGGAAGTAAGTCAGAGCAATGCTTTACCAAAAGAGGGAAAATCAGGCAGAGCCTGACGATCCAGTACGTGGCCAAAAGGTTACAAATCAATGCCTACCTCCTTAGGTTACTATTCTTTCCTTAAATAGCTATCCTACTCACACAAAACGAAAATAACATAACAGATAAGACATAACAAAGTTATATGACAGCCTGCCCTCAGCACCACCCGACAAAGCCCCCAACGATCGTCCCAGCACCTCAGACAGCCATAGCAGTGGTCCCCCTTCTCCTTTTGTTGAAATAAGTGATATGGTTTCCATTCTCATTCTCAACATCCCTCTCTCGAAGAAGAATCACCTTGTCCTCAAGGTGGAATTTGGGAAATTATTGCTCGATGTGGAGCAAAGCTCACATGAGTCCTCAAAATCTGGGCAGTCTTTCCATCGCACTAACACCTCCATGATATCACTGGGGTAAAGGAGGAGTTCCAACTCATCAGTCAGATCTAGTGGAATTGATGGTTGGACAGCAGCATCTGTTATTGATTTTTTTAATTGTGGCACGTGCACTGTGTGGTGTATTCGTGCCTCAGGTATGGGAGTTTCAGCTTGTAAGCTACTTGGCCCACCCTAGACTAAATCTCAAAAGGCCTAAAAAATAGTGGGCTGAGCTTAGCATTTCTGGGTCCCCCTAAGGAACGCAGCCTGTAGGGTCTGAGCTTGACGTAAACCCATTCCCCCACTTCAAAAATAATCTCACGGCGGTGTTTTATCAGCAGTAAGCTTCATTCGTTCTTGGGCCTTTGCCAACTAACTCTTGAGCTCGTCAATCATAGTGTCATGCTCGTTCAGTTGAGAATCAACTTCCTCAAGAGGCGAATTCAATGGAGGATACCGGAGGAGTATAGGCGGATCACGCCCATAGAGGGCCTTGAAAGGGGTGGTGCCAACGCTCGTGTTAAACGTAGTATTGAACCAAAACTCTGCCCATGGAAGCCACTTGATCCACTGTTTTGGCTTAGTAGTGAAGGAGAAACTCATGAGGTAGTCCTCTAGGCAGTGGTTCACTACCTCTGTCGACCCGTCGGTTTGTGGATGGTATGTTGAACTGAGGTTAAGGGTAGTGCCTGGTTGTCTGAACAATTCTTGCCGGAATGAGCTAGTGAAAACGGGGTCACGGTCGGATACAATGGAGCGCGGGATGCCATGGAGCTGCACAATCTCCTTTATGAAGACAAAGGCCACGTCCTTAGCTGTATACGGGTGAGCAAGAGGCACAAAATGTGCACATTTGGTGAGTCGATCAACTACCACCATAATTGTGTCAATTCCCCTCACCTTGGGCAGTCCAGTAATGAAGTCCATCGAAATGTCTTCCCAACTCTTGTCTGGAATTGGTAATGGTTGAAGCAGCCCTGCGGGAGCCAAGGAGCTGTACTTGACTTGTTGACAAGTGGAACATGCTGCTACAAAGTCCTTGACTTGCCTGCGCATCCTTCCCAATAAAAAGAGTTGCTGACATGCTTATGTTCGCAGAAATCCCGAGTGTCGCCACTGAGAGTGTTTTGAAATTCCTGCAACAGTGCTGGAATAAGCCGTGACTGTTTAGGCACCACCAATCTGCCCTTGTAATATAATCTCCCTCCATATAGCTCAAAGCCTTGGTGAGCATCTGAATTTACAGCAACCTCCTGTTTGATTTTCCTCAACTTCAGATCAGCATCCATTTCATTCTCAAGTTGTTCCCATCCACCAAATTCAACCACAGAAAATGCCCACAGTTCATGCGGTTTGTACTCGACTCGGGAAAGGGCATCAACAGCCTTATTTTCCCTTCCGGGCTTGTAATGTATCTCAAAATTGAAGCCCATCAGATTGAGAGCCCATTTATACTGTCCTTCATTGAGCAATCTTTGCTCCCAAAGGTGTTTTAAACTGCGTTGGTCAGTTCGTATTATGAAGTGCCTCCCTAGAAGGTAATGACACCATTTAGTGATGGCAAATACCACTGCTTTCACCTCCTTCTCGTGTGTGGACTTAAGCTGAGCCCAGGGCCCAAGGGCTTGGCTTAAGTAAGCTATCGGTCTCCCGCCTTGCATCAGTACTGCACCCAGAACCCGCCCTGAGGCGTTGGTCTCTACTAGGAAGGTTTTAGCAAAATCAGGCATGGCTAAGATTGGGACTGAAGTCAGCCTTCATTTCAACTCCTCAAAGGCACTCTGGCCTCCTGGTTCTAGGTGAAATTATTCTTCTTCAATAAATAGGTAAGGGGGGCTGCTACAACCCCATAGCCTTGGACAAACCTCCGGTAATAGCCCATTAACCCCAAAAATCCCCGCAGCTCCTTAACTATTTTGGTGGTGGCCAGTCAATCATACATCGGATTTTCTCAGGGTCAGCTTCGACTCCCTGTGCAGAAATCAGGTGTCCTAAGTACTCTAGCCGGGACTTCCTGAAGTGGCACTTTTTGTAATTTGCTACCAACCCATTCTGTTGTAGTAGCTGAAGTACAACTTCCAAGTGTCGATAATGATCATCCAAGTTGCGGCTGTATACTAAGATGTCGTCAAAAAATACCAACACAAATTGACAAAGTAAGGGCTTGAATACCTCATTCATGATGGCCTGAAATGTAGCAGGGCGTTGCGGAGGCCGAATGACATTACGAGAAATGCATAGTGCCTCTCATGGGTACGGAATGTTGTCTTGGCCACATCTTCAACGCGTACCTTAATCTAGTGGTAGCCGGATTTTAAGTCCAACTTCGAGAACATTGTGGCTCCGTGTAGCTCATCCAGCAACTCATCGATCACTGGAATGGGAAACTTATCAGGAATTGTGATCTTATTGAGGGCTCTATAATCTACGCAAAATCTCCACTTGCCATTTTTCTTCTTGACTAAGAGCACTGGGCTTGAGTATGGACTATTGCTAGGCCTAATCAACCCAACAGTGAGAAGCTCCTTTACAGTTCTTTTGATTTCTCCCTTCTGATAATGCGGGTAACGGTAGGGCCGCAAGTTTGGTGGGTTGGCTTCTGATTTCACTAGAATGGCATGATCATGGAAACGAGCCGGTGGGAAAGGCGGGTTGTCAGAGAAGACCTCCCGATAGTAAGACAGCAACCATCGAACTGTTTCATCCCCTACTGCATTTTTCTCCTAATCCTCTGGTGGATTTTCCAGGCTGATCAGAACACCACCTCTTCCTCATGTATTGTACAACGCATAGTTTTTAGGGACACTGAGGATTGGCTTAGGTTGGGATTGCCTTGAAGTGTGACCCATCTGTTCTCCTGTCTGAACTGAATCAATTGCAGCCCCCAATTTGTGCATGTATCACCAAGGGATTCCAGCCACTCCATACCTAATATGGCATCGACTCCAAGGAGATTAAAGGGGAGAAAGTTCTGCCGGAATCGGCCCTCCTGCACCGCTAAATCAACGTTCCTGCGAACCCCGCACCCTTTGATCCACACCCCATCACCGACCAATACCCCAAATTCGACAGTTTCGTCAACCTCCAACCCTAGTCTGGCCACCGCTTGATGGGCAATAAAATTATGCGTTGCTCCACTATCAACGAGTAGCAACGTGTCCATCCCATGAATTTTCCAGTGAGTTTCATTGAGCATTAGCCGCAATTCCCAACAGAGAGAGGTAGGACAAATTGGCTTGCGCCGGTTCTTCCACCGCGGTTGACTCCAGTACACTATCCATCGTTTCCAACTCACCATTGCCGTCCATTACTTCCTCCTCCAGAGTTAACAGTCATAATCCTGGGCTGTTGCATTTGTGCCCAAGAAACCACTTTACCCCACAGCTATAGCATAAGCCCAAGGCCCGTCGGTGTTGCTCCTCCTGGGTTTGCTGGCCCACTGAGAAGGCGAGCCCGTTGGGAGAGTAGAGCCCGTGGAGGATGTGGCTGGCCCGCGCATCGCCCCAGGTTTTGGACCACGTGAACTGGTTGTCGTCTCCTTCCATCTCGTATTCATCGTCTTCTCCAGCGAGACATTCCACGTCCCGCCCCCAGTGAGCAGCAGTGGCTTAGTTCCCGACCACGAAGAATTTCTCTCCACCTTATAAATGAGTGACTTGTGCAAAATGATCAACCTTATTTATCACAATGTTGTGCAAGGGTGGCTTTTGTCATTAGAAAATAACAAACTTCATTTATTTCTTGGTCAGCTTGAGACTCTATGTTAGAGGATGCTATTGTAATTAAAGACTTGTGTTCTTCTTTTCTTTAGTGATTAAGTGCTTTGAATTTCGAATGGTAATATTCTTATGTTATCGCTCCCATTTATACTCTTGATGCATAGAGAAATGTATGGAAACATTTTGTATTCTTCGTGAATTGAAGAGTTTTACTTCAACAGAAATATCTCCCGATTATCACCTTATCCACCTGAATCACTCATGGATGAGGGACAGATGGATGGATGATGGGTAAACCGGGTGAGATAGATGGTTGATGGGTAAACCGGGTGAGATGGATGGATGATGGGTAAACCAGGTGAGATGGATGGATGATGGGTAAACCGGGTGACGGATGTAGGGGTGAGCATTTGGACAAATTGGTTAACCGAAATCCAAATTGTAAAAAAGAAATTGGATTTTGGATAAAAATTGAACTATCTAAATTAAGACCAAAACCAAATTAACCGTTATCCAAATTATCTAAAATCTGAAATTTTTTTGAGTGAAAAACTGAAATCCGAACTGAAATCCAAATTTTAGATAGTGTGGATTTCAACTAACCGAAATTTAGGGTTCGTGTTTGATTATTAGTCACTAAAGACTAGAATTAGAAAAGAGAATATTCTTGTTTGATTTTTTTTTGGATAATTCGGTTTAAGTCAAAACCGAAATTCAAACCAAATTATAATTTGGATAATTCGGTTAACCAAAATTTTAAATTCAACAAAAAAATTCAGATAAAAGTTAAAAAAATCGCTTTATTCGATTTTTGAATAAATCCAAAATATCCAAACTGAGTGCTCACCCCTAGACGGATGGATGGATGATGGCTGTTGGATTTGGGTAATGCTTTCTTCGATCCAAACCTTGTTCATTGACTGATTATCCATTGCGGCTTGATATTGAACCAAATAACAAGTCACAAGCACCTAATTGGCTCACAATTGGCTCTTGATCATGACTTAGTCCTTGTAAATATGCATTATAACATGCCCGTGTCTTGATCGACTGTAACACCCCAACCATAAACTCCATACTTAATAACTATTTGCAGCGGAAAATACGACATAAACTCTGACTTAATAGATTGGTGTTACACGTCGTTAACCACCCACGTGGCTAACAAGACTAATATTTACATAATGTACCGGTCTGATGGACAAGATTCCTGAGCATAAGACATAACATTTCAACATACTTCCACATTTACACTAAACCGAGTGACAGAGTACAAAAGACTACAATCTTGTTCTAGTTCTACTATGATATATGACAGTGAGTGTACAGGCACATCTCGGGAAGTATCCAAAAATAAACAAAAGAGTTCTTATTACTCCATAGCTAAAGCGAGTCCGCTTCTTCGATCCTCATCCTGAAATAAAATGGTGTGTCCCGAAGGGCTCAGCAACCTTTGGCTAGTATGATTAACGTGCAACCCGCCGGCTACCGGGCTACACACAACTAATTCTCATAATAACATGGGATTGATTTCAATAATCAACACACATGAACATAACAACATTCATCACATAACAACATACATACAACATAACTCAGGAACGAATCACGTGGGGAATCGAACCATAATGAGAGTTAGCCAATTTTATAGAACCTAGAGAATGATTTAATTCTCATGTCGAGCTCGTTACATAACATGTTTCCGTTCTATTTATTGAACGCGTAACTTACTCAAGATGTGTTAGATATAGTGGATCCAAACACACCGTACATAGTTTCCCCCTAACCTCGAACATAAGTCAAGGCAAGAGAGCCATTTAAAAGACTCGTGGGAGATTGAATTCAAAAAAGGAGAACAACCATACATGGAGAAAGTCGAATCTGATCTAGATATCAACTTCCGTACTTACGCGTGCGACCGGACACCCAGATTTCTCACCCCCAGGTTATACACTGGTTAGAAGCTTCATTTATGGAACATATATCATGTTAAATTATAGTTGTTCAAGTCCAGTTAGGCACATAGGGGAGGTAAGACTCATTCACGCACAACAGTCCACAATTAACACATGAAAATCCGTAGTTAGAACGTTCCCGTAGGTTGGAACGTTAAATTCGAATACCGATCTTTTATGTGATCCTAGAGTGGTTAGCTAACGGGGTTAGCACATACTCGATGTTAGATAGTATCGAAAACAAAACGCGCCACATAAATCAAATACTGTAAACTCTTTACATGCGTTATCTTATAAGGTGGTAAACATCCATAAAAACAAATAGGCATACAAGCCGGTGTAAACCGGTAGTAAACAAGTTGCAAGAAAACCATACCTTGGTCCTTGCTGCGTTCGTTGCCCCCCGAATGCAGCTCCTATAAGTAATTAATCATGTCGGTTAATTATCGTCCTTACCCTCCGATTAACTAATTACTTCACATTATTATTTTGTGTACTTTCACACTTAAACTTATAATTGTTCACCCTCCTAATGGTCATTACATGACATTAAACAACTTATTAAACCAATATATAACAAGTACATTCACTCCCATCCATTCTACACTATTAATTAAGCTCACGGTTCAAATCTGGTGTTGGTCCGGGACATGGTCCGGATCTTAAGTCCCGGACCTTCATTGGTAAGAAACTCTCGGTTGAAAAATTGGAGTGGTCCGGGACTTTAACCTTCCCCTAGGTCCCAGACCAATGTTATAAGGCAATTCTTGGCAGATTTTAAGTTATGGTCCGGGACGTCTTACAAGAGTTAGGTCCCGGACCAATGTTGCAGTACACTTTCGGCAATTTTTTTGTGGTGGTCTGGGACTCCTTACAAGATCTAAGTCCCGGACCAACCTAAACATGAAATTCTCGGTTGTTTTTGAAGTATGGTCCGGGACCTTATACAGGGGTTAACTCCCGGACCATACATTTCTCTGCTTCCTTATGACAATGTAAATTGTTATTCCATCCTTATTTCTTCCTTATTTCATTCCTAAACTTTATACCTCGACTCTAAAGTGTTCTCACACCATCCTACAACATTTTTCCTCAAATTTTACACTACCTAAATATCTCTTCCCTTATAGTTTAAAAATGATTATAATACCCCATTAATTTTTAATGACTCCTAGTAAATCCTAGGTCATAGTAACTCATTTAACACTTAGTTCCTACTCAAATTCGCCATAACTTTGTCACTATATTCACATGCCCAGTTTGCATTATATCATGTACCTAAACACATTCAACTAGCCACATCCAATACTGGACACTACCAACACACAAGCTCAACATATTTACATAAATTCTAACAAGGTGCATTAAACTTAAATAGCTTGGCACTTAGGCCCTTAAATCAAAGCATAAATAACCACAATAGCTCCATAATATGTCTTAAACTTAGGTAAGGTATTTACCTTAATTTAGAGGCAATTTCCTAAGGACTTGGGCAATTGATTTTGGTCACCAAACAGGGCTGAATAAACTGAATTTTGGCACCCACAATCAGAGAATGAAGAGGTTTATAAGTGCCTTGATCAATTGATGGATAGGAAAACCTTAAAGCACCATTTGATCTAGGAAATAACCTTACCTTAATTGCTCTTGAAATTGAACTAGAATCCACCGTTTTTTGCAAAGCTCCACAGAATTGAAACAGCTTGAAAATGGCGTGAGCAAATGGAGAAGAGAGGAGGGCTAGTGAGTTGGGATTTCAACGCAAATGAAGCAAAGAATAGCAAGGAAGATTAAGGCATTAAATTACCTTAAGTAGAATAGAAAAAAGGGAAGCAACCACACAGTGGGTTCCTCCACGTTTCAGCCCTCCAAGGTGAGTTTCCTTAGCAGTAAATGAGCTCCAAATGGTAGTGGAAGACAACGGTTGCCACCAGGTGAAGAAAGCTAAACTTTTGAGACCCAAATGAAAGGTTTTGGACTTTGGATGAAGGAGTTGAGTGGCAAATCGTGAGAACTCAGCATGGAGCTGAAGAAGCCATTGAAGAGCTTCAAAAATCGCTGGAGCAGGAGAGAGGTGAGAGAGAAATGCTTTTGTAAAGTGAGAAAAGTAAAAAGTGAATAAAGTGTAAAGTAATGTGTGTATGAGTACTTGTACTCACGTAAGGCAGGGAAGAATGGGAGGAAAAGTGCTGGGCATGAATAGTGAGGCTCCAGCACATAAAAGATATTTAGTGGGAGGGGTAGTTTGGTCATTTGGCCAAACTGGAATACAGTCCTGTTTGGTTACTATTCACCGATCAGTGCCCAAATTCCTGATTTTTCGTTTTTTTATTTTTTTTGATTGGTTCAAGACCTTCATTAATATTAAACTATAGTGTATACAACAACTATAGTCCACACAAGTCAATTAAACCATTTAAAATCACATTTCGGGATTTTCCCTGAAATTGTGCGCTAAAACTTGTTATGTCTCGTTAAACCTTATATGAGTTCATTTCTCTTGGGGATTGTTCCCACATGTTCCTAGTATGTATCTAAGGTATAAAAATCTATTTAGAACCCTAGTTAAGGTCACACGCCTCCTGTGGATCCTAGAAAACACATTTTGCAATCTGTGTCTTTAAATTGTATTTTGCTTCCTTTTGGTTTTAAAAAGTTTATCAATGTTCTTAAGGATTAATTAGCCTTAGAAAATCATAATTGCATAATTTATTAACACATCCAAGTTTGGGGTATTTCATCGACTATTGGACATCATAGAATTGCATGTAGCGGTACACGACCGACTGCTGGCCCGTGTCCTACACTCATAGATCATACATGACACACGATCAATTTTCGATCAGCCATCGAATTATACCTTAACCGACAAACAACTGAGTCTCGATTGCCTATTAGTTATGCTTGTATGAAACACAAAAATGTTCACATCAAATTAACATGTGAATTGTAACTAGCCCACATCTGATTCTTGGTTAGAGCTCAGTTACGCTTGTCAGAGCCTCAAAGGTCAAATCAAAACACAACGTTCTTACAACTCATATATAACTATCCCCAGAATCGGGCGACCAAATTGGTGGTTGATGAAAACCGAATTGGGTGGACCAAGGTAATTAGAGGTACAAATACGTACGCAGGAGGAATAAGGGGACCACTAAGGAGGGAGGTGTCAGCGGGTATTGTGTAAGGTAGTGCTGGAGCGACTACCAATTTTGTGCATGCTTTGTCTGTGTGTGCGGGGCTGTAGGCCTTTTCTGTTAGTAGCTAGCTATTTAAGGAAAGTTAGTATCGTGCGTTAGGCATCTCTGGAATTGTCTTGTTGTTGGCCACATTTGTGGATATTGGCAGGCTACGCCTGATTTACTTCTTTTGGCTGGGAACCCTTCCCTGATCTATCCTCTTTACTACTGTTTTATTGCCTATCTCTACTATCAATGAGAACTATCCTTTCTGGGTTGTCTTAAATTGCCGTATTGTGTGTGCTACTGTGGTCTGGTCTCATCAATTGGTATCAGAGCCATTGGTCCTGATTTTGATGGCGTTGAGCCCGCACGAGCTTAAGGAAATACTTGAGAAGCTGCAGAGGAATGCAAGAGAGTTGGAAGAACTCACTTCACGATGGAAAGCAAGAAGAACCATTACAACACTTAAGGTTGAAGTTGGCGAGTGGAGGAAACAACAGAAAGGGGAACGGAAAAAGCTCTCAAGGAGATAAAAGGTGAACAACCGCCCACAAGGAGCAACAAAAGAGGGACACAAGGAGGAAGAAGACGGCGGGAACCAATACGTGTCAAACACAAGGGAGACCGGAGGTACAAAAATATTCCCTAAGTTCTAATATGAGGAGGAACGGAGTGAAAAGTTAGAAGGAAAGAAAGCAAGGTAAGATTAAAAGAATGAGAAGGGCCAAGAGGAAGCGATGTAAAAAGAGGAGGAAACGGAGGACGGTCATCTTGCTGGAGAAAAGGGCAAAAGTGGGTATACCTACTGCAGGAAATTCGAGTAGGAGAATGGTGCATCGATCCTGGCCAAAATTCCTCAGGAAGGCCGGAAGACATGTCAGACAAAAGAAGAAGAGAGGGCTCCAGAGAAGGAAGATCACGCACCCAAGAGAGCCTAGAACCACGGGACGACGACGTTGGTTCCTGGATGAGGATGGGAAGTTGAGCGAAGTAGATGA
Organism: Limonium bicolor; assembly: GCA_023374045.1. Taxonomy (NCBI): domain Eukaryota; kingdom Viridiplantae; phylum Streptophyta; class Magnoliopsida; order Caryophyllales; family Plumbaginaceae; genus Limonium; species Limonium bicolor. The sequence continues at coordinate 335,078,124 of CM041778.1, forward strand.
CCATCAACACACAATTCAAAAATTCGGAAATGGAGGGTTAAAGCCAGAAGTGAGAACAGAAGTGATGCTGTTAAATCCAGAACCAATGCTAGAGACGATGAAGAATGCTCAAGGGGTTGAGGAAAAGAATGCAGCGATTGATCGGATTTCAAAATATAATCCGGAGAAATCGACCTCCTGGTCTGGGTCCAAACCACTGCGGCTCACAGGGTGTGATCTGCGACACGTTCCAGCGGAGAAAATGACTGGTTCACCATGGAGAGAGGAGACAGCAAGCTCTACGGGGACGCGACCAGGTTTCTCGCGTGAATCGGGGCCTGCACCAGTGGGTTCTTTGTTCTCCGCTGGGTTGTCATCTTCTGGGGGAGCGCGTTCACAAGAGGAGCAGAGGAGACGGGCCTTGGGCTTGTGCTACAGTTGCGGGGTTAAGTGGTACCCAGGCCACAAATGCAAAACGGCTGGACTACGCTTATTAACACTTCAGGAAGAAGAGGAGCCCGTCATCGAATCTGACCCAGAGAAAAAGGAATGGGAGCAGACTGCCAGTAAAGAAAATACTCAGGCAACCCAATCTCAGTTGTCGCTACTGGGAATCTCAGCGAAACGGTCGATGACATTGAAGGGAAAAATAGATGGAGTTGATATTCTGGTTCTTGTAGATAGTGGAGCGACGCACAATGTCGTGGCACACAAGACTGTCGCGCAATTGGGGCTGGAAATTGTTGATACAACACCTTTTGGAGTTAGGTTGGGCGATGGCGGTTGGATTAGCGGCGGTGGAGTTTGCAAAGGGGTGGAGTTCGTTATTCAGGAAGGGCGATTCAAGCAGGATTTTCTCCCTTTTAACCTGTTCGAAGTAGACGCAATCCTAGGTATGGGGTGGCTAGAATCTTTGGGCGATACTAATACCACCTGGGGTCGACTATCGATCCAGTTCAAACAAAGGGATAACTGGATTAGGCTGCAGGGCAACCCCGGTCCAAGTCAGGCAGAGGTGTCTTTACAAATGATGCACTGTACACTTCAAACGGGAGGAAGGGGGGCCCCAATTAGTTTGGACATTCCAAAGGAAAAAAAACAGTTTTGTTTGGAGGGAGAAACAATCCAGTGGCTGCTATCTCAGGAGACCCGCATCTACCATACTGTACATGCTTCGCAACTCAAAAAAGAAGTGTAAGGTGTGTCTGTGGCCACCATCATTCCACCAATCTTGCCTGAGGGGTTGGAGCTAGCTCTCACCCCCGGTGTCATTCAAGTTTGACAGTGCGCAGACAGGGAGTGGGAGGTCCTGGTGGGCTGGAAGGGCGGTCCCGAATTTGAAGATTCCTGGGAACTTGCCTCCACAATCCAGCAACAGTGCCCTACTTTCCACCTTGAGGACAAGGTGTCTCTTCTTCGGGGAAAGGATGATGAAAACCGAATTGGGGGGACCAAGGTAATTAGAGGTACAAATACGTACGCAGGAGGAATAAGGGGACCACTAAGGAGGGAGGTGCCAGCGGGTATTGTGTCAGGGTAGTGCTGGAGCGACTACCAATTTTGTGCATGCTTTGTCTGTGTGTGCAGGGCTGTAGGCCTTTTCTGTTAGTAGCTAGCTATTTAAGGAAAGTTAGTATCGTGTGTTAGGCATCTCTGGAATTGTCTTGTTGTTGGCCACATTTGTGGATATTGGCAGGCTACGCCTGATTTACTTCTTTTGGCAGGGAACCCTTCCCTGATCTATCCTCTTTACTACTGTTTTATTGCCTATCTCTACTATCAATGAGAACTATCCTTTCTGGGTTGTCTTAAATTGTCGTATTGTGTGTGCTACTGTGGTCTGGTCTCATTAGTGGTCAAGCTAATACCTTTTTAAAGTGCAATTCTACTGAAGATCATTGCTAGAAACTCGACGTCATCCTGCGGCCACGATCTATAATACAAAATACAACACCATAATCAAAGATTGATCTAATTATCAGATAATCTCCCGAAGACCAGATCTAATCCCCTGAATTATTATCCCATTCAATTCCTTATCAAAGAATGAGAGATTTAGGGGGCGTTTGTTTTGGAGTAATCAGGAGCGGGAATCAGAATGATTCCGTTTTAGGTTGTTTGCTTCGCCAGTTTTTCCTATTTTCAGGAAAGAAAATGAGATTATCCCGAAATCCTCCAACTTGATTCTCCACCACCTACTAGGGAATGGACCAGTGACATATGACCGATGACTAATGACCATTGATCGGTGAATATTGACCGGCAATTGATGGCCATTGATCGGCAGCCGTTGACCATTGATCGGCGGCCGTTGATCGGTTATTTATTTCATTTTCCCCTCCACAAACAATCAATATGGAAAATAAAAGGGAATTCTTTTCCATTCCTCTCCTAATTCCATTCCGTTTCCCCCGCACAAAACAAACGCCCTGCTAGACATTGAGAAAGAATATCACAAATTGAAAGAGAAATCACCCTCCTACCAATAAATTTGCTATGGGAATCTCTGGATAACACCCAAGAACTCCAAGGAAGACTAGGTCCAAAGCACACTCTCTTCCCTTTCCTCCTTCCTCCTTCCCCCTTTTCACTTTTCTTTCCCTCCTTCGCCTCTCCTTTCTCATGGCTTCTTCTCTTCTCTTAGTGCAAGATGGAAGAATTGACAAACCCTAGGCGGCAGCATCCTCGAACAGCACTCGGTCACTCTGTCACCTAAGTATCACACCCAACTTCATTGATCCTTGAACAACACTTGGCCACTACTCTGATCTGGACTACCCGCTTTGAGTGGCTCTTTCTCTATGCGGTTTTTCACTATTCTTTAAACTGGTAGTCCTTTCTTAGGCGATCCTCTCCCCGTTGCTCCTTTTCTTGGTGGCCCCTTCTGTGAGATTACATCTTATAACGAACTCACCAAATGGAGGGACACAAGTTCAAAGGGATGGCTGATCAAAGGACTAGTCTATTAGGCTAGAAAACCATTTAAGCTTATGGCTCTTCCTACATTCTTCGATAGGGGACTATGAAATTATGATGATAAGGAAATTTATGCTAGTATGTCTAGAAGATTGGTTCCATTAGGAAACACGCCAAACCTAAATATAACGTTCTTTTGGATAAAATTAGTTACCATGAATTCTATGTTTTGATGACAGAGAATATCCAATGATTGGGCATTCCGGAAAGAGTAGTTCCAATAAAAGACTTGACTACAGGCTAGAAAATTAGAACAGAATACCATGCTTGCCTGCCTGATCACTTTATACAAAACTGCGTCCATACTGACTACTTTCTGATCAAGAAGGTGTCTTTTCTAGGCTAAGTAATTCTTAAATCATCTAAGTTTTCTGATCTGGAAGGTGTCTTTTCTAGATGAAGGTGGTGTCTTTTCTAGATTAAATATTTTTGTAAATCATGTCAAAGTTTCAACCACGCATGAGAGGGATGGATTTGGGTATTTTAAGAGCTTTTCATGAGCTGGTTGTTCTTGCAATATCATGCATGCTGAACCTGCTAGCTACATCCTTTTTGCAACTATATAAAAAAAATCATATAGAAAAAACTAAAAAAAAACATCCTTTTGTTTTGCTTTTCTTTTTGGTTTACTTGAACAAAGTCTAGAAAAATAGGGTTAATTAAGTTTCTGAGTTTCTTGTATTTCATTATGCAGGAACCGAACTGCAGAAAACCTCTATGGGTATTCTGCTGCAGAAGCTTTGGGTAATGACGCCTATAGTCTCTTATTGGATGAGCAGGATCGTGATGTAGCAAAAAGTATAGTGCATCGAGTAGCCATGGGAGAGAGTTGGACCGGGCATTTCCCACTGAAGACAAAGATGGGAAGAAAATTTTCAGCACTTGCTACCAATACCCCATTTTATGATGATGATGATGGTTGTACTCTAATTGGGGTAATATGTGTATCGAGTGATACCAAAGCATTTCAAGAAGTCAACAATTCTGTGCCAGATACGAGGAGTCTTGAAGCAGATACCAGCATTTCTAGACCTAAAAATATGGTTTCGACTAAACTTGGTCTAGATACTGAACAGCCTTTGCAAGCTGCAATTGCTTCAAAAATCTCAGACCTGGTTAGCATATCTGCTGAGTCTTTCTGTTATTTTCTCTTTCGTCTCTTTTTTCTATTTCTGCAATAATCTCTTTGTCAAGCACTGAATCATGTCCTTGCTTGCCAATCTGCACCTTATCATGGATGCTTATTATCCCTTGTTTGGAGCATCGATTTGTGCATGCTATGACTAGTTTGCTTGATTCTATATCAATGCCGCAATGTTGATTGGCTGATATGTTAAACAGGCTTCAAAAGTAAGCATTAAAGCTTCAAAAGTAAGTGACAAAGTTCGGTCTAGAATGAAAAATAGGCAGAGCGGCATGGAGCAGGAAGATGGTAGCGGGGACAGTCATTGTTCTGATAATACTCCTGTAGATATTGTGTCTGACCACAAGGATTCCTTAAGCTTCATTGAAGCTGGTATGCCCAGAGGGAATGCTACTCCATCTCTGTTTGGTGTTTTCTCTCGGGAGAACTCCCCTGGAAGAACAAATAGGGGTGGATCTTTGAATGACAGTGAAGGGAAAGCTGATATTAGAAAGATTATTACTTCAAAAGCAGAGGAGTGGATGGGCAAAACCTCCTCTATACAACGGCTCTGGAAAGGGAATGAACAAGAAGTATCTGAATCACGGACCAACAGACTTGGCCGGCCATGGTCACAGAGCGATCATGATAGTGATCATCCCTCTTCTCCTGCAAAAGGAGAAGCCCAGGCCTGCAGTTGTAGTCATCCAATGGCTGTGGAAGCTTCAGGCTCTTGGTCCTCATCATTTAATGTTAACAGCACGAGCAGTGCAAGTAGTTGTGGAAGTACAAGTAGCAGTGCTGTGAACAAACTTGACCTAGAATCTGATTGTCTGGACTATGAAATATTATGGGAAGATCTTACAGTTGGTGAGCAAATTGGGCAAGGTAAGTGTTAATGATTGTGTAGTTTTATTTAATTAAATTAGTAAACTAATAGTCAATAATTTCAGAAATCAATAGTTTCTTAAAGAACAAAAAGATCATCAATGGTTGTCCTTAGAAAAATGCCTACCAACATCATCCCTTAGAGTGGGCAAGACTACACTTTACAGTCTGCGAACTGGTTCATTCCCATAGTTTTGCCTTCTATCCTTTTGCTTTGTTTTTCAGGCTTGGTTAGCTGCGTCATTCTTGTGAATTTTGGCAACTTATCATCCATTTCCGCGTTCACATCTGAAGTAACTTGGAAATGTAAATGATGCAGCATGAAACTTTGACATATAAAATAAATAGGGAAAATTCACAAGATACTACTGTTTAAGTTTCTAATTCATAAAATACCACTATTTTTTTTCGTAATTCAGCTTTAAACATGCTTAAACGTTGTCCAAAATTGATGAAACTTTACATGGACGATGCTAAAGTGTTATATTTTAGTCCAATATCAAATTTGAAGTATTTTAAGCTCATATGTGACATGTTCATTGGGTCCCACATGTCACATATGAGCTTAAAATACTTCAAATTTGATATTAGACCAAAATATAACACTTTAGCATCGTCAATGTAAAGTTTCATCAATTTTGGATAACGTTTAAGCATGTTTAAAGCTGAATTATGAAAAAAACAGTAGTATTTTGTGAATTAGAAACTTAAACAGTGGTATCTTGTGAATTTTCCCAAATAAATAATACACCCGTGTTTTTGTTTAAATTCTTGCGTGACTATAAATGCTTGGATCTTCCAGTTTTTTTTAATGAATTTTTGCATACACAGACTCTCTGATAGGATCAAGCCCTATCTTGCTAAGTAACTCCACCTAAGTGGCCACTATCCTCTCAAAGAGGCAAGAACAATCCTCAAAGAGACCTAAATATTCAATTCCACGATGATCGTACTTACATCCCCCTCCCCTTACTTATACTAACATGCTTGCCAAAATCCTAATCCTGTTCAAACTAATAATAAATGTTATTCAAACTTACAATAAATACTAACGACAAAATCCTAATCCTATTCAAACTAATAATAAAAACTATTCAAACTTACAATGAATACTAATGGTAATATTCTAATCCTATTAAAACTAATAATAAAAGCTATTCAAACTTACAATAAGTACTAACAACAATAAATACTAATGGTAAAAACCCCTAGGACTTCCTAAACTACCCTAACTACTGTTTTATCATTACTCTCCCTCAAACAACCTTGTCCCCAAGGCTGAAAAAGAAAAAGGAAAAAAAACTAGAGTGATTCTCAGGTGCGTTGAAAATCTTCTTCAGTTTCTTTTTTTTCTTTAACCGTCTCCTCCTTTCTCTTCAGTCGTTCAAGTTTTCTTTGCTTTAATCTTCTTTTAGTTTCCTGAACTCCTGGTAGAAGCTTTATTGTCCCCGTCTGTAGCTCGCGGTCCCAATCCCTCTTGTTCATCATTGCTTTTCGTCTCCTCCGCTTTCTATTTCCTTGTGCACTCCTAATCAACACCATGTTCATCGTAATTGGAACTTTTGAATTCTCCAACTTTGATTCCTGTGTCGTCACTTTGACCTTTGATTCTTCAATCTGAAACACAATCTCGTCATTTGGCTTGATCAATTCTGTCCATTGATCTCCAACTTTCTTCTTTGATTGGTTCGATCGATCATGCTTTCTCCCATTTACTTCACCAATGGTGATCTCTGTTGATATATCTATTAAGAGATGTATACCGAACATACACCATTAGTTTAAGAAATAGTTTCTTTATTAATTTTGTAATTATTAGTCTAGTGGCTGTTCAGGTTATAATTAATTATACCTGTTCAGATTCTTTACAATTTATTTATAGTTCCTGGACAGGCACTTCAAGTGGTTTATTCTTGACTCTTCCAAGGTGTCTCTTCCCCTAGATGATTTTTCTATAAATATAGAATTGTACATCAGATTATCCTCTTCTGTCAATAATAAAACCTCCAAAAACTACATGGTATCAGAGCCTAAATCTTTCTTTTCCTTTCACTCTGGCTGCTGCCGGCTTCTTCAACCCTAACACTAAACACCACAACCACCTCTTCAATTTCTGGTTACGATTCCAGCACTAAACCACCCTTTTTTCTTGGCGTCTTTGCACTATTTCGGTGTTCTTTTCTCCTGTGGTGCTTTCAAATCACTTCTCTCCTTGGTGCATCTCCTATCCTCCTGCACCAACTCTATCTTTCGGGTGTCTTCGCCTCTCTTTTTTTTTCCAGTGTGAGTCTCTCCACTAAGGATTAAATTATGTCAAAGGAAGCTACTTCAAATTATGGACGTGTGAATTTTGCCTCTTCTACATATGACAACTCTGCTGCACCCTCATCATTATCTCAATAAGAAGTACAACAACTCAGAGCAATGCTACAGTCTCATCAAAGCCCTAATAATTCGGGTCATAGCTCTCTTGCCCTGCAAGGTAAAATCTACAAATATTTGTCTTAATGCTTCAGGACATACTCCACATTCAAATTGGATATTGGATTCAGGTGCTACCTCACATATGACATCTTGCTCATCTTTACTTACACACTATCATCCTTGTTCCACTAACAACATCACCACTGCTGATGGCACATCTACACGTGTTTCTGGACACGGAAATGTCATAATTTATGACTAACTACATCTGAAAAATACCTTACATGTTCCAAAACTTGCCATGAACCTTGCATCTATCCACAAACTAACCACTGACCTTAATTATGTTGCTATTTTCTTTCCTTCATGGTGCATCTTGTTGGATCTACACACAGGGAGGATAATTGGAACTGCTAAGCAACGGGTTAGACTGTACTACCTTGATATACCCGCTGCCTTGAATTACTCACCCAAAGGCCTTTCTTCTACCTCTACTAATACCAATACTATATGGCTTCATCATAAGCGCTTTGGTCATCCTTCCTTTCATGTGCTGAAAATCATGTTCCCACACCTCTTTAGCGGTATTGATATTTTAAATTTTCAGTGTGATGTGTGTGAATTTGCTAATCACTCTAGTGTGTCTTTCCCTCAAAGTAATACCGAGAGTAGTTCTCCCTTTGATCTCATTCACAGTGATGTTTGGAGGCCTTCTCCAACCGCTAATATTTTCGGAGCGTGGTGGTTTATTACATTTATTGATGATTCTACTCGTTTTATGTGGGTCTTTCTCATGAAAAACAAAATTGATGTGAGCTCAATTATTCTCATGAAAAAAGCTTTTGCACTGATAATGCTACTGATTATTTCAACCAAACTGTGAACTCATTCTTTCTCTCCAAAGACATCATTCATGAATCCTCCTGCCCATACACTCCACAACAAAATGGTATTGCTGAAAGAAAAAATCGTCATCTGCTTGAAACGAGTCGTGCTTTACTCTTCCAATCAAATGCTCCTAAACACTATCGGGGTGAAGCTACACTAACAACATGTCTCTTATCAACAAGTTGTCCACTCGCATTCTTCAAAATAAATCCCCACTTGAGTGCCTCCATTTCTTCCCTCATACCTAAATCTCTTCTGATCTTGATCTGCAGGTGTTTTGTTGTACTATTTTTGTTCATATTCCTGCTCATAGGGGGAAATTGGACCCACGATCTACTAAGTGCATCTTCTTGGGCTATTTCCCAACCCAAAAAGGATACAAGTGCTACAATCCCACCACAAGAAGGAGCTAAATAGCAGCTGATGTTATCTTTCATGAAACTGACCCATTTTACTCCAACTCTACTATTCTTTAACTTCTTCTTCGAATCCTCAGATTGCTCCACCACTCCCTACCTCACCATTGCACCATCTTCCCCAAAGCTGCCAACATCATCCAATTCACAACCATATCATCAGACATACCACCACTCGCACTTGATTCACAATCATCTCAATCTGACCAATAATCATCCTCTCCTAACTTACAAACCCCAAATTCACCACCAACTCATCCTACTCTATCTCCAACTGAATCATCCAACCATGACCAGAAACAACCATCTCAGTCTGACCAACAATCATCCTCTTCTAACTTACAAACCCCAAATTCACCACCAACTCATCCTACTCTATCTTTAACCGAATCATCCAACCATGATCAGACCCCCCACCTCCTATGACACGGGTGCATTCAAGAGAACACACGTCAACTCCATGGCTGACGTAGGACCAAGCGTCTAACCTAGGTAATGATTCTCTTCCTCAAGAGTCCTCTCCACCAATTTCCTTACGAAAAGGTATACATTAGTGCACCAAAGCTCCTTTTTATCCTCAGGCTAATTTTGTTGCCTTCAACAATTTTTCTCCTTCTCATGCCTTGTTTGTTCTAAGCCTTAATGAAATCCAGATACCTAATTCTGTTTCTGAAGTATTGAGCAAGAAAGATTAGAGGGATGCTATGTAAGAGGAAATTCGAGCTCTTGAACAGACTCATGCTTCGGAAATTGTGACTTCCTGGCTAGCATGTTATTGGTTGCAGGTGGATCTTCAATGTCAAATACAATGCTGATGGTTCACTTGAGAGATACAAAGCTCGCCATGTGGCTAAAGGGTATACTCAAACATACAAAATTGACTGTCATGAAACCTTTGCTCCTGTTGCCAAACTCAATACTGTCCGCATTCTCTTATCCTTGACATCCTACTTCAATTGGCCACTATCACAATTTGATGTCAAGAATGCCTTCTTCCATGGTGATCTACATGATGAGATTTACATGTGCATTCCACCGGGCTTTAATGACGATTCTACATCAGCATCTACCTCCTCCAAAGTATGTCGATTAAAAAAGGTTTTATATGGCCTCAAGAAGTCTCCACGAGCTTGGTTTGACCGCTTTACCAAGGTTCGTGCTACTGGAGGTGATGATACTCTATTCTTCAAGCACTCTCGCCTAGGGGGAGTGACTATTCTCCTCGTATATGTTGATAACATTATTGTTACCAGTAATGATGCAGTAGAGAAACAATGTCTAGAAAAGCAGCTCAAATCAAAATTTGAGATGAAGTCTCTCGGCTCTCTCAAGTATTTCCTCAGGATTGAAGTTGCTCGCTCATCTCAAGGCATCTTTATTAGTCAACAAAAGTATATCACAAGCTTGCCAAGAGAGACAGGCAAGAGTGCTTGTAGACCAGTTACTTCAACAATGGATCCCATTCAAAAACTTGGCATTGCCCATGATGAGCTCAAGGTTGATTCAGCTATGTATCAGCGTCTCTGTGGCAAGCTTATTTATCTCTCCCATACCAGACCTGACATTGCCTACGCGGTTAGTGTCCCAAGTCAATTCATGCATGACCCAAGGAAACCACATCTGGAAGCTGCCTATAGCGTTCTACATACTACATTACCTGAAAGGAAGTCTGGAACAAGGAATTTTGTTTAAGAAGGGGGCGCAGTTAGCAGTTCAAGCCTTTACTGATGCTGACTATGGTGGCTCACTTGTGGATCGAAGGTCTACTACAGGTTTTTGTGTATTTCTAGCAGGAAATCTTGTGACATGGAGTAGCAAAAAACATAATGTAATGGCCTGATCTTCTGCTGAATCTGAATTAAGAGTTCTTTCCCATGGTCTCGATGAACTTCTCTGGATCAGAATTATCCTTTCTGATTTAAAAATCAAATGGAAGGGACTGATGGAGCTGAGGTGTGATAACAAATCAACAATCAGCATAGCCCATGATCCTGTCCAACATGATCATACCAAGCATATTGAGATTGACCGACACTTCGTCAAAGAGAAAGTTGAAGGAGGTTTGGTTGATCTAAGCTACACTCCCTTTGAAGATCAAATCGCAGATGTGTTTACCAAACCACTTCACAGTCCTAGGTTTCATAGTCTTATTGTCAAACTAGGTATGGATGGTATCTACAAACCTAGCTTGAGGGGGGAGTGTTGATATATCTATTAAGAGACAAACCGAACAAACACCATTAGTGTAGCAAATAGCTTCTTTATTAATTATGTAATTATTAGTCTCTAGTGGCTGTTCAAGTTATAATTAATTATACCTATTCAGATTCTTTAAAATTTATTTATAGTTCCTAGACAGGCACTTCAAGGGGTTTATTCTAGACTCTTCCAAGGCGTCTCTTCCCCAAGTTGACTTCTTTATAGGATTGTACATCAGATTGTATCATCTTTCGTCAATAATAAAACCTTCAAAAAATTCTTTCCCCACGTCTTCTACCTTCAATTCCGCATCTGGAACAATTTCCTTTACCGGTGGGGGCAAAAGGCCTATCTGCGATTTTGACTCGAAGAAGCCCTTCACCGGATCAGTTTCCAATTCAGACTTGAAGGAATCCTTCAAATCTGAATCATTACAATACTGAGTCGATTGATTGTACTTCGTATTCGATAACGAACCACGACCGATTATTTCTTGCATTTCTCTTAACCCCTGCTGTATATGCTCAAGGATCTCAATGATCGACTCTTCATCTTCCATTTGTTTTCGTTTTGAAACCTCCCACTGCCCAAGAATGGGCTGATACTTAAAGAAGTCCTTCGTAGATGAAGGATGGAATCGATCCATCAGGAATCCTTGAAATTCTTTCCAAATGACATTGAAAGCCATTGAAACCACTCAAACGCTTCCCCTTCTATGCAATATCCAGCGGCCATGAATCGATCGTCATCTTCAATGTCGATGATGAAGTATTGCCGCACTTTGCGCCGCCATCCATGCGGGTCAACGGCAAGCCATAAAAAGCTGGAGGCTAAAAAACATCACTTGGTAACTCCATCTTCCAAACGTTCTTTGATTTCTAAGTTTTTGCTCCCTCTAAAACCCTAGGCCCTGGAAAGAGCTCTGATACCAATTGATAGGATCTAGCCCTATCTTGCTAAGTAACTCCACTGAAGTGGTCAATATCCTCTCAAAGAGGCTAGAACAATCCTCAAAGAGGCCTAAATATTCAATTCCACGATGATCCTACTTACAATCCCCTCCTCTTATACTAACTTACTTGCCAAAATCTGAATCCTATTCAAACTAATAATAAATGCTATTCAAATTTACAATAAAATACTAACGGCAAAATCCTAATCCTATTCAAACTAATAATAAAAGCTATTCAAACTTACAATAAATACTAATGGCAATATCCTAATCCTATTCAAGCTAATAGTAAAAGCTATTCAAACTTACAATAAATACTAATGGTAAAAAACCCCTACAACTTCCTAACCCTAACTACTATGATTTACCACTCTCCAATTGGACCATGTGTCGGGAGGTCCCAGTAGTTTTCTTACATCCTTCACTGATTTTTTTTATATCTTGCCTGCATCTGCGTGTTCTGTCTTTCAGCTGGCTTGTTGCTTTGTAAGTCAAAATGCATCAGTACCTTGCTTAATCGTGCTATGGTGATGTTGTATGCTTCTGTTCAATTGTTAACTTGTGAGAGTTTGCTTTTTGATTTCAGGTTCTTGTGGGACAGTGTATCATGGTCTATGGTATGGATCGGTATGCTATTTGGCCTTTTAGCTTCGTAACTACCTGTCTATAGTATAATCTTTGTATATCTAAGGATCCATAAAAATGAAGATTTGGATGGTACTTCACTCTACAACTAATGGTCCATGGTATTAATGGCCTAGCTTGAATACAATGATTCAGTATGACGTTTTCCCTTTATTGGTAGGTTGGGATGCTTATATGGGTTCTAGTTTTGCATTACTCCCCTGGATATTCAGGGTAAACAAGGGTCATTATTTGATGATCTTAGTGTCTCACAGTTTCTACCTACTGTTTTGAATTGAGATGTATGTGATATTTGTGCTGATGCTTATAAATTATGATCTGTCACCTTCAGGACGTTGCTGTAAAAGTTTTCTCTAAACAAGAATATACTGAAGAAGCGATATTTTCTTTCCGACAGGAGGTAATTTTCTCTTCATGATGTGTGTAATGAATATATGATAGGAACAGCCCTATCTTTACTTCTCTAATCCACTTTTGGTGCCCAAAGATCCTCTAATGAGGCTTAATTCTTTAAGAGGGCAAAGTTTTTTTAACAAAACAATTCGATGCCTACTACCGATTATTTCTTCTACTTTTATACTAATGCAAGCTACAGATGCTGTCCCCAATGTTCCTTTTGAGATCCAAGGGGAGCAAGAATGCCGTTGATATTGTCTTGATCAACAATAAACGATGTTGTCCCTCCTGAATCACTGCAGGTGTCAACAGCCTATTTGCCATGTGATTGACTCTCTTCAACTTGTTCCTTGTGAAGACAACCGGCTGAGAGTGGAGAGTGCTTGGTGACATAAAAATATCAAACGAGAGAACACTTCCCAAGGAATGGCCATATATTGAGACCTTCCCATCACACTCTGGATTTCTTTTAAAAAACTTCAAATACAACCAATTAAGCTGGTTTGAGACCGAGTCAATGATATCTTGGCAGTGGACGGGGCTCATATAATATAATACGGCCCTGTTCTGAGATGAGATTATGCCTGTAGATGAAGATTATTTTTCTTAGGGCCCCACAGAATGAACAATTGAGATGAATTCATCTCTGGATCAAACGCTTCTTACGGTAGCGTTTTTTAATAATCTAGTGGGTCCACTTTTTCCTTTAAGATTGAGAATGGGGCCTACATCATGATCAATGGCACTCAATTCAGTTCACAAGCCCCGCACACCATCCAGAGTGATTTTCTCGACTGTTGATTCACTGCTCAGCTTTAATCCTTTTATCCACTAACATGGAATCAAAAGAACAGGCTGTTTTCGATACTGATGGCATTTCAGATGCGGCTCCGCAAGATTTGATCTGATATGGCAAAAAGTCGTCTCATCATCTACCAAATTGGACATCTCCAACCTTTGACCGGTACCAAGATAAAGACTAAATGTCTAACTTGAACCTCTGAGCAGTAATCATCATCTCCTCCACTTTCGGCTAGCGCAACTCAACCTGTGTCGGTTTTGATGACTGAGAGGCTGCATATCCACGTCTTTGTCTGATGCCATTTCCCCCAAAGTTCATAACCATTGAAAATCGAGAAGCATCAGCATTTAGCCATGGTTCCCAAGAATGATCCTCTTTGGGAAAAAGAACATTTAATCCAGGTGTAGAGCCTCGAACATCAACTCTAACTGCAAAAAGTCGAGAGGGATGAGTCCTGCAATGCCAAACCCTTCTTTAATATGCAAACTCCAACTGCTCTACAACATCTTCCCTAAATGGAAGCCTGTCAAGGGCCCCACCTTGTGCAAACAAGTGACCTCTTAAAGAATGACGAATACTTCTTGAAGAGCTGATCGGTTTCTCCTGTGGTCAGTTTGGTCCCCATCTCAGAAATCAATTCCTCCTTAAGCTCTTGTTCGACCGTGGTACCGAGATAGCATAAGCAGCGAGCTTCTTGCTCTTTTTTATAATCGGTTTTGCTAGTTTTATCTTGCTAGTTTTATACGTTTCTTTCCCTCAATCTTCTTTCATTTTCCCCAACTTCTGCTGAATGGATTCTTGTCCCTTCTTGAACCATTCGATCCAGTTCCCTTCTCTTCCTCTTCGCTTCCCGTCTCCTCCTCTTTCCATTCCCTTGTGCTCTCCTAATCACAACATATTCATGGTAATTGTAGCTGTTGAATCCTCCGATTCCAAATCCTCAGCCTCCTCTTTCGTGTCGATTGTTACCCTCTGTTGATCTCCATCTTGTCTGATGAAGCTCGATCGATCAAGCTTCCTCTTTTGATTACCTGATGAAGTGTGCAAGGAACTGCACTATGAAACCTGTTAGGAGTAGGGGTACCATAGGGTTTATTATTTAAGATAGGGGTTTATTAGTAACTTGGGGGTTTATTAGTAATTGAGACCTTAAAGTAGTATATAAGGCCAGCTAGGGGATTAGGGAAGGAATTAAGGTATTGTAATCGGAATTTTGCTGGCCTCTTTGGAGGATTAATAGGAGAGGAAAGGCTGTACAATATCATTGGTATCAGAGCCAATCTACTTGGCTGTGGGAAGGGCTTGAATGGTTTCGACCATACTCTAACACAAAAGTAATGGAGAAGGAACAAGATATAATCAACGCTCAGTTGTGGGAGCTTACCGGGAAACTCCAAAGTTATCTATCACGGTTGGTCATCTAGCACAAGTTGTTTTGGTAAGACAACAAAAGGTGGTGAAATTTCAAGAAGAGGGAGATAATTCACCGAGGATGAGTAATATTCAATCAGGCGGATATGGAGATGGAGGTGAGAAGAAAGAAATCAAAATCAGAAAGATTGCTTCAGTTCACTGTGCTCCAGCAATTGCTCTCACCCGGTTTCCTAATTTTGGCAAGAATCCAGAATTGGCAATTCAGAGACAGCGACAGCAAGCGCAACAAGGAAAAAGAATTCCTTGTCCCCAATTCATCCACACATTGGGTTTGATGGAACCCACAAAAAGAACGAGGCAAAGAATCATCATTCGAAAGAAGAAGGAAAAGACTAAAGCAAAGGAAAAAAGTGAGGAGGACGTCCAATGGATTTGGGATTTGATATGGATGAATTAGGGAAAATATTAACCCTAACTCAAAATCTGCATCCCCAAGTCTGCTGGCCTTTTCTATCGCTCATTTCCTCTGACAAACTCCCTTCACCCATCGATCGCCATCTTCCTCAGGCGAGTTCGAAGTCAGCGCTGCCTTCCTTTGCTTGTTCACCCCACGCGCGAGGATAAAGGATGCAGGAAAAGCTGCTTGTAGTAGGAAGACGGAACGGAGGGTAATGAAGGTGGTAAGGAGTCGCAGGCAAGTAAGGATGAGTAAACCCCGTCTTCACCGTACATTACTGATAGGTGAATGGGGGACACTAATACTGGTTCTTGTGTTCGCCACAATACATACTTCCTCAACGGTCATTGCTCTCGACAGATATGAACAACCGAACAAGTGGGATCATTGTTTTGTCCTCCACTTGTACTCCCAGCAACAAGCCTCACAGAGAAGTCCAGTGCGACTAGTTTGGATCCTTATTACTACGGCTACTGCTGGAACAAGAATAAGTACATCCTTCCCACCTTGAGGACAAGGTGGTGGTTTAGGGGGGAGATGTTAGGAGTAGGGGTACCATAGGGTTTATTATTTAAGATAGGGGTGTATTAGTAATTTGGGGGTTTATTAGTAATTGAGACCTTAAACTAATATATAAGGCCAACTAGGGGATTGGGAAGGAATTAGGGTATTGTAATCAGAACTTTGCTGGCCTCTTTGGAGGATTAATAGGAGAGGAAAGGCTGTATCTTTTTAAAACCGAAGAATCTTTCCTTTGAAAGTCCTTGCACCTTTGAATTAACATGTCCTGCAAGATTGTCCAAGAAATATGTCTGAAGTTGGGTCCAGACCCACTCAAAGAAGAGAAGAGCAGCTCCCTCCATGTAGTCGACTGCTGCTTCCAATTTGTTGGATTCCTTAATCCCGCAAAACGTGAAGTAAGAATTGGTCTTCAGTAGCCAGACTTGTGGGTCACATCGTCAAAGTTTGAAGGTTTAGAAATGCCACTCTCTTCATTCAACATGTTGCTGTTGTAGTTTCTGAGGGTTTTATTATTGATTGAAGATTTACATAATAGATATACAATCCTATATTTATAGTAGAGTCATCTAAGTGAAGAGATACTTAGGAAGAGTCTAGAATAAACCCCTTGAAGTGCCTACCTAAGAACTATAAATAAACTGTAAAGAATTTGAACATGTACAATTAATTATAACCTGAACAGTCACTAGAGACTAATAATTACAGAATTAATAAAGAAACTATTTCCTAGGCTAGTGATGTTTGTTAGGTATATATTCCTCAACTGATATCTCAACACTCCCCCTCAAGCTAGGTTTGTAGATATCATTCATACCTAGCTTGACGATAAGACTCGTAACCTAGGACTGTGAAGAGGTTTGGTAAACACATCTGCAATTTGATCTTCAGAGGGAGTGTAGCATAGATCAATCAAACCTCCTTCAACTTTCTCTCTGATGAAGTGTCGGTCAATCTCAATATGCTTGGTACGATCATGTTGGACAGGATCATGGGCTATGCTGATTGTTAATTTGTTATCACACCTCAGCTCCATCAGTCCCTTCCATTTGATTTTTAAAACAGAAAGGATCATTCTGATCCACAAAATTTTACAAAGACCGGCAACAACTCTTAATTCAGATTCAGCAGAGGATTGGGCCACTACATTTTGTTTTTTGCTTCTCCATGTCACAAGATTTTCTTCTAGAAATACACAAAAACCTGTAGTAGACCTTCGATCCACAAATGAGCCATCAAAGTCAGCATCGGTAAAGGCTTGAACTGTTAACTGCTCCCCCTTCTTAAACAAAATTCCTTGTCCTGGACTTTCTTTTAGGTAATGTAGAACCCTATAGGCTGCTTCCAGATGTGGTTTCCTTGGGTCATGCATGAATTGACTTAGGACACTAACCGCATAGGCAATGACCGGTCTGGTATTGGAGAGATAAATAAGCTTGCCACAAAGACGTTGCCACATAGACGTTCATCAATGTCAAGCTTTTGATTGGGATCCATTGGTGAAGTAGCTGGTCTACAAGCACTATTTCTGACTCACTTAGCAAGTCTGTGATTTACTTTTGTTGACCGATAAAGATGCCTTGTGATGAGCGAGCAACTTCAATCCTAAAGAAATACTTGAGAGAGCCAAGGGACTTCATCTTAAATTTTGATTTGAGTTGCTTTCTAGACATTGTCTCTTTGTTGGATCATTACCGGTGACAATAATGTCATCAACATATACAAGAAGAATAATCACTCCCCCTGGGCAAGAGTGCTTGAAGAATAGAGTATGATCGCCCTGACTTTGACTATACCCAGCAGCGCGAACAACCTTGGAAAAGCGGTCAAAGCAAGCTCGAGGGACTGCTTGAGGCCATATAAAGCCTTTTTCAATCGACATACTTTGGAGCAGGTAGATGCTGATGCAGAATCATCAATGAAGCCCGGGGGAACGCACATGTAAATCTTATCATGTAGTTCACCATGGAGAAAGCATTCTTGACATCAAATTGTGATAATTGCCAATCAAAGTAGGATGCCAAGGATAAGAGAATGCGGACAGTATTGAGTTTGGCAACAGGAGCAAAGGTTTCATGATAGTCAATTCCATATGTTTGAGTATACCCTTTAGCCACATGGCGAGCTTTATATCTCTAAGTGAACCATCAACATTGTATTTGACATTGAAGATCCACCTGCAACCAACAACATGCTTGCCAGGAGGTTTAGTCATAATTTCCGAAGTATGATTTTGTTCAAGAGCTTGAATTTCCTCCTGTATAGCATCCCTCAACTCTTTCTTGCTCAATGCTTCAGAAACAGAATTAGGTATTCGGATTTCATTAAGGATTTGAATGAACAAGGCATGAGAAAGAGAAAAATTGTTAAATGTAACAAAATCAGCCCAGGATAGAGAGAAGCTTTGGTGCACTGACGTACACCTTTGCGTAAGGCAATTGGTGGAGAGGACTCTTGAGGAAGAGAATCATTACCCGGGTTAAACGCTTGGTCCCGCGTCAGCCACGGAGTCGATCCGTGCTCTCTTGAATACACCCGTGTCTCATAGGTGGGGGGGGGGGGGGGGGGGGGGTTGGGGATTCGGTTGAAGATGGAGTAGGTTGAGTTGGTGGTGAATTAGAGGTTCGTAAGTTAAGAGATGATGATTGTTGGTCAGATTGAGATGGTTGTGAATCAAGTGTGAGTGGTGGTATGTCCGATGATGATGGTTGTGAATTAGGCAGATTTGGCGAAGAGGGTGTAATAGTGTAGATAGGGAGTGGTGGAACAGTCTGTGGGTCCTGAGTAGAGGACAAAGAAGTGGTAGAGTTAGGGTAAAATGGGTCAGCTTCATGAAAGGTAACGTCAGCAGTGATGTAGCTTCTTTTTGTGGTGGGATTATAGCACTTGTATCCTATTTGGGTTGGGGAATAGCCCAAAAAGATACTCTTAGTAGATCGTGGGTCCAATTTTCCCCTTTGAGGTGAAGGAATATGAACAAAAACAGTACAACCGAACACTCGTAGATCAAGATCTGAAGAGATTTTAGTATGAGGGAAGAAGTGACGAAGGCAATCAAGAGGGGATTTATTTTGAAGCACAAGAGTGGGCAATTTATTGATAAGGTGACAGGCTGTGAGAGTAGCTTCCCCCCAATAATGTTTAGGAGTATTGGACTTGAAGAGTAGGGCACGACTTACTTTCAATAAGGTGGCGTTTTTTTCTCTCAGCAATACCATTTTGTTGAGGTGTGTATGGACAAGAAGACTCATGGATTATACCTTTTGACATGAAAAAGGATGTAACATTTTGATTAAATTAATCGAGGGCATTATCACAATGGAAGCGTTTTATAGCGGTGGAAAATTGATTGTGAATCATATTGCAGAAGATGGGAATAATTGTACTCACTTCACTTTTGTGTTTCATTAGAAAGACCCACATAAAACGAGTGTAGTCATCAATATATGTGATGTACCAATGTGCACCAGAAATGTTATCAACCAGAGGACCCCAAACATCACTATGAATAAGATCAAAATGGAGAATGACTTATTGTATTGCTTTGTGGAAAAGATACACGAGAATGCTTAGCAAGTTCACACACGTCACATTGGAAGGTGGAAATATCAATACCACTAAAAAGATTAGAAAATATGGTTTTGAGAACATGAAAGGATGGATGACCAAGGCGCTGATGGTGGAGCCAAATGTGTTGATATCAGCAGTGACGGTGGTAAGTGCTTTTTGTGGGGGGTTAGTGACAACCAGTGTATCAAGATAGTGCAGTCCTTCTTGTTGCTTGACGGTTCCAATCGTCCTCCCTGTGTGCAGATCCTGTAGGATACACCATGAAGGAAAGAAAACAACAAAGCATTTAAGGTCCACGGTTCGTTTGTAGATAGATGCAAGATTCATGGCCAAGTTTGGAACATGTAGGGTATTTTTCAGATGCAGCTGATTAGAAAAAAATAATTGTGCCATGTCCCACAACAGGTGTAGAGCTTCCATCAGCAGTGATAATGTGTTCAGGTGTGGGATAGGGGTGATAATAAGAAAATAAAGAGGAAACAACATTCATATGAGAGGTGGCACCTAAGTCCAAGATCCATTTGGAGGGAGAAATTTGTTCTGAAGCATTACGACAAAAAATGAGTAGAGGTCTTACCTTGCAAGGCCAAAGAGCTATGACCAGAATCATTCGAGACATCAAGAGACTCCAACATCACACGAAGCTTATGTATTTCCTTCGCAGAAATGGGTGAAGGAGTAGTAGAGTTGCCTGCAGTATGATGGGATGAGGGAGTGGCTGAGTTAGCACGCCCAACACTAGATCCACGCCTTTCTTGGCTCTTCTTTTCTTTTTGTAGATGGGGATATAGCTTCCATCATTGGTTCACGTTATGATTAGATCTTTTGCAATGTTCACACCATCATCCTCCCTTATTTTCCTTAGTCGCCTTAGCATCTGAAAAAACATATTTGGTAGCGAGAGCGGTGCTGTCAGCTGTCTTGGTGCTCATCATGATATTATGCCTACTCTCTTCATGTTTGACAGTAGCAATGGCAGAAGATATAGCTGGAAGAGGAGTGGTGTTGAGGATCTGTGCTCGAATCTGATCATATTCTGGACTTAAACCAGACAAGAAACAGTAGAGGTGTTGCTGATTTATATAGTTATTATGGAGGGTTGCATCAGCAGCATTAGACCACCTCATTGTTTGATACTGGTCAAGCTCAGACCACCGTCGCTGGAGGTCTGTAGCATATTTTGTGACAGACTGCGAATCTTGCTTAAGATTCATTGTTTGGAGCCCTAAGTCATAGACAAACGCACCATCTTTAGCAGCAGAATAGGACGGCTTTATGAAATCCCAAATGCCTTTGGCTGTATCCATATAGAAACATGTGCTGCTGATATTGGAATCCATCGAGTCCCATAACCAGACCCGTATATTGGCATTAATTTTTTTCCCAGTTAGCAGCATCTATACCTTCTTCTGGTGTAGAAGCAGAGAGATGCGCTTCAAGATCCTTGCTGCGGAGAAGAGTGTAGACCAGCTTTGACCATCCAAGGTAATTCTTACCATTGAAATGGTATGATGACTGGATAGGAGAAAGATCAAATTTTTGTTGTCGAAGAATAGTTGCTGACTGCAGCTGAGACAATAGTCGAGTGGTCAAGGTGACTTGTGGGTGAACCAGTTTCCGTAGACATGATCGAACCCTTAGTGAGGAGACTCACGCTGATAGTGAAGAAAAAAGAATTGAAGACAGCAAAGGGGTGGAGACACCCAGAAAATTAGAGCGTAGACATGAGTGAATAAAGGATGCTCAAAGGCCAGAGATCAGATGAGTTTAGGTCAGATTAGACTCTGATACCATGTAGTTTCTGAGGGTTTTATTATTGATTGAAGATTTACAAAACAAATATACAATCCTATATTTATAGTAGAGTCATCTAAGGGAAGAGGCACTAGGAAGAGTCTAGAATAAACCCCTTGAAGTGCCTACCTAGGAACTATAAATAAACTGTAAAGAATCTGAATAGGTATAATTAATTATAACCTGAACAGACACTAGAGACTAATAATTGCATAATTAATAAAGTATTTCCTAGGCTAATGGTGTCTGTTCGGTATATATTCCTCAACTAATATATCAACAACTGTTGTGTTTGACTTTCCATCGATGCCATCACCAGGATTGGGGCTCTGATACCAAATGATAGGAATAGCCCTATCTTCACTTCCCTAATCCACTTTTAGTGGTCAAAGATCCCCTAATGTGGCCTAATCACCAAAGTTCTCTTAACAAAACAATCCGATGCCTACTACCGCTTATTCCTTCTCCTTTTATACTAAAAAGCTAGGATTAGTATTCACTAAACTACCTATACCATTACTAAGACATTAGATATACGCCTTTTGTGTGCCGCAGTTCTTCTTAGTTTTGATCTTCTAATTATTTTCATGCCTGAGCCTTAGATGTCATTGATTCCCACAAACTTTGTACTACAGGTTTCTCTGATGAAACGTCTTCGGCACCCGAATATATTGTTGTTTATGGGAGCAGTGATCTCACCTCAGCATCTATGCATAGTTACTGAATTTCTTCCACGGTCGGTTTTCTTGTATTCCTTTCGACATATGAGATTTATGAAAAATATCTTAATTGTTGTGAATGCACTATGACTTTATCTCACTATCGCAATGCCCACTATGATCTTATTCAGGCTACATCTAATAACTGCTTCTGCTAAATTAGTGTTTCTTTTGTTATTTTTTCCCCGAAATTCATTTCAGTGGAAGCTTGTTCCGTTTGCTCCAAAGAGGTACATCTAAACTAGATTGGAGACGCCGAATTTACATGGCATTGGATATTGTAAGTCTTGCTTGTTCATTGGACCATTTTTAATGTTGATTTCAACTGTTCAGACATTTATTTACTGAGAAACTGCGATTATGACAATTTTATAGGCAAGAGGCATGAATTACCTTCATCATTGTAGTCCACCCATCATCCATCGGGATTTGAAGTCTTCAAATCTTCTGTTGATAAAAATTGGACTGTAAAGGTCAGCTGCTGTTGAACTCTTTCAAGGCTGTTCTTTTTATTCCTTCCCTTGCATCTAATTTTGTACTCTGTGACGTACAGTGCCTCATTTGTGTCCCATTTTTTTTTTGTTTGCGTACAGGTTGCTGATTTTGGCCTTTCACGTATTAAGCATGAGACATATCTTACCACCAAGACCGGGAAGGGAACAGTATATTTTTAAAATTATCCTTCCTTGTTTCTCTCTGTTTGGTATGCGTTTGGGCTCTGTTGAGAATCTCTTTTAATAGGGTGATCTGTAAATGTTGTAGCCTCAATGGATGGCACCAGAGGTTCTTCGGAATGAACCTTCAGATGAGAAGTAGGCCTTTCTCATGAAATTCTGAATCCTTCATAGAGTGTTTATTTTGTTGGGCAATTTAATTTTAACTTCTTATATTTAATTAATGATGTCCCTTGATCCATCTGAACTATTCAGGTCTGACATATACAGCTTTGGAGTGATATTATGGGAACTTGCGACTGAAAAGATCCCTTGGGAAAATCTCAACTCAATGCAGGTATGTATGACTCTTCCGAAGTTAGAGGTTGCAAGAGTCTCCTAAATGTGTTGGGATCCTTAAGTTGTACATTTATTTGAACCTCACTTTTGGTTCAGCTACTTTAACCTTCTTGAAATGAGTATTTATTTAATCTAAGGTTTTACAAGAACAAATAGTTATAATTTTAAGGATTTTTCTTTTATTGGGGGTGGAGGGTTGATTTTGTGCATATATTGGGTATGTAAGGTGAATAGTGACATTTACTAGATGAGATCGGGAAGTCTTAGCGCAAACCTGTTGAAGAAGAGAAGTGTTACCCATTTTTCTGTTATATAATTGAGTGATCAGGAGTGTGATAGAGAAGGAAAAACTTGACTTGTATTGGACCTTATTGCTGAAGTTTCCAACGCAAGATCACCTTTATATACAAAGGATATAAACAAATCTTAAAAAGCTAGAAGGTAAGATAAAAATAGTAAAAGTTTCTATGTTTAGAGCTAGAGACTATACAATGTGGCTCGACCTAATTGTTATTGAGAATATAGAACTGCCCCTAGAAAAAATCTAGAGGAACCTATTTATTGTAAATCTTTTTCTATAAGAAGTTTTAGCCAGGCCAGCTTTGAAATTTTAGGGGCTAAAGTTGAAAGTGAGGCCTTTGTACAAAACATATGGTTTTATGTGAATTATATAATACAACTGTTTTTAATAATTTCAAATGGTAATGCACAATAAATTCATCCTTTTTAACCAAGCTTTTAATCAGGAATAAATTTGACATGTTACCTAGCATATCACAGTTCATTTTTTTTGAATTACTTGTTATATATTCATATACTCTAGATGGCTCCATCTTTCGGATTTACAACAACTAGCATATCACAGTTCATTTGTCATCCTTTTAATTTCTGTATTTTTCTGAAAAATGGGGCCCTTGAAAATTGGAGAACCTGTGAGGTCGAGCACTTTGCACCTTTCACACACTTGCTAAGAGCTACCCTTGGTTTTTATCCCTTGATTCCAACCAGTAATACAATAAATAGCATTGCTTTATTCTGGTTGTTTACTTTTGGATGTAGTTAGTTGCGTTTGTTCCTCTGTGCCTCCATTTCCAACCTTATGTGTAGGAAAAACTGCTCACCCAATGTTCAGCTGAATCACCTACGCTCTGTTCAAAAGAATTTGAACCTGTTTTTCCTAAAGCAGATATTGGAGTCGTGATAGTGGCTTGCAATGTGTACAAATAACTCATTTGATGTATTTATTGGAAATCTGCAGGTAGTTGGAGCAGTTGGGTTCATGAACCAAAGATTGGACATACCCAAGGATATTGATTCAAGATGGGTTTTCATAATTGAGAGCTGTTGGGACAGGTGCTATACTGTTTCTTACTTGTTTGTTTGTCTTATTTAACTTATGCTTCTGTTAGAGTTAAAAGGAGAATGCCAAGGGAGATGAACTATGAACAATCCTCTCTTATTTACGGTATAATGCCCAACCAACAATGGCTGAAGAGAGAAGGAACTGCTATCCACCCTCTCGGGCGAGTACAACTCACAATAATAAACTTCCGATGTCCCCAAACGAATTCCCGTTTCCTGTTATATAGACTACCCACAATAGGCCCCCCTATAACAAACTATAACCACCTGCAATATTCCACATGTGACAAAGTAAAATTCGTACACCTGTACACAGCACCTGCACGTCTAACGATCTTCTGTCCTTGTGTACATTCGGTGATAGACTACCCACCCAGGATCCTTATCCTTGATATTGCTAAAAGCTTCCACTGTCATGCTCTCAAGGTACCCCCAATAGTAATTCACTATGACTGTCGCAGATGACTTGCCGTGTTGCCAAGCCCTTGTGGCTTGGTCGGTAGAGGAGTGGTATGTTCGAAACCTACCCACTACCGTAACTATATAAAAAAAAGATGACTTGCCTTGTTGATAGTATCATTGAAAGTTGAAAATTTCTGTAGGTATGTTTTTTAGAATTGTTTCATTCCTCCTAGTGTTTTTTACTTAGGAGTCAGTTTCAGTATTTTAAATAGTTGTTTTTAAGCTATCTATCACACTGATCTTAGCTGCTCTATTTAGATTTGAAGTTGAAAATTGACGTTGTTTCATTGTGTTGGTTTAGCTAGGTACTTTAATCTGATTCCAAGTCCTATGATCATTGATGTAGACATTAGATAGCTGAAAGGGTTAAGCTCATCCTGGGTGATGATAAGTTACTGCGGGAAAGTAAGAGATCGTGCAGCCTTCTAAGTTGTTCCTGAAGGAATTATCTCATGGAAGATATTAGGCCATGGACGTCTTTTTGTAGTTCATATTTCATGTTCATAGATTGTTAGTTGTAGAATTAACTGTTATAACTTGCCAAGTATTTACTGTACTAATGGTTTCAACAAAGGCCTGGTGCCACCCTTTTACTAATAAATAAAAAAACTTGCCTACTATTGTTGTCTATTTTGCAGTGATCCTCATAAAAGACCTTCATTCCATGAGCTTTTGGAAAAGCTCAAGGATTTGGCAAGGCAATATGCTATTCAATACCAAGCATCCAGATCTTGCAGTGTTGAGAAAAATGTCAAAGAATAGTGATCGCTTCGAAAGCTACATTTATCAAGTGAAGTATGTTCGGCTGAATTTGTCAGCAAGAAGATCTTGAAGCACTTGGGTTGTATGCCCGTTGATATCGTCTAATCTTCTGGGAACAAAAGATTAAGTGGAACTGAGCTATGCCAATGGGGCCTGCAAAGAACCTGTATCAATCGGATTTAAGTGAGATTGACTGGTCTTCAGTAATGATAATTGTTTTGTTGCGCGAATGAAGATACGAAATTGAGGGTTTTTTGGGGTCATTTCTGTAACCATGGAATCAAGTACGAATCAACCATTTTGTCAGAATTTGTGGATAGGTCTTACCAGCTCGTAGGAATTATACGATGAAGTATGTACATAGCTGTACAATGTTGTTCTCTATAACTAACTATAGCTGAATAATAGAAAGTCTAACAAACAAACCTGCTTTCCATGTGTATATATTGTTCGATGTATCCGCTTCGGTATTGATTCTATTGAAAGTTTTTTGGTATCATCGAGGTGACCATGTGATGTTGCTGCAATCATTAGGTACGGTTGGATGGTTCAGCTTGGTTTACTCGCATTATTCAGCTCGGTTATCGTAAGGGATTGTAATAGTCATCCTTTCTCCCGGTCTCCCTTAATGGGTTCTTGCGGGGTCGATTTGGGTTAGTTGAGTTAAAAGTACTTGAGCAGTTAGTATTTCGATTCTATTCAATTTTGGTCATGGAAGCAGTCAATCAACACCGTTATATACACAATATTAGCAGAAACTCATTCACTCACTCTACAAATTATCTGATCAGCTTTGATGAGTGTAGTGAATCTAGGAACATCCTAGATTGAGTCTATAGAGGAGCATGATCCTAACTTGATTAAACTTTGGGCCTCCATACACAATCTTCCTATCTCTTTCTATAATAAAGTGTCAACAGTGGGATTGGGTAATAGTAGGGAAGTTTGTTTCTTGTTTTGACCGACTTAATCCTCTAGCTTCTAAGGTGCTAAAAGTGTGTGTTGAAGTTAAGATTTCAGACCCCCTGTATAGGTTGATAGTGCTGTTTGTAGCATGGAAAGATAGATGCTGCCGAGTGTCCTATGACAATCTTCCTTTCCTTTGCTTCAGATGTGGCAGAATCAACCACTTTATCTCTGAGTGCTCCTTTAAAAGTGCTTCTCCTACTAAGCCAGAAAAATATGGTCCTTGGATGAGGTCTGAATTTGCTGTGTCTTTAGCTGTGATTGAAGATACTATCTTAACAGATCATTCTAGTGGTAATTTGAGAAGATTGGGTAACGAGATCCTGATAGAAAAAGAGGTGGTTGATATTCTCGAGAGCAGTGGAGTTCAGAATCCAATAGAAGAGCAGGTAAATGGGGATAAAGTAGAGGAGGCTATCTTGTCCGTGGAGATCAGTAGCAGGCCATCAAAGCATAAAGTAGGGATGCAGGAATCTGTCTCGAAGCCAAGTGTTGGGACTGGAAAGGGTATAGAACTTTTGCTATGTTCTAGTCCCCAGTCTGGTCCGATAGAGAAGTTCAAGGGGTTAGAAGATGTTAAGGAAGGGGAAATCAACAAGAATAAAGCTCCTGCTAAGCTAGTTATCACCCTTCCTAAGAGACAAGATAAGAAGAAGTCTGCTCTCTTATCTAAAATATTTGATCCCTTGGGACTGAATTTAGTTCTAAAAGATAGTGGCTTACCTTTTAAAAAGAGAACAGTGTACCAGATGGATGATTGGAAAGAGGCATTTAAAAACTTTAAAGAAGCCAAGTCTAAGAAAGCCAAGGTTTCCCTGGATGAGGAAGGGGACCTTCACCAGTCGATGGCCCAAATCATGGAAGAAGCAGATAGATTATCCCCACCCCTTGGATTTCCTAACAAGATAGTCTCTCAGATAGAAGGGGTGAACCAAAGAGAAGGGAAACAGATATTTAGTCCAGGTATAGCAGATGGTGAAAGCAAAAAAATGGACTCAAAAGAAGAGGGACTCTTCAATCAAGAAGGGTCAGAGGAGTGGTGTTCTGAAGTTGGAGAAGGCTAGGTCTAGTTCTAAGAGTTCAAAGGTTATCCCAACTAAGGCTGCCCATGCTGAGAAGCAAGGCAGCCAGGAGGAATGAATCCATTAGAAGTCTACTGTTGGGGGTTGGGTCTCCTCCTAGCAGCTATGCAGGGAGTTATGTTTAACCAGAATTCCAAGGTGGCTAACTCTCCATCCTTTGAGACCGAGAAGCAAGCAAAGACTGGATACAAAGATTTTGGGAACATCAAGAAGAATTGCCGTTGGTGGGGTAGCAGTGCTAGCAATCTGGGTGCGGGACACTGCTGAAAAAAAAGAATAAACAACGCCCCTTTAAAAACGGTTATATTGTAAATCGTTTTTTTTATAATAGGCGGGACATCTTAATAAACGCTTTGCTTAGAAAGCGTTGTTTATGTTATCGTGCCCAAAAACAAAAACAACGCTTGCTTACAAAGCGTTCTATAAGAGATACGTATAAAAAACGCTTCTTTTGAGAAGCGTTTTTTATGTCTTTGGACGCGATAACATAAAAAACGCTTTAGCTAAGAAGCGTTCTTTATGCTGATCGTAAGTAACATAAAAAACGCTTCTTAAGTGAAGCGTTCTTTATGTTACCTAAATTATACACAGTTTTCGCCCTCCCGCCCAGTCTTCTCATCAGTCTAATCGTGATTGTTCCCCTACCCACCCACTCTCTGTAAACCTCGCTCTCACTCTGTAAACCTTGCTCTCCCTCTGTAAAAAACCTCGCTCTTTCCGCTTTATCTCCTCTCAATCGAAACTAGTACCCAGAAACATCACAATATTTGCCGCCCCGGCGCCTCTTTCTCTTCCCTCCCGATAATCGATCTTCTATCTTCCGGCATTGGGGCGATGAAGGCAGGCCACATGCATGCGTAGATCGATATCGGCGCCTCTCGCTATCGGTAATTTTGCCCTCAATCTGCGAACAGATATATACATACACATATATATATATATATATATGCATGCCTATCCTTTTTTTGTCATATATATAATCTTTCGATTAGTAATTAATGTTTGCAAAATCGCACGAACAGGACATACATGCCCTGTCGCATGCACGTCGCCTCTGGATTACAAGCCCAACTATCGAAAGGAACAACATACATGCGTGCTAGATCTTTCAGCTCTATTCTTGGGCTGATGAGGTATTTTTGCAAACCAAACTTCTTAATCAGGAAAATACATGCTCTGTTTGTTTGGGGTTAAGGCGTCTGTTTGTTTGGGATTAAGGCGTGAAATATATTGTGTCTGTATTGTTTGGGAATAATTTTGCAGCAAACCAAACTGTGGCGCGCACATTTGTTGTTAACCTATGTGTGCTTGCAAACCAAACTTGTTAATTAATCAGGAACATATATACTCTGTTTGATTGGGATTAAAGGCGTGAAATAAAGTGTACGCGCGTGTGTTTGGGAATAATTTTGCATGCAGACCAATGGACTTGCTAGTTTTTACTATGTGTTGATTGTTGTTAATCAAGGGCGCATATTGTTGTACTATGTGCTGATTTTTACTTGCTGATTGTACAATTAATGGACTTGGGAATTAATGTGTAATATAATGCGTTTCGCCATTGTAACACCCCTATTTAACATATTTATAGCGGAAATAAAATACTAAAGGCGTACAGACCATCGGGTTCCAAACACCCGACACCAAACCTCACCAAATACAACTTAAAGATTATAATTGTCACGGCCTGAACCTCGAGAAAACTTAACAAAAGTAAAACAGCAATAAAACACATAAACTCTCAAAACCTAATCCCATCCCAATCACTCGTTCTCTTCGTGACCACCTGTAAAATAACTCGTACCTGCAAGATAAAACCAAGCAGCCCACCCCAAGAGGGGTGGGTCAGTTCCCTGGAATGGAACTGGTACGATCCTCCAAAAACAACTTATAATACAACTCTTAAATAAATAATAGCAGGAAAACAATCACTTAAACCACACAGAGGAAACAAGGCATTTCACAAACCACCAAATCAAGATAACAAGATAAGAATAAAGGTTAATAACAGAAAAGTAAAGTTAGTGAACATCCATTGCCTTAGTTAAACCCAATTCCTGTTAGGAGCAGAAAGACTCAGATAGTCACAAAGGACTAGGAATGACAAGATAGATCCAAGAACCAATAACTCAAGAGTGGAATAATTCAACTGGGAGAGATGACCCCCACCGCCAAGTACGTCCTTTTAGGACAGGGGATATACAGCCCCTCACTGTCTACAACGTCCCTTTTGGGACAGGGGATATACAATCCCTCACTATCTATCACGTCCCTTTTTGGGACAGGGGATATACAGCCCCTCACTGTTACCATTGAAGACGCGCGCACGTCGAAACCTCAAGAACCAGCTCATGGATGAAACGATATCCAGAGTCGAAAGAAGAATTTCCAAGATTGACCTTTTTTCCAAATTCCCACTAGATCACTAACTACCCAGAGCAATACCAAAACACTCAGTCCTACAGAGTGCAGAAGCGTAAACCCTAAGCAGTCAATGTCTAACGGGGTAACCAAATAGAAGGAACCAATACCCATGTAAGTTTCACATTCAAGGCTCAGTTAGTCACACAAGCTGAGTTAGTCACACAACCATTTCCTTTTTAGAAATTCCTCTTAAAGTCAGTTAGCGTTTTCCAAAACATTCCACAAGTCAATCAGCAAAAATATCGGAGTACGAGAAATCGTACCTGGTATGTGAAGAACAATAAGTAACTCGAATAAGTGATTCCCCAATAGTAACCTATAATTAAGGTGTTCCAAGTGTCTATTAGTTGAGGGACTTATAAACTAAACAACCTTCTTTTCTTACTGATTAATAGTTCCAGGTTACCATTATTCTCTCACAAAGATTTGGGGTTGACTTGTTAACTAAATCCTTTGTTAGGCCCATTTCGTTAGTTTGGAACGATTTAGAATTTATTCCTGAGAGTGGCCCAAACTCTCTTTGAATTGTTTAAGTGGGCTTTTGGAGTTCATAGACTTGGGCTTAGTAGGTTAGCCCAAGACCGTGTCACGTTTATGTTGTGTAATTAAACCCTTAAGTTAATAGTGACTATTTAATTACACACCGATTAAAACCTAAGGATTAACATATATATATATATATATTCTACTTATTATAACTATCACAAGGAATATTATTTCCCTCATCTATTTTAATGTATTTATATACATATATATTTATATATATCTTTATGTATTAAGATTTATCCATAACATTTTTAGGAAATTTTATTGTATTTAATTATGTTCAATAACTTTTAGGCATACCACAACCGACATATGGTTTAATAAATAAAACATTTTCCTTTATTTATTTAATATATATAAGTATACCTGTATTAGAATTTAACTAAGACATTCCCCATGTAACTTATTATATTTAAACTATCTTATTACTACAACCTTTAACTGTATTCCAAGTATGTTTCATAAAGTATTTCTTTTACTATATCTTAGGATTCTAGCTCTTATAATATTTAGTTATTATACGTGTTAATTTATTAGTTCCTTGCTTTACTCTAAGTTACTACTTTATTCCCTTTTTATATATGCGTATATATATATATATTTATTTATTCCTTAGTTTAATTAAAAAAGATTAACTCCCATATAGTATAATAAATAAAACGTAAAAATAATTAAATTCCTTGATTTACATAAGTTTCTACTTAAATAAGTATATATACATATATGTAAATAATTTCACTTCTCTTAAAAGCTAATACCAAAACATTTATAAACTTACTGTTATAAAATGTTAATTTAGTTTCCCTTATTTTCCCCAGCTTAAAAGTTAATTAACAAACCATACTTTAATTTTTGGTTACATTAAAAACCTTATATTATAAGTTATTCTTATGAAAAACTCATAAACACAATTTTTAAAACCTTTTACCATTGCCCAAAAATTCCCAAATTTAATATATAGTAACTATAACATTTTAGACATATTATAAAATTTTTATTTCATAAAAATATCTTTTTAATTTAGCCAAATAATTACAGAAAGCCCGTAACTTGCAAAAATCATAACTTACGTTTAAAAACTCCAAAACCTTATTAATTTACATCATAATAAACTAGATTTTATAAGGAATCTATGGTTAAAATTTCAAGTCAAAACACATTCGGGAAGGTCATTAACTAAATTCAACAAGTTAGAGCTAAATTCTGAAATATTATAAACTTAAAACATTCTTTAATAACCACGATCTAATGTGGACCGTCCAATTCTTTAAACCCCGATCGGACGGTCCCTGAAACCCAAGTTCTTCAGCAACTACAATTCGACCCCCGAGTACCAAATTGACGGTTTCTCCTAATCCACAGAACGAAATTGAGTGATTCTTGTTTCTATGGTTTCGAAATTAAATTCCGGTTCTAATGATACCAAATTCGCTAGCTAACATGCAGGATTCAACGGTTTTCGATTTCGGTTCGAAGTTAGGGTTTGGTTTGGGTTTCCGAATTCGAATCTCTCAAATTCACTCAATCTAATGCGTAATTGATGCAATTGAAACATGGTTTTGACCGATAATGTAATATAAATTAGCAAGGTTGAAGGAATTTGAAGGAAACTTACCAGAATTGCTCGAATCGAAGGGATTTGTTTTCGGTTTCTGGAAAAACGCCCCCTTTACAACTCGATTGAGTAGCCTACTTTGCAACACTATAATTTACAGTACAGAGGGAGTTAGAACTAGTTCTTGGGCTTAATCTAAAGAAGAAACTTAGCTCTACACAATGATAGCAAGAACTCACCCTAACTTGCACTACACAGAAAGAAATCAAAGTTGGAAGTTGCGAGTTTACCTTGCGTTTTCAGGAAAGAAAACTATGATTTTATGCTGTGACGAAACCAAAACTTTAGACACCTTGTTCTTCCAAACGGTTGAGAATTGGCTTTAGGCCATCAACATGAAAGTTTTAGAGGGATTAGAGCTCTTCAAAACGAGCTAAAGAACATGAAATGTGGCTGAGAAACGAAGAAGTTATGGCTAGACGAAGTTACCTGATTCAAAGGAAAAACTGGAAACTGCAGTTACGGTTTTGCAGGGTGGCTACTTTGATTCGATTTTCTAGTTGATTTAGGACGAGTTAGGGTTAGTGTGAGTTATGGTTGTTTAGAGGAAGTTTATGAGAAGGCAACAAAGAAGACGACACTCAAAAATTCCTTAAGATGAGAAAGTTATGAAGGTCATAAGATAGGGCAAAACCTGATTTCTGTTACCGGAAATATAGGGGATAAAAACGACTAAGTGTTGGGGCGCGTATCCCGAGGCGCGCGCTGACTCAGCAGACCATGCCACGTCAGCTTCTTTTCAAATTTTTGGCTCTAAACTTCATTTGATCATAACTTTGGCTATGATGATCCGTTTTTGACGTTCTTTTTATTGATATTCATGGTTTTCCATAACCTATTTATTGGTATAGGTTTCATGGGCTGGTTTGACCATTCTCAAAAAGTCAACCCTAGCAAGGCTTAAAAGGCTTTAGGGTTTCTAGAATTTTATATTGACTTTATGTTTCAAAACAATGTTCCAACACTTCCTAAAATCTTTATAGTATAGTTGGAGTGTTTAGAAATTTTTCCAACATTTATTGACTTATAAATCTTATTAGTAAATTCATAATACTATATAATAATATATAATAATTAGGGTTAAATAGGAGAAAACCCCTAATAAATTTCACAATTCCATATAATAATTTAATATTCATAATTCCATATAATAATTTAATATTTAATAAAAGAAATCCCCTAAATTAATTTAAATTAATTTAGGGGTATTTCAGGCATGCATACAAATATAGTATATATGGCGAAATTAATTTGGTTAGATGATTATAGGGTGTATTAATTAATGCTATATATTATATTATAGTATAACCTAGGGTGCAAATATTAGATGACTATAGGATGTATTAATTAGTTACAAAGACATAGCATTACGGCAGCTTGCCTGACGTATTCCCCTTCCCCATATTGCTTTTACCTTAACATCCACCCAGAAGTTTATCTACGTTTCTACCAATACCAACATCAAAAACTTATAAGTTCCTTCACATTCTTCTCAGATTTGTTATCCGGTCAAGCTAGGCATTCCAATTAACCCTCTAATGTTTTGGAAATCTATATGACCACCATTGGCCATATTAGAGACCTCTAGCGCTACTTACAGCTTCTTAATTTCTTGTAGTTATTATTTTAGTATCCCTTTACATTTTTTGGCTAGCGCCTATTGCCTTCGATCGTCATCAACCTATAATAAAAAAATTGAACTCGGACGGGCCCACCAACTTTATTTTCCTTCACGACCTTTCTTCTCTCCTTTTCGATTCCTTTAGTCACCTCTGACTAGTATGTATGCTGTAGAAGCTTCAGTAGACCGAGCAATCAGAACTGGACATCACTGAAACATCACAGAGAAAATCGGATAAAAAGTCAGACGAATTTGGCTGATGTAGATGGTTGCTGCCTCTGTTGAAGATGAAAGTACCGACGATCATGATGATTCTTCTACTGATACAAAAGAGACAGAAGAAGAAAAACATGGTACAAAAGAGACAGAGGCAGATACAGATGAAAGGATGAATGAGAACTCATAAACAGAGAGGTTGAAGAAATTGGCTAAATAGTTAAGTGAGGCTGCCATGAAGTAGAGTCCGGTGGCGATTAACGAATTACCGGCATACTTCATAACCTTGAATGAAGAAAACGGTTTTCTAGAATAGTGGTATCAGGAGGATAAGAGGAAACTTAGTCAATTATATGGTGGCATGGGGGACTATATGAAGATAAAGTGGTACCACATCTCCCGGTTGATGATTTTCATGACTTATGGATGGAAACGGAGGTGGAGAAGCTAGGCACTTCTCCATCTCCAGTTTCGATTGGATCTTCTTTCAGTTTTGAACATCGATAGGTCTGAGAAATCTTTAAACGCTAGGACATGACTGTCTGTAGATTGCATGTAGTCATTTGGAATACTAGTCACACTGTTGATGTGGGGTGCATCGTATCTTTTAAAAAAAAACTAGATGAAGGTCCCTTGGCAATTAAAAAGATTGAGAGATTCCCCCTAAGTATGATTCCCCCTGAGTTTGCATGTTAAGCGACTTTAACAAATGATAGCAATAAGTGATAGTTTTTATGCACAATAAGTGACTGCTTTTATGTTATACTGTAACCTTAGTAGATAACTTTCTACTATGGTTATAGTATAACATAAAAGCTGTCATTTATTGTGCATAGAAGCTGTCACTTATTGCTATCATTTGTTTCTTGATAGCAATAAGTGACAGTTTTTATGCATAATAAGTGACAACTTTTATGTTATACTGTAACCTTAGTAGATAACTTTCTACTAAGGTTATATTATAACATAAAAGCTGTCACTTATTGTGCATAGAAGCTGTCACTTATTGCTATCATTTGTTAAAGTCGCTTAACATGCAAACTCAGGGGGAATCATACTTAGGGGGAATCTCTCAATCTTTTTAATTGCCAAGAGTTTTTAATCTAGTTTTTTTTAAAAGGTATGATGCACCCCACATCAACAATGTGTGGCTAGTATTCCAATTGACTGCATGCAATCTACAAACATTCATGTCCAAGTGTTTGAAGATTCTCCGACCTATCGATGTTCAAAACTGAAAGAAGACGCGAATCCAATCCAAACTAAAGATGGAGAAGTGTCTACCTTCTCCACCTCCGTTTCCATCCATAAGTCATGAAACTCATCAACCGGACGATCTGGTACCACTTTATCTTCATATAGTCCCCCATGCCACCATATAATCGACTAAGGTCCCTCTTATCCTCCTGATACAACTACTCTAGAAAACTGTTTTCTTCATTCAAGGTCATGAAGTATGCCGGTAATTCGTTAATCGCCACCGGACTCTACTTCGTGGAAGCCTCACTTAACTATTTATCCAATTTCTTCAACCTCTCGGTTTCTGAGTTCTCATTCATCCTTTCATCTGTATCTGCCTCTGTCTCTTTTGTACCATATTTTTCTTCTTCTGTCTTTTTTGTATCAGCAGAAGAATCATCATGATCGTCGGTACTTTCATCTTGAACAGAGGTAACAACTGTCTTAGCGAATTGGAAATTTCTTCTCAGGTACGTATTATAAGTACTTTTGTGTTTGAATTGGTGATTTTAATTATTTGCGCATGTTTGGATAAGTTTAAATGGTGTACTTAATTGCTTTTATAATTCTGTTGTGCAGCTTGTTGATTTCTTCTCAATACTTATTCACAAACCGATCGATCTGAAGTTTGTCAATAAGGAGAGGGCGCACACATGTGTTTGAATACACTAAATTGATCAGAAGAACTCATGAGTCATGATCTATATATCTTTTCTTTTTTCAAATGGTTGTATTGTACGTACATGTTATGATCGAAGTACTTGAACC
Source organism: Limonium bicolor (assembly GCA_023374045.1). Classification (NCBI taxonomy): domain Eukaryota; kingdom Viridiplantae; phylum Streptophyta; class Magnoliopsida; order Caryophyllales; family Plumbaginaceae; genus Limonium; species Limonium bicolor. The sequence goes on from CM041778.1 coordinate 335,114,321, forward strand.
ATTTTTAGTATTTTGGTTAACTAGCTAGTTACAAATGTTGTAGCTGATCGATACTATATACACTTAAGCGTATGTGCGCTATATTGCAAACAAAGTACTAATGCTATTGATCTATTAATTAAAATTCTCCAGTTTGGTTGATATGGTATATTCAATACAAACAGGTTTTGAATGATTATGTGATTTTAATTTTATGTTATGCGCAGGGTAATAAATTGTATAAAAAATAAAAATATAAAAAAGGACCATATAAGAAACGGTTATATGTATAAGCGTTTCTTATACTCTCGCGCCAAATGACATAAAGAACGCTTATATTGATAAGCGTTTTTTATAAATATTCATAAAGAACGCTTATAATAAACAAGCGTTTTTTATAGTCGGACATAAAGAACGCTTCAAGGTGAAAGCGTTCTTTATGCCTCGTAGATTCCCGCCACCTTACCCACTTAAAAGAACGCTTTAGGGATAAGCGTTTTTTTAAATTAATGTATAAATAACGCTTACAACGTGTTCTTTAAGAGGCTCGACCATTTGCGTCGCTCGAATAAACTGCACTTTATAAACGTTCTATATGTCCAATTTAAGCGTTGTTTATTCCTTTTTTTCCAGCAGTGGGAGTTGCTTCCCTGCTAATTAGGAAAAAGTTTTTCAGTTGGTTTTTTGGGCTTATGATCTACAAAGATAAACAGAAGAGCAGATACAAGGGATGTGGCAGCAAGGTGGTGACCAATGATAGTCACCAAGAGAAGGTATATCAGTTTAGTCTCAAGTTCCACGACCAGAATTCTACAAGAAAGATTTCAAGCACTTCTTATGTGCAAATGGTTAGACTTTTAACAAATCTAATAGCTCTGGAGCTTATCGTCCTGATGGGTTGCCTTAGCTTGTGTTTGAAGCTATATCGATCAAGTGGAGGACATGGTGGGATTTAAAGTCTAGTGATATCCCTGCTAATCAAGTCTGTCTTGTGTTTCTTTTGACATACTAGAGTATACTCCTCAGGAGGTTAATGTGTGTCCAGTTAGGTTCCATGGTAGATCTCAATGGCGCTACTCAAAGAGCAGGGAGGATGTCTGTTTTTGGTGTAATTCAGTTTTTATTATTAGACTAGAACTAGCTGAAGAGTCTGATTGTAGTAAGGGGCTGAGATTGAGCCATCTTTTTGTCTCTTTAACTATTGGTAGCAGTAGTTTAAGAGTTGTAGATAAGTCCAGTTCCATTTAGAAGCGTGAGGATGGGGCATCAAACAATACTCTAAGAGCCCTCAGTCCTGGAGTGTAATATGTAGCTCCAGTTATGATGTCTTGTAATGTTTTTATGTATGAATGAATGGAAGACCAGTGTTTATAAAAAAAAACAGTTAGACTCTAACTATGAAGTTGAAACTATGAAGTTCAAACTATCTTAACTAAAAATGACAGAAAATTCTTCTTTCTGATTATAGGACGAAATTCTTTCTAAAATACTTGTTTATGTAAGGAAAGTGAAAGTTGAAATGATGTAAGAATTCTCTTATAGCAACCCCTTATGGTGGCCGGTTAGAGTCTATTTTTGAAATTTCCACTTCTGAACGTTGTAGTTGCTCAAAACTTAGACCTGACTTCTTTGTGAACCTTGCTAAGCCTTAAACCTTAATTTTCAGACACCTACCAAGCCATCCAACGGCTTGACATCATTCAAGCATGATTTTCATGTCGGTTGCAACTGATTGACTCTGTCAGTTCTGAAATTTTAGGATCTTAATGTCAATATTACTATATTTTGTATCTAACTTGTTGCTGACCTGACTAGGTAGTTAATCTTTAGTTTCACGGCCCAAAGGTGATTTAATAGATGTTGCCAAACGTTCCGATGGTGTTGGCCCATAAATCTCGCATCTCAAAGACTTAATCTGTTCGACAAAGTCGATTGATGCAAACTCTAAGCTCCGACTATGCAACACTTCGTGTCCATAACTTTCTTTGTTTTTCTTCAATGTAGGCTTTGGTTGTGTAGTACCCTTGAGGTTTACCTCCCGCATCGATCGGAGGGGAGAACTGAAATACCTCTAACTAATTAAACATTGAATAAAAATCTAATCATGTAAATCAAGGCATAAACATGCCTTAAAAACTGATTTAAGACAATTATGATCAACACAAAGCAAAGATTGCACCCTTTGACCAATTAGGGTAAATATATGCCCAAATGAACTCCTTAGGATTCAAATTTAATTCCTAAGCATATCAACTCATAGATGAACGTAATAAAACTTGTAACACCCCTACAGCTAATACCGTTATTACTGTACAAATACTTACCTTCGCAGCGGATATTACATACATAGCGGCGGGTGTACAATACCGTTAGTCACCCACGTGACTAACAAGGCCAGCTACACTACTACATACTATCGGTCTGTTGACTTGAATATACCGAGTACACTACACAATACATTTCTTTCCATTCCATGCTCAATTCATAATTCCAAAGACAAACTCCAAAGTCAATACTATACCGAGTCTACTACAATCCTCAAACTACCGATACATTTTGGACTTACAAATTCGTATTACAATACATAAACTGTTCCCATTACTCCATTACCCGTGCTTACATAGCAGCCCCGTCCTACACTCTCGAACGGTGGTGGCTTCGAAGTACCTGTAAATAAAAACAGTGCCCCTAGGGGCTCAGCAAATTGCTGCATATGAAATTCGCATACCCCGCGTGCTAACCGGGGTACGCCGACTACTTTTGGTCGGATACACATGGAGTTCGTTTTACATGCATACATACATACATACTAATACTATGACAATACACGAATCAATACTTACATTCTTATACAAGGTCCAATACTTACTAGGGAAGACAATTCGTCAGTCAACCGTTCATGTTAGTTATTCGTTCATCCGGTTTAATCGGGTGCCCTCTTTCTCCTTGCTCGGGTTCATAAGCTTACACAACTCATGTTCTTACTTACTTGTTGCTTCACTCATACTTCACTTGCTACCTTACTCATTATCTTACTCGTGCTTTACTCAATACTCTCTACTTTACCAAAACTTACTCCATACTCAATACTCATCACTTACTCATACGTACTCAGTACTCCATACTCATTACCTTACTTGTACTCGCTCATTACTTGGTACTCATTACATACTCGTACTTGCTCCTTACTCAATACTCATTACTTTACTCATACGTACACATTACTCAATACTCATTACTCCTGGCCTCCGGGCGGAGTCATACACAAGACTCGCCACCGGGCCTACAAATACAACGGGGCTATACACTTAGCTCCTTCAATACTCTTTGTTCGTTTTTACCGGACTACTCAAATTCCCAACACTCCTCTCTCGGAGTATCTTACAATCTCATGGATTAGCCTAGAAGTATCTCTCTCGATACCCTCCACTAGCTAGGGAATTACCTACGTCTAGTATTCTCAGATTTAAGGGTTTCCCCAATGTATCGAATACTCTAATGTTCGGGACATTACTTACATTAGTCGGGTCCTCTCATTGTGGGTCGACTAGTTTTTCTAAGGGGTTCGAAGATCCCTCACCATTCCTTTACTACTCTTATGGTTCATGTCTTGCACCATCATCAATTCCTCTAATAGAGGTTACTTTATGTACTTCCACTATTTATTTTTTTGTGGATTGTTCATTTCGGTTCTCTTACCGTTATCGGGAAGTTACTAGTCCCGTACACTCTCTCACATTCTAGTGAGTTCATTGGTTTGCGTTATCATTTCTTGGTTCGTTAGTTTAGTGCGTTTCTACGTTTTCGTTAATTCACAACATGACTCTTACTACGAGTCACTAAACAACAAGACTCATTTATGAGTCGGTCTACACACTAAGTTAAGCCACACAATCATTCAAGAGGGGTTAGCTCAAACATCATACAACAAGACATACAATGAAAGACAATAAACCATTTTCATGCTTTAAGCTTGATTATCCGGCATACAACACACAAATCAACGTAGCTCGGTTAGCATATGGGGCATGAGAAAATCATACCTTTCACCGGGGTTAGCTTTACCGTGTGTTCCCTTGTTCTTTGATTCACACTTGTTCCACTGATAATATTTCAAACATTATTATTAATACTATGTTCATACGGTACGTAAATAATTACTATTCCCGTACTTACCCCGTTGTCCCGTTATGCTTAGTTTTACTTATGTCAAATTATGTTCTTACTTCTCACTCACTTCCTACACTTGCTTACACTTATTAGGACCTTTACATACCACCAAACAAGGCCTTAACAAATTCTAAAACCATTACCAATCAACCCCCCATGATTTAAACCCTAAAAACCACTTTTGGCAACATTTTGGGGGTGGTCCGGGACTTGGTCCGGACCCAAGGTCCCGGACCATTCAACAAAATAACTCTCGGCCTGTTTTTACTATTGGTCGGGATTGGTATGGACCTAGGTCCTGGGACTTGGGTCCTGGACCTAGGTTCTACTCTCGACATGATTTTTGATGCGGTCCGGGACTTGGTACATATCCTAGGTCCCGGACCCTGCTAAAAACTACTACTTAGTTGATTTTTCAACCCCAAATCAACCCTTAATCCACCTCCAATCATTCCATAATCTTCCCACATGTTTTGTACATGTTTGAACACCTTAAAACACTCCTTAAACTCCTTAAATCCTTGGTCCAATCCTTACTCAACTTCTTGCTCAATTTCTACAAATTTCCATTCTCCTTTTTACATTTTGCACACTTGTGCATTCCTACACTTCTCTTTGCATTTTGCACTTTGTCCTAACTCCATTTTACCATCCCAATTCATTCCTAAACAAATGCATTATCTATACCCAAGTCCAACCTTCTTTTTCCTAAATCTTGCACACTAGTTTTTTCCTAGTTTTTCCAATGCATTTCAACACTTCTTGATATAGATTTTTACACTCTTTATTCTCATCCTCCAACTACCATTCCATGGTTACTAAACATCTCTACTTAACTCAATACACACCTTGGTTCTCCCATTCACCAAGTCATCCAAAAATGCTTATTTTCTACTAAAATTTTGCCATAACCTCCCCATAAATCTTACATCCTCAACTTCATCAATTCTCACTAATTTTCATTCCTAATCTAGCCACACCCACAAGGGGTCCTACCAGCACTCAAAGCAATCATAATTTACCAAAATATTCTCAAACAACAATACCAATACATGATAAGTGTCCAAATGAGCATGTTTTATAGGTGTATTTCATATATAAATTAGCACTTTTCTTGCTCATTTCTCCACTTCGGTTGTTTTTCCTCTAGTTTATGTTTTATTGTTTATCTCACAAATTTATTGGTTTAACATGAGGAAAACCAAGCTGGGAGTAAAGTAGACGAAGAGACGAACGCATAGACGCAAACGACTCGAAAAACGGAGTCCAAACAAAGAATCTAGAGCCAGTCAAAGTTTGAAGAAATTAAGTCGACCACAAGCTACAACCGCCTGTTATGGGGCGGACGTGAGGCGGACATCAAGGCTTGCAACCGCCTGTTATGGGGCGGACGTGAGGCGGACATCAAGGCTTGCAACCGCCTGTTATGGGGCGGACGTGAGGCGGACATCAAGGCTTGCAACCGCTTGTTATGGGGCGGACGTGAGGCGGACACCAACATTTACAACCGCCTGTTATCAGGCGGACATGGAAGCGGACAGCATGCGGACGTGACTAAAATTCAGCGCGCCAGTTTTCTTCTTCGCCCGTCGACTTCCTTCTTCGCCTGTCGACTTGCTTCTTGCCCGTCGACTTACTTCTGCAAGTTATCCATCTACTCCGCACCACCTATCTTAAATTCTATCACACGTCTTCAGTTTGTCCCCTGCAATTAATGAGCATTCAATGCTCTTCTGCAGTCGTTCTTCTTCTTCCTCTCCTCTATAAAAAGCCACTACTACTTCAAATCAAATACATACGTTCTACCCCCAAACTCAACACTCAAAATCTCTCATTTCACTTACAAAAATCCTACGTATGCTCCCACTCTTCTTCCCCTTCATTTTCTCCATTCACCATCCACGCATCTCATATTGTTATTACGTCCAACCTATGTCTGACTTATTACCAGTTAATATGTCAGGCTAAGGAGGATTTACTCCGGGTGAGGGTTTAATTATGGTTTGTTAGCTGTGTAATATATTTCTACCGGTTAAAATAAATTCAGTTTGTTACGATTAAAGTTTTGTTTCTCTCCCTTTTTAATAAATTTCATCGATTTATTAAAAAGCCTTACTAAGTCTGTTTTTAATTTCATCGGTTAGAAACAGATGGGTTAATTAAGCCGTAAAACTGTAAGAACTTATTTTCATCGTTTAAGTTAATACATGTTGCAAGAATAAAATTCCTCACACTCCTCTGCCGTTTACACGCTTTTTGCTTGAGTTTTCATCGGACCTTGCATTACAGGTAAACGAGTTCTTATGAGTTTTCATCGGACCTTAAGAAAATTACAGGAATCTTGCCAAACTATTTTATTAAACCGGTAGAGATAACACAATTAATCAGATCATATTAACCTGAACCCGAAGTTCCGTTTAATTCATCTTCACTTCACTAAATTAATCTGTTATTTACTTTCCAGAAACAAGTCAATTAATCCCCCCTCTTGTGACACGCTTAGGTACTACTTATTTCACTATAAGTCCCACGGTTCGATAATCCGGTCGCTTACACTTTTCTATACTACCACGACCGGGATTTGTTTGCAGCCCGACGTTTAATTTGAGTTTTAATTTCTTTTCTTTTAATTTTACACCAGTTTAACCACTCACGATACAACGTCTGCAATACACATAATCAAATTCCTTGGCTCTAAGGCCTTCAATCCAAACATCAATTCACAAATACTTTCAAACTTCCACCAACTACATTCCTAGTACAAAATTTTGGGTTCATTCATTAATTTACCCATTCCCATCATTCTAATGCATTAAAATTAGCACTGAGAAGGATTTCTTACCTTAAGCTCATAAATTCTTCTTTTCTTTTCTATTCTAATCTCTTCCTTCTCTATCTCTTGCTCAAAATCGGCCAAATGAGGAATGGAGTTTTCAAACTCCATCCCAACACCTAAATTACACAAAAAGGATATAATTACACTTCTAAGCCTTTGGAATAACATTAATCCAATGAAAGACTAAAATTACCATAAGTTAGGGTTTACCTTTGGAGTTTTTAAAGAGGGGTTTTAACCCTTGATTTAAGAAGGTGATCCCACCACCATTGGAAGGTTGGAATAATGCTCAAAAGAGAGAGAAAAATAGAGCTCCATTAGAGGCTAAAATCGGCCACACTAAGAAATGGAGGAGAGATGAGTTTTTCATGGAAATTTTTACCTTAATGGAGAGAGGAGACTCCAAGCTTGATTTGGTACCATTTTCTCTACAAATGGGCAAAACCCATGGCGATGAAATTCCTCATTTTTGGATTTTGAAAAGAGAGAATGACGAGGAGATGAAGAATATGTACTTTTTTTTTTGTGATTGGAGCTTTAATAAAGCTAGAGCATGCAAGAGAAGAGGAGAAGCCATTGTTGGCTGCTGAAGAGCTTCAAAATCGCCTGGAAAGAAGGGAGGAGGAGAGCTCACGGTGGGGAATGCAGCAAGGGAAGGAGAGATATTAGAGACAGTGAGTGGTGAGAGAGTATTTTTTTACTTTATGTACTTTTCTACTTTTTGCTTTTTGATTTCTTTATTAGCTAGCTAGTCATGTGTGAGGGGGCTTTTTACATTAGTAAAAACCGGCCCACTAATATATACACACTGGAGCGTTTTTCATCTTTTACAGAAAACACTCGTTAATTTACCCAGTTTTAGCACTATTCACTAACCAGGCCCGTTTTCCAGAATTTTCTTGTTTCTTTAATTTTATTGGTTATTAATCTTCCATTAATGCTTAATTATAGTTATTTAATGAACTATAATTGTTACGGATTCATTTGACCACTCAAGGTCATGTTTTCGGGTTTTCCCGAAAAACGTGCGCTAAAGCTTTATTAGTGTTTTAACACATTATTTGGATCCGTTTTCTTGGGAATCATTCCCGTATACTAATTAGGCATGAATAAGCCTTAGGAATCCACATAATACTCTAACCGAGGTCTCGTACCTCCTATGGTTATATAACACTTATTTTAGCGTTTTCTCATTTCTTTTGGATTCATTTCCTTTACAAAAATTACTTAGGCACTATTTGGACCTTAAATACCATATTAGAATAATTAAATTACCATATTTAAGTTCACGGTATTTCAATCTACCCCCCTTAAAGAACTTTGCCCTCAAAGTTGGTGAATCCAATATTGTTACTCGTATAAGTACTCTATGTTAAGGTTCTGGCCTCTACATATAACTTGTCAGACTCCAAATGTCTGACTCAATGTATACTACACATCCAAACAGGATGTCACTGCATGCATAGAAATAAAAATATCCATTACAAGCTCTCCATGGGGTTCGTCCGCAGATAAATGAGGTACCATCCTCTCCCATGTCGAGCGATCCCTCAGGTACCGGTCACGTTTGAACACTTACGCTTTCTGGTTCACGGCTGTCATGACTAATGGCACTTACGCTTTCTGGCCACGGTCCTTTGGTTCTGATCAAATTCATTTGCATATATAGAGATCCTCAGACACTTACTTATACTTACTTACTCATACTTACTTTGGGACTACGCTGCCCCAGTGCCCTTGGAAAAATACAAAACACACACTGTCACCGCACCCAACCGGCCACTTAGGACCGCCGCACAAACGGTGTAGTGGTTTCAAAACTAATCAACACTTCCACTGACTCAAAACTAGCTTCACCTCCATGGTTTCAACCGGATACCCGTGCCTAGTCATGGAAGATCCACTAGCGCCCGTGGGAGCGGTTTCAAAACCGATCCTCATTCTCAAGTTTGAAGAAAACATTGTACCAAATTAGTTTTGGGAATTCATTTTGAAAACTTGCATACATCTCCCAAATCCCATTTATGACGATTATACCTATCACTAGTGTTATTACTGTGACCACTTAAAGGGAGCTTCAAGAGTGTTTCAACCCCAATGTGATCAGCATTGGTGTTGAACTATCCTTCCACCCCAATTTGGTGTTTAGTTTCCCTTGATCGCTAGCAAATCAAGTTCCACCTCCCACCTCCATTCAAACAGACAAATCGTCAAACATTGTTTCGTTTTCTATCTTTTTAATCTTGCTAGTCATAATCACACACATACATTTTCCAATTTATAGAATTCACTTGCTCACTTACTAATCGTCTCATCAATTACTACTACATCATCTCCTACTACTATACTGAAGAAGTTCAAAGGTATAATATCCAATTAATTTTCTATCCTCCAATTTATACTCATAAAATACATCGGTTTCATACCGATTTATACTCATTACATACATCGTTTTCATACCGATTTATACTCATTACATACATCGGTTTCATACCGATTTATACTCCTCAAGTCTCCCATACGTACTCATTCCTCATGCTATTACCAATCGGGGTTCTCATTCCCCTGGAGTTTCTCTACTCCTTTTTCTATTCTTACTTCTCAAATAACCATAATTACACGATGAGTGGATACAAATGTTTATGTAACATAAGTATCAATCATCAAAACAAACTCTTTTACGCTATGCGCATTGTAGTTTACGCACCTATCACGTAAAACATACATTTCGCGGTTTTCGCTCTACCCCCCTTAAAAGGGATTACGCCCACGTAATCTACCATGTGTCAACATTGGACATTGGTCGAAGGCATTCAGCCGTCATGGAGTGGTTTATCTTCCATGCGGTCTATTATACAATGTTCCTTGATTAAAGGGTCTTAACCGTGTTACCGGTTAGTCCCTGCATCAAGAATTTTCATCGGAGTTTATCTAACTCCTAACCGGGTTCGGTTCTAGCCTTAGAGGCTTCAAGGCATTGATGATTGACCTTTTATTTACTAGATGTATTTTACTTAGAATTCTGGGCCCACTAGCTTCTGCTATGCGACCCTGATAACTTGGGTTATTCGCCCTTCTCGTTATCCTTAACGTGCTACACATCACCTTTTTATCCCTCTTATTGTGGGAATAAGGTTTATTCCATCAAGCTTGGTATTTCCTTTACCGTGCGTGAACTCAACGAGTTTTAGATTTATAACCAGCTCTCTGGCAATCTATATACATACTGTTGTATTTTGTAGTGATCATTCACTTGGTTCCTCCGACTTATTGTCGGTTGAGGTTGAGCCACTACTTAGTTGTAGTGCTTCCTCTGTTGTCAGTAGCTTCTGAATTATGCCAGTTTCTCTGGTTCAGTATGAGTGTTCTTTACTTGTATGACCTTGCATTTTCTATGCGTCGGTCCTAGTGACTTTTATAAGTATCCTTTCACTTTTATTCCAATGGAATTCACATCTTGTGATTGTTGGTGTGTTTCACACTCTTCGTGCTTCCTTGGCCTTAGGCCGCACGGTTATTTCAAAGCTTCCGCTTAACTGGCTTATGCCATGTTCGTTGGTGAAAGGAAGGATTACCCCGATTTACATTTTCCATATCCCTAGCTATCCCACTAGATCATTAACTGCACAAGTGCAATACCAAAACACTCAGTCCTACAGAGTGAAGAGGCGTAAACCCTTTATAGTAAATCTCTCATGTGATCGCTATAGGAATGAATATTACTTCTTCGTGTGGTGCTTCGTCATTTGGTGCAGACTCCTGACTTGTTGCCCGGTCTGTCTGCCATCTCGTATTTAACAACTCCATAGCATTGGGTGATTATTCACATACCTTGGTCACCTACTGCACACCATGTTCTCACTGATTCTACAGTATTGGTTTACATGGCATCCGCTGTTGCTAGCTTCAACTCATGCGTTTCCACCATTTGTACCATGGTTCAGCGTTTATACTTTTGAGCTCTTTGAGCGTTATTTACTTGTACTTTACGTCCCCACATGCCGTGTTCCTTTTGATCCGGTTACTCCTTGGCTGTCAACAATTGCTATTGAGGCTTATCTTACATTGCTTGGAAATAATTGTATGCTTAAGCTCCACTACATTAGTAGTTCTGAAAGGGATATATTTTCAGACATTTATTGATGGTATCCTCTTCTTGGGATCCATGTGTTCACCGCCCTCGCGGTTTCGCATTTATGAGGGGTATCCTTATTCATTGGTTATTAACCTTTTATTGGTGTCGTCCTTGACCACATTCCATATGGTTCACAATGGGTTTTGCAACCGTTGGGTTGTGTATGGTAATAGTTTCATGGCCTACTAGCCATATTGCCTAGAGCTCTGCTCATCATAGGCTGCTCCCAAGTGGTTACTTCTCCGTAAGCCATCTCTGGGTTTGGAGGTGATACTGGGCTCCATGGTAAGATCGTCGCATCACGCTTCCGTTTGTTGGAGACCACTTTTGTATCTTGGTATTGATCGATACCATTTATTAATTTGGGGTATCCCCTGTCAAGTGGGATCCCTTCGGTGTTCTAACTGGATGTTCGTTCCGATTGTGGTGTTCTTATCACGACATTTCGTTCAACTATGTTGACTTGATACCCTTTATGGATTGTTCCTAGGTATTATTGATTATACAGTAGCATCTAGTTGACATTTATGAGTATGTCCAGTTTGTTATCCTACCTTGCGGTTCTGGATCTGAGTTATTCGTTGAGGGTTATAACGTCTCCCGTTCTAAGGGTAGACCATGGGTACTTCTCTTATATTTTTAAACGGTTTGGTATTTTCTTTAGTGGTGAATGATATCCTCCGATACCTTATATGATCACCCTGTGTGTTTGTGGTAGTTGTCCCGGGAATTCCCATCCCGTTCCTTGATCACTGATGTGTTAATGTTAGGCGTTTGCCTTACAGTGTTTAGACTGGATATTCCTTCCAGTTATCATGCTTTACTTTAATATCTTCGAGACATATCCAATGTCTTTATTCAGTTGTTAGTGCTTCTCGTACTTGTAACTCTTAATCATCCTTCTGGAGTGAGTTCTTGACTCCTTTAGCATGTAAGCTTATCTGAGTTCCCTTTTGCTCGTTTGAGGTATCCAACTGTTATGTTTTGAATTTACTTATGGTCCATAGAATGGAGTTGACTACTTCCCGTGTTTCGCACACTACATGTATACATACGTGGGGTACCTTGTTGGTACTGCAGACGTTATAAAGTGAGTGGTTAGAACTCGTGTAATTAACAAAAAAGAAAAGAAATTAAAACTCAAAATAAACGTCGGGCTGCAAACAAATCCCGGTCGTGGTAGTATAGTAAAAATGTAAGCGACCGGATGTCGAACCGTGGGACTAATGTGCATATAATAGTACCTAAGCGTGTCACAAAAAGGGGGGATTAATTGACTTGTTTTTATAAATAAAAAGGAAAGATTAAATAAACTAAGTTAACAAATAAACTAAACGGGACTCTGGTTCATGTTAATATAATATCTGCTCTTTCATGCTAGGTCTACTGGTTTAATTATAATAGTTTGACAAGATCCTGTTTTTATTCTTAAGGACTAAATCATAGCCTCATAAGAACTCGTTCCAGTTGTGCAAGGTCCGATGAAAACTCAAGCACCCACTGGTGGACGGCAGAGGAGTATGAGGATTTTATTCTTGCATCTGAAAATACTAACTTATTAAATCATAATAAGCTTTCTCCAGATTTACGGCTTAATTAACCTATCTATTTATCACCTGGTCTGATCAAAATAGACTTAGTAAAGCAATTTAATAAACTCATGACATTTATTAAAAAGATGCGAGGAAACCTTTAAGCGTAACAAACTTCATTAAAATTAAAACCAGTAAAACATATTGCATAATTAATACAGATACATAATAATTATTCCCAGAGCATACGTAAACTAGCCTAACATATTAAATAGTTTGATCTTCTATTTAAATACGTGAGACTAGAGGTGAGAATAATGAGATGTAAAGAAAACAAATGAAGAAGCGGAAGGTTAGAAATGAAATGAACGAGTGAGTGAAAGTGTAGTGGTACGAAGATGGATTGATGGTGTGAATTGGAACTCCAGGAGGAACCACGGACGGAACCTCTGGAAGGACACTGGAGAAGGTAAATGGAGCGTGGTATTTATAGAGGAAGGAGAACAGGCAGAGTTGGAGCTCATTGATTGCAGCTCATTGATTGCAGGGGACAAGACAAACGCGTGAGTGATTTCTGGTAGGCGCCGACTGCTAATGGATATGGCGGAATCAAGTTGCAGACCGAGTGGGCGAAGAAGATAACCCGTCGCGTCAATTTACAGATCTGGACATTTACACGCGTCCGCGTATATGTCCGCTTTTTATATGAGGCGGTTCCTCACTACGTCCGCATGGCTTGCCGCTCAATAAGGGGCGGTTCTCTCCTCTCCTCTCACGTCCGCTCAATAAGGGGCGGTTCTCTGTTTCTTGTCCGCCTAAAATGAGGCGGTTCCTCTTAGTGATGTCCGCCTATATTGAGGCGGTTGCCTCTTAGTGTTGTCCGCATGTTATGGGGCGGTTGCCCCTCTGATGCGTGCTTCACGCGTGACCTCTCTTTTAATCCTTTTAATATATGTCTTTGTTTGTCATTTTTCCTACATTTTAACACATATAATACATCAGTTAATATAACAACATAATTATAGGAAAAACCCAAGATAAGTGAGAAACATTACTAAAAATGCTACGATTTATAAGGTGATTAAACCTTAATAAGTCTATATGTTTTGCACTTATCAGGTACGTTACCACTTACCTGACTATTTGTCGGGCCCGCAAGCTCCTTCGGAGTGCGGTCGTCCCATATCCCGTATTTGGGTACACTCATAGTGCTCGTCACATGCCTAGGTGAAGTATTCTATTGTCAACTCCTCTTGTATCATTCTATGATACTCACCGTAATTCCTTTGGTTTGGTTTTAAAAATCCAAGGTTTAAAAGAAGGGTTTGTGGTTTTGAAAGAAAATTTTTAGACTTTGAAATAACAGTTCGGTGTTAAAAGAAATTCTTCATGGTGTTGCCATGTCTGAGGTCTTGACCAAGTCCAGCTTCTCGCTGACTGGTACGTTCTTAATACAATGGTCAGGCCATTAGGCCTTTTCAAGGTTTCATTGTTTCAAATTCTTAGGATTAATGATCTTATATTTACTTTAATCCTCATGGTAGTACTTTAGTAGGTACCTGTTGGTCATTAGAAGTCTTCCAACTGTCTTGCCCCTGCTGCACTTGCCCTGGGCAAGTGCGCGGGTAGGTTGTTTTTCGGTTAACGCATACCGGTTACGGTATCGTTTCCATCCATATTTGGTGGTCTTATTAGATCTTCCATTGATCTTTTTGATCAATCTCTTGAGTCGTTGCTCAGTGTTCTTGACATGGTTATTGTCAATCCGGGTGTCTCACACCTTCACTGTGGTTAACGAGACTTGTCTTATCCTTAGGAACCACGTTGTAGTCCTATAGGTGTATGTTTTATGAATACTTTCATAGTTATCTGAACCATGTTGTTCGGTTATTATGGCCTTCTGGCTTGTTGGTTTGGTATTAATCCAACCTCGACTAATCCCTTAGTCGGTTTGTATATCGTTATTGGTATTATCAAACATTACAGTCCGTAGACTCTCTTGTCTCGAGCTTGTTAATCTGTCTTTTTCGCTCCACTGCACGGTTGTGCTCCCCTTCTCGCCGGCTGCGCATGGTTTTTGCGACTGCGAAGCATCTCGCCCCATGGTGCCATAAATTTCATTATCCTTTATTTCGGATCTTCAATCTCCTGGCATTAAGTGCGGTCATTGGCATTTAACGGGAACCGTCTTCGGGACTTCCAGTTCTTGGACTCTTTCGTATGACAGGTTCTTTTCCTAATAAGGTTTACTTTTGCAACTGCCAGATCGGGTTTTACCCGAGTGTGAGAGGTCTTTCCATCTCTCTGGCGTTCTTCTCCCAACTTAATACCGTGGGTTACGGAGGGCGGGTATGGTTGTTGTAGGTTTCCGGTTCGTACAGAAGTTCCTATCTAGCGTACCTCTCACGCTAACACTCAACCCTTAGCCCTAAGTCTAATTCCTAACTCGGTATTTTCCTAAACTCCGGTATTTCATCCATCAGAGCGATACTTCACTCTGATACCACTTTTTGTAACACCCCTACCGCTAATACCGTCATTACTGTACAAATACTTACCTTCGCAGCGGATATTACATACACAATGGTGGGTGTACAATGCCGTTAGTCACCCACGTGACTAACAAGGCCAGCTACACTACTACATACTATCGGTCTGATGACTTGAACATACCGAGTACACTACACAAACATTTATTTCCATTCCTTGCTCAATTCATAATTCCAAATACAAACTCCAATGTCAATACTATACCGAGTCTACTACAATCCTCAAACTACTGATGCATTTTGGACTTACAAATTCGTATTATAATACGTAAATAGTTCCCATTACTCCACTACCCGTGCTTACATAGCAGCCCCGTCCTACACTCTCGAACGGTGGTGGCTTCGAAGTACCTGTAAATAAAAACAGTGCCCCTAGGGGCTCAGCAAATTGCTGCATATGAAATTCGCATACCCCGCGTGCTAACCGGGGTACGCCGACTACTTTTGGTCGGATACACATGGAGTTCGTTTTACATGCATACATACATACTAATACTATGACAATACAAGAATCAATACTTACATTCTTATACAAGGTCCAATACTTACTAGGGAAGAAAATTCGTCAATCAACCGTTCATGTTAGTTATTCGTTCATCCGGTTTAATCGGGTGCTTTCTTTCTCCTCGCTCAGGTTCATAAGCTTACACAACTCATGTTCTTACTTACTTGTTGCTTCACTCAAACTTCACTTGCTACCTTACTCATTATCTTACTCGTGCTTTACTCAATACTCTCTACTTTACCAAAACTTACTCCTTACTCCTTACTAAATACTCATCACTTACTCACACGTACTCAGTACTCCATAATCATTACCTTACTTGTACTCGCTCATTACTTGGTACTCATTACATACTCGTACTTGCTCCTTACTCAATACTCATTACTTTACTCATACATACGCATTACTCAATACTCATTACTCCTGGCCTCCGGGCAGAGTCATACACAAGACCCGCCACCGGGCCTACAAATACAACGGGGCTATACACTTAGCTCCTTCAATACTCATTTGTCTGTTTTTACCGGACTACTCAAATTCCCAACACTCCTCTCTCTGAGTATCTTAAAATCTCATGGATTATCCTAGATGTATCTCTCTCGATACCCTCCACTAGCTAGGGAATTACCAACGTCTAGTATTCTCAGATTTAAGGGTTTCCCCAACTTATCGAATACTCTCATGTTCAGGACATTACTTACATTAGTCGGGTCCTCTCATTGTGGGTCGACTAGTTTTTCTAAGGGGTACGGAGATCCCTCACCATTCCTTTACTACTCTCATGGTTCATGTCTTGCACCATCATCAATTCCTCTGATAGAGGTTACTTTATGTACTTCCAGTATTTATTATTTTGTGGATTGTTCATTTCGGCTCTCTTACCGTTTTCGGGAAGTTACTAGTCCCGTACACTCTCTCACATTCTAGTGATTTCATTGGTTTGCGTTATCATTTCTTGGTTCGTTAGTTTAGTGCGTTTCTACCTTTCCGTTAATTCACAACATGACTCTTACTACGAGTCACTAAACAACAGGACTCATTTATGAGTCCGTCTACACACTAAGTTAAGCCACACAATCATTGAAGAGGTGAAATACCCCGAACTTAATTAGGGTGATTAAATTACTCTAATACGATATAGAGGTCCTGTTAGTGCCTAAGTAATTTTGGTAAAGAGAATAAATCCAAAAGAAACAAGAAAACGCTTAAAAAGTGAAAAACGCTAAATTGAGCGTTAAGTAACCCTAGGAGAAATACAACCTTAAAAAGGGTATTGGATGAATTTTAAAGGCTTAATAAGGCCTAAATAATATATGGGAACAATTCCCAAAGAAAACGAATCCATAAAACGAATTAAAACGCTAATAAAGCTTTAGCGCACGTTTTTCGAGAAATCCCGAAAACGTGACTTTGAGTGGTCAAATGAACCCATAAAAATTATAGTTCATTAACTAAATATAAATAAACATTAATGGAAGCTTAAGAGCCATTAAAAATAAAGAAACGAGAAAATTCTAGAAAACGGGCCCGGTTAGTGAATAGTGCTAAACCGGGTAAGTTAACCAGCGTTTTCTGTAAAAGACAAAAAACGCTCCAGCTCATATGTATAGGTGGGACCATTTTAAAAAATTATAAACCAGCTCACTCACACTGTAACACCCCCAATTTCCTACCATTTTCATTACTTAGATTACACTTAACTGTCACAGCGGAAGACTACTTATCTCAGGGGTGTTACCGCCATATCCACACCGAAAGTGGATGCTAAGGCTACTCACTTGATTACTACACCACTTACAAGATTAAGTAACTTAAGGAAGTCATTAAACATAATTTACAATATGTTACATAAAGTCCTTCCAAAGATGTCACGCCATCATCTCATAATATCACTCCACCATTGAATCATACTTCTCATGAATATATGTTTCCTCCCCTCCTTAAATAATATTACCCCTGAAACTTTATAATTAACCTCAACCAAAAGATGTGGGTGTTGTTTCCTCATTTTACCCTCTAGATCCCAAGTGGCTTCTTCAACATCATGCTTCTGACGCGCCACTCTGATTCCTACCCATGCTAAGAGATAAAATCCTTTAGGGTTTCAAGCTGGCCCATTTTTGGCCTCCCTTCATGTGTAGTCACCATTCTACACACATACATGTTAGTCACAAGATCATAAACAATCAAGCATTCATACACAAGCATTCACACATAAATATTCAGACAATGATCACCTATCTGTTCCTCGATCTATAACCTATTGCTCTGATACCAATCTGTAACACCCCGATTTTCACACCCAAAATTTTCTCTATATTTTACATGAATACTGCAGCGGAAGTCTTACTAAACCGGAGTGCTACCGCCACATCCACACCAACTGTGGATGCTAAGGCTACTCACCTACTCATTACAAAACATATGACTGTATACAAAGTTTAAATTTTTCATAATTGTTTTACACAACTCATCAGCATTATACATGATATCCAACTTCTAAAACTCTATGTGATCATTCCCCGCGTCCCATACTTTATGCTCAAAAAATCCAAGTAGAGAATACATCTTCACCTTAATCTGTGGCCAACAAACAATCACACAAAGGGGCCACATGGCACAAACCAGAAAACATCAGCGAAGCTGAGTAAATCTTCCTTCAACTTGTAAAATACATTTGAATAAATCCTTTGATACAATATAAGAACACACAATAATTCACACACAACATTTCATCCAGAACCACCACAACTGATTCATCAGAATCACCACAATTAATTCATCAGTATAACCCTAATTTACCTTTCACAGTCCACCTGTTACAAGAACAATGATATTAATCACATTCACAATAATTTCACAAAGTTATAATTCCATCTGTTACAAAAACAATGATATAAATCATAATCACTGTAATACCACCAAAGATATAATTCCACTTGTTCCACCAAAGTTATAGTTCCACTTGTTCCACCTTGTGACATGGATTATATATAACAGTTTCCACCAAAATAGTTCCAACAATCCTCAGGTACCGGTCTTTCGACAAAGAGTTCCAAACTCTCGGTCCCTTGGACAAATACCACCTCACCTTATGTCCTTAAGTTTGCACACCCCCTAGGGTAGATAACTCCTAGAGTAGATCATAAAGCTTAGCCCACAATTCATTGGTAGTGGGAAAAATAATCAGTAATCGGCCAAATTGGCTCACCAGTATCCATGATCACATGTTCCATAATCATCACAAGTTTCCAAGTAAATTAGTCACCTTTACAATGATATTAACATATCAAATTACACACCAAAACATCAGTAACATTCGTCCACCACCACAAGAGCAATAAACAAGCTCATTTCCATACTTAACATACTTATATTTAATGCCTGAACAATACAAACTTTAAGTCAAACCAAGTTGAATTTGAATTCCACCTTCATATAAGTTCAATAATATTTTCTTAGGGTCATTTACCCATGAAATAATGAGTTCATACACTCAGTTTCACACACAAAGTCTCAATAGACATAAATAAGCCTTAAATCACCTTTTTCACTTATAACTTGTCAAATATTGCACTAAAGGCCTACCCATGAGCTTTGGATAGCTCTTACTAATGTTTATTCACCATTGTAAGCACAAATATACGTTCCCCACTCAAGAAGAACTTTCATAACCATTTCTTCCAAGAAAAATTACCAGAAAAGCCCTGAAACCATCTTTAGCCATTTTTCTTGTTTAAGGAGTTCTATAAATGATTTTCCAAAAATTCATTCACTAATATGTCTTAAAAGATCTTAGTTAACACCTATCAAAATTTTATGGAAAAACTCTAAACCGTTTGAACACTAAGGCCTTAAAACACATTTTTGAGCAAAAATTCGGCACTTACAACAAACAAGTGTTGAACATAGGATTTACCTGGTTTCCTTAAGCCATTTTCCCTTAAATTTACTTCACTAACACCTTGGAAACTAGGGACCACGAGCTCCTTCAGTAGAACCCACCACCTTGGTCACTTTCCTTCACTTTCCTTTAGTTTCCTTCAAGTTTCCTCTTCTTTCTTTGCTCTCTTTTGGCTAATTAAGTGTGCTCACCTTTTTGCTCTCATTACCCATGTTTTATGGGGTTAAAATAATGCTAGATACACTGTAACACCCCCAAACACTGGCCTAGGAGTTAGGGGTATTACACGCCGCGTATTATTACATAATAACGCAAGGCTCTAATAAAAGAACTTAAACAGATAATCAAACAAGGCCCAAAACGAATACTAAAATAAAGGTATATCAAAGAGATGTTTAAACATCCCAAAAGTCATTACAGAACCCACCAGACGAATATCAAAAGCGGAAGCTAACTGAAGAGGCCCAAAGGCTCAAAGTCAAATACAAATGTCTCAAAATAATTCAAATAACGAAACAACTAAGCTCCAGAGCTGAGCAAGTGACCTTCGCCGATCAATCTGCAATGTTATATAGAGTAAGGGAATGAGCAAACAACTATGCCCAGTAGATGACCAACTTCATCAACCAGCATACTCAAAACATTTTAAGAAAATTAACAAAACAGAAGGAGTCGCAAGGAGTCCATAATCATGTCAGAAAATAGAAGCAGAAGTCCACTCAATAAAGGACCAAACAGAGTCAGAAGCAGACGGAATCAGAAAACAGAGCGGGACACTAGTTGATCACGACATACAGACAGAACGAGCAACCAGCTCATGAACAGAACGAGGAAACCACACTCGTAAATAGAACAGATGAAACACCTGTGAACAGAACGGGGAACATCACCCGTGAACAGAAGGATCCTACATAGCGCGGTACGAGACAACGAGACCAGCCATCCAAAGGTTCAGACACAGAGATAACTAGGTCCCAAAACAGAAGCTTAAAACAATTAAGCATATGTGCACCAAAGGCACCAGAAAGCACATAAGTAGCTTGGAAATCAGAAGGGGAATCCCATCCCGCAAACGGAAGTCAAAACGGAGCTCAAACGAGCAAGTTATGGTCAAAACAGAAGCCCGTCCGAACTTGTGTCCGGACATCAATGTTCGGACACAAGTCGAACCTTAAAACAGAAACAGAAACAAAGGTGTCCGAACATCAAAGCTCGGACTGATGTTCGGACGCTTTTTGGAAATCAAATACGTGTAGAGTCCGAGCTTGTGTCCGGACATCAATGTTCGGACACAAGTCGAAGCAAAACCAGAAGAATGGGAACAGTGTGTCCGAACTTCTGTCCGGACTTACAAGTTCGGACACCATTCGAGACTTGTAAGTCGGACTCGTCCTCGCACCCCGTCCGAACATCGAAGCTCGGATGGAAGTTCGGACACGTAAAAAAGTTTAGAACTTCAAAGCGCAGAAGGGCATGTCTGAACTTCCAAGGTCGGACGGAAGTTCGGACGCGCCAAAAAACTCAGAAAACAGAGGCGATTTTTCACACAAACAGAGGCACCAAAACAATGTCAAAACATTATGAGTTTGCCGAAAACAACCTTGGGGGTTTGTACAATATTAAACAACACTTAAACAGACGAATTCGCAAACCCAGGGCAGAGACAGAACACATTCAATTCCAGAATTGAAACTCCCCAAGGCTGAACACACTAGTCGAATCCATCAGCCACCTACCTCGATAATCAGCAGACGAAATTCAAAAAATTGAAGCAGCAGAACCAACCAACGAACAGAATTCCTGAACGTAGAACGACAATACACCCCGAACAACGCAACTGAAGAACAAACCGAAATCAGAACCAAATTCCCCAAATTAGAAACTGCCATCGCAAACTAAATCACAATCCGTACCTGAATCTAACAGCAAAGGAACCACAGAGGAGAGTCCGAACACAGCCACACAGAAGGTCGACAATTCTGACAATCAGATTACAGAAACCCAAATCAGAAGGAGAGAAGTTCCCCAATCGCAGAATCGAACGAGAACCAACCACGCTCTTACCTTGTACTGAAACCGGCACCACAATGAGGTATACTCCACAGCAGAATTCCAAAAACCACAATCCACAACACTTGAGAGGACAAGCAGCACGCAACTTGAGAGAGAGAAACAGAGAAAAGAAGAGCGGCGAGGAGAGCGTCTTCGCTTTTCAGAACTGAACAGAAATAGGTGAGTGGATATGAACGTGATTAGGAAGTGGGTATTACTGATTAAAAGGGTTAAGGGAATTAATTAAGAGGAAGGAAATAATTCTAATATGGGAGTCCTCTCACCAAAAAATAGAACGGATGGGGAAAAGACCTCTTCGCCCCCGACTTCTTTAATAAGGACTTCCATGTCCTAAACGACAATAAACCAGCTTAAGGTAACATCAAACGAAATAGAACACAGCGAAATTTATGGGTTATAACATCACCTCCCCCTTAAAAGAATTTCGTCCTCGAAATTAAAACATACCTACTACTCGAAGAGGGCGGGAAACTTGGAACGCACATCGCTTTCGACCTCCCAGGTCGCCTCTCCCTCTGACTAACCCGACCACTGCACCTTCACCAAGGGCATGGTCTTACTCCTGAGCTTGCGGTCATCCCGCGCTAAAATCCTCGAAGGAACTGCCTCGAACGTGAAGTCCTCCCTCAACTGAAGCGGACTGAAGTCAATCACATGCGATGGGTTCGGAATATACTTCCTCAGCATAGATACATGGAAGACACTGTGAACTCCAGCCAACGACGGTGGCAAAGCTAAACGATAGGCAACCGGTCCGATCCTTTCCAGGATCTCAAAAGGACCCACAAAGCGAGGGCTAAGCTTGCCTCTCTTCCCAACCGAACAACTCCTCGAACTGGAGATACCTTCAGATACACATGGTCGCCCACCTCAAACTCTAGAGGTCGTCTCCTCTGATCGGCGTAACTCTTCTGACGACTCTGAGCTACAAGCAGACACTCTCTGATAGACTGAACCTTAGCTACAACATCCTCGACCAAGTCCGGCCCAACAACTGCTCTCTCCTTCAGATCATCCCAACAGATGGGTGATCTGCACCTCCTACCATACAAAGCCTCAAACGGGGCCATCCCGATACTAGTCTGGAAGCTGTTATTATACGCAAACTCTATCAACGCCACGTGCTGATCCCAGCTGCCCCCAAAGTCAAGCACGCATGCTCTGAGCATGTCCTCCAGCACCTGATTCGTCCTCTGAGTCTGACCATCTGACTGAGGATGATACGCTGAACTGAAAGACAACTTCGTCCCCATAGCCTGATGCAAACTCTGCCAGAATCTGGATACGAAGCGCGGGTCTCTGTCAGACACGATAGAAGCAGGGACTCCATGAAGACGCACTATCTCATCCATATACAACTACGCCAGGCGATGCAAACTGAAAGTCTTCCTGATAGGCAAGAAATGAGCACTCTTCGTGAGTCTGTCCACTATCACCCAAACTGCATCAAAACCCCTCGGAGTCTTAGGCAGTCCCATAACAAAGTCCATACCGACGCTCTCCCACTTCCACTCCGGAACGGGAAGAGGCTGAAGTAAACCAGCTGGCCTCTGATGCTCGGCTTTGACCTGCTGACAGGTCCGACATCTGGATACAAAGTCAGAAATATCCCTCTTCATGTTACTCCACCAGAACGTCTCCCGAAGGTCCCGGTACATCTTCACACCACCTGGGTGTACTGAGTACGGGGCTCCATGAGCCTCCTCCATGATCTCACGTCTCAAAGCGTCGTCTGCCAGCACACAAACACGGTCTCTGAACCTCAAGCAGCCATCCTCTGAAACTCTGAACTCAGACTCCTGACCGGAAGAGATACTCTCTCTGATCTTACACAAACCGACATCGAGCTCCTGACTGGCCTTGATCCGGTCGATCAAGGTAGACTGAATCTGCAACGCTGCTAACATCCCAGATCTCTCTGGACGGACGACCCAGATACCCATACGCTGCAACTCGAGAGCAGACCTCTGCACCCCAGACAAAGCACAAACGGCCCCAGACGGACCCCTCCTACTGAGCGCATCAGCAACCACATTCGCCCTACCCGGATGGTAGAGGATCTCCAAATCATAATCGTGTAGCAACTCTAGCCACCTACTCTGCCTCAAGTTTAACTCCTTCTGAGTGAACAGATACTTGAGGCTCTTGTGGTCTGTATACACCTTGCACGCCGCTCCATACAGGTAGTGCCTCCAAATCCTTAACTTAAAGACCACAGGAGCCAGCTCCAGGTCGTGGGTTGGATAGTTCTTCTCATATGGCTTCAACTGACGAGAGCCATATGCTACTACCTTCCCATGCTGCATCAGAACACCCCCAAGCCCCTTATGGGATGCATCGCAGAAAACCATTAGTCCGTCATTACCCTCTGGAAGGGTCAGAATCGGCACAGACGTCAACCTCTTCTTCAGCTTCTGAAAGCACTGCTCACAGGCCTCGCTCCACTCAAACTTCACATCCTTCTGCAGCAGACGAGTCACTAGGGTAATCAGCCTCTACCAACAGGGCGAAATCAGCAACGTCCCTGAAGGTCTTGTGACGCAGCGGCGTCACAGCAGAGCGAATGTCTGGCCTCAAACCGCTCTCAAACTTCCTGGCCTTCCTATGCTCGTCCGGTTCAGGTGCAAACTTCAACAGACTGATAAACTTCCTGACATACTCCTCCACACTCATATCGCGCCCCTGGCGAAGCCTATTATACTCCAAGATACGCTGGTCCTTATAGACATCGGGGTAGAACTGCTTGCTGAACTCCCCGGTAAACTGGTCCCATGTCCAAGGCTGTGGGAACTTCCCCATCACAGACCTCCACCACTCCTTGGCTTCAGCCTTGAAAAGAAAGGTGGCGAAGTCCACCTTCTGCTCCTCCTCGGAGCCCATAACACGCAGCAAGTCCTCCACCTCTGACAGCCAATGACTGGCCTCCTGGGGGTCTCCTGCCCCATCGAACGACGGCGGCTTCAGCTTCATGAACTCCTGAAGCGCCCTTACGTTCCTTCCTCCAGCGTCTGCCCCAGCTGGGCCTGCTCCGCCAGCTGGTCCACCCCTGCAGCCATGGTCTGCATGAGCTGAGTCATAAACTACTAAACAGCATCAGCAACATTTCCTGGAGCCCTTCTTGCCGGCATTCTGAAAGTCTAACAGCAAGCAGTTAGACTCAGACACTAGCACTGACGTTTCTGACTGACTAGCTAACCTAAAATCCCAACAGATTAGAACCTAGAGCTCTGATACCACTAAATGTAACACCCCCAAACACTAGCCTAGGAGTTAGGGGTATTACACGCCGCGTATTATTACATAATAACGCAAGGCTCTAATAAAAGAACTTAAACAGATAATCAAACAAGGCCCAAAACGAATACTTGAATAAAGGTATATCAAAGAGATGTTGAAACATCCCAAAAGTCATTACAGAACCCACCAAACGAATATCAAAAGCGGAAGCTAACTGAAGAGGCCCAAAGGCTCAAAGTCAAATACAAATGTCTCAAAAGAATTCAAATAGTGAAACAACTAAGCTCCAGAGCTGAGCAAGTGACCTTCGTCGATCAATCTGCAATGTTATATAGAGTAGGGGAATGAGCAAACAACTATGCCCAGTAGATGACCAACTTCATCAACCAGCATGCTCAAAACATTTTAAGAAAATTAACAAAACAGAAGGAGTCACAAGGAGTCCATAATCATGTCAGAAAATAGAAGTAGAAGTCCACTCAATAAAGGACCAAACAGAGTCAGAAGCAGATAGAATCAGAAAACAGAGCGGGACACTAGTTGATCACGACATACAGACAGAACGAGCAACTAGCTCGTGAACAGAACGAGGAAACCTCACTCGTAAACAGAACAAATGAAACACCTGTGAACAGAACGGGGAACATCACCCGTGAACAGAAGGATCCTACATAGCGCGCTACGAGACAGTGAGACCAGCCATCCAAAGGTTCAGACACAGAGATAACTAGGTCCCAAAACAGAAGCTTAAAACAATTAAGCATATGTGCACCAAAGTCACCAGAAAGAACATAAGTAGCTTGGAAATCAGAAGGGGAATCCCATCCCGGAAACGGAAGTCAAAACGGAGCTCAAACGAGCAAGTTATGGTCAAAATAGAAGCCCGTCCGAACTTGTGTCCGGACATCAATGTTCGGACACAAGTCGAACCTTAAAACAGAAACAGAAACAAAGGTGTCCGAACATCAAAGCTCGGACTGATGTTCGGACGCTTTTCGGAAATCAAATACGTGTAGAGTCCGAGCTTGTGTCCGGACATCAATGTTCGGACACAAGTCGAAGCAAAACCAGAAGAATGGGAACAGTGTGTCCGAACTTCTGTCCGGACTTACAAGTTCGGACACCATTCGAGACTTGTAAGTCGGACTCGTCCTCGCACCCCGTCCGAACATCGAAGCTCGGACGGAAGTTCGGACACGTCAAAAAGTTCAGAACTTCAAAGCGCAGAAGGGCATGTCTGAACTTCCAAGGTCGGACGGAAGTTCGGACGCGCCGAAAAACTCAGAAAACAGAGGTAATTTTTCACACAAACAGAGGCACCAAAACAATGTCAAAACATTATGAGTTTGCAGAAAACAACCTTGGGGGTTTGTACAATATTAAAGAACACTTAAGCAGACGAATTCGCAAACCCAGAGCAGAGACAGAACACATTCAATTCCAGAATTGAAACTCCCCAAGGCTGAACACACTAGTCGAATCCATCAGCCACCTACCTCGATAATCAGCAGACGAAATTCCAAAATCTGAAGCAGCAGAACCAACCAACGAACAGAATTCCTGAACGCAGAACGACAATACACCCCGAACAACGCAACTGAAGAACAAACCGAAATCAGAACTAAATTCCCCAAATCAGAAACTGCCATTGCAAACTAAATCACAATCCGTACCTGAATCTAATAGCAAAGGAACCACATAGTAGAGTCCGAACACAACCACGCAGAAGGTCGACAATTCTGACAATCAGATTACAGAAACCCAAATCAGAAGGAGAGAAGTTCCCCAATCACAGAATCGAACGAGAACCAACCACGCTCTTACCTTGTACTGAAACCGGCACCACAATGAGGTATACTCCACAGCAGAATTCCAAGAAACCACAATCCACAACACTTGAGAGGACGAGCAGCACACAACTTGAGAGAGAGAAATAGAGAAAAGAAGAGCGGCGAGGAGAGCGTCTTCGCTTTTCAGAACTGAACGGAAATAGGTGAGTGGATATGAACATGATTAGGAAGTGGGTATTACTGATTAAAAAGGTTAAGGGAATTAATTAAGAGGAAGGAAATAATTCTAATATGGGAGTCCTCTCACCAGAAAATAGAACGGATGGGGAAAAGACCTCTTCGCCCCCGGCTTCTTTAATAAGGACTTCCATGTCCTAAACGACAATAAACCAGCTTAAGGTAACATCAAACGAAATAGAACGCAACGAAATTTATGGGTTATAACATACACAGCCAAAGTCAGTTGCCCCTTATTCCTTAAAGTTACTTTTCTAACTTAACTTAATTATTACTTTACACCACTTTTCTACTTCTAATTGGTCTAGCTTCTAAGGCAATCATATTAGGATAACTAAGGGGGTTATGTGGCACTAAGAAACCCGCCAAGAAGGTCCTAGAATAGGCTAGTTAATTCTTGAGAGAAAAAGTAACTTTTAAGGATTTTGTGGGTCCCACCAACTAATGCCTTGTTTGGTTACTCAAAAATTTGACTCCAAAGTGTAACTTAGGGCTAAAATAAAGTATTTTAATCCCTTGATTTCTGCCACCCCTATCCATGATCACATGGTCATTTTTCTTTATGTTAAAGGTACCTAAATTGCCTTATACTTGTACATATAATACCTATTAAGAATTCCAAAGTTTAATTGCATATAATTGCCTAAAGTTAATGTAAATTACGTACTAAAGTGTTAAGAATGTGTAACTCTTACTAAATAACCATTTCTATAATTTACAAGTTACAAACTATACACCATAAGGAGGTAAATCACCTAAAATACCTTAAAGCATATTTTTGGATTCTCTAAGGTCCTCTAGGGTTTTCTACCAATTCTCATTGATTATAATATCTCAAGTTAAGTTTCCATCCTTAAAAGTAGTTTCTAGGGTTTTCCGGAGCCATTCCCGGCACTTCCGGGGCTTTCAGTGCTCTCCTGACTCTTAAGGATTCTAACATTTCAAGACTTAGGGTTTTTCTCATTCTTGGGTATTTCACACACTCACCTAGCTAGTAAAGAAAAGGAAGAAAGAAAAGAAAAAGGAAAAAGTTACAAAAAGTAACTTTATTCCCTCTCTCCTCCCATTTCTCTTTTCCCTCTTTCCTCCCTTTCTTCTCCACCAGCCATCTCCCTCATCCTCTCTGGTTGTTGGGCGATTTTGACAATCCCCATGGATACTCCACCTTCTCCTTCATGCTCTAGCCACATACAAGCTCCAAATGCAAAATAAAATACATATTCCTCTTATTCTCCTCAAGCTCTACACTTATCTCTTTTCAAAATTCCAAAATGATGAAGTTCATCTCAATGGGTATACCCCATTGGTGAAGAAAATGGCATTGTTATGGAGCTTGGAGACCCCTCTCTCCATTAAGGTAAAAATTTCAAATAAAAGCTCATTTTTCTTCCCATTCCTTGTATGGCCGATTTTCCCCATTTTGATACCTTGTTTCTCCTTGTTTTTGAGCTTCATTCCAACCCTCCAATGGTGGTGGAACCATCTTCTTGATCCAAGGGTGAAAACCCCTCCTAAAACAAGGTAAACCCTAGAATTTTGTGCTTTAAGCTCCTTCATTGGATTAGAGTATTTCCAAAGGGTTAGGATTTTAATTATGTGAATTTTGTGTTTCTTGGGTGTTGGGATGTAGTTTGGAAACTCCATTCCCACTTGGCCGATTTTGATCAAGAAAGAGAGAAGAGAAGAATGGAAAGAAACTTGGAAGATTAAGGTAAAAATCTACCTTAAACCTTGTTTTAATTGCTTTAGAATATGGGATGGGTAATTTAATGAATGAACCCAAATTTGTGAGGAAAATGTGTTTGATTGTGATAGGAAGAAGTTTGTGAAATTTTGTTTGAATTAAGGGCCTTAGAGCCAAGTGATTTGTGAAGTGTGTTTATATTGTGGTTTAATGAAGTTTTGAGTATATATTATGTTCTGGTAGGACCCTCCATGGGTGTGGCTAGCTTAGGGCTGATTTTGATGATAATAGAAGAGTTTGGATATGTTGGGCTTATGGGGAGGCTATGGCAAAAATTGTGTAGGAATTGGATGTTCTAAGGTAATTTGATGAATGGGAGGAGTTAGTTGTTTATAGTGTTGAGTATAGTAGGTTAATAACCTTGGAAGGGTGGAAGGAGAATGGATTTGAATGAGGTAAAAATCTGTAGCAAATAGGTGTTGAAATGCATTGGAAAAACTAGAAAAGAGCTAATGAGCAAGACTTAGAAGATAAGAGATGAACTTGGGTTTTAGAAATGTAATTATCTAGGAATGAATTGGAATGGTCATTAGGTGATTTGGTAAGGTAGGTAAGAGATAGAAACTAGCAAGAAGAAGCTAGAAATGCACAAGTGTGTAAAATGTGAAAGTGGGAATGAAATTTTGTAGAAAAAGAGTAAGAATTGGAGTAAGGATTTAACCAAGGATTTGAAGTGTTTTAGAGTGTTTAAACATGTAGGAAGCATGTGGAAAGATTAGGAAATGATTAGGGGTGAATTAGGGGTTGAAAATTGTCCAAAACCTGTAAATTTTGACAGTTCCGGAGGTGGTCCGGGTTAGCAAATCGGTACACAAACCTGTACCATAGAAAAAACACGGCAGAAGATCAGTCTAGCGGGTGGTCCGGGTTTGTAAACCTGGACACAAACCCGGACCACATGAAAAATGCACTAGAAACTCATTTCCGTATTTGGTCCGGGTTTGTCCCGGACACAAACCCGGACCAGACTAAAATTGTAACAGAATGTGTTTTAAGGTGTCCTAATGATGGGGGATTAATTGGTATTGGTTTTAGGTGATGTTTAGGAGTTTTTTGGTGACCTTTAAAGGTCCTAAGAAGTGTAAACAAGTTGGAGAAGTGATTGAGATAGATGTGAGTTTAAGAACACTTAAGTAAACCGAGATAACGGGGTAAGTACGGGAGTAGCAATTATGTACCTACCATAATGCCTTAATATTAATTGAACCATTTGACATGTAATCAGTGGTTCAAGAGTAAGACTCGAGGAACGAGTGTGAACCGAGGAACGTGAGAACACCCGGTAAAGTTAACCCTGGTGAAAGGTATGATTTTCTCATGCTCTGTATCCTAACTTGGTTACCCCGATTTGTGTGCTTGTTTGATTGTGTTATCACCTAACAAGATAAATGCACGAATCGGATTGTTTGTACCCTCTTGGGCTTGTATTGTATTGTTTGTTGTTGGATGGTATTTTGATATTAAAGTTTGTATAATTCATGAAATGGGTGTTTGTAAATGAATTGCTTGATTGTGATTGTGTATGGTAGTGCGACTCATAGTTGAGTCTTGGTTGTGTAGTGACTCGTAGGAAGAGTCAAGTGCGAATTGACTTAATCCTCACTTGAATGCGAGAAAGTATACGGGAGTAGTAAACTCCCAGTACGGTTAGAGAACCGAATTGACTTAATCCTCACAATAAATAATAGTGGAAGTACATGAGTAACCTCTATCTAGAGGATTGATAATTGTTCAAAATATGAACCTTGAGTAAAGTAAAACATGGTAAGGGATCACCAAACCCCTTAAAGATATTGTCAAACCCCAATGAGAGGCACCGACTAAAATGAACAATGTCACGAACATGAGAGCATTCGATAAGTTGGGTGAAGCCTTAAACCTTAGAATGCTAGACATTGAGGAATTCCCCAAGCCAATAGATATTATCGAGAGAGATACCTCTAGGCTAATCCTTGAGATTGTGAATTGACTCCAAGAGAGAAGTTTTGGGAATTTGAGTAGTCCAGTAGAGAACTGGACATTTGTGAACTTAAGGAGCTAAATGCATAGCTCCTTTTGTATTTGTAAGCCCAATGGTGGGTCTTGTGTATGACCCTGCCCGGAGGTCGTGGCTAAGACTTAAAAGATGCCTTTGAGTATTGAGTATTGATTAGGGAACTTGAGTATTGGAGTATTGAATTGAGTACGTGAGTATTGAGAATTGCGTTGTGACCTGAGAGACTCGAGAATTTGAGTTGAGTGGAGTATTGAGTTGAGTATGGTAGAACTTGTTGAGATTGTGAGTAAGAGTAGCCAAGAGAGTGGGTAAGACAATAAGCAATTGAGTAAGGCATAGTGAGGTAGGAACCTTCAAGCCTAAGTAAAGAATATATTGAACTAACCCCTTGATGTGTGTGTTAGTGTTGTGTTCAATGTCGAACCTTGATTGTGTGAATGTACATATATAATGTATGTTGTATGCATGTTGATTGAAATAAAATGAATCGCATGCTCTCAACCAAATAGTCGGCGTACCCTCACTAGTACACGGGGTATGCGGAAGTCATATGCAGCAATTTTGCTGAGCCCCTAGGGGCATCGTTTTTATTTTCCAGGTACAATGAAGCCGATCACCATTCGAGAGTAGGACGGGGTTACAATGTAAGCATAGGTATTAATTAGTAAACGTTGTGATTATTTGAAATATTGATTTGTAAGCCGAATTGTTACCAACAACTTGATGATTGTAGAAACTCGGTATAGTAATGAATGGAGGTTGTATTTGTATAATATGGGATTGAAGTTGTATTTGTTTGAGAATGATTATGTAATGGAAGTAATGTTTGTATAGTGTACTCGGTAAAATGACCCATCAGACCGATATTGTATTTGATTTGTTGTATTGAGTTTGGCCTTGTTAGTCACGTGGGTGACTAACGGCATTGTAATAGTACTCGTATACGTGAATAGTATCCATATACATGAATAGGAAATACATATACATGAACAGTAAAATACGAGACGTATACATGAATAGTAAAATACGAGGCCGTATAAATGCATAGTAGAATACGAGACCATATAAATGAATAGTGAAATACGGATGAATAGTGAAAAATACGAAAACCTAACACAAGGTCTGTATAAGTCTAAAGTTGCTAACGGTGCAACTAAATAACTGCTAACGACGTTAGTATGTTAATGAATTAGAATTAAGCTTGAAAACGCTCCTAAATGAACGAACCCGTTTAACGGTATACTATTATACCCGGGTTAACCTAGGAAGAGGTTTAAGTTGAAAAGAGAACCAAATTAGTTCTAAGACACAGGATACTAATACTAGTTCTGGTTACAGATCTAGATAGTCGGAGGCGTTCGGCGGATTAGGCGAACGTGGTATTAAGAGCTAGCCTATCTCTGGTGTACGGTATGGGATTCTTGTAGCTTGCTTGCTAACAGGGTCTACCTCGGTTTGTGTGCTATGTGTTATTGTGATACGACTAAACAAGATTAAGCATGAAACCGATCTACTGTATTGTTATTGTGTGTCCATTGCACACTAACACGCTCGATTTAGAGCTTGTTCATTAACTATGTTTAATAACAATTGTATAAGGTTATAAATACTCCCTGTTGTTAGTTGGTTAATATCGAGAGAGGTTT
Source organism: Limonium bicolor (assembly GCA_023374045.1). NCBI lineage: Eukaryota > Viridiplantae > Streptophyta > Magnoliopsida > Caryophyllales > Plumbaginaceae > Limonium > Limonium bicolor. The sequence goes on from CM041778.1 coordinate 335,146,654, forward strand.
AACTAACAAATTGTCAATGAGACTTCAACTAACTGGAATTTGGGGGGAGAGGAATCTGGGACTGACACCAGTCATGCATGTTTAGGTTAGGAGGTCGGCATCTGTATCAGATCCGTCTTCCGCATATGGCTCGTCTACGACTTGTCGCCTAGGGTCGACAAATAGACCCGACCATCTCGAGTGAACAGTTCGAGGTGGGAGGCAAATTCCGGAGGCGCGGGAGGGTCAAGCCTACACCCCTCATAACTTAAGAATTAATGTTTATTAACCCAATAGAGCTAATAACTCATTGGCTAGGGTTACCTTGTCCCGGCAAAAATAAACTATCAGTTAGAGAACAATCAGTTCTTTTAAGAGGACGGTTGACACTTATAAGGTATGGTCAAACACGAGAACTAAGAAATTCACAGGCCTCAGGAGTTAAGAATCTAATCTACTCATTAATGGGCGTCCATTACGATGTTCGATTTAATGGAGCTGTGAATGTTGCACATGGGTGTGTTGTTTGTTATCGTACTTCTTATTATTATCTGTATGAACAATCAACTGCATGTATACGACAAAGTAGCCATGTGTAGCCCTGTTAGCTTGTGGGCTGCACGTTTTCTGTACCAGCAATGTGTTGAGCCCCTTGGGGCCTGTGATTTAAACTTTGCAGGTAGGTGCCAGACGAGGACTCAACCTGAGAGTAGAAGCGGGTAGAGTAATTCGGGTTCCTTTTACATTTGTTACACGAGTTATGCATGTACACTCGTTTAGTAAATGGATGAGATGTTATTATGATGTATTAGGATATGAGATACTCGGTATAAGTTGTGGTTTATGAATTGTATTGTATCGATGCTCGAGTAATTATCCGGTTAGTCAGACCATGACTTGTAAGAGAATAGGCCTAGTTGGTCACGTGGGTAACTAATGGCGGTAACACCAATTTCGTAGAACTTTTCCGCTGCGTTGTTAATGAACGAGATGGACTTAGGGCGACGATCACTGTATTTGGAGATGGGGTGTTACAAAAGTGGTATCAGAGCGTAGTTACACTCTGATGACTGGAAATTACCGAACTTAGGAATTACCGAGTTAGGAATAGTAGACTTTGGGATAAGGGTTGAGTATTAGTGCAAGAGGTGTGTTAGTTAGGATTCCCCGATATGTATCGGATATCTATTATACCTGACCCGCCCTCCGCGCCCCTGGTTCTAAGATACCAAAAATGAATGCCAGAGAGATGACAAGCTTTCTCTTACTCAGGAAAACCCGATCTGGCAATTACTTAGCATTGTGCAAAAACGAGAAACACCTCGTTATGCAATAGTCTTTCAAGACTTGAAGGTCCTAATTGGAGCGCAACGTTGAAGCAGGAGCTACCAACGGAATCCTACCAATGAGAGAATAATAATTACCTGTAACTTGGGTCGACATGCTACGCAGTCGATATAACCCCGCCATACCAGTAAGAAGGAAAGTACTACAAGTGCAATGAGAGGACAAGAGAAGCGACAGAAACACCGGACAACAGTCCAAGGGAGCAATAATAGTGGGATAATACCGCGCAAGAGCATAGGGACTACCTAAAAGTCAATTATGCAGCGGATAACTCCAAACTTACACAAAAACAAAAAAAAGGGGTTGCAAAGACCTAACTGCAATAGCTCTGGCGACTACGAATGCATATGCAAGTCATACTCCAAGGTAGGACTACAACGTAGTGCCTAAGGAGAGTCAATACTCGAAAACCACGACGAAGGTGTGGAAACGAGAGTGAGAACCAAGGCGAAAGCGAAAGAAAAAGGGTCCCCTCAGAAAGAGGAATACCCTGATAAGTAACTATACTAACAAAAGTAGTCGGGAAGCTGCCCAGATAATCAACTAATCAATGCCAAATAGGGCAAAGAAGGAGTCCCAGAAATACCACCTACATGGAGTTTAGGAGAATGTACCATCACCGATGTACACAGTACCTGCAGACTGTATATTGAGAGTGGTTGGAACTGGCGTAATTAAAACAATTGAGATAGAAATTAATACTCAAAATAACTATCGGGCTGCAAACAAAAATCCCGGTCGCAGTAGTATAGTAAAGTGGAGGCGACCGGATATCGAACCGTGGGACTAAGGGGAATTATTAAGTACCTAAGCTTTGTCACAAAAAGGGGGGTTAATTGACTTGTTTTTACAAATAAAAAGGAAAGATAAAATAAACTAAGTAAAAGGTAAATTAAACGGGACTCTGGGTTCAGGTTTATATAGTCTGCTCTTTTATGCTATGTCTACCGGTTTTATTATAATAGTTTGGCAAAATTCCTGTTAATATCTTAAAGATTACATCATAGACCCAAAAGAACTCGTTTACCAGAAAATGCTCGGTCTAATCTAGATTCGAGCAAAACACATGTAAACGGACATTAAGTGCGAGAAATTATAATTGCATCTGAAAATACTAACTTATCAAAATAAGCTATCTCCAGATTTATGGCTTAATTAACCTATCTATTTATCACGGGTCTGATCAAAATAGATTTAGTAAAGCATTTTAATAAATTCATGTAATTTATTAAAAAGGCGAGAGATAAGCTTTAATCGTAACAAACTGTATTAAAGCTAAACTGATAAAATATATTGCATAATTAATACAAACACATAATAACCATTCCCAGAGTATATATATTCTAGCCTAGCATATTAAATAGATAAACAGAAACAAGAGTAGTAGAAATCATCGACTCCTGGATTTGTTCTGCTATTTGTATACGTAGGACTAGAGGTGGATATGGTGGAATGAAAAGAAAACAAAATGGAGAAGACGGGAGAAGAGAAATGGAATGAACGTGTGATTTGTGGTGTAGTGGATCGATGATCGATTGATCGATGATGGATAGATCGATACTCGTATAGGAGAGGAGGAATGGGTTTATATAGCAGAGGAATTTGAAGAAGATGATAAGGATGGCGGTGCAGTATTTGAGATGAGACCATGCAGAAGTCTCATGTATTAGGTGAGATTAATCTTGGTGGAATAAACAGACGGTGGATAATTGAAGATAACAGTGCCGACATGCGTCCGGCCTGCGTCCGTGTTAATTTGGGCGGACGTCTCACACGCAGCTCTGTCTCTTGTCCGGCCTTATTTCCACGGACAGGACACGGATGTGGCTTAGTCTTGTCCGCCCTTTCTTCCCCGGACAAGCCACTGACGTGGCTAATTTCCAGTCCCTTGTCCGCCCTCTGTCCGGCCTTATTTCCACGGACGCGCCTTAGCCTTGTCCGCCCTTTTCTCTGCGGACACGCCACGGTCTCTTCTTATGTCCGGCCTTTCTTCTGCGGACACACCACGGACGTGACACGGCAGTAAGGTTTAGCACGTGCATGCCGTGTGACTTATTTTAATCCCCGATATATCGATTCATATACTGCTTATTCCTACATTTAACACATATAATACATTAGTTAATATCAAAACATAATTCTAGGAAAAACGCAAGATAAGTGAGAAACATTACTTAAAATGCTGCAAATTATAAGGTGATTAAACCTTAATAAGTCTATATGTTTTGCACTTATCAAACTTCCTCACACTTAAGCTTTTGCTTGTCCTCAAGCAAATAAGGAGTGTAACTATCTCTAAGCCGTAGTATAAAACAAGATTAAATAAGTGTAGAAGGGAATTTAGACAAAGTGACAATTGAAATAATTATTCTGCTATCAGAAGTAGGTTTTTGCAAACAGTGAAAAAGAGCAATTTTATTAAAGCATAGAAAAACTAGATTGTAGAAAACAAGTTAGATTAACCTGGGATTCTCTAACCCGGGATGACAAGGGGTGTGAAGTAATGCCTTATTCCGCAATACCTTTCAACACCACGTACTCATGTTTATAAATAAAAATTGCAATTTATTGCTTTCATTTTTTTTGAATGCAGAAATGTATATACTAAGCAAACACATTTTTTTATATTGCATTATTTTTCTGTACCCCAGACTTTTCGCTCTATCCTTGTAGTGGTGTTGGGTCTTCTATCCCAGATCACGAGACCTTAGGTAGATAGGTGTTAAGGCACCCCGGAGGACTTAATAACCGGATAGACGAGACCTGTTTTTGGTTTAGAAAAATTTATAAACAGCGGAGTACCTTGTCTTTATCCTTTTCTTTCCTAACTTTCCAATCATTTCCAAAATCCCAAGCTAAGCTAAATTGGTTTTTACAATTAGCAAATCTATCGTATTTTCAGTGAAAATAGAGTATTTTGATTAAAAATAATTTTACACAAACTCCTTTAAACAAAACGATTCTTTCAGTTGTCACTTGGCTTAATTTCAAACACTTCCACAATTATTTTATCTCATTTTCTCCAAAATGTTGGTACTTAGAGTAGCAAAAAGCGAGTGTGGCATTAACGAACAACTGACATATTTTCAGGGAAAGGTCTCTACTTCCTCACACTTGAGAGGAGCAATGTCCTCATTGTTCAAAATAAAATCAAGAAAAGGACCTTGCAAAATATGCCAAACTCATAAAGGATTAAAATAAAGAAGCTTAAACGTAAGGTAGGTTAAACATTAATATAATAACGAAGGAACTGAGACTCCCCTTGTATCGTAGATTGAGGAAGGTGCCCTTCCTCACACTTAAAGCTTTGGTAGGGGTGAAACGTTCCTCACACTTAAGTTCACGCAAGTGTCCAACCGGGGAGACATCAAAAATTGCCAGAACAACTGAGGTTGCTTTCCATATGTGAGTTCAGCTATATGTTGAATATAGAATTTATTTGGAAAAGAAAAACCTGTATAGCCAGCAGAACTCAAGTGGCACCATAAATAGCATGTATAATACATAAAATAAAAGTATTAGCAAGAAAAATAGAAGATGTAGATGGAGTAAGAGGAAATACATAAATAAAAATGCACTGCATAAAATAAAAGTGTTAGCAAGAAAAATAAAAGTGAACTATTACCTCGTGAGTACACAAAGTATATTGAGAGTGGTTGGAACTGGTGTAATTAAAACAATTGAGAAAGAAATTAATACTCAAAATAACTGTGGGGCTGCAAACAAAAATCCCGGTCGCAGTAGTATAGTAAAGTGGAGGCGACCGGATATCGAACCGTGGGACTAAAGGGAATTATTAAGTACCTAAGCTTTGTCACAAAAAGGGGGGTTAATTGACTTGTTTTTACAAATAAAAAGGAAAGATAAAATAAACTAAGTAAAAGGTAAATTAAACGGGACTCTGGGTTCAGGTTTATATAGTCTGCTCTTTTATGCTATGTCTACCGGTTTTATTATAATAGTTTGGCAAAATTCCTGTTAATATCTTAAGGACTACATCATAGACCCAAAAGAACTCGTTTACCAAAAAATGCTTGGTCTAATCTAGATTCGAGCAAAACACATGTAAACGGACATTAAGTGCGAGAAATTATATTTGCATCTGAAAATACTAACTTATCAAAATAAGCTTTCTCCAGATTTACGGCTTAATTAACCTATCTATTTATCACGGGTCTGATCAAAATAGATTTAGTAAAGCATTTTAATGAATTCATGTAATTTATTAAAAAGGCGAGAGATAAGCTTTAATCGTAACAAACTGTATTAAAACTAAACTGATAAAATATATTGCATAATTAATACAAACACATAATAACCATTCCCAGAGTATATATATTCTAGCCTAGCATATTAAATAGATAAACAGAAACAAGAGTAGTAGAAATCATCAACTCCTGGATTTGTTCTGCTATTTGTATACGTAAGACTAGAGGTGGATATGGTGGAATGAAAAGAAAACAAAATGGAGAAGACGGGAGAAGAGAAATGGAATGAACGTGTGATTTGTGGTGTAGTGGATCGATGATCGATTGATCGATGATGGATAGATCGATACTCGTATAGGAGAGGAGGAATGGGTTTATATAGCAGAGGAATTTGAAGAAGACGATAAGGATGGCGGTGCAGTATTTGAGATGAGACCATGCAGAAGTCTCATGTATTAGGTGAGATTAATCTTGGTGGAATAAACAGATGGTGGATAATTGAAGTTAACAGTGCCGACATGCATCCGTGTTAATTTGGGCGGACGTCTCACACGCAGCTCTGTCTCTTGTCCGGCCTTATTTCCACGGACAGGACACAGACGTGGCTTAGTCTTGTCCGCCCTTTCTTCCCCGGACAAGCCACAGACATGGCTAATTTCCAGTCCCTTGTCTGCCCTCTGTCCGGCCTTATTTCCACGGACGCGCCTTAGCCTTGTCCGCCCTTTTCTCTGCGGACACGCCACTATCTCTTGTTATGTCCGGCCTTTCTTCTGCGGACACACCACGGACGTGACACGACAGTAAGGTTTAGCACGTGCATGTCGTGTGACTTATTTTAATCCCCGATATATCGATTCATATACTGCTTATTCCTACATTTAACACATATAATACATTAGTTAATATCAAAACATAATTCTAGGAAAAACGCAAGATAAATGAGAAACATTACTTAAAATGCTGCAAATTATAAGGTGATTAAACCTTAAAAAGTCTATATGTTTTGCACTTATCTGTACCGATAGCCCATCTTGCATGGCGCACTTGCCTTGGCAAGTGCTGCCACAATGAAGGTGTACGGGAAGCCGTGAAGACCAAATGGTAAAAACCACGGATATAATACATATTAACACTAGATTACAATTCCATAAGACTGGAGAGCGAAATATTGGGAGGGCCTGATGGCCTGACCGTGACCACTAAATCAATACACCAGTCGGCAGGGAGCTGGACTTGGTCAGGAAACTAAACGACGTGATCATCAACAACAGACAACCGACACTACAGGTAAGAACATCAACCCAAAACCAAGCCTAACCTTGAATGGAAGAACCGTAAAGATTACTCAACAATGAGAGAAGACCAGATGTAAGTAATAACCTACAAGGAAGGTATTACGACATACAATGAAGATGGATGACATAAAAACTTCCAATAAAAACGGGATGAACTCCCAGAATAATACCATTAACAACACTCTTCATTGAGGATGTTGATAAACCCCAGAAACAGAATCGGAGAAAACAAATTTAAGCAATGACCTACCTAGGATCAAAGACGTGCAATCACAAAAGAGAGAACCTCAAGAGGACTACACCATAGAGTTGGTTAGTATCGCTTGCCTAACTCATTAACACCCGAGTATGATTAGTCATTAACGGGTGGCGTAGTCAATGAAAGTTGAACAAAGTATTGACATAGCAGCACATGATAGCCAGGGTAAATATCCGACTTAGACACCTGAAGGCAGAGGCCTAATGAAAATAATCCTTAATTGCTAAAAGACGCAAGTCTATGAGAGCGAAGGTATTGTCACAGACACTGATTAACATCGGATTACCTAAGCGAACTTCCACAACAGGAAGCGAGATACAACAACTTATTGTGAAACTCCATATTACATCCAATGATGTGACCCAACATTGATAGAGCTCAGAGAACAAGAGAATTACGTGGATAACCTACAGATGATTAAGAATACAACAGTGAACCGAACACCGGCTCTCACTTGAGACTAATCAAGCATTAAGGGCCTACGAGCCAAGGATGCTAAAGACATCAGAGCTCCAGGCGTAGGAAAGCATAAAAAGGCTTATCTAGGCCATAAATGAACTACAACTCGTACATACGAGTGGTTATGAAAACTTATACTAAATTGAGGAGGAATTGCCAAAAAAGGGCACCAATGAAAATAGAGAGATGATACAATGACGGAGGTGGAGAATGAACCACTCCTTTTAGGGTGGGGATACCTCTCCTTGTTGTGAGGCCTTGAGTGGGAATAAACCCCTCGAAATGGGCTTTCACTTATTAGAGATAGAATACAACCTACAAATAAACCTGAAATTTGAAGCAATTATCTTCGAGCTTGAATGATAACAATCTTACAGTATGATGCGACAACCGCCTTACATTAAACCTGGGGAACTCCCAGTGTGTTTACACCATGAAAGGGATTGAATGTAAGACGAGACGTTGAAGTAAAACGATTGAAGAATTGTGCCATCAATGGGTAATATATGACAGCTAAAGCTACTTCGGTAGTGGAGGCCATGAGAATAATACCTGTCAGGTAGATTACGTTATGGTGCACAGCAAAGCAACCACTATATATAAGCCATCAAATACTGACACAAAAGCAATTAGATTTGTGAATTAAAACCCGATTTAAGTAAGGTGATGAAATGGGAGACAGACTGTGCAGTAACGCCAGTAGCCTGGACCATGTGATGAAAGGTTTCACAGGAAGCACACTGTCCATTCCGTAAGGAGCTGGAAGTGCATTCCTAGTAGATTGACATGAGAAATGAGATAAGAGGCTCTAAGGAAAGAGACCGTAAATTACTAAGGGATCGAGTCCGTACTAAATACAGAAGGTATAATGCAGTTATGAACCCAGTTGATGGATATTCCTTGATTAGGTTCAAGAAGAACGACATGTGTTTATAATGGATTGATTAAAGAGGAGATCGACAACAGAATACTTCACAAATTAGCTGTAACTAAGCATGTGATGAACACTACGAGCATACTTGAACGAGATGTGGGACAACTGCACTCTAAAGGAGCTTGTGGGCCTGATGGACTTATTTATAAGTTAGTCGGGTAAGTAGCAATGTATCAGTAAGGTACCTCATATATGTAAACGAGTAGTGTAAGAAACACGAGAAGTGGTCGGCTCCGTGCGACGGTCAGCGACGCAAATCCAGACCAGAGCAGCTAGTTACCGTTGACAATTAAGGAGGAAGAACCCAGTTAAACCAATGAGATTAAAAGAGTCAGAGAACTTATTCCAGGAGGAAACAATTAAGAGTTATGAAGTGCAAGAAGCACTGATTAGTAAGTATGAACAGTTTATATGTCTCAAGATTTTTGGAGGAAACTGTGAAAAGCAATAAACACTGAAAAGTAGCTCCAGACAATACAGAAATCTCAGACCGGAGGTCAGTAAGTAGGAAACAATTCAGACGTGGAACACGCAATAACAGCATGAACATCAGATCTCAAGAGAACTGGATAGACAAGCTATAACTCATAGAGACCGTGTATAGATAAATATACCACGTCCATTAAGAGACCTTTATTCCTAAGTTATAAGGATACAAAGGAGCTGTCTGAGAAGGGAAGAAATGGTTCCAAGCCAAACGAGACGCATGGAACATCCGGCCGCTTCTAGCCGGATGGAAATAGAAACACATAAGGCTTCTGGCTGGCTCCTGCCGGATGAAAGTAGGACTTAGGCAAAACAAAGTGTAATATGGCCAGCCGTCTGTGGTCCGCCAAGGATGCCAGGGAAGGACAAAACCGTACTTATACATGTAAAATACAGACTGGCAACATAAGACCAGGCCTAAAAATACTATAAATAGGGGTGTACCCCCATGAAATAAGGGAGGTGATATTTGGGCAATTGAACTTAAGCTTGATTCTAACAAAAGGCTCTCTCTCTCTTTCTCCCTTACGAGATTTGTAATCGAGGCCAGGTAACGTAGGATAGTAAGTCGGATCAAATTGGATTAGGATGTGATACTCTGTTTCATTTGGCGCCGTCTGTGGGAAGAGAACAGCAAGAAGCAACCACGAGACCACATAGAAGCAGGGAAGTGATCTTTGACGTTTGTAGGAAAAATCCTGAAATGACTAATGGTATTTTTTGCAGGATCTGAATACGGGAAATGACACCGAGATCTAAGAAAAAACCGAAAAACACTACCGAAGATAACAATCGTGTTGAAGAGGAAATGAGTTCCGAGATGCCAGAAGCCATCTCCAAGAAAGATCTCGAGGATATGCTGAAGGGACTAGTCAGATCGATTGACGAGAAGATTGTGGAGGGAAACGAGACTCTACAACAAGAATTAATGCAAAGAGTTGAGGAATATTAGAAGAAGTGGGACGAAATGACTGAGGCCATAGAGCAGTTGAGAAACAAGGACTCCAGAGGCAGTAATGGCGAAGAAAGTAAGGATCGAAAGCACAATACAATCATTAGCGAGGAAGAAATGGAAGAAGACAACCAGATAGACATGAGCCTGTACCCCTTCTGAGAAAGGATAAGGAAGGCAAAGCTCCCTCCGCACTTCGTTGCTCCGGCAATTGAGAAATATGATGGGACAGGAGATCCCGCCCAACATATCAAGAAATTCATGTTTGCCATGAATACTCAAGGGATCAGCTCCCTCGCCCTCTACAACTTATTCCCAGGAACGCTTTCAAAGAGAGCATTGGGATGGATCTCCACAAGGCCGCCGCAATCCATCACCAGCTTCAAGCAACTAACTGAAGAATTTCAACAACTTCACCGCGAGCAAGAGGGTTAAAAAGGAGACAATAGAATTGATGGACGTCAAGCAGCGAAGGGGAGAAACCGTGAAGGAGTACAGTGAGCGTTTCCATAAGAAGGTCGCAGAAATTGATGATATCGACGAGAAAATCTGGATTAAAGCCTTTGGTAATGGCTTGGCTCAGCCTCGACTTACTGGAAAAATTGCAACAAAAGCACCAAAAACTCATGGGGAATTAGCTGAAATGATCCATGATTTTTTGAAATCTGAGATAACAGAAAACAAGGCAAAAGAGCTAGTAGATAGCTTCAAAAATACAGCAGCATCAGAAAAGAAAGAGGGGCAAGGTGGGAATGCCGGAAGAGGGGGGTCAAGATACAAACCATATTATTACAAGTCGACCGCCGGGTCTTCCTCTCAGGGGCCGCAACATCAAGGGGCGAGGACCATTGTCTACATCGACCCAGGAAAATATGTTGCCGCAGTAAGAGAAGGATATCTTCCTCAGCCAAGAAAGCCGCCGCAGGGAGAAATTCCAGTTGCATTCTGCGAATACCATGGAAACCGCAGCCACCGGACTGTAAACTGTGCTACCCTGGCCAAGGAGCTCCGAATCATTGAGGAAAATAAGAAGAAGGGAAAGCAACAAGCCGGAACACAAAGGCAGTACGGCGGTCAGCAGGGCGGCGCCCAGAATGTACCACGAGGCCGGCAGGAGGAGGAAGTTCACCCCAGGCTTGACCCTGGCAAATCGGTTGGTATGATAACAGGTCTGTAGAGAAGGAAAGTAAAAAATTTTTCTCTTTTTCTTGGACAACAAAACTTCTTAAAAAGTGAGACTGGTCATAGATTGTCTTCCTAAAAATCGAACATGTAGGGATAAATTGTCACGCATCACATTGCGATATAAGAGGAATAGAATTTTCTTTTTTGCATTTTATTTACAGTAAACCCCCTCTCCCCTCTCCCAAAAAAGAAGGCTAACAAAACTTTCTCTAAGAAAACTCAGAGGACTTTTTTCAGAGGTAGGACCACTAACCCATAATGAAAGAAAAAGGCACATTCATCAAGTGCATCAGGAACTCCCAGAAAGGAAGATTGCCAAAAGAGAAAGCTTTCCTCCAATATTCTTTTCCGATGAAGATGAAGATGGAGTGTTGTATCCACACAACGATCCACTCGTCATCCGTGTGTAGGTAAACAATCGAATGATGGAGGGAATCCTGATTGATAGTGGAGCCGGAGCAAATGTTATATCAACCGAAGCGGTTAAAAGGTTGGAAGTGCCTGAGGACCGGATCAAGCCATATTCGGCGGTTCTAGGAGGGTTTGTAGGAGGAGTCTCTACCACGTCCTCCGGCAGTATAGATTTTACAATGACCCTGGGTCAAGGGGATGAAAGGAGAACGGAGAAACTCACAGCTTTTATTGTGCCAGGTCTGTCTGGATATAACATGTATCTCGGGAGACCAAGGATTAATGCTTTCAAGGCTATATGCAGTACTCATCAATTGAAGCTGAAATATCTAACCACAAATGGGAAGTTGGTTACGATAAGGGGAAGCCAAAAGATGGCTCGGATATGTGAGGTCCACATCATGGACAATCTTCCTAGCGAGGGGGTGGTCAAAACTGTAGGATCACAAAAAGAGTTCAAGAGGAAGTTGCCTTTTTCCCCGGAGCCAAGTCAAGAAAAGGAAGGACGACAAACAACTCAAGACTCCCCCAGAGAGGTACATTTAAAATCTGACCCTTCTAAATTTTTTAAAATCGGAACTACGCTTGACAGTGGAGAGCAAACTCACTTAATGAGGTTCGTGGAAAAAAGAAGGACAACGTTCGCCTGGAGCACGGACGAAATGCCTGGAATAGACCCAAGCGTTATCCGGCATGAGCTCATAGTAGATCCAAAGCATCCGACAGTCAGGCAAAGGAAAAGGGTAATTGGGGAAGAGAGGGATTTGGCTGCACGAACCGAGGTCCAAAAACTCCTCAAAGCGGGATTCATCAGGGAGGTAGCATACCCACGATGGTTGGCTAACGTTGTCATGGTAAAAAAAGCAAATGGAAAGTGGAGAATGTGTGTGGATTTCACAGACTTAAATAAAGCATGTCCTAAACATTTTTATCCCCTACCTTCAATAGATAGATTGGTGGTTTCAACTGCTCAGAGCTCTGTGTTAAGTTTTCTAGATGCATTCTCCGGCTATAATCAGATAAAGATGAAAGAAGAAGATTCGGAAAGAACATCCTTTATCACTTCAGCCGGAACATTCTGTTATAGAGTAATGCCTTTTGGCCTGAAAAACGCAGGGGCTACCTTTCAGCGAATGATTGACAAGGTATTTTGCCAACAACTCGCCCGAAATGTGGAAGCTTATGTTGACGATATAGTCGTAAAAAGCCCATCAAAAGAGCAACACATGAAAGATTTAAAGGAAACATTCGATACTCTGGACAAATACCAAATCAAGCTGAATCCGGAGAAGTGTGTATTTGGTGTGACTAAAGGAAGGTTTCTTGGCTTCATTGTGGGACAGAGAGGTATCGAAGTCGACCCAGAAAAAAGTCAAGCAATTCTCAACCTTTCTCCACCTAAAAATATCAAGAATGTCCAAGCCCTGAACGGGAGATGTAGACGTGTATATCTGAGTGGTTAAACTGGTGTAAAAATAAAAGAAAAGAAATTAAAACTCAAAATAAATGTCGGGCTGCAAACAAATCCCGGTCGTGGTAGTATAGTGAAATGTAAGCGACCGGATATCGAACCGTGGGACTAATGTGCATATTATAGTACCTAAGCGTGTCACAAAAAGGGGGGATTAATTGACTTGTATTATAAATAAAAAGGAAAGATAAAATAAACTAAGATAATAGATAAATTAAACGGGACTCTGGGTCAGGTTAATATAATCTGCTTAACTATGCTATCTCTACTGGTTTAATATAATAATTTGGCAAGATTCCTGATATTATCTTAAGGTCCGATGAAAACTCATAAGAACTCGTTTACCTGAAAATGCAAGGTCCGATGAAAACTCAAGCAAAATGCGTATAAACGGCAGAGGAGTATGAGGAATTTTATTCTTGCAACTGAGTACTAACTTAAACGATGAAAATAAGTTTCCTCCAGTTTTACGGCTTAATTAACCTATCTATTCGTCACCGATCAGATTAGAAATAGATTTAGTAAAGCAATTTAATAAACTCATGACATTTATTAAAAAGGTGCGAGAAAACCTTTAATCGTAACAAACTGTATTTAAATTAAAACTAGTAAAAATATTGCATAATTAATACAAACACATAATAACCGTTCCCAGAGTATAAATATTCTAGCCTAACATATTAAATAGATAAACAGAAACAAGAGTAATAGAAATCATCTGTAGTCACTCCTGCATTCGTTCTGCTATTTTGTATACGTAGGAATAGAGGTGGATATGGTGGAATGTGAAATAATAAAATGAAGAAGACGGGAGAAGAGAAATGGGATGGACGTGAGTTGTGAGGTGGTGGATGTGTAAATGAAAACAGAAGGAACGTGTGTTTTTAAAGGAGAAGGAGAGGAAGGAAGGAGAAGGAAGAGACAGGCTGGATCACGCGTGCTAGTGGGTGAACAAGATAAGGGAGGTGCCAGTTGATGGAGTAGATGGATAAGTTGCAGAACACATGAGTGAATTAAGGAATGGATTGGGTGGCTGAACGCGTGAATACTGTCGGCAGAATCAAGTTGCAGACAGTCGGTGAAGAAGATAAGCTCGCGTTAATTATCTGGACATTTACACGCGTCCGCGTAGGTGTCCGCGTAGCTGTCCGCGTAGAATGGGGTGGACAAGAGAGTTAGGCGCGCTCCATATCTTGTCCGCATGCCTGTCCTCGCTTGTGACGTCGTGGTTCTATGCGGACACTCACGACGTCACAAATGGAATCCGCGCTCCATATCCTGTCCGCATGGCTGTCCTCGCTTGTGACCTCGTGGTTCTATGCGGACACTCACGCGTCACAAATGGAGTCCGCGCTCCATATCCTGTCCGCATGGCTGTCCTCGCTTGTGACGTTGTGGTTCTATGCGGACACTCACGACGTCACAAATGCGGACACAAACTTGACCGGCTCTAGATTCTTCGTTTGGACTCCGTTTTTCGAGCCGTTTGCGCCTATGCGTTCGTCTCTTCGTCTACTTTGCTCCCAGCTTGGTTTTCCTCATGTTTAAACAATAAATTTGTGAGATAACAATAAAACATAAACTAGAGGAAAACTAACCGAAGTGGAGAAATGGGCAAGAAAAGTGCTAATATAATATATGAAATACACCTATAAATCATGCTCATTTGGACACTTATCAGGAGACTCACAACATTAAGCAGATTTTGTTCCAAGCTTCAGGAAAGGTCAATCCCGTTCTTCAATATTCTAAGGAAGAACAGTAAATTCCAGTGGGGACAAGAATGTATAGACGCATTCGAAAAGAACAAAGAAATGCTTCGGGATCTGCCTAAATTGGGTGTGCCTGCCCCTGACCAAGACCTCTACCTTTATTTGTCCGTGACAGATTGGGCAGTTACGACTGTCTTGATCATGGAGGAGAAAAGGGAGGTACCAGTCTACTATACCGGCAAAATTTTAAGCCCAACAGAAGGGTGGTATACTAACATAGAGAAAATCTTGTTTGCATTAGTAGTGGCATCAAGGAAATTACGGCCCTATTTTCAGTCACATCGGATCTTTGTCAACCAATTGGCCGCTCAAGAAATAGCGAACAATCCAAATGCTTCCGGCCGGATGGTGAGCTGGACAATCGAGCTAACACAATATGAAATTCACTTCTTGCCCAGAACAGCGATTAAAGCCCAAGCCTTAGCAGATTTCATAACAGAAACAAACTTTGCAAAGGAAGAGAGACAGCCCCAGAATCCGTACATCATCTTAGTTGACGAAGCCCGATGCAAAAATGGGGCAGGAGCTGGAATAGTGGTACAAGCACCGGACGGACAAAGCTTGAACTACGCCTTCCGGCTAGACTTTGACATTACCATCAACGAAGCTGAATACGAAGCCCTTATCCAGGGTTTGGAGGTGGCTACCGCCCTAGGGGCAACAGGTTCCATAGGAGGATACCCTCTCTATTCTTTCTTTCTTATAAAATCTTGTTGAAAATAAAGCTTATAAAATTTTACTTTTCGTAGAATTAGAGGTATACTCAGATTCTATGTTGGTGGCAAGACAAAACGACAACATCTATGAAGTCAAAGAGGAAAAGATATGGAGGTACTTGCTCAATGTCCAGGAGCTAAAAGCAAATTTCCGGAGATGCGAACTAAAACACCTTCCTCGCAAAGAGAACGTCGAGGCTGACGCCTTGGCAAAATTGGCAAGTATGGCCAAAAGAGTACCCAATGAAATATGGCTAGAAGTCAAAACTGCATCAAGCATAGATGAGGCTCAAGTATTCATGGTAGAGTCGAGTGACAAAACAGAATCTTGGATGACTCCAATCATAGATTACATACGACAAGGAAAGTTGCCGGAAGAAGAGAAGGAGGCCAGGATAATAAAAAGGTGGGCCGCATCCTTTTTCATTGAGAATAACCAGCTATATAAGCGATCTTTCGCAAGACCAGCATTGAAATGTGTTACCGTGGCCGAAGGGGCAGAACTAATAAAAGAGGTGCATGATGGGCTCTATGGAAACCATCAAGGAGAAAGAACCACAACACACAAAATCTTGAGGCTCGGATACTTTGGCCAAAAATGATGGAACATTGCAAAGAATATATACGAAAGTGTCTCAAGTGCCAAGAGCACGGAAACAAAATACACAATCCTCCGGCGGAACGAAAATCTATCCTATGCCCAATCCCCTTTGCTAGGTGGGGATTAGATATTGTGGGACCGTTCCCAGAAGCTTCACTAGGGAGGTTCAAGTTCATATACGTTGCCATCGACTATTTCACAAAGTGGGTCGAGACAATGCCCACTATCTCCATCACAGCTAGAAAATCACAAGAATTCATCTTGAAATATGTGGTATGCAGGTTTGGCATACCAAAGGCAATAGTAACTGATAACGGAACGTAATTCAATTGCGAAAGCTTCCGGGAATTTTGTGAAGAATGGAAGATTTACTTAAGGTTCGCATCGGTGGCTCACCCCTAGGCAAATGGGCAAGTCGAGAATGTGAATGGTCAGATAGTAAAGGCAATAAAGAAAAAACTCGATGAAAGAAAGGGGAAATGGGCAGAGTTGTTACCCCAGGTCCTCTGGTCATACAGAACAACAGAAAGAGGGCCGACAGGAGAAACACCCTATAGACTAACATATGGTTTAGAGGCTGTCATTCCGGCGGAAATTGTGGTACCATTAGTAAGATGGGAATCGTATGACGAAGAAGTCAACGATCAGGGAATACAGGACCGTCTAGACCTCCTCGAGGAAAAGAGGGTGACCGCCGCAATAAGGATGGCAAAAGATAAATCCAAGGTAAAGCGATATTTCAACCAAAGTATAAAAGAGCAGAGTTTTGCTCTAGGAGTGTTGGTTCTCTGAGAAGTCAAATAGCCTAAGAAACTAGAACCCCAATGGGAAGGACCGTACATCATACACCAAAAGACGGGACGAGCTTCATACCGCCTAAAAAATGGTGAAGGGTACGAATTGTCGCATTCTTGGCATGGGGAATGTTTGAAAAAAATTTATGTGTAAAATTTATGATTCTTCAATAAAAAGGTATTATTTTTTGAAAAAGAGTAAAAGAAAGCACCGGCCAACGAGCCACAGGCTATCATGCCTTGAAAGTAAGCACCGGCCAACGAGCCGCAGGCTATCATGCCTTGAAAGTAAGCACCGGCCAACGAGCCGCTGGCTATCATGCCTTGAAAGTAAGCACCGGGCAACGAGCCGCAGGCTATCATGCCTTGAAAGTAAGCACCGGCCGACGAGCCGCAGGCTATCATGCCTTGAAAGTAAGCACCGGCCAACGAGCCGCAGGCTATCATGCCTTGAAAGTAAGCACCGGCCAATGAGCCGCAGGCTATCATGCCTTGAAAGTAAGCACCGGCCAATGAGCCGCAGGCTATCATGCCTTGAAAGTAAGCACCGGCCAATAAGCCGCAGGCTATCATGCCTTGAAAGTAAGCACCGGCCAACGAGCCGCAGGCTATCATGCCTTGAAAATAAGCATTGGCCAACGAGCCGCCGGCTATCATGCCTTAAAAGTAAGCACCGGCCAACGAGCCGCAGGCTATCATGCCTTAAAAGTAAGCACCGGCCAACGAGCCGCAGGCTATCATGCCTTGAAAGTAAGCACTGGCCAACGAGCCGCAGACTATCATGCCTTGAAAGTAAGCACCGGCCAACGAGCCGCAGGCTATCACGCCTTGAAAGAAAAATCCGGCCAAAAGCCACAGACGGCCATACTTTGAAAGAAAAGATTCGGCTAACAATAAAGGTTCGGTCAATAAGCCGCAAGCTTCTTGTGACGTAAGGGTAAACACTTAACTGACAAAACTTGCATAAGATAACCATATGTGCGCCATACAAAAAAAGGGAGGATACCACAGTAATAAGCAAATTGGCTAAAAAAAGAGGAGGCAAAAGCACAATAAGAAACCGGCGGCTCCGACAGACAAGTTAACAAAGATTGTGAAAAGTATAACTTGTATTCCTCCCTAGCGGGGTAAAAAAAATAATTACAAGAGTGTAATCATTACAAAAGATTCTGCAAACACAAAAGATACATGCCAAAAAACCCTCTAAAAATAAAAAACTCCCATTCTATTTTTCTGCAGCTAACTTATCGCCACTGCCAGCCACGCTTTCAGAAGATTTGGATCTCCTAGAAATACACTGCACCCCTCTGGCGGATGGCTGGATATTGCTTCCAGCCGGAAGAAAGGAGGCTTGGCCCGCACCGAAGCATGCCTCTCCAGGACTGCGGCAGAATCTCTCGAGCTCCTCGAAGAAGTTGGACTTCTGGGCAACAGCTTTGAACTCCAGCCTGTTGTACAAATCATCGTCCAGTAACTCCCCTTTCTCAAGAAAGTGCTCCGAGATAATCTGTTGGCAGATGTCGACTATCCTGTGGCACTGAGAAGCGAATGATTCCTCAAGATGAGCATTAATCGTGCCTTACTTCTGTATCTCCTCCTGAGATTGCTGTGAAAACGACATGAGCTTAGCCACTTGGGACTCAAGGGTCAGGACCTGGGCTCGATATTTGTCACGCTGAGCATTGGCTAAAGACAGCTCCTCTTTAGCACTGTTTACCTGATCATTCAGCTTCTGAACATGCTTCAGAAGATTGGCAGAGCTCAAACCTGACCGGAACACAAGAAAGGTATGAAATAAAGGGAGGAAAAGGAGGAGACGAAAAAATCGAGATCTGAAGGTTTACCTTGGTTTGACGACTCAGCATTCTCAACTTGGAGGCGTGACATGGCTTTCTCTCGGTCTTTCACCCTCTCTTCCAGCCTGTTTTCTCACCTGTCAAAGTAGTTTTTCTGCAGCAAGGGCCTTCTTCTCTTCTTCTAAAATAGAGCAACCCCGAAGCAAAGACTGCTTCTCTTGTTCGAAAGAAGCCTTTGATTGCTCTTCCAGTACGGCCTTTTCTTCCGACGAGCAGTTAAGCTGCATGAGCTTCCCCTTTTCCTCTACAAGGGCCTCATTTTCTCGTTGAAGAGCCTGCTTCTCCAGTTCAAGCGCCTCGGCTTCCTGCTTAAAAGAGTTCTTCTCCTCATAGAGAAAAGCTTTGTCGGCCTGAAGAGAAGCCACCTCATTCCGGTGAGCAGAACGCACCTGATTCAGCAAAACTTCTAGGTTAGAGAAGGCCCGAGCCATCTCGTCTTTTTCAAAAGCAAGACAGTTTCGTACCTCTATCAAAGTTTCGTCAGCTTACAGGATCCGGCTTTTTAAAGAAAAGTTTTCTTCTCAAAGTTTCTTCAGTTGTAGCTCATATTCGTCACGCTGACGAACGCACTCCTGCCGAGACAGTAGATCCTTGTTTATTGCCTCAGTCCTCTCCTTCACCTTGAGATCAATCTCATAGTGAATCTGGTCGATATAAGCATCATGGACTCGGCTCTCATATTCAGTTCTTCTTGAGCATTATCGGCTTGGCTCTTCTCATAGCGAAGCCTGGACAGGAGGTTGCCGGAGTGAACCTCAACACTTTGGGCCATGGACATCACCTAAAACAAGTAGCATAGTTAACAAGATTAAGAGGAAAAGCAAAGCAAAACAAGAAAGGAACACAAAGAAAGATATTTAAAAGGAGTGTACTCCAACCTGAAAGATCCCCCCCCCACATGAGGTCAAACACATCTCTTATTGGGAGGGCGTGCCGCATAATGGCATCTGCCCCCCCATCTCCCATCCGCAACCTTTCCTTAGTAGCAGTAACGGTTGCCGGAGGAGCGAAGATCCCGTCTGGATGACCGGATCTCTTTATTGCCTCCTTCCAGACAGTAGAATACTTGGCGCATTCGCAGGAGATCAGAGGAAGAGGGTGCCCACGATGGTAAAACCATCCTTCCTTTTGGGAGGGACCGATACAGGACTCCTGGGCAGGAGGAGAAGAAGAAGAAGAGGCCATGATGTCCTCTCTTTGCTTGCTCCAAAGCTCAGGATCTTCGGGCACCTGCCGATACTCCGTCGCTCTTTCCAGCGCCGCATCCCTGGCCGCAGCAACATCAATGGAGAATGAGGCTGTGGCCTCAGGGTTGTCAGAGGTTTGTTCATCTCCTGATGTCCCTGACTGTGGAGCCTTTGGCTTTGATGTAGTTTTCTTCTTTAGCCTTTGCTTAACAGGAACAGAGACTGCCGCAGTAGTAAAACCAGACGTAATTTCATTACCAGAAGGTTCGAGTACATACAAAGCCGGAGACAGAAGGGCACTATAAAAAACAAAGGAACGAGAAAGAAGGAGGGATCGATCAAAACCTTGTTTGGCCGGAGGGTCGGTACAGAGTCCTCTGGCCTCCAAAGTATTTTCTTGAGCAGGATCTGAAGGAAAGTAACCCGACAAGTCAGGAAACTGTTCGCAAATCGGGGTCGGATGACCAGACTCCCGCTCCGAGCGAGAACCAAGGTCTAGACCCGAACCAGGGGTGAGAGGAAGAAAGACACGACGTCCAGACTCGGGACTCACGTGCCATGTACCTGGCAATCCGGCGTTAGTACGTTTAGGGGATTCCAGCCTTTTCTTTTTCTTCGACTGACCAGCTTGGTCATCTCTGGCTTCTTGCCTTGAGCGCTTCGTAGAAGGGGCAGCATCTCCTAGGAGCTGCTCAGCCGCATCGACAGCTGCATCCAGCGTATCGTAATAATTGATCTTTTCGTCCCCACTCTTGAAGGTGACGAAGTTCCAGCTATAGAAGGGACTGATCTTTTCTCCTTCTGGAAGAAATCTACATACAACACACCAAAGCAATAAGAGAAACAACAGAGGCAGCAAAACTAGCGCTAATAATCAAACACTTATTGTGATAGGTTTTTAGTGAAGATAAGCATGCATTTGTAAAAAATGCCTCAACAGTCGGCGGTTTGTGATTTTGTGCCCTTAGAATCTTTGAAATAGGCAGCTCGGCCGGAGGAGTAGGGGGACAGATCAACGGACCTTTGGGGACTTCGGCACAATATGGGACACCCAGGCAGCGACCGGATCAAGGAATGATGACGAACCACCACGAGCTCCACTCATGAACCTTCTTGTAGTAAAAAAGGGAGTATCGGCCTTCGCAATAAGGGTTAGGCTGTCAGGGTCAGCCCTAACCGTGAAAAATCAGGCAAATTCGGTACCCTCCAGCTGAATCTTGTTTTCTTCACAAAGAGAGACAAAGGCGTGGAGATGCGAAATAGCCTTCGGATGTAAATGGGCAAGAGAGCAGCAACGACGAAGCAAAAAGCCCAAGACAAAAGGGTGTGGGGGTATGGCCAGGCCGGAGCGGAAAAAATCGGCGTAAACCACATACCCAAGGCCAAAGTCGTCATTGGGGTGAGAATCGGGGGATGGTAGGAAAATCTGGGTACCAAGTGGAGCTTCAACACCCCTGAGACAATCGCTAAGGGAGGAGAAATCAAGAGAGAAAGGAGAGGGCTGGCGCCCGGACAAAAAGGGCTTCGAAGATTTCAGGTACGAGGGACGAAAGCCATTAAGGGAGCGAGAGCCCTGAATCGCCTCGATGGCAGGCGGGAAATTCGTGGCAAGCTTACTCTTTTTTGCAGCAGAGGTAGACATTGATGAACTTAGCACGAAATCGAAGAGCAACGACAACGAAAGGAAAGACAGAGCATGATAGCAGAGTGGCGAGAGAAGAAGACAGTCAAAGCAAGAGGACGGAGGAGGAAAGAGAAGGAAGCTCAAAAACTCAGACTTTAAGGGAAGTTTTCTCCCGCTCAAATGAATAATATATAATATATGAGGAAACAAAAAACACCTTTTTACAGGAAAAAAAGAAGGGGGCCACACGCTTCCTAAAGACGGTTTCGACAATTAGTCAGAAGAGGGACCCTACGTATTCTACACTGAGAACAGGCGAGAAAATTTGAAAAGAGCGATACAGAACAGGTTCAAGTCACGAGCTTCGCAAATGACCAATAAGAAGTTCTTTCTCTCCAGATATGAAGGAAAATAACTTGTGGGACTGGGATGAGGAAAAGACGAAGCACAGGTAGGCCAAAGAACCCCAGAATTGGCCGCAGCCGCAAAAATTTGCCACTGGAGCACAAGACATAGAATTTCTATTTTCTTCACCGAAAATTCAGAAAGATAGAACTTGTGGGACTGATGAGAAGGGAAGAAATGGTACCAAGCCAAACGAGACGCATGGAGCATCCGGCCGCTTCTAGCCGGATGGAAATAGAAACACATAAGGCTTTCGGCTGGCTCCAGCCAGATGAAAGTAGGACTTAGGCAAAACAAAGTGTAATATGGCCGGCCGTCTGTGGTCCGCCAAGGATGCTAGGGAAGGACAAAACCGTACTTATACATGTAAAATACAGGCTGACAACATAAGTCCAGGCCCAAAAATACTATAAATAGGGGTGTACCCCCATGAAATAAGGGAGGCGATATTTGGGCAATCGAACTTAAGCTTGATTCTAACAAAAGGCTCTCTCTCTCTCTCTCTCTCTTTTCTCCCTTACGAGATTTGTAATCGAGGCCAGGTAACGTAGGATAGTAAGTCGGATCGAATTGGATTAGGATGTGATACTCTGTTTCATTGTCAAACATATTGAAGAGGATAGGAAGGGCAAACTAAGCCCCAAGATTATCAGAGTCACGCAGCAGAAGCTAGTGGACCGTATCTTAAAGGTTTGACATACCTAACAAAAGAGAAAAAGGAAGGATGTGTCTCACATCTTCCAGTTGAATAAAATATACGACTTGTCTACCAAATAATTGGGAGCCTTAGCGGCTACACTTGAACCCAATTGTAAGATTGGTATGAACACCAATAAGAATCCTTGATACTGAAGCTAGACTGCTCCATGACACCTAAACATCTTCAACCTGTGTTCAAGAATGATATAATGTTGATTACGTGGGCGTAATCCATTTTAAGGGGGGTAGAGCGCACAATTGCTTAGCGTATGTTTCACGTATTGAGTACGTAAACTACAGTGTGCATAGCACAATACAATTAGTTGTGACTTTTGATACATATGTTATATAAACACATGTATTCATTCTTATGTGGTTGTGGTTATTACGCACAATTAGATGCGAATACCAGATGTATTAGAGGCTTACATCGTTAACTTCGGTGCGAGAATTCAGGAAAAGAGGAGTAGAAACTCCAGGGGAATTAAAATCCCTACGATATGTATTGATATGAGACCAAATATGGTAATGTTATGAGGTATGAATCGGTATGAGACCGATGTAGAACCTAATAGGAATTAAATTCTCTAAGAAATTGCTGAGAGGTGAATTAAGAATGACTGATGGACTGAGTTCCATAATTTGGAGATGTATTGATTTATGATTATGACTAGAAGGACTAAAAGATATAAAATGCTACATGAATAATTATTTGGTTGTTTGAAGTTGACGTGGGAGGTAGAACTTGATCTTTGCCAGATCAAGGAAAACTGAACACAAATTGGGGTGAAAGGATAGTTCAACACTGATGATGATCACGTCAGGGTCGGATGATTCCTGAAACTCCCTACAAATGGTCACAATTAACCACATTAAGAGTAGATGCAGTAGCATAAAGTGGAATTGGAGTTGACATGTATTTTCTTTACTAAGTCTCACTCATGGAACCGAGGACGTATGTGCCCTTGTCTTCGGACCGGTTACATGAGGAGTATGCAGCAAAGAATACACAAAGAGTATTTCGATTGCTAAAACATATAAAAGATATGTTGTGTGGTAAGTGTGGAAAATATATATATACATGGCAGACCTTATAAGTCAGAATGCCTATACAGATATTGAGTGATCTATATGATCTTTTAGCGTGAAGTTACCTTTGTGTTCTAAGAGATATAGATACATAGGAACTTTGGGGACAAAGTTCTTTTAAGGGGGTAGATTGAAATACCCCAAACCTTAATATATTAATGAACTATCTAATTAGGATATACTAAGGCTAGAACGTACCTTAGAAACATTAGAAGAAGTGTTAAACAACAATTTACACCAAAACATGCTTTAGGAACAATTAGAGCAAAAGGTGTTTTAAAGAGCACAAATAAATTAGGGAACTACCAATAAGTTCCCAAGAGATTTAAAATGTGAAATACCTCTAAGATTAGTAATACGCATTAAGCGGAGTTAGCGTTTAAACCGAAAACGCACCTTAGAGCACAAAAAATGTGCTTTAAAGAAAAATGTGCTTTAAGCATGTATACATGGAACGAAAAGGCTAATGAGCCTAAATACCATAAGGAAATAAGGGAACAACAATTAAATGGTCATAGGAGCCATTGCGTATACACACAAATTAAGTATACAAAGTCCACAGTAAACAGGTACTAAACTGACGAAAGTCAAGGAGAAACCACTAAACGAATTGATTTAAATTGGAATGAGCAACATGCTATTTCATGAAGAAAGTTTCTAAAGGTTTTAAATATATTAAGGACACATTTAAACTAGCCAAACAATTTGCATAATCAATGTGAACCCGGAAGCACATAAAATGGTGTTTTAAGGCATTTTTGGCTATATAACATACCTAACACATGGTATAAGTCCTTATGAACGAGATGAATACATCTAATATTACATAAATATAAGGAAGAAGCAAAAACAAAATGGACCAAATGGTGTCTAATGCTTCCGACATGGGTGGTGACTCATAAAGGAGTTAAAATGGCATTTTTCTTACTATTTCACCAACCATGCTTTTCCAAGAGTGCCTTGTCACCTTGTCTCCTGATTAATTGATCAATCAAACACTCATCCATCCTTTCTAGCCTAGAACAATTCGTGGCTCCTTCTCCCTTTGAAGAAAATTCCATTAGAACTCCATTTACTTAGATTAGAACCTTAAAGAACACCTTGTCTTGCAAAAATCATAACTTTCTCATCTTAAGTCCCAATTCTAAGCTTGATAGCTCGTGGGAATCCTCTTTTGAAGAGCTTTACAACCATAGCTCATGAGCCCCCTGATTCTCAGGAAAAACCACGAAGAAGTGCCTTTGATTCTCGAGGTAAAACATTGCCTTCTTGGAAACTCATCTTTCTTTGATTTTCATCAAGGCCGAGTGCCTAGGGTTACTAACCCTTCTTATTCTTCATCTTATTCTATGATTTTGGAGTCAATTTCTCTAGCAAATTGCTGTCAAAATTTCTAAGGAAAACAAGCTTAATATTAAGCTAAAGGTTAATATACAAGGTAAATCCTACAACTACCTATTTCAAGGTTCTAATTGTTGATCTATATATTATCTAACATATTGTTCATCTTGTTTATTATTGCCGAAATTATAAGTGTGTTAGATTTAATTTTTGACACATTTAATGTTAATATTTTGTAAATTTTAAATTAGATTTATACTCCTCATGATATAAGCTACAATATAAGCTATCATAATATACAAGAAAAATTCATATACTATGATTTTGATTATGGCCAAAAATTAAGGGGTTGTAATTAAGTTAGGAAAATTATCTAACTTGGTTAAATTAAAGGAATTAGAGTAATTAAGAGTAAAATGTAAAATTTAAGAGGTTTTGGTATCATATTGTGATTGCCAAAAATAAATGAGGTTAGTATATAATTTTTGAGAGTTTAGATGATGAGAAAATAATTGTAGAATTAAGTTTACAATTTATAAAGAGTTTATAAGTGTTATAAGCAATTTATAAGGCTTTTGGTATATTTAAAAGTTAATAAAGGATGGTATATATACTATAACATTAGATAATTAAATCTGGTGGTTTAGAGATGTTTAAAATGATTTTTGATGTTCAAAAATCTGTAGGAAAATTAATTACGAAAATTAGAAATTAGTTGGAGTTAAATTGGTTAATAAATGAAAGAATAGACCACAAGGGTAAAATGGTAATTTTACTGGTCAAACGTGGTCAAACATGGTCAAACATGGTCAATGACAATTTATAAAATATTTAGATGAGTTAGAATAAAAAATTATAGCAAAAGATTAGGTAATAAAATGTTTAAGGAATAAAAAGTTAAGATAAATTAACTTTAGGGGTAATATTGTAAATTTTGGAAAGTTAGGGGGTTTGACCATAAAAGGCTGGTCAAACTTGGGTATGTTTTGGTAATTGACCAAAAGTATAGAAGAAATTAATTAAGAAAGACTTTGGAAGAAATTAGAAATAAAAATAACAAGTTTAGAACTTATTATGGCTAAAATAGAAATTAAAAGGAAATTATGGGTAAGAAATGTAAATAACACATTTTTTATGTGTTTAGAAAGTTAAGGAAACTAAATAAAGAATTTAGAAACAAGTTGTAAAAGAAATAGAGTTAAGACGGGATTAAACGAGACCCGTATATAACTTAAGGTATACGAGGGGTATACCCGTAATTTAATAAATAAAGGTGAAATCAATACTTAAAGTATTTTAAAGAAAGTACAATTTTTATTGGAAAAAAAAGAAATAAATACGTGTGATACGGAGTATCATACGGACGTACACGAAAAATGTTGGTATACATGAATAGTACTCGTATATGTGAATAATATCTGTATACATGAATAGTACTCGTATACGTGAATAGTATCTGTATACATGAACAGGAAATACATATACATGAACAGTAAAATACGAGACGTATACGTGAACAGTAAATACGAGACGTATACGTGAACAGTAAAATACAAGACGTACACGTGAACAGTAAAATACGAGACGTATACGTGAATAGTAAAATACGTGGCCGTATAAATGAATAGTAGAATACGAGACCGTATAAATGAATAGTGAAATACGGATGAATAGTGAAAAATACGAAAACCTAACACAAGGTCCGTATAAGTCTAAAGTTGCTAACGGTGCAACTAAATAACTGCTAACGACGTTAGTATGTTAATGAATTAGAATTGAGCTTGAAAACGCTCCTAAATGAACGAACCCGTTTAACGGTATACTATTATAACCCGGTTAACCTAGGAAGAGGTTTAAGTTGAAAAGAGAACCAAATTAGTTCTAAGACACAGGATACTAATACTAGTTCTGGTTACAGATCTAGATAGTCGGAGGTGTTCGGCGGATTAGGCGAACGTGGTATTAAGAGCTAGCCAATCTCCAGTGTACGGTATGGGATTCTTTGTAGCTTGCTTGCTAACGGGGTCTACCTCGGTTTGTGTGCTATGTGTATTGTGATGCGACCTAAACAAGATTAAGCATGAAACCGATCTACTGTATTGTTATTGTGTGTCCATTGCACACTAACACGACTCGATTTAGAGCTTGTTCATTAACTATGTTTAATAACAATTGTATAAGGTTATAAAATACTCCCTGTTGTTAGTTGGTTAATATCGAGAGAGGTTTAACTAACAAATTGTCAATGAGACTTCAACTAACTGGAACTTGGGGGGAGAGGAATCCGGGACTAACACCGGTCATGCATGTTTAGGTTAGGAGGTCGGCATGTGTATCAGATCCGTCTTCCGCATATGGCTCGTCTACGACTTGTCGCCTAGGATCGACAAATAGACCCGACCATCTCGAGTGAACAGTTCGAGGTGGGAGGCAAATCCGGAGGCGCGGGAGGGTCAAGCCTACACCCCTCATAACTTAAGAATTAATGTTTATTAACCCAATGGAGCTAATAACTCATTGGCTAGGGTTACCTTGTCCCGACAAAAATAAACTATTCAGTTAGAGAACAACCAGTTCTTTTAAGAGGACGGTTGGCACTTATAAGGTATGGTCAAACACGAGAACTAAGAAATTCTTAGGCCTCAGGAGTTAAGAATCTAATCTACTCATTAATGGGCGTCCATTACGACGTTCGATTTAATGGAGCTGTGAATGTTGCACATGGGTGTGTTTGTTTGTTATCGTACTTCTTATTATTATCTGTATGAACAATCAGCTGCATGTATACGACAAAGTAGTCGTGTGTAGCCCTGTTAGCTTGTGGGCTGCACGTTTTCTGTACCAGCAATGTGTTGAGCCCCTTAGGGCCTGTGATTTAAACTTTGCAGGTAGGTGCCAGACGAGGACTCAACTTGAGAGTAGGAGCGGGTAGAGTACTTCGGGTTGCTTTTACATTTGTTACACGAGTTGTGCATGTACACTCGTTTAGTAAATGGATGAGATGTTGTATGTAGTATGATATTAGGATATGAGATACTCGGTATAAGTTGTGGTTTATGAATTGTATTGTATAGATGCTCGAGTAATTATCCGGTTAGTCAGACCGTGACTTGTAAGAGAATAGCCTAGTTGGTCACGTGGGTGACTAATGGCGGTAACACCAATTTAGTAGAACTTTCCGCTGCGCGTGTTAATGAACGAGATGGACTTAGGGCGACGATCACTGTATTTGGAGATGGGGTGTTACAAAAGTGGTATCAGAGAGTAGTTACGCTCTGATGACTGGAAATTACCGAGCTTAGGAATTACCGAGTTAGGAATAGTAGACTTTGGGATAAGGGTTGAGTATTAGTGCGAGAGGTGCGTTAGTTAGGATTCCCCGATGTGTATCGGATATCTATAATACCCTACCGCCCTTCGCACCCCTGGTTCTAAGATACCGAAAATGAATTCTAGAGAGATGAAAAGCTTTCTCTTACTCGGGAAAACCGATCTGGCAATTACTTAGCATTGTACAAAAACGAGAAAAACACCTCGTTATGCAATAGTCTTTCAAGACTTGATAGTCCTAATTGGAGCACAACGTTGAAACAGGCGCTACCAACGGAATCCTACCAATGAGAGAATAATAATTACCGGCAACTTGGGTCGACATGCTACGCAGTCGATATAACCCCCCCATACCAGTAAGAAGAAGGAAAGTACTACAAGTGCAATGAGAGGACAAGAGAAGCGACAGAAACACCGGACAACAGTCCAAGGGAGCAATAACAGTGGGATAATACCGCGCAAGAGCATAGGGACTACCTAAAAGTCAATTATGCAGCAGATAACTCCAAACTTACACAAAAACAAAAAAAGGGGTTGCAAAGACCTAACTGCAATAGCTCAAGCGACTACGAATGCATATGCAAGTCATACTCCAAGGTAGGACTACAATGTAGTGCCTAAGGAGAGTCAATACTCAAAAAACACGACGAAGGTGTGGAAACAAGAGTGAGAACCAAGGGCGAAAGCGAAAGAAAAAGGGTCCCCTCAAAAAGAGGAATACCCTGATAAGTAACTATACTAACAAAAGTAGTCGGGAAGCTGCCCAGATAATTAACTAATCAAAGCCAAACAGGGCAATGAAGGAGTCCCATGAACTACCACCTACATGGAGTTTAGGAGAATGTACCATCACCGATGTACACAGTACCAATAGCCCATCTTGCATGGCGCACTTGCCTTGGCAAGTGCTGCCACAATGAAGCTGTACGGGAAGCCGTGAAGACCAAATGGTAAAAAACCACGGATATAATACATATTAACACCAGATTAAAATTCCATAAGACTGGAGAGCGAAATATTGGGAGGGTCTGACGGCCTGATCGTGACCACTAAATCAATACACAGTCGGCAGGGAGCTGGACTTGGTCAGGAAAACTAAACGACGTGATCATCAACAACAGACAACCGACCACCACAGGTAAGAACATCAACCCAAAACCAAGCCTAACCTTGAATGGAAGAACCGTAAAGATTACTCAACAATGTGAGAAGACCAGATGTAAGTAATAACCTACAAGGAAGGTATTACGACTGTAACACCCCAACTCAATCCAAATGTGGTCTCACAACTTAACAGCTTATACATATACATGTCACAGCGGAATTCTTTACACTCCAGGACCTTGCCACGATCTGACTACAGAATATACCGAACATTAGTACAACAACCTTAACCAATTACATTTCCTTCTTACAATCCCCTCATATCCTATACATCTTACTAACTCAATTGCCATACGAGTGTACATGCACAACTCGTAGGCCACACTTAACCCTTCACACTTGTACCCCTTCTACTCTCGCGACGGCCGCCTCCTGATGTTCACCTGTGTAGTAAAAACAGCCCCCAAAGGGGGTCAGCACGAATGCTGGTACGATCCTCTCATGGCCCCCAAGCTAACGTGGCTACGACGACTAATTGTCGATAGCATGGAGGTTGATTAGATGCACAACATAATAGAAAGTGCAGTAAACAACAACTCAGATATGAACAATCAAAGTTCACACACAATGAACGACTTAAATGCGTTCCCTTAATTAGAGAGTTTATTATTTAACTCCTTAAGTAATGTTCCCTCTTAATCTTAGTCCATCCTTATCTCACCTCAATCTTAGTCTTATCTTAATCTTAGAAACAACCATCCCTTAATAAGGAGTGGATGTAGCTTATCTTAATCTTAATAATACAAACCATCCTTTAAAAAGGAATGGTTGCAACTTATCTTAACCTTACCTTAATCTTATCTTAACTTATTCTCAGTATACAAACCGTTCCTGGAGGGAAATGGTTGTATCCTAAGTCCAAACCTGGGATTTAGGTGATCCCACCGCACCATCTTAATGCCACCTACCCTGGACGGGAGTCCAGCGTAGCTGAGCCGGCAACTGGCCCTAGGCTACAAGTCCGAAGACAAGTCCTTAAGCGGAAGTCGAATTTGCTATAGATACCGACCCCCTTTTCTTAGCATGCATGACCGGAGTCAGTCCCGGGTTTCCTCACTCAAGTTCCAGTTAGTAGTAGTCTCAAGACCATGTTTGTTGGTTAACCTCTTTCGGTTTATATCAAACCCATATTAGGGAGTGTTCCTTAGTCTCACTCAATTCCTTACTAAACGTTGGTTAGTAAGTTCTCACGGTAGGTTGTGTTAGTTTTCAAACATCACACAACAATACAATAAACATAATATTCCGGCTTGTTTATCTTGTTTAGTGAACACACAAAAACAAATAGCACACAAGCCGAGGGACACCTCGTTAGCAAGCAGGTCACAAGAAGAACTGTACCGTTCACCGTTGGTCGTTCGGTTGCTTACTCTCCTCTGGAGTCCAAATTCTCAAACCCTAAAACATTCATTCAATTTTAGGTTGTTAATTACTTTTCCAATAAAGCCAACTTACTTAACTCACTTAGTCACTAATGAACCCCATCTAACACCACTTAAGTTCTTATAAACTTAATCTTAAGTGAATCACTTCTCCTCATAACTTATACTTATTCACCCATTTAATTATCATTGTTACCCACCAAACATGTCTTAAACAACCTTATATCATCATTACATATCAATCCCCACCAATATGGATATCATTTCCTAACCTTAAACAAAGTTTTTGGTCAAAACAGCACCGCGCCCGAACTTGTGTCCGAGCTTACCAAGTTCGGACACAAGTCGAGACTCAAAAGGGTGCAACCAGACGTGTGTCCGAACATGTGTCCGAACTTCCCTAAGTTTGGACATGGGTCGAGGAAAAATCAAAGGAAGAATTTCAGGTGTCCGAACATCTAAGTCCGGACGGTATTTCGGACTCTAGCCGAGACTCAAAAATTCTAATCGCAACAGGGCATGTCCGAGCTTCCAAATTCGGACAGAAGTTCGGACAGGCCAGAATATTCATCTTCTACACCCTTAAACACTTATCTCCTTTCTTGCAAAAATGCCCAACTCTTCCACAAGTGTCCCATTATGTCTTAATACCATATGGGCTCTTAAACTCACCTTAGAACATCCTTTAAAACCTCCTTAACCATTTTCTCAATCCTTACAAGAATTTTTAACACTTGTTACTTATTTCATTATTTTTCCAACATGTAATTTTTGTCTAAAACTCTAACTATCCAAAGTGTTTCCTTCCCAATCAATATAACTCCTCCTTAACATCATTACATTCCATCTTTGCTTCGTTAAACCTTCCAAGGTCATCTTGCATGTCCATGCACAATTTCTCTTCTTTTCATTTGTTACTCATCACTCCTAAACTCTTGAGCTTACTTATACATTGCTTCCCATTACCTTAACACCTTGACGTGGTTCTTCATTTACCCTGACCATGTAACACCCTCCTTAGACATTTCCACCTCTTTTATGCATCTTATTCACCACCCTCATGATCATTCTCTCTTTTACATTCCTAGTCATTTTCCTTGACATTTGACAACATTCTCTCACACCTTTCTCTTCCATCACCTAAGTCCACTCATTAACATCTAAACTAAACCTCATTAGTCCACTACTAGCATCATCACACTATACAAACTATCCAAACTCCTCATTGTTTTATTCTCTAGTTCATACCTAAATCACCTTAAAGCATTATACACCTTTCCACCCAAATCTTTGCTCAAGTCTTAGCATTCCTCATCACATGATTTCGGTGGGTTAATACACCCACCTAGCCTCTAATTCCTCCTAGACAACTCTAGGCCATTCTAAGCCTCAAGAACTCCTTAATTAACTCATTTCCACTCAAGTTCCTTCTAATGACTCCTAGTGAATCCTAGGTCATATCAGCTCACCACCACCACCTAAACACTTAGTTTTCTACTCAAATTTGCCATAGCTCCTCTAGTATATTCTCATGCCCAAATGCATTGTTTTTCTCACACAATAATCTCACACACACCAAGTCCTTTCTCATCTTATTTTCTCACCCAAATCAACTCATTCACAACAAACTCAATATAGTGCAATAATCTTAAATTGCATAGCACTAAGGCTCTTAAATGACATGGCTCCTAGGCCCTTAAATGACTTAAATTTAAACACTGAATCCCACATATAGAAGCTCTCAACCTGCAAATACACCCATCAATCTCATAGTAGTTATAATGCTCTTAAAAACTCATCTTAAACTTATATTACTAACTCATTCTCGTTGGCTCCTTAGTCACAAGTTCATAAGCTTGTTCAAATTGTTTTTCCTAGGTTATATAACCCATTGCATGTAAGCTCTAAGCCACATTGGTACTCATCTAAACTCATTCCTTAAACCTTAAACCACCATTAGGTAAATAATTTACCTTGTTTTCTCAAGCTTATCTTAACTTCCTCCTTAGACCTTCTTCTTGCATGAATCTCGGCCACCACTTAAACTTCCTTTGCCAATGTTCTAACCAATATTCAATGACTCACATGAGTACTAAACAATACACTAACCCCAAGGAATGAAACCCTAGGTTAGAAATGTGTTCTAAGGCATAAAAGTGGATGATTACCTTTGAAGTCTCAAGATAGACTTTGGCATTGAATGAAATAGGACCTCCACTAGTCCTTGGTGAATAAATCAAGCTAGAACAAGGCATAAAAACAAGGCCCCATGAGTAGTAATTTTCGGCCATGTAAGGAAGTGATGGAAACTTGGTTTTTCTTACATTTCCTTACCTTGAATGAAGATGGAGAACCAAATGGGCTCTTCAACTTAATTTTCCTCCATCAATGGAGTTTCCTCTTGGCACCAAAATGGAGCTTTGAAGGGTTTGAAAAGATGGAAAGATAGGTCTTGGCCTAACTAAGAAAAATATGTGTTTAGTTTTTGATTTGGAGCTAAAATGAGTAAGTTGTTGCCAAAGCAAGGTGGTGGTGCCATGGGTGCTGCTCCTACGTGAATGAAGGGAGGAAGAGAGATGGTGAAACCGTGGGAAGAAGAGAAATGAAGAGAGAGAAGAAGAAAAGGTAGCTATATAAGAGTATTTTGTCTTTATAAAGCAAATAGTAACTTTACTTATTTCCTCTTCTTTTCTTTAATTGAATGACTCATGTGGTGACTCCACTCTCAAAAATCGGCCCCCTTGTTAAATAAGGGCATGTTTGGCCTTTATTGACCAATTAACTAAACTAAGTTGATTAAAGACTAAACTAGTCACTATTTGGCACTATTCACAAATTAGTGCACATATTTCTGAAATTTTGATTTCCCATTGATTTAGACTTCCTAATGTGATACTAATTAGTACACATGTTGATTAAGATGTAATCACGGGCATTTAGCCACTCAAAACTCAATTCTAAGACAATTTCTCAAAAATGTGCTTTAAGACTTCTTAAAGCACATTTTGTGTTTTAACTTGTTTTCAAGCTTGGTTTTCTTTCTAATTGATTTAAAATGTCCATTAGCATATTACTAAAGTCTTATAATGGTATTTGGGTGCTAATCAAAGTCACTCCAAGCTTAGAGCACGTTTTTGCTCAAATGCCCTTAAGGCACCTTTTGTGTTTTCCTTGGTTTAAATTGTCTACCAATTTTTCTAAGGCATATTCTAGCCTTACTACATCATAATTTGATGTTTACTTAGCATACTTAGGTTTGGGGTTTCAATCTACCCCCCTTAAAAGAACTTTGTCCCCAAAGTTCCCATGCACTTATCTTATTAGGATACATATTACCTCATTCCTCAGATCATATAGATCATACTTCTGTATACTTAAACTCATTGGATCTTTAGATCCGCCATATTCTTATACTCAAATATCACACAACATGCTTAAGCATGTATAGCACTCAAAATTCTCCTTGTTTCTTTTGATGATTAAAAACATTCACATAATTTCCAACGTATTCTCCCATGTCACCGGTCCGTAGACAATGGCTCATTCGTCCTCGTCACCATGGGCCAGAATACAAAACACTCTGCTCTCCCCATGTCACCGGTCCGAAGACAAAGGCTCGTGCATCCTCGACTTCATGGGCGAGACTCAGTAAAAAGGTAATCCTTTTTACGAGGTCATGTGAGGAATAATTCCTCTAATTAAAAATACAAGAAACTCCAATTTCATTTTTATCCTAGCCTCTATCCATAGTGTGATTTAATTGTGACCACTGGTAGGGAGTTTCAGGAATCATCCCACCATGACGTGATCAGCATCAGTGTAGAACTATCCTTCCACCCCAATTTGTGTTCGGTTTCCCTTGATCCCTAGAAAATCAAGTTCCACCTCCCACGTCATTTTCAAACATCAGATAACTCACTCATGTCCAATTTTCTATCTTTTAGTCTTTCTAATCGTAATCAATACATCTCCAAAGTGTGGACTCAGTCCATCAAACATTCCCGATTCATCTCTTAGTACTCACCTCAGGGCTTAAATTCCTACTAAGTTCTATACAGTCTCATACCAACTCTCACCATCTTATACCTCATAGGATTACAATTTCCTTCCTCATACTCATATCAAATAATATCTCATAGTGTTATCTTATTCTTATCTCACATGTAGTTTCATATCGACTCATACCTCATATATTCCTTATTCCTTAAATCTCCTTAATCCTCTTCCTTAATTCTCTTAACTTGTACTCACACCGGAGTTAACAAGAAAGGTACTTAATATGTATGGTATTCACATCTTCTGTGTGCAATAACCATGATTTTATCTCAAAATGTTTATGTAAAACATATTCTCAAATATTTTGTGCTATGCACACCGTAGTTTATGTACTCAGTACACAAACATACGCTAAGCGGGTTTCGCTCTACCCCCGTTAAATGGATTACGCCCACGTAATCAACATTATATCATCCTTGAACATAAGTTCAAGATGTCTAATTCTCACCAAGCATTCTAGCTTCCATGTCATCTATTTTACTTATAATTCGATCAGAAATGACTTAGTCTCTGTATCAAGGATTCTTAACGGTACTTGTACCATATTCTTAACTTAGTTTGGTCTAATCTCAAAGGTAGTGGTCTGCTAGCTTCAGCTGCGCGACTCTGATAATCTTAGGCTTAAATGCCTTTCTAATCATTCATAGTATTTTATATCCCTCTGCTTCCTTACATTTTAGGAATATTGGTCTCTCAGTGGACACGTGTTATCTTTTATATACACGGCCTTAATGAGTTGTAACTCGTCTATCCATTCTTCCTGGAGATCTAATGTTCATATTCTTGGCGTTCTCTTAAGTGTTTAAATTGTTCTTTCCATCTGAGGATGACCCTTAATCTGAAACTACTGTTTAGTGCTTATTGCGCTTTACAGTCTTATCCTTAATTCTTAAGACATATCCAATGTCTGTACTTAACAATCCGTGCTCTTCGCACTTCATAGTCCTTAATTACTTGCTCTCTGATTTCTTTGTGTTGTTGGTTCAACTGAATTTTTCTCTTCGACTGTTGTGGTAGTGGCTGCTCTTGACTGATCTTGGGTCGTTGTCCGTGGTATGGAGTCGACTACTTCCCGTGTTCCTTACACCACTCGTCTACATGCATGGGGTACCTTACTGGTACATTACTACTTACCCAACTAACTCATAAATGAGCGTGTCAGGCCTGCAAGCCCCTGTGGGGTGCAGTCGTCCCACGTCTCGTTTTAGTAAACTCATAGTGTCCGTCACACGTTTAGCTATTGCTAATTATGAAGTATTCTGTTGTTCGATCTCCTCTTTCATCGTTCCATAATAACATTTATTGTTCTTCTTGAAGTTAATCAAGAGAAGTCCATTTACTGTGTTCTTGGGTATGGTATGCTCCAGCTCCTTTCTGTATTCCGTATTGATTCTATTTCTTAGTAGCTTAGGTCTCTTTCCATAGAGCCTCTTATCTTCTTTCTCATATTCATTCAATAGGAATGCACTTCCAGTTCCTTAAGGAATGGGTAGTGTGCTTCCTGTGAAATCTTACCTAACCAGGTCCAGACTACTGGCACCAATGCACAGTCGTCTACCATCTTATTTCCTTACTTATGCTGGTCTTAACTCATAAATCTAATTGCCTCAGTGTCAATATTTGACGGCTCATACATAATGGTCGCCTTACCGCGCACCATGACTTAATCCACTTATCCAACTATTGTACTCACGACCACTACTACCGTGGTAGTTGGCCCTTACCATGTTGCCCATTAATGGTGCAACCTCTTATTCACTTATTCTCATGTCTTACCTTATACTCAATCCCTTCTTGGTGTAAACACATGGGAGTCTCTCATTCCGGTGTATAGCGGTTGTTACCGCGCTGTAAAATAGTTGACTCTTAATACGAAGGTGTTCTGCTCCAATCTCAGATTGTAAGTAGGCTGATTTCCCTCGCATTATTTCACCCTTATGACGTTATCTACCATGTAATTCTACCGGTTACTGAAGAAGTCATCCACTGAATCACAAGCTCTTCGGAGCATTGGTCATTTGACGTGCCGTAAGGTGCACTCACAATGTTTATCTCTGACGATCAATAATTCTTACATCCTGGGTGTTGGATGAGGGGTCTATCTCTGCAACCTTCCTTATTACTCAAGTGTATCTGACATGTTCCAAGGTAATCCCAAGTTTACAGTTTCCATTCTCTAACAAAAGCGTATTGCATCTCTAATAAGTGAAAGCCCTTTTGAGGGGTTCATTCCCACTCATGGCCTCATAACAAGGAGAGGTATCCCCACCCTAAAAGGCATGGTTCGTTCTTCGCCCTTGTCCTTAGCATTATCTCAATATTCTCTTTGGTACCCTTTCTTGGTAATGCTCCGCCTTTCCAATCTAAGTTATAGGTTTGGTAAACCATTCATATCTACAAATTGTAGTTCCTTGTGGCTTAAACAAGCTCTTATACTTACTGCGCCTCGAGGGCTCTGATGTGGTTAACATACTTGGCTAGTGGCTCTTAGGTTAATGTATTAATTCTTAGTTCGTTACTTATTTTCCTACTCATCCGTAGGTCATCCTGATAGGTTCTGATCTTTTGAAAACTATCTACCGTAGGTTACATACTAAATGTAGTATTGGGTTTCATGGTAAGTCGCTGCATCCTGCTTCTGCTATGGAAGTTTATTCAGGTATTCTAAGGTACTTAATGTCTTTGACAATACTGTCATTTTACTAGACTATGCCCTTTAGTAGTCAAGGTTAGGTTCGTATTAGGCGTTTGCGTTACGGTGTCCAAGTTGGATATCATCCTGTCATCTTATACTTCCATCTCAACGCTTTGTTCAACTTCCGTTGACTACGCCACCCGTTGATGATCAATCATATTGGTGTTAATGAGTTAGACAAACAGTATTAGTGTCATTCATCAGTTATTTGGCTTGACTATGCCCACTCTGTGTGGGGTAATCTTCTGAGCTTCCCTTGTCGGGATTGTATATCTTTAATCCTTAGTGGGTTATAGCTTATGTTCATTCTGGTACCCTTGTTTCTGGGTTTTCCAACATCTTCATTGAAGATGCTTATGTGGTATTCTTAGTGATCAATCTGGGAGTCTTATCCCATCCTTGTTGGAAGTCGTTTAGTCGACTACCTTTATTGTATCTCTTATACATTCCATGAATGTTTTACTTACGTAGTGTATTGCTCGGATCATTGAGCGATCTCTTAGGTTCCCTCTTGGAGATCGGGGTTGGTGTTTACCGTACTGTCGGTTGTTGTTGTAGTGGGTTATACCGTTGTAATATTTATATGGTTTAATACTTTGTCCAAGTTCCGCTCCCGGCTGACTGGTGTGTCACCTCATCTCATCATGGTCAGGCCGTCGGGCCTTTCCAAGGTCTTATTTTCTGTTCTCATGGATTTACAATCCGGTATAATATGTGTACATCTGTAGCGTTCTCCTATCTTGCCATGATGGCTTCCGTGTAGCTTAACCGTGGTAGCACTTGCTATGGCAAGTGCGCCATGCAGGATGGGCTATTGGTGCAAGGTACATTGGAAGTGATACTTCCTTCTAATTCCCATGTAATTGGTAGTCCTCGGGACTCCTTCGATGATCTCTTATTTGGATAACT
Source organism: Limonium bicolor (assembly GCA_023374045.1). NCBI lineage: Eukaryota > Viridiplantae > Streptophyta > Magnoliopsida > Caryophyllales > Plumbaginaceae > Limonium > Limonium bicolor. The sequence continues at coordinate 335,185,260 of CM041778.1, forward strand.
GGCCATCCGGTAGTTCCTTGTTGTTTGACAGTACTGTCATTTATCAGGGCGTTCCTCTTTCTAAGGAACCCTTAATATTTTCTTATGTCTTAATCCTCACTCCTGTCTCCACACATTTTGTTATGGTTACTAAGTAATGATTCTCCTTTAGGCACTACATCGTAGTCCTATTTCGGTATACAATTATATGAGTTTCTACCATCGTCCGCATTATGTCGGCCAGGTCTTGTAACCTTCCTCATATATGGGGTTTGGAGTTCCCGTTCTAACTGGACTTTCCAGTAATCTTATCCCTTACGCTTGTATTATCCCACTGTTATGCTCACTCGGACCGCTGTTCGGTACTCATGTCGCTTATCTTTTCTTATCCGTTGCACTCATAGTGCTTTTCTTATCATTAGTGTTGCGGTGTAACTCGACTGCGTAGCATGTCGACCCATGTTGCCGGTAATTACCGTTCCCTTACTGGTAGAATTCCCTTGATAGCGCCTGTTTCACCGTTGCGCCTCAGTTAAAACGTTCAAGTTCTCATAAACTGTTGCTCAACAAGATGTTTCTCGTTTTGCTTACTGTTAACTAACTGCCAGATCGGTTTTTTCTTTCCGAGTAGGAGAAGGCTTTCTTCTCTCTGGCGTTTGTTCATGTATTCAGGGTTAGGGACGTGGAGGGCGGGTCTAGGTACTATGGATATCCGGTAAGCACCGGGAAGTCCTGACTAGCGCACCTCTCACTCTACCTCTTATCCTTAACCCATAACTCAATCTCAACCTCAATATTCTCCTAAGTTCGGTATTTTTGTCTTCAGAGCGTAACTACGCTCTGATACCACTTTTTGTAACACCCCAACTCAATCCAAATGTGGTCTCGCAACTTAATAGCTTATACATATACATGTCACAACGAATTCTTTACACTCCAGGACCTTGCCACGGTCTGACTACAGAATATACCGAACATTAGTACAACAACCTTAACAATTACATTTCCTTCTTACAATCCCTCATATCCTATACATCTTACTAACTCAATTGCCATACGAGTGTACATGCACAACTCGTAGGCCACACTTAACCCTTCACACTTGTAGCCCTTCATACTCTCGCGATGGCCGCCTCCTGATGTTCACCTGTGTAGTTAAAACAGCCCCCAAAGGGGGTCAGCACGAATGCTGGTACGATCCTCTCATGGCCCCAAGCTAACGTGGCTACGATGACTAATTGTCGATAGCATGGAGGTTGATTAGATGCACAACATAATAGAAAGTGTAGTAAACAACAAACTCAGATATGAACAATCAAAGTTCACACACAATGAACGACTTAAATGCGTTCCCTTAATTAGAGAGTTAATTATTTAACTCCTTAAGTAATGTTCCCTCTTAATCTTAGTCCATCCTTATCTCACTTCAATCTTAGTCTTATCTTAATCTTAGAAAAAACCATCCCTTAATAAGGAGTGGATGTAGCTTATCTTAATCTTAATAATACAAACCATCCTTTAAAAAGGAATGGTTGCAACTTATCTTAACCTTACCTTAATCTTAATCTTAACTTATTCTCAGTATACAAACCGTTCCTGGAGGGAAATGGTTGAATCCTAAGTCCAAACCTGGGATTTAGGTGACACCGCACCATCTTAATGCCACTACCCTGGACGGGAGTCCAGCGTAGCTGAGCCGGCAACCGGCCCTAGGCTACAAGTCCGAAGACAAGTCCTTAAGCGGAAGTCGAATCTACTATAGATACCGACCCCCTTTTCTTAGCATGCATGACCGGAGTTAGTCCCGGGTTTCCTCACTCAAGTTCCAGTTAGTAGTAGTCTCAAGACCATGTTTGTTGGTTAACCTCTTTTGGTTTATATCAATCCCATATTAGGGAGTGTTCCTTAGTCTCACTCAATTCCTTACTAAACGTTGGTTAGTAAGTTCTCACGGTATGTTGTTTTAGTTTTCAAACATCACACAACAATACAATAAACATAATATTCTGGTTGCATGCTTTATCTTGTTTAGTGAACACACAAAAACAAATAGCACACAAGCCGAGGGACACCTCGTTAGCAAGCAGGTCACAAGAAGAACTGTACCGTTCACCGTTGGTCGTTCAGTTGCTTACTCTCCTCTAGAGTCCAAATTCTCAAACCCTAAAACATTCATTCAATTTTAGGTTGTTAATTACTTTTCCAATAAAGCTAACTTACTTAACTCACTTAGTCACTAATGAACCCCATCTAACACCACTTAAGTTCTTATAAACTTAATCTTAAGTGAATCACTTCTCCTCATAACTTATACTTATTCACCCACTTAATTATCATTGTTACCCACCAAACATGTCTTAAACAACCTTATATCATCATTACATATCAATCCCCACCATTGGATATCATTTCCTAACCTTAAACAAAGTTTTTGGTCAAAACAGCACCGCGTCCGAACTTGTGTCCGAGCTTTCCAAGTTCGGACGCAAGTCGAGACTCAAAAGGGTGCAACCAGACGTGTGTCCGAACATGTGTCCGAACTTCCCTAAGTTCGGACATGGGTCGAGGAAAAATCAAAGAAGAATTTCAGGTGTCCGAACATCTAAGTCCGGACGGTAGTTCGGACTCTAGCCGAGACTCAAAAATTCTAATCGCAACAGGGCATGTCCGAGCTTCCAAATTCGGACGGAAGTTCGGACAGGCCAGAATATTCATCTTCTACACCCTTAAACACTTATCTCCTTTCTTGCAAAAATGCCCAACTCTTCCACAAGTGTCCCATTATGTCTTAATACCATATGGGCTCTTAAACTCACCTTAGAACATCCTTTAAAACCTCCTTAACCATTTTCTCAATCCTTACAAGAATTTTTAACACTTGTTACTTATTTCATTATTTTTCCAACATGTAATTTTTGTAAAACTCTAACTATCCAAAGTGTTTCCTTCCCAATCAATATAACTCCTCCTTAACATCATTACATTCCATCTTTGCTTCGTAAACCTTCCAAGGTCATCTTGCATGTCCATGCACAATTTCTCTTCTTTTCATTTGTTACTCATCACTCCTAAACTCTTGAGCTTACTTATACATTGCTTCCCATTACCTTAACACCTTGACGTGGTTCTTCATTTACCCTGACCATGTAACACCCTCCTTAGACATTTCCACCTCTTTTATGCATCTTATTCACCACCCTCATGATCATACTCTCTTTTACATTCCTAGTCATTTTCCTTGACATTTGACAACATTCTCCCACACCTTTCTCTTCCATCACCTAAGTCCACTCATTAACATCTAAACTAAACCTCATTAGTCCACTACTAGCATCATCACACTTACACAAACTATCCAAACTCCTCATTGTTTTATTCTCTAGTTCATACCTAAATCACCTTAAAGCATTATACACCTTTCCACCTAAATCTTTGCTCAAGTCTTAGCATTCCTCATCACATGATTTCGGTGGGTTTAATACACCCACCTAGCCTCTAATTCCTCCTAGACAACTCTAGGCCATTCTAAGCCTCAAGAACTCCTTAATTAACTCATTTCCACTCTAGTTCCTTCTAATGACTCCTAGTGAATCCTAGGTCATATCAGCTCACCACCACCACCTAAACACTTAGTTTTCTACTCAAATTTTGCCATAGCTCCTCTAGTATATTCTCATGCCCAAATGCATTGTTTTCGCACACAATAATCTCACACACACCAAGTCCTTTCTCATCTTATTTTCTCACCCAAATCAACTCATTCACAATAAACTCAATATAGTGCAATAATCTTAAATTGCATAGCACTAAGGCTCTTAAATGACATGGCTCCTAGGCCCTTAAATGACTTAAACTTAAACACTGAATTTCCCACATATAGAAGCTCTCAACCTGCAAATACACCCATCAATCTCATAGTAGTTATAATGCTCTTAAAACTCATCTTAAACTTATATTACTAACTCATTCTCGTTGGCTCCTTAGTCACAAGTTCATAAGCTTGTTCAAATTGTTTTTCCTAGGTTATATAACCCATTGCATAATGTAAGCTCTAAGCCACATTGGTACTCATCTAAACTCATTCCTTAAACCTTAAACCACCATTAGGTAAATAATTTACCTTGTTTTCTCAAGCTTATCTTAACTTCCTCCTTAGACCTTCTTCTTGCATGAATCTTGGCCACCACTTAAACTTCCTTTGCCAATGTTCTAACCAATATTCAATGACTCACATGAGTACTAAACAATACACTAACCTCAAGGAATGAAACCCTAAGGTTAGAAATGGTTCTAAGGCATAAAAGTGGATGATTATCTTGAAGTCTCAAGATAGACTTTGGCATTGAAGAAATAGGACCTCCACTAGTCCTCGGTGAATAAATCAAGCTAGAACAAGGCATAAAAACAAGGCCCCATGAGTAGTAATTTTCGGCCATGTAAGGAAGTGATGGAAACTTGGTTTTTCTTACATTTTTCTTACCTTGAATGAATGGAGACCAAATGGGCTCTTCAAACTTGATTTTCCTCCATCAATGGAGTTTCCTCTTGGCACCAAAATGGAGCTTTGAAGGTTTGAAAAGATGGAAAGATAGGTTTTGGCCTAACTAAGAAAAATATTGTTTAGTTTTTTTTTGGAGCTAAAATGAGTAAGTTGTTGCCAAAGCAAGGTGGTGGTTCCATGGGTGCTTCTCCTACGTGAATGAATGGAGGAAGAAGATGGTGAAACCGTGGGAAGAAGAGAAATGAAGAGAGAGAAGAAGAAAAGGTAGCTTATAAGAGATATTTTGTCTTTATAAAGCAATAGTAACTTTACTTATTTCCCTCTTCTTTTCTTTAATTGAATGACTCATGTGGTGACTCACCACTCTCAAAAATTGGCCCCCTTGTTAAATAAGGGCATGTTTGGCCTTTATTGACCAATTAACTAAACTAAGTTGATTAAAGACTAAACTAGTCACTATTTGGCACTATTCACAAATTAGTGCACATATTTCTGAAATTTGATTTCCCATTGATTTAGACTTCCTAATGTGATACTAATTAGTACACATGTTGATTAAGATGTAATCACGGGCATTTAGCCACTCAAAACTCAATTCTAAGACAATTTCTCAAAAATGTGCTTTAAGACTTCTTAAAGCACATTTTGTGTTTTACTTGTTTTCAAGCTTGGTTTTCTTTGCTAATTGATTTAAAATGTCCATTAGCATATTACTAAAGTCTTATAATGGTATTTGGGTGCTAATCAAAGTCACTCCAAGCTTAGAGCACGTTTTTTGCTCAAATGGCCCTTAAGGCACCTTTTGTGTTTTCCTTGGTTTAAATTGTCTACCAATCTTTCTAAGGCATATTCTAGCCTTACTACATCATAATTGATGCTTACTCATACTTAGGTTTGGGGTATTTCAATGAGTGTAACACCCAGAGGTGGGTTACCTCCCACATCGATTGGGGAGAGAACGAAGTGTGCCTTATAGTGTGCATGGATACCTCTCCCTTGTGTGACGCGTTTTGGGGTGAACCCAGGAACAAATCCGTGCGGCCTGCGTGCCAAGCAGACAATATCACACATGTGTGTTGATTAGGCTGGGCCGTCACAGATGGTATCAGAGCCAGATCCAGGTCGTTGGCCAGTGGGCAGTGGGCCGCGAGGGCGCTGGTGAAATACCCCTAACCTTTAAAATATAATTAAATGACCTATCAATGATATAAGACGATTATTAAACATCTAAATACTATTGGGGAACAATCTAAAAGATCTCACCAAAAAAAACACGCCTTAAGATCGGTAAAGCCAAAAATGTGCTTTAAGACACCATAAAGTTTGTATGACCCCAAATAGGATCCAAAGTGGATTCCTAAGTATTATAATGAAGTAAGGAACACACAAAAACCGTTCTCAAGGAGAACTAAGCTCAGGAACACCCTGTGACACAAAAATGTGCGCTAAAACTCCTTAAAGCACGTTTTTGTGAGATTGCCTTTTAAATTGATTTTTAATGGGCTTAAAAATTATAATTATCCTTAATATGATATATAATCATATTATATCATATTAGGAATTTAATTCCAGAAATTTATGAATTTTTACAAATTTAATATTAAAATATTAATAACCCTAAAAGTGGGGCCCGCATGAGTCAAATTGACCAAGTATGGTCAATGGTCAATTAATTGACCCACTTGGACCATGGAAATCGGCTGCAATAAGAGAGGAGGCAGAATAAGTCCTTGATTGACAATAATTCCTACCTAATGCATTTTTTTGAAAATTAAGTTACTTTTCAATTATTTCAAATCTTACCCATTCTTCCTTCTTCCTTGTCTGATCCTCTTCTGCCCAGCCGATCTCTCCCTTCTTTGAAGCTCTCAAAGCTTGTTCTTGAACATGGAAGGCAAACCTAGCTCCTAAGTCCTTAATGTAAGTGTTTTAATGTCATTTTTAGCTCTTTTTCTTCATCTCTTCACTACCAACACCTAGATTTCGTGGCTCATCAATTCCTATGTCTTATTCTCAGTGTTCTAAGGTTAGAACAAGAGCTAAACTCGTTGAGACCAGTAGAGGGACCAAGGTTGTTCAAATCTACATTTTAAGGTAAAAACATACCTTAAGCTTCTCAATCTTCCATGCGGTTCTTGCGTTTTCTTCCTTCATTTTTATGAGTTTATACACTCATAATCTTCATATTTACATACTCATCCAGTTGTTTAGTCATTTGGAGCAAGGGTGACCAAGATCCAAGAGAAATACTCTTTTTAAGGCATTTTTCCAAGGTAAAACCTAATAACAAGTAGCATTTCGAGATCTAACTATTTCCTATGTTAATGTGGTGGATCTAACACCTTGTGGTGTGTTTGGTTCAGGTCGAAACCACTTAGAACTTCCCTTGCATTTTTAAGGTGATTTTTGCCTTAAATCTTACATTAATTATTCCTTATGGTTTGGCTCAAGCTTGGAGTGTAACCATATCTTGTTTTTGTGTGTTAAACATGTCTAAATCATGTGGTGATTTTTCCTACAAGTGGCCGAGAGCATACAAGGCATAATCAAGGTATAAACACCTTAAACTTATGATTTTTACAATTTTTAAGCATATATATATATATATGGCCGAGAGTGAAACTTCATATATAGGTCATATTGACCTAAAAATGGAAAAATGGCTAAGATAAATTAAGCTAGTCATTTAAGGGATTTAATTAACATAATGGTCAAATTATGACATTATGTGGAAAAAATAATTAAACCTAAGTGAGGCCGAATATATATACTATATTTTGAGACATTTATTGTGTAATTTATTTTGCAAGTTCAAGTTGTAATAAGGCCATGTCATTAGGCTATTTTAATTTAAGTTTATAAGCTTATTTAGTTTATTTATGCTTATAATTAAAATTGGGGCCAATTCGTAATTACTAGGAATTTAGAAAGCCGTGGGCTTAATTTAGAGCAATTTAGGGTTTTGAAATGAATTTAATAAAATTATAACATTTTATAAAGTTTTGGGTCAAAATTGTAAAAATAGAAAAGTATAGGTTATTATTTGTAATTACCGAAAAATTGGTTCCCCTTTGGTATTAGGAGTCAAAGTTGACTATATAGGAGACTTTGACCAAGTTTAGAAAATTTAAGAAATTAAAATACTACCTTATAATAAGACACTTATTAAATTGTAAAAGATTTATAAGTCTTGGGTAGTAATGTGATTACCGAAACTTAAGGGGCTAAATGGAGTTTAGTGAAGTCCTTAAGTTATTAGAAATTTTTAGAAGTTTATTTGGTTAAATTTGGAGTTCATATGAATTATATAAGTATAACATATGGTATTTTAACATTGTTACAAATAGTAATGTATAGAAACCGAGATTAGAAGGAAGAATAGGTTAGGATAAATATTTATATTTTTTGGTATTTGGTAATTTTTTAATTATATATTTGATTTTTTAAAGATATATGTTTATATATGTATAATGTTTTAATGGATTAGAAAACTATGTATTATAAATTGAGATTGAATTGTGATTTTATAGAAGTTTAGTGGTTATAATGATAGCGAAAATATAAGGGGCTATTTGGTATTATATAAACAAAATATAACTATAGGTTATAATTTTTTAATGATTTAAATGTCATAAGATATGTTATATAACTATAAGATGACATTATATTAATTAAGTGGTGGATTTTGTAAATATTAAGAACATAGGTGCTGTTCGAAAATATTAACATTTTTAAATGGAATTTATAATATGGTTTTTAATGTTATAAGAATTATAACATTTATAAATAAGAGATATTCATTAAAAGAATGAATATAGATTATAAGACTTACCATATAATAAATAGTTCCATAACACACATATATAAATAACTATATGTAATGGTGTAAAAATGTGATGTGGTTCAATAATTATAAATTATCATAATTAAAATGATATGATAAGGAGAAAAGAATTATAAACATTAGATATGGAATTCTAATCTTAAGAGTATCCATGGGATAATAGGATTTTAAATATTCAAAGTATAGTTTACAAATAAATTATACCACATTGAAGTTAAAAAAAAAAAGAAGAAAAAGAGACGACCTTAGAAAAATAAATACTAAGGTAAGATGCATAGTGCATGACAAAGATCACACATACAATAATGAAACAAACTGTATGATGTACAAACAGACATTAAGTTACATGCGATAACAAGCTTAACAACAACTATACTAATATACAAACAAGTACGCATGTAATATAACACTTTCTCCCCATCTCGAGTTAAACCTAAAACCCGACAAACATTGATAGTTAATAACGGGGGTTAACCGGGAGTTGTTAGTGACGGTACAGGGTACCGTAGAATTGTGTTGTTATACGGTGTGCTAATCAGTAGCATTATGTATTGTTTAGATTGTTAGAGACTACACAAGGAGCATAGGATCTTGCTGATTCATACTCCACCGTAATACATCGGGGTGAACGGTATGTTGTTATGTGTCTCTGATTGTCTCTGAGGGCTTCCTCAGTTCAGACTTCTGTGTGATCTGTGATAAGATTGTTGTCTGAATGTGATAATTAATATGCATGAATTGTATATTTATAGCTGTTATTATTTACTGTTGTTGAGTTAACAGTATTGGTTCGTATATATGACCCGTATATATAAAACGAACTAGCGGCTATGGTGCTATCTTATATGAAATATAAGGAACGTCAGTAAAACGTTGTAGCACTAGGATAATAACATATATATATTATCCGAGACTTTTATACGGAGCATTGGCCTTTCTATACGCCGCTCCCGTATCTAACACTGGATCCCGAGTTTACAGACTCCGGATTGGACTAATGACCTTAGTCTGCTGTGTTAGGAAAATAAAAATGTAATGCGATGCGATGGTATAATTAATAAAGAAGGAAAGGAAAGCCAAGAGGATGTGGCTCTTGGTGCGCGCTGTGATCACAAAAACGATACCAGGATGTCCGCGTACGGGTCCGCAAGTATCAAGAAAATTTCCCGTGAGCTAGAATGGCTCGTTGGTCGGAGACTCTACCGTTGGAGTGGCTACTGCCGTGGGTGACCCGCCATAATATATGGGTAACTAGAGACATGTCGTTCTAATGAGACATTGTCGCTAGGTATAACTGAACAAATAATATAGTTGAGAATTATACAGTGGCGAACGATATTGGTTTCTATACCATGAACGAGAATTAATACTTGTTTATCATTCTCGTTGTTTCGCTTGGTTGTTCATTGGTTATACTTGTGGTCATATTATACATGTTGATGGTTGTGTTTATTGTATGGATGTTACTGTTAATTGTTTCACAGTTTTAAATATTAAAACGGTATTGCATGTAATGAACCTCATGCTCTCGACCAAATAATTGAGGGGTCTTTTGGGGCATGACCGGGCATGTGATGACATACTCAGCAGGGGCTGATTCCATACCACAAACCATCTTTATTTCAGGTGATTAGCTGGTGGGTCGCAGCGAGGTGACCATTGTGATTGTACGGTTGGTTTAGACTTGGTACGGTGTGATACTCAGGTGGTTTTGGACTCGGGTTGTTTAACCGAGGTGTATTTGATTTAGTTGCTCACGGTCTGTAATAATTGTTGATGTTAGATTGTTTTAAGTTGTTTAAGCCCTACTGTCTATCTCTTGTGGTCACTGCGGGAATACGTTTCGCAAGTTGATTATCAGGTAAATCGTTATCACCCGTATGGGCGAGTGATAACAGTGACACCATTAGGGCGATAGTTTATTATTTACCGCTGCGATATTATTGTGCGCGACACTTATAGGATTTCTAGGAACCGATTTAGTAGGGGTGTTACAAAAGTGGTATCAGAGCAGAGTACCGCTCTGATTACAAGGATAGTAGTTTAAGTACCGTGAGCCTAGGATATTCACACACCAATACCAAGTAGATAGTTGTAAATGATTTGAGTTAGTTATGGTTGACAAGTACAGTACTTATACAAAGAGCTGACCCTGATTCTGAATTCTTCAGATGTCTTCTGGGAGGCGATCAGCAGGCAGAGGAAGTGGTGGAAGAGGCGGCGGCCTGGAGCAGGTCCTCCGGGGCCCCAGCCGCGGGCGTGGCTGAGACGGTAGCTGCCGTCTTTGCTCAGCTAGCCCAGATGGGAGGTATCCACATAGGAGCACCACCTGCACCACCGGTAGTCCCACCCGTACCCGCACCTAGAGAGCCGAATTGGCTGAAGAGCGTAGCTGACACGCGAGTACCTACCTATGATGGAGTTGCTGACCCCACTGTCCTCGAGAGATACATCGTTGAGCACGAGAAGGCGTTTGATGCCATACATGTGCCTGCTGAGCACCGAGTTGATATAGCAGCCTTTCACCTGAAGGACGCTGCCAGCACGTGGTGGAGGTCCGTGAAGGCACATAATTATCTTGCTATAGAGGGTTTTTGGGTGGACTGGTTTCGTGGAATTGTTGAGAGAGAAGTATTATCCCTCATCTGAAGCAGAGAAGAGGGGGAGTTTGAGGCCCTGAGGCAGGGTAATATGACAGTAGATCAGTACTACGTTTGTTTATTGGGCTCTTGGACTTCGTCCCAGGAGTTGTTTATTCTGATGCTGTGAAAGTAGAGAAGTTTAGAGGCGGGTTGAGATATGCTATTAGGCCGTCATGGGTGCTACCTTGTACCCTACGGTTCAGGTAAAACCATTGACAGTTTGTACCTTGTAACTTAGTTGATTCATTACCAGTTCGGGGAACTCATTGATACATTGCAGGAGTGTTATGACGCCGCTTCTCGGACTGAGATGATGGTGAACAGCCGGGAGGACGGCCAGGGGCAGAAGCGTAAGGCCCCAGAGAAAGAGGCAGAGACTGAGGCTGGAGGCGGAGGCAGTAAGGGATGGAAGTAAGAACCACCTTAAGTTATTTAATCCATTTAAATTACTTACTTACTGCCTGCTTTTATACCTGCTAGTCCTGACACTTTGACGATCACAGGAAGAAGAGTTCTCCTGGAGGGAAGAAGAAGGAGCAGGCCAGCCAAAGGGTAAAGACAAGGTCCCTTGCTGACCGGGCCTACCTACGACGTGCAGCCTCTTAGATCTGTACCCCCTAAGGGTACGCGATCTAACCGTGAATAAATTGTGTACTACACTACCCATTACCATCCTTGTACTAACCTGAGTGTGACATGATAATGGTTCTGCACCCCAGCGCCACTTTCACTGCAAGCGCTGTGGTAAAGACCACCCAGGTGTCGACTGCACCGGGCAAGCGGTGGACTGCCACCACTGTGGAAAGAAGGGCCACAGGTCGTTTGAGTGCTTTAATAATCCAGATAGCCAAGCGTACCGCCCACCGAAGGGGACTCAGGGCGCACCTACTGGAGGAGGTGGAGCCCGAGGTGGCCAGAGGGGGCCGGCGCCCCAAGCCCAGAGAGGGCAGCAGCAGCGCAGCAAACCAGGGCCAGAGGAACCCGCCGGGCAACCGTATGCTGAATGCAGCGGGAGCTTCAGGCGCTGGCACTAGTACCCAGCCGGTGAAGGTTAGCATTTGAAACCTTAACCATTGTATGAAAGCATGACTAAGTGTTAAACATTTTACCTTGGCTTGAATGAGTGTTTAAATTACCGTTTTAGATAAACAACTTACCTAGAAACCTTTTACCTCTTAGGAGGCTTCGATATCTGCTATCCCACACTTACAAGACAGAGATCACCTAGACCCGTGGAAGAAAGACGGGAGTACCCTAGTGAGTTGTGTCATGTAGTCAGACCGGGCATGATACTTCTCAGAGAGTTCCTAACCCTAGATGAGCAAATCACCATAGTGAATGAGTGTAGAGCTTTGGGTAAGGGCATAGGAGGTTTTTATACCCCTGTATTTACTAGTGGTTCTAGAATGAAACTGCACATGATGTGCTTAGGAAAGATTGGGATCCACAAGCTAGGGTTTATCGAGAGGTGAGGATGGTAGGTGACGTATCTATACCTAGTATACCTGAGAGTTTCCTTACCTGGTGAGAAACGCAATGGATATTGCTCAAGACTGTGAGTTTTCCATTACCCGACATGACACCTGACGTTTGCATCATCAATTACTATGAACAGGGAGGGAAGCTTGGAATGCACCAGGACCGTGATGAACGACCGAGTCCATCACCAGAGGATACCGTTGTATCTTTTTTCCATCGGCGATGATGCTGAGTTCATTTATGGAGACCAGAAGAGGATGGATCTAGCAAGCAAGATCATCCTCAAGTCTGGAGATGTGTTAGTATTTGGTGGAGAGTCGAGGCTTGTATATCATGGTATTAAGAGCATTAAGCTCAATACCGCACCCCCGCTTTAGTGAATGATACCCACATCCGACCTGGCCGTTTAAATTTGACTTTCAGACAGTACTGATGTAATAGTAGTAACTAAGTGTGTAATCTTGTATAATACAGTTGGATGAATAAAATAAGAGTTTAATACCTTCAAGCATATATGTTCAGTTGTTGATACCGATAATTCATAACTTCAGGCTATAGTAATGGAAAGGAGGGTACCATCTGCATCCTAGACATGGCGCAAGCCAAGGAGTCTGGTAATGTCATCACAGGTATGACAATTACAAACAACAGTAAACTGGTGATTTATTGGGACTCGATGCTAATACGAGAGGTAATCTCAGGTACCTTTCCTATTGATGGTGTTAGTGCTTCCGTATTGTTCGACTCAGGGGCTTCGCATTCTTTTATTTCCTCGGCATTTGCTAAGAAGCTGGGGGCCACCCCCGAACAGCTTTCAGACTTTTCAGTCACCCTTCCGTCGAAGGAGAAAGTAGGTTGCACCAGACAGTATACAGGGTTAGAGATCAGCATCATGACTGAGACCTTTCCCATTGAACTAATCGAGTTCAAGAACTTGGGTTTCGACATCATAGTGGGCATGGATTGGCTACAGAAGCATAGGGGCCGCCTTCATTGTGCAGAGCATCGACTACTACTGAAGGGGCCGAGCGGCAAGACAGTGTCATACCGCAGTGTGAGGAGAGAGCCGACTGTCAAGATCGTGTCAGCATTATCCCTGATGAAGGATGTTAGGAAGGGCCGACAAGCCTTCCTCTGTTATGTACAGGACACGAGACAGAGCGACGTGACGGACGTAGACATTCCAGTCGTGTAGATTTTCCCGACTTATTTCCTGATGAGCTGCCAGGCATGCCGCCTGTGCACGAGGTTGAGTTCGCCGTCGACTTGCTGCCAGGTACGGGCCCTATTGCTAAGGCACGCTACCGTATGGCACCGGCTGAGATGAGGGAGCTGAAGCTACAGCTGGAGGACCTCCTCGACAAGGGATTCATTCGACCTAGTGTTTCTTCTCCTTGGGGTGCTCCAGTGCTGTTCGTCAAGAAGAAGGACGGCAGTATGCGACTCTGCATCGACTACCGCGAGCTTAATGCGGTTACAGTCAAGAACAAGTACCCATTACCACGGATAGATGATTGTTTGATCACTGAGAGGGGCCAGTGTGTTCTCGAAGATAGACTCAGATCTGGCTACCATCAGATTAGGATTAGCAGAGGGTGACACTGAGAAGACAGCTTTCCGGACACGGTATGGACACTACAGTTGCACTGTTATGCCATTCGGACTGACGAATGCGCCAGCCATATTCATAGACTTGATGAACTGACTTTTTAGAGAGTATCTTGATAGTTCAGTTGTAGTTTTCATCGACGATATTCTGATCTATTCAAAGACCAAGGAAGACCATGAGTTACATTTGAGAAGGTGTTGAATATTATGAGAGAACCAGCTGTATGCCAAACTCTCTAAGTGTGAGTTCTGGTTAGACAGCGTGTCATTTCTAGGACACATTATATCAGCTAGCGGCATATCTGTAGATCCTGCTAAGATTGAGGCAGTGAAGAGTGGCCAAGGCCGAAGACAGTCACAGACGTCCGTAGCTTTCTGGTTTGGCAGGGTATTATCGAAGATTTCGTGAAGGACTTCTCCAAGGAAGCCAACCGATGACTAATCTAATGAGAAGGAATCCCAGTTCTTATGGTCTGCAGAGTGTGAGCAGTCCTTTCAGACACTGAAGGATCTCCTGACATCAGTGCCCGTTCTTACTATCCCTGAGGGCACTGATGGGTTCGAGGTATACTGTGATGCCTCTGGAACCGGTCTAGGCTGTGTGTGCTTATGCAGCACGGGAAGGTAGTTGCTTACGCATCCTGACAGCTGAAAGCATGAGGTGAATTACCCCACACCACGACCTTGATTAGGCGCAGTAGTTTTCGCTTTGAAGATCTGGCGACATTATTTGTATGGTGTGGACAGTCACTATCTACTCTGATCACAAGAGTCTACAGCATCTCTTCTCGTAGAAGGAGCTGAACATGCGACAGAGAAGAGGGTCGAGTTTCTTGAAGGACTACGATATAGACCTGAGGTACAAAGAGGGCAAGGCGAATGTGGTAGCTGATGCCCCTGAGCCGTAGAGCTCATTCATTGTTCACTTTATTAGCAAACAGCAGTATGATTGATGAGATACGAGCTGCACAGGAGAGTGATCACTATATGCAGAGTATCAGGCAGAAAATGATAGATGGTTGTTTTGAGAGGCTAAAATATGACTTCGAACTGTGCGATGATGGCATGATTCGACTAAGGGCCGTTTGTTATTCCGGTGTGTCTCCTGACCTGAAGGAGAAGATACTCCAGGAGGCTCATTGCTCGTCCTTATCCGTCCACCTGGTTCGTCAAAGATGTATAAGGATTTGAAGGTTCATTTCTGGTGGAGATGAGAAGGATGTAGTTGAGTATGTGGCTAGATGCTTGACCTGTCAGAAGAAGTTAAGTTTGAGCATAGGAGACCCGGAGGTTTAGTGCAGTCTATGCCTATTCCTTGTTGGAAGTTCGAGGACATTTCGATGGATTTCGTTGTCGGTCTCCCACCGACTAAGGGAGGACTGAACACGATTTGGGTCATTGTGGACCGTCTGACGAAGGTGGCAAAATTGTTGCTATGAAGGATACCTGGAACGTTCCGAAGTTAGCGGATTTGTTCCAGAAGGAGGTGATCCGCACCATGGTGTGCCAAAGACTATTGTTTCTGATAGGGACCCTCGATTTTGTCCAGATTCTGGGACAGGTTCAGGAAGCCTTGGGTACAAGTTGAAGCTTAGTACGGCATTCCATCCACAGACCGACGGTCAGAGTGAGAGGACCATCCAGACACTGGAGGACATGCTGAGAAGCATGTGCCTTAGATTTTCAGGGGAGCTGGTTAGAGCGTCTACACTTGAAGAGTTCGCCTACAACAACAGCTATACCACTCCTCGATACAGATGCCACCATTTCAGGCACTTTATGGTAGACCATGTAGGACTCCTTTATGCTGGGATAGGGCCAGCGAGACTACGCTTCTAGGACCTGAGTACCTAGAGCAGATTAAGGAGGATGTCCTACAGGTTAGGAAGAACATGAGGGCAGCTCAGGACCGGCAAAAGCAAATGCAAACACAAGAGGAGGGACATTGAGTTCACTACCGATGATATGGTATTCTTAGAGTGTCACCCATGAAGGGGATATTCCGGTTTGGGCAGAAGGGCAAGTTAGCCAAAATATGTTGGACCTTATGCGATTAGGGAGCGAGTGGGCCCATTAGCCTACAGACTGGATTTACCAGCAGAGCTCGGGAGGTGCACGACGTCTTTCACGTTTCACAGTTGAAGAGGTATGTGCCCCATCCATCGCACGTTTACAGCCAGAGACTTAGAGTTGGACCCCGCTCTACGATATGAGGAAGTACCCACTCCGCATTCTCGATACGAAGACGAGGCAGACTAGGAACAAGACCGTTAGCATGGTCAAGATACTCTGGTCGAACCATGAGGTGGAGGAGGCTACATGGGAGTTAGAGGACTCCATGAGAGCGAAGTACCCAGCACTCTTCGAGTAGTAGCTGTGATACTTGTACGGGTTCGTGGTCAAACCCTTTTTAAGGGGGTAGACACCACTTGGCTTGCGCACATGTTGTGCATTAGGTCTTGTTGTTTGTAGTGTGTTTTTGTTTGTATGCTGCGTCATACATGTGGTTTGGATGATTGTTTGTGTATGATACATTCTATGTATGTAGGTGCCTTGGTGCACCTGGTTGAATATATATAGTACCGCTGAGTACTTTTGATTGATGAGTTGGATGTGCACCTTGTTTAGTGCTGTGATATGAATGAGTTATACCATGAGTTTGATTATTTAATATATGTTGTATGTATAGACTAGGTCTGAACCTAGTGGACTGTTTGGTTACTTAGTGGAACTTGATTCCTTAGGTGAACTGTAGAGGATTAAGGACTTCGGGACGAAGCCTTTTTAAGGGGGGTAGACTGAAATACCCCTAACCTTTAAAATATAATTAAATGACCTATCAATGATCTAAGACGATTATTAAACATCTAAATACTATTGGGGAACAATCTAAAAGATCTCAACAAGGCAAAACACGTCTTAAGATAGGTAAAGCCAAAAATGTGCTTTAAGACACCATAAGGTTGTATGACCCCAAATAGGATCCAAAGTGGATTCCTAAGTATTATAATGAAGTAAGGACACAACAAAAACCGTTCTCAAGGAGAACTAAGCTCAGGAACACCCTGTGACACAAAATGTGCGCTAAACTCCTTAAAGCACGTTTTTGTGAGATTGCCTTTTAAATTGATTTTTAATGGGCTTAAAATTATAATTATCCTTAATATGATATATAATCATATTTATATCATATTAGGAATTTATTCCAGAAATTTACGAATTTTTACAATTTAATATTAAATATTAATAAAACCCTAAAGTGGGGCCCGCATGAGTCAAATTGACCAGTATGGTCAATGGTCAATTAATTGACCCACTTGGACCATGGAAATCGGCTGCAATAAGAGAGGAGCAGAATAAGTCCTTGATTGACAATAATTCCTACCTAATGCATTTACTTTTTGAAAATTAAGTTACTTTTTCAATTATTTCAAATCTTACCCATTCTTTCCTTCCTTCCTTGTCCGATCCTCTCTCTGCCCAGCCGAGCTCTCCCTTCCTTTGAAGCTCTCAAAGCTTGTTCTTGAACATGGAAGGCAAACCTAGCTCCTAATCCTTAATGTAAGTGTTTTAATGTCTTTTTTAGCTCTTTTTCTTCATCTCTTCACTACCACACACCTAGATTTCGTGGCTCATCAATTCCTATGTCTTATTCTCAGTGTTCTAAGGTTAGAACAAGAGCTAACTCGGTTGAGACCAGTAGAGGGACCAAGGTTGTTCAAATCTACATTTAAGGTAAAAACTACCTTAAGCTCTCAATCTTCCATGCGGTTTTCTCTTCCTTCATTTTTGAGTTTTATACCTCATAATCTTCATATTTACATACTCATCCAGTTGGTTAGTCATTTGGAGCAAGGGTGACCAAGATCCAAGAGAAATACTCTCTTTTAAGGCATTTTTCCAAGGTAAAACCTAATAACAAGGTAGCATTTCGAGATCTAACTATTTCCTATGTTAATGTGGTGGATCTAACACCTTGTGGTGTGTTTGGTTCAGGTCGAAACCACTTAGAACTTCCCTTGCATTTTTAAGGTGATTTTTGCCTTAAATCTTACATTAATTATTCCTTATGGTTAAGCTCAAGCTTGGAGTGTAACCATATCTTGTTTTTTGTGCGTGTTAAACATGTTCTAATCATGTGGTGATTTTTCCTACAAGTGGCCGAGAGCATACAAGGCATAATCAAGGTATAAACACCTTAAACTTATGATTTTTACAATTTTTAAGCATATATATATATATATATATAGGCCGAGAGTGAAACTTCATATATAGGTCATATTGACCTAAAAATAAAAAAATGGCTAAGATAAATTAAGCTAGTCATTTAGGGATTTAATTAACATAATGGTCAAATTATGACATTATGTGGAAAAAAATAATTAAACCTAGTGAGGCCGAATATATATACTATATTTTGAGACATTTATTGTGTAATTTATTTGGCAAGTTCAAGGTTGTAATAAGGCCATGTCATTAGGCCATTTTAATTTAAGTTTATAAGCTTATTTAGTTTATTTATGCTTATAATTAAAATTGGGGCCAATTCGTAATTACTAGGAATTTAGAAAGCCGTGGGCTTAATTTAGAGGCAATTTAGGGTTTTTAAATGAATTTAATAAAAATTATAACATTTTTATAAGTTTTTTGGTCAAAATTGTAAAAATAGAAAAGTATAGGTTATTATTTGTAATTACCAAAAATTGGTTCCCATTTGGTATTAGGAGTCAAAGTTGACTATATAGGAGACTTTGACCAAGTTTAGAAAATTTAAGAAATTAAAATACTACCTTATAATAAGACACTTATTAAATTGTAAAAGATTTATAAGTCTTGGGGTAGTAAATGTGATTACCGAAACGTAAGGGGCTAAATGGAGTTTAGTGAAGTCCTTAAGTTATTAGAAATTTTTAGAAGTTTATTTGGTTAAATTTGGAGTTCATATGAATTATATAAGTATAACATATGGTATTTTATAACATTGTTACAAATAGGTACAAATGTATAGAAACCGAGAATTAAAGGAAGAATAAGGTTAGGAATAATATTTATAACCTTTTGGTATAGTTTGGTAATTTTTGGAATTATATATAAGATTTTATAAAGATATATGTATAATATATAGTTTTAATGGGATTAGAAAACTATGTATTATAATTGAGATTGAATTGTGATTTTATAGAAGTTTAGTGGTTATAATGATAGCCGAAAATATAAGGGGCTATTTGGTATTATATAAACAAAATATACTACTATAGGTTATAATTGTTTTAATGATTTAAATGTCATAAGATATGTTATATAACTATAAGATGACATTATATTAATTAAGTGGTGGATTTGTAAATATTTTAGAACATAGGTGCTGTTCGAAATATTAACATTTTTAAATGGAATTTATAATATGGTTTTTAATGTTATAAGAATTATAACATTTATAGTATAAGAGATATTCATTAAAAAGAATGAATATAGATTATAAGACTTACCATATAATAAATAGTTCCATAACACACATATATAAATAACTATATGTAATGGTGTAGAAAATGTGATGTGGTTCAATAATTATAATTATCATAATTAAAATGATAATGGATAAGGAGAAAAGAATTATAAACATTAGATATGGAAATTCTAATGTTAAGAGTATTCATGGGATAATAGGGATTTTAAATATTCAAAGTATAGTTTACAAATAAATTATACCACATTGAAGTTAAAAAAAAAAGAAAGAAAGAGACGAACCTTAGAAAAATAATACTAAGGTAAGAGGCATAGTGCATGACAAGGATCACACATACAATAATGAAACAAACTGTATGATGTACAAACAGACATTAAGTTACATGCGATAACAAGCTTAACAACAACTATACTAATATACAAACAAGACTACGCATGTAATATACACTTTCTCCCGATCTCGAGTTAAACCTAAAACCCGACAAACATTGATAGTTAATAACGGGGGTTAACCGGGAGTTGTTAGTGATGGTACAGGGTACCGTAGAATTGTGTTGTTATACGGTGTGCTAATCAGTAGCATTATGTATTGTTTAGATTGTTAGAGACTACACAAGGAGCATAGGATCTTGCTGATTCATACTCCACCGTAATACATCGGGGTGAACGGTATGTTGTTATGGTGTCTCTGATTGTCTCTGAGGGCTTCCTCAGTTCAGACTTCTGTGTGATCTGTGATAAGATTGTTGTCTGAATGTGATAATTAATATGCATGAATGTATATTTATAGCTGCTTATTTTTACTGTTGTTGAGTTAACAGTATTGGTTCGTATATATGAACCCGTTATATAAAACGAACTAGCGGCTATGGTGCTATCTTATATGAAATATAAGGAACGTCAGTAAAACGTTGTAGCACTAGGATAATAACATATATATATTATCCGAGACTTTTATACGGAGCGTTGGCCTTTCTATACGCCGCTCCCGTATCTAACACTGGATCCCGAGTTTACAGACTCCGGATTGGACTAATGACCTTAGTCTGCTGTGTTAGGAAAATAAAAATGGTAATGCGATGCGATGGTATAATTAATAAAAGAAGGAAAGGAAATCCAAGAGGATGTGGCTCTTGGTGCGCGCTGTGATCACAAAAACGATACCAGGATGTCCGCGTACGGGTCCGCAAGTATCAAGAAAATTTCCCGTGAGCTAGAATGGCTCGTTGGTCGGAGACTCTACCGTTGGAGTGGCTACTGCCGTGGGTGACCCATAATATAATGGGTAACTAGAGACATGTCGTTCTAATGAGACATTGTCACTAGGTATAACTGAACAAATAATATAGTTGAGAATTATACAGTGGCGAACGATATTGGTTTCTATACCATGGACGAGAATTAATACTTGTTTATCATTCTCGTTGTTCGCTTGGTTGTTCATTGGTTATACTTGTGGTCATATTATACATGTTGATGGTTGTGTTTATTGTATGGATGTTACTGTTAATTGTTTCACAGTTTTAAATATAAAACGGTATTGCATGTAATGAACCTCATGCTCTCGACCAATAATTGAGGGGTCTTTGGGGCATGACAGGGCATGTGATGACATACTCAGCAGGGGCTGATTCCATACCACAAACCATCTTTATTTCAGGTGATTAGCTGGTGGTCGCAGCGAGGTGACCATTGTGATTGTACGGTTGGTTTAGACTTGGTACGGTGTGATACTCAGGTGGTTTTGGACTCGGGTTGTTAACCGAGGTGTATTTGATTTAGTTGCTCACGGTCTGTAATAATTGTTGATGTTAGATTTGTTTTAAGTTGTTTAAGCCCTACTGTCTATCTCTTGTGGTCACTGCGGGAATACGTTTCGCAAGTTGATTATCAGGTAAATCGTTATCACCCGTATGGGCGAGTGATAACAGTGACACCATTAGGGCGATAGTTTATTATTTACCGCTGCGAGATATTATTGTGCGCGACACTTATAGGATTTCTAGGAACCGATTTAGTAGGGGTGTTACAGCTGGGCTCCCGTGAGGGGGGCGGAGTGTAACACCCAGAGGTGGGTTACCTCCCACATCGATTGGGAGGAGAACGAAGTGTGCCTTATAGGTGCATGGATACCTCTCCCTTGTGTGACGCGTTTGGGGTGAAACCCAGGAACAAATCCGTGCGGCCTGCGTGCCAAAGCGGACAATATCACACATGTGGGTTGATTAGGCTGGGCCGTCACAACGACATACAATGAAGATGGATGACATAAAACTTTCAATAAAACGGGATGAACTCCCAGAATAATACCATTAACAACACTCTTCATTGAGGATGTTGATAAACCCCAGAAACAGAATCGGAGAAAACAAATTTAAGCAATGACCTACCTAGGATCAAAGACGCAATCACAAAAGAGAGAACCTCAAGAGGACTACACCATAGAGTTGGTATAGTTGAGCAGAAAAAGACCCAGAAACGATGGTTAGTATCGCTTGCCTAACTCATTAACACCCGAGTATGATTATTCATTAACGGGTGGCGTAGTCAACGAAATTGAACAAAGTATTGACATGGCAGCACATGATAGCCAGGGTAAATATCCGACTTAGACCCTGAAGGCAGAGGCCTCATGAAAACTAATCCTTAATTGCTAAAAGACGCAAGTCTATGAGAGCGAAGGTATTGTCACAGACACTGATTAACATCGGATTACCTAAGTGAACTTCCACAGCAGGAAGAGAGATACAGTAACTTATTGTGAAACCCCATATTACATCCAATGATGTGACCCAACATTGACAGAGCTTAGAGAACAAGAGAATTATGTGGATAACCTACAGATGATTAAGAATACACAGTGAACCGAACACCGGCTCTCACTTGAACTAATCAAGCATTAAGGGCCTACGAGCCAAGGATGCTAAAGACATTAGAGCTCCAGGCGCAGGAAAGCATAAAAAGGCTTATCTAGGCCATGAATGAACTACAACTCGTATATATAAGTGGTTATGAAAACTTATACTAAATTGAGGAGGAATTGCCAAAAAAGGGCACCAATGAGAATAGAGAGATGATACAATGACGGAGGTGGAGAACGAACCACTCCTTTTAGGGTGGGGATACCTCTCCTTGTTGTGAGGCCTTGAGTGGGAATAAACCCTCGAAATGGGCTTTCACTTATTAGAGATAGAATACAACCTACAAATAAACCTGAAATTTGAAGCAATTATTTTCGAGCTGATGATAACAATCTTACAGTATGATGCGACAACCGCCTTACATTAAACCTGGGGAACTCCTAGTGTGTTTACACCATGAAGGGGATTGAATGGAAGACGAGACGTTGAAGTAAACGATTGAAGAATTGTGCCATCAATGGGCAATATAAGACAACTAAAGCTGCTTCGGTAGTGGAGGCCATGAGAATAATACCTGTCAGGTAGATTAAGTTATGGTCACAGCAAAGCAACCACTATATATAAGCCATCAAATACTGACACAAAAGCAATTAGATTTATGAATTAAAACCGATTTAAGTAAGGTGATGAAATGGGAGACAGACTGTGCAGTAACGCCAGTAGCCTGGACCATGTGATGAAAGGTTTCACAGGAAGCACACTGTCCATTCCGTAAGGAGCTGGAAGTGCATTCCTAGTAAATCATACATCCTCAACTTCATCAATTCTCACCAATTTTCATTCCTAATCTAGCCATACCCACAAGGGGTCCTACCAGCACTCAAAGCAATCATAATTTACCAAAATATTCTGAAACAACAATACGAATACAAATACTCAAATTCCTTGGCTCTAAGGCCTTCAATGCAAACATCAATTCACAAATACTTTCAAACTTCCACCAACTACATTCCTAGTACAAAATTTTGGGTTCATTCATTAATTTACCCATTCCCATCATGTTAATGCATTAAAATTAGCATTAAGAAGGATTTCTTACCTTAAGCTCATTAATTCTTCTTTTCTTTCTTTTCCAATCCCTCCTTCTCTCTCTCTTGCTCAAAATCGGCCAAATGGGGAATGGAGTTGTAAAACTCCATCCCAACACTCAAATTACATAAAAATGATATAATTACACTTCTAAGCCTTTGGAATAACATTAATCCAATGAAAGACTCAAATTACCATAAGTTAGGGTTTACCTTTGGAGTTTTTAAAGAGGGGTTTTAACCCTTGATTCAAGAAGGTGATCCCACCACCATTGGAAGGTTGGAATAATGCTCAAAAGAGAGAGAAAAATAGAGCTCCATTAGAGGCTAAAATCGGCCACACTAAGAATGGAGGAAACATGAGTTTTTCATGGAAATTTTTACCTTAATGGAGAGAGAAGACTTCAAGCTTCGATGTAACCCCCTACTACGTACTTAACAATTAACCGAAATCGCAGTGGAAATAAAAAACTAACAATAACTAAACGGTTCGGTGCTACAACGCCGTTAACTACCCACGTGGTTAACAAGGCAGAATAAATACAAGTGTACCGGTCTGATGATCAGACTCCCGAGCATAGAACTAAAACCATAAATACATAATATACAATACCGAGTATTTATTTACAACCATCACTATAAACTGTCACTGTAATGTATTCATTATCCAAAATATACCGCCACGAGAGCACAGGCGCATCCCGGGCCTACCAACCAAAGGTACCAAAAGTATTTCTACAACCTAGGATCTACAGCCACTCTGCTTCTTCGATCCTCATCCTGCAAATAAATATGGAGCCCCCGAGGGGGTCAACAACCCTTGGCTGGTATGGTTAACGCGCAGCCCATCGGCTACCGGGACACGCGCAACTAATTGTCATGATAACATGGCATTCATTTTTAACATACATCATAATAAGCATAGCAAGAAATATTGCATAGCACACATAAGCACATAACATAACAAGTACGATTCCCAAGGGAATCGAACCAAAACATAGTCAGTTCACATGGAGAGCCTAGAGACTGTTGCCAACTCATGCTAAGCTCGTTACATAACTCGTTACCGTCCCGTTAGATGAACGGTTAACTTAACTCAAAGGTGCGTCGGATATAGTGATCCAATCACACCGAACAACATAGTATGCCCCTGTGGCCTGACGTGAGTCAGTAAAATAGCCTTGGTTAAGCTAAAGGGAAGGTTGAAAACCAAAAGAGAAGACAACCTTAACATACAAAGAGAATCGAACCAGTTATGACATCGACTCTCATACTCACACGCGTGGCCGGAACTACCGGACTCCTCACTTCCCTGTTAGCACTTGTTAGAAGTCCCATTATTGGACTTAAACAACAATTCACAAGCAAGTGTTTAGGTCATGTTAGACACACACACACACAAGGGAAATGAGACACATCTTTCCGATATAATAACTTAAACAACTGTAAACTCATTACATGCCTTAATCTTACAAGGTCATAAACACTCATAAAAACATACAACACACAAGTCGGTGTAAACCGGTAGGCAACAGACTGCAAGAAAACCATACCTTGGTCCTTGCTGTGAACGTGACCCGCCAAGCGTAATCCCTAAACATAATTAATAATGTCGGTTAATTAACTTATTTAACTTTTGTTTACTAAGCATTTACATGATTGTATGACATGTTCCAATGCCTAAACTCACCCTTGATTACCTTCATTATACCCCCTAGGGTTAACTACTTAAGCCACTCTTTGTTTGTTTTTTTTTTATCAAGTTTTTGTCCGACCGACCTTACACAAGGTCGGTCCATTCCAGTGACTTCCAGGTTTGAAAATTTACACTACGACCGACCTTACAAACTCGGTCCCATGGTCGGTCCATTCCAGAACATATTACCGTCAGAAAAATCTACTCTGACCGACCTTGCAAGTTCGGTCCACAAGGTCGGTCCATTCCAGAAACAATTCTCGTACAAAAACTCAGACTTGACCGACCTTGCATGTCTGGTCCCAAGGTCGGTCCATCCCAGAGACTTAATCCGTACCAAAAATACAAGCCCGACGGACCTTGCAAGTCCGGTCCCCAAGGTCGGTCCATTCCCGAGACCGTTTCTGGCAGGGTAAACTGGGCTCGACCGACCTTACAAGTCCGGTCCCTAAGGTCGGTCGGCTCCAGACCTTTGTTTCTACATTTCCATTTAACTCCAAACTTCACCGTATGTACTCTAATATGTTCTAACCTCATTTGGCACTTCAAACACACCTTAAGACATCCATTAAACTCCTTAGATCATTCACTAAAATCCTCCTCAAGCATTACACAAACTCTTGTAAAAGGTTTACACTTGTAATGTTTTTCACTAAGTTTCTATGTGGTGTTTTACACCTATAACTACCACTATTCCCAAATGTTTTCTCACCACTACAACATCATCTCCCAAGCATCTTTTCTCACCAACCCAAAACTCCTTGAATATCTCCACAAGCTTATAGCTCCTTCATGCAACACATTATTTTCCCCTTGTTCACCAACATTGTATAAGTCCTAAGCACAATCTCACCATGATCTTGAAGTATCCCAAAACACTCATTTGCATTCTAAATCCTCAAGATATTGCCTAAGTCCTTTTGCATCCTAAAACACCTTAATGCATGTTTCTTTCCCTAGTAAAACACTTAACCATTTTAAACACTTCCTAGCTCACCAAAACTCATTTTAAACACCTAAAACTTCTTATACATTATCTAAATTTTGACATGGGTTCTCCCAGAACATTGTTATGCCAAGACACATTGTTTTCACCATTGAACATTCAAGAACACCTAAATCCATCAAGAATATTCTCACACACAAAACTTCTTCAAATATTCACTACATCACAATATAGTGCATAATTTTAATTGCTTGGCACTTAGGCCCTTAAATAACATGGCTCTTAGGCCCTTAAATTGCATAAATCTTAAACACTGAATCTCCACATTATATTTGCCTTTGACCTGTAAATACACTCAACATACAATATGCCCTTAATAATCTCTTTATGAGTTTTTACTAACGCATTCACCATTAGATCTTTAGGTAGTTTTTATTAAGCAACATAAGCTCATTTCTCCTAAGACATTAAACTACATTAAGTTAGCACATTTACCTTTTTTCATTCACAAGTTTTTCACTTATTTCTCCTTGCTCCTTCTTTGATTTAAATCGGCAATGACTTTGGTTTGCTTGTCAAGTTACTAATCAATATACAAGCAAGACAATGAGCATTCAAGCTTCATGCTTAATCTCATTTATAAACCCTAATTTACATATTGTCTTAAAACATTAAGATGTTTGTTTTACCTTGGTATTGGAAGAGAGTTTGAATATGTAGCAAGAGAGGACTCCACCTAGTCCTTGAAAGATTGAAATGAAGCTAGAACAAAGCAAGAGAAAACACCATGAAGAGGTGATTTTCGGTCAACACAAAAACATGAAGGAAATGTTGTTTTTCTTGGTTTTTCCTTACCTTGAAGCAAAGGTGATCAACAAGGCATAAAAATATAAGCTCAAGCTCCTTCAATGGTGGATCTCCATGGCACCGAAATGGTGGTCTTGAAGATTTGAGAACACAAGGTTGAAGAGCTTGATGAGACTTAAAGAATGGTGGTCTTAGAATTTGATTTGGCAAATGGAGCTAGGAATTACAAGAGTTTAAAGATGGAGAGTGGTGCTTGGGCTGTAGCAAAACCGTGTGTGGAGGAAGAAGAGAGGTTGGAGGCGTGGGAAATGAAGAGGGAAAGAAGAGAATGAAGATAAGTTAGCTAGTTTAGATATTTAAGTAGTAAAGTAAATAGTGACTTGCTTTATCATTCTTTATTTACTTATTAGCTAATAAGAGTGGTGACTCACCCTTGTAAAAACCGACCCCCATTATGTAATAAGGGGTGTTTTAGTTTTTGTTGACCAATTAACTTACTTATATTGACTTATGTTATAAACTTGCTTAATTTAGTTACTATTCACAAAAAGGCACATATTTGTGAAATTTTTGATTTCTCATTGATTTAGACCTCCTAATGTGATACTAAGTAGTACACATGTTAATTAAAGAGTAATGATGGTCATTTAGCCATTCAAAACCCATTTACAAGACAATTTTTCAAAAATGTGCTTTAAGACTCCTTAAAGCACATTTTGTGTTTTAACTTGTTTTCAAGCTTGGTTTTCTTTGGTAATTGGTTTAATATGTTCATTAACATATAAATAAGGTCTTGGTAAGCTCATTAGGTCTTAACCAAGCTTATCCCAAGCTTAGAGCACATTTTCGCCCATAGTGACTTTAAGGTATTTATTTGTGTTTACTATGGTTTAAATTGTTCACTAATGTTTCTAAGGCACTTTTTAGCCTTATTATACCATAGTTTAATGTCTAAACAACATACTAAGGTTTGGGGTATTTCATTCGATTTGGTACCATTTTCTCTTAAAATGGGCAAAACCCATGGAGATGAACTTCCTTATTTTTGGATTTTGAAAAGAGAGAATGATAGAGAATGCTGAGGAGATGAAGAATATGTACTTATTTTTGTGATTGGAGCTTTAATGAAGCTAAATCATGCAAGAGAAGAGGAGAAGCCATTGTTGGCTGTTGAAGAGCTTTAAAATCGCCTGGAAAGAAGGGAGGAGGAGAGCTCACGGTGGGGAAGGCAGTAAGAAAAGGAGAGAGAATAGAGAGAGTGAGTGGTGAGAGAGTATTTTTTTACTTTATGTACTTTCTACTTTTTGCTTTTTGATTTCTTTATTAGCTAGCTATTCATGTGTGAGGGGGCTGTTTACATTAGTAAAAACCAGCCCACTAATATATACACACTGAAGCGTTTTTCGTCCTTTACAGAAAACACTCGTTAATTTAAGCGGTTTTAGCACTATTCACTAACCGGGCCCGTTTTCAGAATTTTCTTGTTTCTTTAATTTTATTGTTTATTAAGCTTCCATTAATGCTTAATTATAGTTATTTAATGAACTATAATTTTTACGGGTTCGTTTGACCACTCAAGGTCATGTTTTTGGGTTTTCTCGAAAAACGTGCGCTAAAGCTTTATTAGCGTTTTAACACATTATTTTGATCCGTTTTCTTCGGGAATCATTCCCGTATACTAATTAGGCATGAATAAGCCTTAGGACTCCACATAATACTCTAACTGGGCTCTCATACCTCCTATGGTTATATAACGCTTATTTTAGCATTTTTCGCTTTTTAAGCGTTTTCTCATTTCTTTTGGATTCATTTCCTTTACCAAAATTACTTAGGCACTATTTGGCCCTTAAATACCATATTAGAATAATTAAATCACCATATTTAAGTTTGGGGTATTTCAAAACTATTGGACAATACTCCAACATCAAAGAACAAGCACTAACATGCTTAAAAGTCACTTAGTGCAAAAATGTGCTCTAAGAAACCTTAAAGGTTTTGTGACCTCCACTAGCATCCAAATTGGATTTATAAGTTTAGTAATCATGTAATGGATGTAATGAAACAATTACCAAAGAAATCCAAGCTCAAAACAAGTTTTAACGCAAAAAGTGCATTAAAACTCCTTAAAGCACATTTTTGTGTATGATCCCAAAATATTGATTTTATGTCAATTTAAGGACTAGATTACATTCTTTAAAAGATTAATGTGACATGATACACCACATTAGAATGTCTAAATCAAAGTTTTCAAAATAAATCAAAAGGGGTGAATTTGTGTGAATAGTACTTTAATAACATTTATTTCCTTAATCTAGTTAATGGTCAACACCCATCCTTTGTCCTTGACCACTCAATGCTGCCTGCTTTGGGGCCTTCCCTCTTCATTAAGCCACCTCCAAAATATCTAGGATGACTCATCAAGACTATTACATAAAGTAAGTCATTCTTACCTTGTAAGCTAGTTTTTCTCTTTCCTCTCATTTCACCCTTCCCAACCGTATCCTTCCAGCTCCTGAGGCTCCCTTCTCCCTTCATTAACATGGGAAACACAAAACTCCCAAGAGAAACCCATCTTGAACTAGGTAAGCTCGTTTACCATGGTATATGTCATTTTCTTCCCCTTTTCTCTCTTCTATCCAATGGTGTAACCAAGTCTCACTTTCATCTTCTCTTCTAGCTTGAATTTGTGCTCAAAGTAAGGGGGTTTCATGGCTGAAAATCAGAAAGGAAGGGGAAGCAAGCTTAAGTGTTTTTATA
Source organism: Limonium bicolor (assembly GCA_023374045.1). NCBI lineage: Eukaryota > Viridiplantae > Streptophyta > Magnoliopsida > Caryophyllales > Plumbaginaceae > Limonium > Limonium bicolor. The sequence goes on from CM041778.1 coordinate 335,214,934, forward strand.
AGGTAAAAAGTGCATTAAACATGTTATTCTTCCTTCTCTTCTTTCCGATTTATTTCCCATTTCTCCAGCTATTTTACTTCTCTTTATTTCTTTCCAGCTCATCTTTTCTTCTTTATCTTTCATCTTTATTCTATATTCTCTTCAAGTGCTGCTTCATTTGTGCTAGAAACTTCATTTAAGTCTTTTTCTCAAGGTAAAACCTAACACTCCTCACCTTGTCATTGCCGTTTTTATACTCTAGTTTGAATGGTGTTTTAACTCCTCTTTTGGCTTCAAATTCTAGGCGTGAAAAGCCTACCTAAAGTCTACTAAATCAAGGTAGACACTATGCTTTTAATAAGCTTGAATTATCTCTTAATGATACTTAATGTCATAAGACTAACCCAAGTATTTTTCCTTGTATTTTTATGTTGCCGAATGGTGTTGTGTGACTTGGGAAATGTTCTGCCCTAAAGTTGTGGAAAATAAACTCAAGTATTCTTGCTAAAGTAAGTTAAATCACTACCTAAATATATTAATCAAGTGTATATGTGGTTTTATGTTCAAGACTAACTTAAGTATATATATAAATGTAGTCGTGAGTGTAAGAGCTACTTGGTTCAACTTGTGGTTCAAAATCAAGTAAGTATACTAATCTTACATATTATAAGGTTTTTATGTCATTTTGTTATAAATAAATGAAAGCCGAGCACTACTAAGGTTATATATACCTAACTATGTATTAAAATGGTGTATAATATTGGTTAGTTAACTTAATGTTTGAATGACTTATAATGTCATAGAAAATAATATAAGTAGTTAAAATACAATTTATGAAATATCTGGAAAAAATGGACCAAAGCCGTGAGTTATTTATGCCTTTTATGACATCTATACATAATTTAAATTATAAGCTAAGGTTTGTAATAAGGCCATGTACTTTAGGCCATTGATATTATGTTACATTAATTTTAAATCAAGTTTAAGATTAAAATAAACATCACCGAAAACATTTTAGGGTTAAATTGTAATTAAAACAAAATTTGGAGGCTAAATATTAATTATAGCCAAAAACTAGGCTTTAAATGCTATTAAAATGAATTTTATAAAATTTTATGAAATTTGGGGTCAAAATATAATTTCTGGAAAGTATGGGTCAAAACTATAATTTATATAACTTCTAGTCAAACAAGCAGCCTTTAGATCAACCTTGACCATATAAGGTGCTTTGACCAAAATTAATTACATAAGTGTAAATTACCGAAAGTTGTGTGTTAAAACAGTAAATATAACACTCTATAACATTTGGGTAAAGTTTGGTAATTTTTAGAATATTATTTAAGGCTATGGTAAGAAAAGTGTATAATATATAGTTTTAAATGATATTAAAAGTATAGATGTAACGCCCCTATTAAACAAATATGCAGCGGAAAATAAAATACTATGGCGTTTACAGATCATCGGGTTCCAAACACCCGGCACAAAACCTCACCAATTACAATTAATAAATTACAAAAGCTACGGTCTGAACCTCGAGAAAACTTAACATAAACATAACAGTAAATAAATACATTAACTCTCCACAAAACCTAATCCCATCCCCATCACTCATCTCTTCGTGGACACCTGTATAATAATTCGTACCTGCAAGATAAAACCAAGCAGCCCACCCCGGGAGGGGTGAGTCAGTTCCCTGGAATGGAACTGGTACGATTCTCCAAAACAAAACCTTTAAACATATCTCTTAAATATGCAATAACTTGAAGTCAAACAACTTAAAACAAAACAGAGGAACACCGCACTTAGAAATCACCAAGTCAAAGTTGACAAAATAAGGAATAGAGATAAATAACAAAAAGGTAAAGTTAGTCAATCAAAAGTCACACCATGAGTTAGTGAACATCCAATGCTTATGTTAGATTCAGTTCCAGTCAGGAGTAGAAAGACTCAAATAGTCACAAGGACTAGGAATGAAGAAGAGATCCAAGAACCAACAACTCAAGAGTGGAATAACACCAATTGGGAGAGATGGCCCCCACCGCCAGATATAAATGTCCATATGGACGAGGGATATACAGCCCCCTGCTGTCAGATATAAATGTCCTGGTGGACGAGGGATATACAGCCCCCTGCTGTCTGATATAAATGTCCTTGTGGACGAGGGATATACAGCCCCCTGCTGTTACCGGTGAAGACGCGCGCACGTCACACCAAAAGACTCAGCTCATGGATGAAACAATATCCTGAGTCAAAGGAAGAATTACCAAGATTGTCCTTTTCCATATTCCCACTAGATCACTAACTACACCAGAGCAATATCAAAACACTCAGTCCTACAGAGTGCAGAAGCGTAAACCCTAGGCAGTTAATGTCTAATGAAACAACCAAACAGAAGGAACCAATAACCATGTAAGTTTCACATTCAAGGCTCAGTTAGTCACAACAGCTGAGTTAGCCACACCAACAGTTTTCTTTTGAAATTCCTTTAAACTCAGTTAGCGTTTTTCGAAAACGTCTCATAAGTCGGTTAGTAAAAGTATCTGAAATACCCCTAACATTTAAATAATTAAATATAAGTAAATAAATATTATTTTTCGAATTATAAATATTATTTGAGGAATTATAAAAATTATTTGGGGGTTTATTAAACCCTAAGAAAACATGTAAACACTTGAGCGTTAAAAACGCACCTAAACTCCTTAAGGTCAGAAACGAGTGTTAAAAGCCCGACCTTAAGTTAAACAATTATATAAGCTACGGACATTATACAAATTTAACCAAGGATCATTTTATGATCTCTAAAATACAAGTTCTCGGTTAGAACCGAGTAAAAATACAAAGTTCTCGGAAATTCCCGACGTGGGTCCCATAAAGGCCCGGGAATGCCTAGGAGGAGTGCCAAGGTGGCACGAACCCCTATATAAATTATTCCTTGAGTTCCTAAAATCATTATTAATTATTCTAAAGAGAATTCCCAAGCTAATTCTTCAAAAATAAACAAAGAGCTCGGGGGGAATTTCTTAACGCTCCTTTTACCTCGGGAGTGCCCCTTTAGCCTGAAAATTGAGTTACAAGTTTATATAACCCCATATAACTTAATGTAACACCTTAATATATTATTATTGACTATAAACAAGGTTAGTAAACACTTGGAACTCTTAGCAACTAATTAATTCCTGGAAATGTTCTTAAAGCACAAAAACGCACCTTCGGGTGTCACGAAAATGCGTTTTACGCAAATGCCTTGAAGTTTTTGAGGAACCACGAGTTGATAAACTTAAAAGTGGATAAAATGACCATCTAAATCAATTGATGGCTGTACTAAACTCATGGTATAAATGGGGGCGATTTTTAGGTCAAAAAGATACCTAAAATCAGCATTTTTACCTTAAAACTTTCATCTTTTATCATAATAAAATGTACCAATTAAATGCTGGAACCTATTACACATATTAGTAAGGTCTTATTACAATATAGTGTAACAAAAATCAAATGAAAAATAAACTCCATTTGATCCCTATATCACACGCCAATATAAGCTACAATTGGCTAGTTTAATTCAAAAAATTTGCTTAATGCATATATGACTCACGCATGTTGTATTTGGTAACTTAACAACTTTATCCTGTCAATTGAACCTCCATTACGTACCTGCAAGAGGGTAGCTAAGAGACAAGAGAAGTTAGTTTAACAATAATCAAATTAGAAGCTAGAAGCTAAGCTATATGCTAAAATAATTAACAAGTGAATCAAGTTAGACTATTGACATGTGCTGTAGCCGTAAGTCTACTTCATTGGAGCTGAATAATTGCTCCACTCCAGCCGGTTCCTGAATAAATAAAAACAAGTAAGAATCATTAATAAACTTAATAAAACTTAAACAAATGAGCTAGATTGATTAGGTTTACAATTAACAAAGTATTAATAGCCTTTCTAGCATTTCCTTTACGTAAGTTTAGCAACAATGGAGCTGACTACCTCCATTACAGCCGATTGTCTCCACCTGCAGAATAGACAAGTTAGCATCATTAAATTAAACTAATACATCAAGATAAAAACAAACCTACCTATCTAGATGTACACTACCGTTAACTCAAATGGAGGGAGCTGCTGGAGTGCGCCATCACTGCCGATCGACCTGCACCAAATAGACAGGATTAGTGCTCCACTCCAGCCGAACAGATCCACACCTGCAAGAAAAACATTACCTAATAAGCATGATTAGCTGCTAAATACAAAAACAAATCAAGTGGGATCTCCACATTATCGCTAGACTCCAAAGAGGTGAGCTGCTATTCCATTCTTGTCCGAAAATCTGCAATGAAGTGGAGACTCCATGCTGACCCAACCGAGCACACCTGCAAATATAAACAATTAGCCATGATTGAGCAATCTTATAAAGCCTAAATCATTACATATAATTAACTAACCTAGATTCAATTTGGACCATTCCTTTTAGCTGCTTCGGATGCATAATTGAAGATGCCAAATCGGTAATGCTCCACCAGCCGTGAGTCTAGCCAACCTAGGAGAATTTTGTAGCAAGATTATTAATCAAATAAGCATAATTAATACATAAAATAATGACACAAATTAATGCAAGACTTACCTTAATAACTTACGTGAAGGGCATCCTCATTTCCTTGCCTTGTATCACGATTGGTAAGTCTCTTTCATCCTAAGCTCTCTCTTTGCTTTCTTCTTCAATTCCTAACTAAATTCCTAAATGCTAAATAAATTCCATTAATGGTGTAATAGTTCCTAACACCATTTTAATGTAATTTCCTAGTTAATTCTATCAAGTCTTGGAGCAAGAATAGTCCTAGCAACCTATCAACAAATCGCCAACAATTTGTACTCCAAGGAGTTGTCTTGATTCAACATCAATTCAAGGAGTAATCAAGGTTAATCTAAGGTATTTTCATATTTGAAAACCCTAGACAAAATTCTACTCCTTATATCCGAAAATATTTGGTCTTCTAAATCCATACTCTCTTAATTATTTCATGAAGGAAACTTGGATCTACAATCATCTCAAGGTGTATCAAAAATACCTTGTTAAATTCCTAAGGTAAACTCTTGTAAAATTACTCCAAATATTTATAAGCTCTTGTTAAAAGTCTAACAAATAGATCTCCTATATATATACAAGGAGTTCGAAATATCTACAACAAGATACCATTTGAGGAGCTTGGAAATTCAAGGAAAAATCAAGTACAAGAATTGTCTTGATTTAAGGGTAAGTTTATATAAATAAGGTTTATAAAGTTTAAGCTTAATTTAAGCTTCAAAAATTAGTAAAAAATTATGTTAAGGCCATGTTAATATTAAGGCCGAAAACTATTAAGTTAAGGTATCAAGAAAAATAATTTATAACATATAAGGTAAGATTATTACCTTAAAGTATAAATATGTGTCACAAAAATTAATTAGGATACACATATATTAAAACCGAAAGATCTAAGGATAATATGTTCTATTTTTAGTTTATAATCATTCTAAGTCATTAGTATAATTTTTAGAAGTGTTATATGGTTTATATACATTTATATGTACTTATTATAAAGTTTAAAACAAGTTTTAAAACCATATTATAAAATTAAACTAAAGCCGAGAGCTATATATGATATTTGATGAATTTTCGAAATATATAAATATATTAACTTATATTATAAATTTTGGGTGTATTAAAAATAGCTACAAGTATTTAAATGGCTACTTAAATAAGTTATGTGGTTAAAATGTAATTTGTGAAAAGTTTGGGGTACAAATACTAATTGCCGAGAACATAAGGGATTATTTGGAATATTTATGGTATAATTTAAGGTAGGAATTAATATTATGAATTTTGATGAATTTAAATAAGTGTTTAAGTGTTAAGAATAACATTTAATAAAGTTTTGGGACTATTTTGTAATTATTGGGAAGTTTAGGATGTTACCGAAAATACATATGATTTTATGGGTATATTGAAGTATTAATTATGAAATTAAGTCTTGGTCAAAGTGTTGACCAAAAACTTTGGGTTAAAATGATTTATGACATAAAATATTAAGTTTATAAAAGTTTTGGGTGAATATGTAATTTATGGAAGTATAAATGGAAGATAGAAAATCAATGTGGGCGGAAATGCAATTAAAGAAAAGATATGGGTTGCTTCGGTTATTTTAAGAAATAAAATATTCAAACTATGGTTTATAAGTTAATATGTAACTTATATAAAGTTTTGGGTTTAAAAGTGTAAATATAGAAACTATATGAATAAACCGAAGAGCTTATGAGCTTAATTGGTAATTTATAAAATTTGTGGTATTAATTTGTAATTACCGAAATAATAAGAGTATTTGGTGATTTGTAAAAGTAAGGTGGTTAATTAATATTTACAAAGGATAATATGGGTAAATAGTAAATTATAAAAGTTATAAGGTTATTTGGCAATTTATAGAAGTTAATATAATTGTTTTGCAATTTCCGGAAAATAACATGGGTATTTAATAAATTATAAAAGTATATGGTTATTTGGTAAGTTGTAAAAGTTAATGGGATCAATTAGAGTTACCGGAAATTATATGTGGTTATTTAGTAATTTATTAAGTTGTTGGGTATAATATATAAATACCGAATTAATAAGGTTGGTTTTGTAAGTTAATAAGGAAAGGAAGCGAAACTAGGTAATATAATGTATTATGGAATATTAGTTAATATAATATAAAGTTTATGGAATAGAGGTGGTTGTAACATAAATAACTAAATGATATGATATAAATGATAAGTGGAAATAATTATAAGTATATAATTAATGGGTAAAGATGTACCGTATAAATGATAATTCATTTTCACATGTGAGTTTCACATAAAATAATGAACTGCTAGGTTATCTAGAACCACTGTTAAAATAACAGGGGAAAATAAATAACATACGAAGTTATTATACCACGAGTATAAACACTACAGTGACAATACTGTAATATTTAATGAATAGTTGTGTTAATACTACCCGGTATTGCATGTCTAAATAACAGCGTACGGGAAGAGACTACTGAACAGGAGTTTGTCAGCTAGCAGTTACTTGGTGAACGGTATGTTAATTGTGTGGTCTGAATGTCCTAAGGATTATCCTAAGGTCCAGACATTATGTGTTTAAATGTCTAAGAACGATATCTATGATTTTATGTGAATGATATTGTATGTGGGATTGCTCAAACTGTTGCGTTGTATTTTGTACGCGAATGTCTTGTGACTAAAGTTTATACATCTAAACTGGAAAAAGAAGACTAACTGACCTTTAGGTATTAATGAACCTAACAAGGGTCAAATGTGATAGTCTTATTTCAAGCATTGGTTATTATATCACTGACAAAAAGGGGTAACTTATAAAGAGAGGAATCCAGATCGTTTCGACCTTCTGGTTGCGCATTGTGATCACTATGAGAGCTCAAGAAGGGAGTCACTCAAAATCCATCAGCCACATTCGGGGATGGCGGAATGCACTGCCGTTGGTGCACAGTTTCGACCGGATCGGTCAATGTATATATTTATCCAGGGCCATAAGGTCAGCTGGTATCGGTTCCTTTGGAACCCAATGGGACACACTGTCCATTTTCACAGGTTAATAGGGGTTGTCTTGACAGGACGCCTAAGGTAAAATTAATTGGAAAGGTTAAGAGGTTAGGGTCATGTGACCTACTAACAAGAACAGTTGTTTATTATGTGCACCTTATTTGGGTTGTTGGTATTGTTTATTGTTTGATGTGTATTATTATGCACTAAATGTTTGCAGGTAAATTGTTATGTGATTACTCTGTGTCTACTGTATTATTGTTATTCTTGTAAACCGGATTATCTTGTAATGAATCTAATATCAAGATGGCTAAAACGACTTAAGGAATCTAGAAGGCTTAGGACTACATTTAGCATACCAGCATAGTTTGCTGAGCCCTTCATTGGGCCAAACATTTCAGGTCCCTGAAGAATACACAAGCCGGAGTGCGGGGAACAGGGTAGCTGCTGTGTTTTTATAAACACTTGTGGATTTGTTATGTATTATATTTTGGAGTTTGTTGTGTTTCAGTTAGTTGCTCATTTAGTTGGATTTGGTTTGTAATAAGTAGAGTGCTCAGTATCTGTTCATCACAGCGTTGGAAGTTGTAATGTTGGAAAGAGTAAGGATGCCTTGTTACTCACAAGGGTGAGTGACGGCGTGTAACACCAAGGTTGGATAGTTTTATTTTCCGCTGCGATTTGCTATTTATTATGCTACGAGTTATGACGTCATTACAGGTTTAAGTTTAGGGGTGTTACAAAAAGTGGTATCAGAGCGGAGTACCGCTCTGATGAAAGATACTGAGTCCAGGACAATGAGCATAGGAATATTGGGTTACGGGAAACGTCTGCGAGGATTCATGACCTAGAAAGAAAAACCCTAGGGATATTTTATTGCTAATAGTTAGCTTACTTACATGTCTTTGATTGTGTATGTGATACGGTGTAGCAACCGAGTAGAAATAGAATATACTATCTTAGATGTCGACCAGCGAAGGACCACGAGGAGACAGCAGTGGACGCAGTAGCGAGACACCGACGGATGTTCCAACAGTACAAGACTTAATAGCAGCCATGGCAACTTTCGCGCAACAGCTAGGAGCTCAATTTACGGGAGCCATACCCCACCCGCCGCGGCCCAGAGAAACCAACTTGTTGAAGAGCATTGCAGACGCAAAAGTACCAACTTATTCAGGGGAACCGGACCCCGCCGCACTGGAGAAGTTCATTGCAGAGCACCAGAAGGCGTTCAAGACTGTCGGAGTTCCAGAAGACCAGCAGGTCGACATCGCCGCATACAACCTAAAGGGCGCAGCTGACATTTGGTGGCGGACTATTCAGGGCCACAGTAGAGCTACACCGGAATTTGAATGGACAGAGTTCATAGAAGTGTTGCGGGAGAAGTACTACCCCGAACACATAAAGCAGAGGAAAAGGCAGGAGATCAAGACCTTAATCTAAGAGAGACAAACAGTTGACCAGTACTGCACACGGTGCACCAGTTTGATGAACTATATGCCAGGAGTCGACTACTCCGACGCAGGACGGAAGAAAAGGAAGAATACTGAAGGAGATGATGAAGCAACCTCTGACAGTTACTGCAAGAAGAGGAAGGGATTCTTTGAAAAGAAGAAAGGGCGGAAGGATTTCCAAGGTCAGAAGACAAAGGAGCAGATTCCTCGTCTGACCGGCTCAGCCATTGATGCTCAGCCACAAAGAACAGTACCACCTAGAGGCAACAAGCCAACCCGACGACACTATTACTGTAAACGTTGTGGAAAAGATCACCCAGGCGTAGATTGCGCAGGAAGGAAGGTGGAGTGCCGTCATTGCAAAAAGGAAGGTCACAGGGATTATGAATGCTTTTCCGACCCAGGGAGTCGAGTATACAAAGGAGCTAGAGGTTCGCAGAGGATACCGGCTGTGGAAACGGGCGGACCCGGAGGAGGTCAAGCGCCGCAGACTAATACTTATACTACAAGACCGGGAGGACAGCCATCCTCATCCGAGATCCAGAAAGGAAAGGAGATAGTTCCAGAAAGAAATACCCTGTACACAGTGGGAACTTCAGGCGCTAAAGCTAGCGCTTAGCGCGAAACCGGTAAGCCTAGAACCTAAACTAAATGCATGATGCATAAATATGTGTTTATAATTATTAGTCAATGAGACTTATATGCGATTAGTAAGTATCAACTTTAGAGAGACCTAAGTTAGGTAACCTCTCACATAATGGGATACTTCGATATTTATTTTCCTTACCTATGAGACCGTGGTCACCTGAGCCTATGAGCGAAGGTTGGGAATATCCCGAGGCATAATGCCAAGTACTTTGACCCGGCATGATCCTACTCAAAGAAATACTTAACTATAAATCAACAAATAACTATGTAGAACTAGGGCGTTATCAAATGTCCAAACTTACAGTAACTACAAATTATGACCTGCCTAAATGACGAGCAGATGTCATGAACGGGAATACATTAAATAATATAAATATTTACGACTACAAGAACTGTCAAAGAGCTCACGTAAAGAGCAAACACTGAAATTTTATGGGATACCCAGGCACCGAGCTTACCGCTCAGTGCGAGTCTAGGAAATCTTACAATCTCTTATAAACTTTGAGAGAAGATAGTGAGAAACCTTGCAGTATGACAATTGAGAAATAGAATCTCAAAAATATAACCAAACATCCATAATGGATAAGCACGGGTTTTGAAATACCTGAGCAAATATCAAAGGTCTCAGCTAGTGTCAATATATAACAGTGCTTGACTCCTAATTATTAAAGAGGAGAGAACAAATCTTGAAAATACATTTTCTAAAGTGGGAAGAAATACCTAATTAGCAATAACAAATGTTATAACATAAAGTTTGGGGGAGAAAACCTAAAACATTGAGGGTATTAATACATTTCTGAGGGTTGAGTACCATAAATTATACCTACCCTACTTTGAGACACATGTCCTATACTAACCTTATGAATTTATACGAGCATATGTCTACTATGCCAGCTCAAATTAAGAATGCGAATAAAAGATCGCAGTAAATCAACTAAGGTTAAAACATATGTAATATAAACTCTATTATAAACATGATAACAAACGACTTTCCTTGACACTTACAGTAAAGGTAGTGTCAGTTATACCAAAGGCTTAAACTAATACATACACTGAGAGTGAGTGTAAGTTATATAAGAGTGCGAAACAATAAGCCTTGAATGTCCTGTTAGAAAACAGTAGGATTCAAACTGGAAATCCTTAGTTTGAGATGGTACTAATATTAGGAGATACTTGACTAGGGTGAACATATGACTCACCTGATTTATGGATTTTAGATGGATTAAGGAAAAAGCTAAGCTTTAAGGTGGAAGGAATGATACTTTATGGAATTATAGTTGTAAATAGAGTCATGAAAACTTTTCTTAAAGTCTAACTGTGATTGTCTTCGTTCTACGAAATGATAACTAAAGTATAGGCAATACTCGAGCCTGGATAAGTGAAATACTAGATAAGCCTTTTAAGCAAAGAGAGTATTCTAAAGTATGCAAGTCCATGACGGAATTTATTACTTGTATGATGGATTTAAGAGTTGAAATGATTGATGGATATAGTTACTAAACAGTACAAGCCTAAATGCCTTAGTAAGAATCTACCTTTTAAGCCAAGAGGAAAAACTGGCTTCCCCGCTTGATGATTTGATCAAAAGAATATTGTTCTGGGGATTTTGGTAATACCCTAGATTCAAGTATTAGTTATAACCGTTATTAGAATAATAGTATATTGATCAGGAGGAAATGTAGTACTCACCACGTCACAAGGTCTAATAAGATAAAAATTTGGAAATGATAATTATGTGATTGTTTGATATTTGACGAGGCAGGTCGAACTTGATCCTGGTCAGATCAAGGGAAAACCAAACACAAAATGGTGTGGAAGGATAGTTCAACACTGACGCTGACCCCGTCAGGGTTGGATGATTCCTGAGACTCCTTACAAGTGGTCACAAATGTTTCTGTGATAAGTAAGTATTTATTCCTAATTTTGAATATAAAATTTAATAAATGAAGTATATGAGTTGTAGAAGGTGTAAGTTAAGGGTTGAGTTGTCTAGGTTACCCCGAGGAAATTAAATAGCTAAAACAACTCCGCATAGGTCGGAAAAATAATCAATTAAGAGGGAAATACTAACTATTATTATCCCATGAAACGTGTTAATAAATCAAATATTAGATCCAGAGAAAATTACTTATAATAACAGTATTCTCTAGCTATATTCTAGGTTATGGCCAAATTGCCATCTGAAAGGAAAGATCGACTACCATGTCTTTCTTTATGAATTAAAACCTGATATATTAAAAAGAGAACCTACCTATAAACATGGTAGAATATAAAAAGTATAAACATTACTAATACTCACCAGAGTTGATTCACAACCACAATAACAAGTTTAATTGAGAGGAAACTACACCTTGTTAGAAACCTTAACAGGAACCCTACTGTGGTATACCTGATAAACAGACGATAATAATCGTGTATATACTACCAATAACAAGTGGATCAATAACATAAAACAATCCTTCTATAAGATACATAAGATACACGGCTCGACCGTGGCTCAGACTTTACATTGAAAATGAAAGCCGTATATGGCGACAGTAAACTTAATACCGGAATCACAAGATGATAACCTAAAGAAAGGGATTTTGAGAATGCCCAACATTTAGATAGTAGAGCACCTTCACCCATATATACGGGGTTCAAATAGAAAAGCAGACTAATGCACTAATCAAAGAATACATAGATTCTTGAGGGATAGACCTCGTAAACGGACAGAAGTCATATGCTGACGTTCATAGGAGAGATCTCGAGTTCACAATAGGCGATCGAGTCTTCCTTAGAGTTTTACCTATGAAGGAAATTTTAAAATTAGGCCAGAAGAGCAAGCTTAGCCCGAAGTATGTAGAACCGTACCTTATTACGGAGCGAGTGGGCCCATTAGCCTACAAATTAGACTCATATGTTAAGCTAGGGAGAGTGCACAATGTGTCTCACATTTCTTAGCTAAAGCAATATGTGCCTCACCCATCACGTGACTTAGAGCCGAGACACTCGAGCTAAATCCTACATCTAGATATGAGGAGACCCCAGTTCGCATTTTAGACTCCAACACTAGGGAGACAAGGAACAAGACCACTAGAATGGTCAAAGCTCTGTGGTAAACTCACGACATTGAACAGGCGACATGGGAGTCAGAAGACTCCATGCGAGACAAGTATCCAACAATTTTCTTTTCGTTTTTGTGTATACTTGAAGGGGTACGTGGGCGTAACCCTTTTTAAGGGGGGTAGAGCACCACATGCGACTTGCATATCTGCAGTCTATATTGGTTTCGTGTATGATTACTTGTGTTTGTTTGTTACGCATGTGTGCAATTGGTTAGATGGTTATGTCCTATGTGACACTTGGTGATTAATGATATGTCCTATGTGACATTTTGAATGATTATTTGTGTGTTCTATGTAACACTTCAATGTTTATGAAGCACTTAATTATTTTACAGTATATTTATATTAATTCCTACAATCACACAAGAGATTCACTGCCAAGGGTTTACGCCTCTGCACTCTGTAGGACTGAGGATTTGGTATTGCACTTGTGCAGTGATGACCGAGTGGGATAGCTAGGAAGTGGAACATGTATGGTTTTACAGTGTTTACCAAGTACTTATACTATAATTACATGGATTGTTATGAGTAAGAATATGTGTGCATGAATTGCATACACTTGTACTATAGATGGAATATAGTAGTGTCAATACAGAATTGACACCCAAGAATGATAGGTAGACAGGAGTAGTTATTAGGAACTTGATTCCATAGGATGAACAAATATAAATTATGACTTCGGGACGAAGTCCTTTTAAGGGGGGTAGACTGAAATACCCCTAACATTTAAATAATTAAATATAAGTAAATAAATATTATTTTTCGAATTATAAATATTATTTGAGGAATTATAAAAATTATTTGGGGGTTTATTAAACCCTAAGAAAACATGTAAACACTTGAGCGTTAAAAACGCACCTAAACTCCTTAAGGTCAGAAACGAGTGTTAAAAGCCCGACCTTAAGTTAAACAATTATATAAGCTACGGACATTATACAAATTTAACCAAGGATCATTTTATGATCTCTAAAATACAAGTTCTCGGTTAGAACCGAGTAAAAATACAAAGTTCTCGGAAATTCCCGACGTAGGTCCCATAAAGGCCCGGGAATGCCTAGGAGGAGTGCCAAGGTGGCACGAACCCCTATATAAATTATTCCTTGAGTTCCTAAAATCATTATTAATTATTCTAAAGAGAATTCCCAAGCTAATTCTTCAAAAATAAACAAAGAGCTCGGGGGGAATTTCTTAACGCTCCTTTTACCTCGGGAGTGCCCCTTTAGCCTGAAAATTGAGTTACAAGTTTATATAACCCCATATAACTTAATGTAACACCTTAATATATTATTATTGACTATAAACAAGGTTAGTAAACACTTGGAACTCTTAGCAACTAATTAATTCCTGGAAATGTTCTTAAAGCAAAAAACGCACCTTCGGGTGTCACGAAAATGCGTTTTACGCAAATGCCTTGAAGTTTTTGAGGAACCACGAGTTGATAAACTTAAAAGTGGATAAAATGACCATCTAAATCAATTGATGGCTGTACTAAACTCATGGTATAAATGGGGGCGATTTTTAGGTCAAAAAGATACCTAAAATCAGCATTTTTACCTTAAAACTTTCATCTTTTATCATAATAAAATGTACCAATTAAATGCTGGAACCTATTACACATATTAGTAAGGTCTTATTACAATATAGTGTAACAAAAATCAAATGAAAAATAAACTCCATTTGATCCCTATATCACACGCCAATATAAGCTACAATTGGCTAGTTTAATTCAAAAAAATTTGCTTAATGCATATATGACTCACGCATGTTGTATTTGGTAACTTAACAACTTTATCCTGTCAATTGAACCTCCATTACGTACCTGCAAGAGGGTAGCTAAGAGACAAGAGAAGTTAGTTTAACAATAATCAAATTAGAAGCTAGAAGCTAAGCTATATGCTAAAATAATTAACAAGTGAATCAAGTTAGACTATTGACATGTGCTGTAGCCGTAAGTCTACTTCATTGGAGCTGAATAATTGCTCCACTCCAGCCGGTTCCTGAATAAATAAAAACAAGTAAGAATCATTAATAAACTTAATAAAACTTAAACAAATGAGCTAGATTGATTAGGTTTACAATTAACAAAGTATTAATAGCCTTTCTAGCATTTCCTTTACGTAAGTTTAGCAACAATGGAGCTGACTACCTCCATTACAGCCGATTGTCTCCACCTGCAGAATAGACAAGTTAGCATCATTAAATTAAACTAATACATCAAGATAAAAACAAACCTACCTATCTAGATGTACACTACCGTTAACTCAAATGGAGGGAGCTGCTGGAGTGCGCCATCACTGCCGATCGACCTGCACCAAATAGACAGGATTAGTGCTCCACTCCAGCCGAACAGATCCACACCTGCAAGAAAAACATTACCTAATAAGCATGATTAGCTGCTAAATACAAAAACAAATCAAGTGGGATCTCCACATTATCGCTAGACTCCAAAGAGGTGAGCTGCTATTCCATTCTTGTCCGAAAATCTGCAATGAAGTGGAGACTCCATGCTGACCCAACCGAGCACACCTGCAAATATAAACAATTAGCCATGATTGAGCAATCTTATAAAGCCTAAATCATTACATATAATTAACTAACCTAGATTCAATTTGGACCATTCCTTTTAGCTGCTTCGGATGCATAATTGAAGATGCCAAATCGGTAATGCTCCACCAGCCGTGAGTCTAGCCAACCTAGGAGAATTTTGTAGCAAGATTATTAATCAAATAAGCATAATTAATACATAAAATAATGACACAAATTAATGCAAGACTTACCTTAATAACTTACGTGAAGGGCATCCTCATTTCCTTGCCTTGTATCACGATTGGTAAGTCTCTTTCATCCTAAGCTCTCTCTTTGCTTTCTTCTTCAATTCCTAACTAAATTCCTAAATGCTAAATAAATTCCATTAATGGTGTAATAGTTCCTAACACCATTTTAATGTAATTTCCTAGTTAATTCTATCAAGTCTTGGAGCAAGAATAGTCCTAGCAACCTATCAACAAATCGCCAACAATTTGTACTCCAAGGAGTTGTCTTGATTCAACATCAATTCAAGGAGTAATCAAGGTTAATCTAAGGTATTTTCATATTTGAAAACCCTAGACAAAATTCTACTCCTTATATCCGAAAATATTTGGTCTTCTAAATCCATACTCTTAATTATTTCATGAAGGAAACTTGGATCTACAATCATCTCAAGGTGTATCAAAAATACCTTGTTAAATTCCTAAGGTAAACTCTTGTAAAATTACTCCAAATATTGTTTATAAGCTCTTGTTAAAAGTCTAACAAATAGATCTCCTATATATATACAAGGAGTTCGAAATATCTACAACAAGATACCATTTGAGGAGCTTGGAAATTCAAGGAAAAATCAAGTACAAGAATTGTCTTGATTTAAGGGTAAGTTTATATAAATAAGGTTTATAAAGTTTAAGCTTAATTTAAGCTTCAAAAATTAGTATAAAAATTATGTTAAGGCCATGTTAATATTAAGGCCGAAAACTATTAAGTTAAGGTATCAAGAAAAATAATTTATAACATATAAGGTAAGATTATTACCTTAAAGTATAAATATGTGTCACAAAAATTAATTAGGATACACATATATTAAAACCGAAAGATCTAAGGATAATATGTTCTATTTTTAGTTTATAATCATTCTAAGTCATTAGTATAATTTTTAGAAGTGTTATATGGTTTATATACATTTATATGTACTTATTATAAAGTTTAAAACAAGTTTTAAAACCATATTATAAAATTAAACTAAAGCCGAGAGCTATATATGATATTTGATGAATTTTCGAAATATATAAATATATTAACTTATATTATAAATTTTGGGTGTATTAAAAATAGCTACAAGTATTTAAATGGCTACTTAAATAAGTTATGTGGTTAAAATGTAATTTGTGAAAAGTTTGGGGTACAAATACTAATTGCCGAGAACATAAGGGATTATTTGGAATATTTATGGTATAATTTAAGGTAGGAATTAATATTATGAATTTTGATGAATTTAAATAAGTGTTTAAGTGTTAAGAATAACATTTAATAAAGTTTTGGGACTATTTTGTAATTATTGGGAAGTTTAGGATGTTACCGAAAATACATATGATTTTATGGGTATATTGAAGTATTAATTATGAAATTAAGTCTTGGTCAAAGTGTTGACCAAAAACTTTGGGTTAAAATGATTTATGACATAAAATATTAAGTTTATAAAAGTTTTGGGGTGAATATGTAATTTATGGAAGTATAAATGGAAGATAGAAAATCAATGTGGGCGGAAATGCAATTAAAGAAAAGATATGGGTTGCTTCGGTTATTTTAAGAAATAAAATATTCAAACTATGGTTTATAAGTTAATATGTAACTTATATAAAGTTTTGGGTTTAAAAGTGTAAATATAGAAACTATATGAATAAACCGAAGAGCTTATGAGCTTAATTGGTAATTTATAAAATTTGTGGTATTAATTTGTAATTACCGAAATAATAAGAGTATTTGGTGATTTGTAAAAGTAAGGTGGTTAATTAATATTTACAAAGGATAATATGGGTAAATAGTAAATTATAAAAGTTATAAGGTTATTTGGCAATTTATAGAAGTTAATATAATTGTTTTGCAATTTCCGGAAAATAACATGGGTATTTAATAAATTATAAAAGTATATGGTTATTTGGTAAGTTGTAAAAGTTAATGGGATCAATTAGAGTTACCGGAAATTATATGTGGTTATTTAGTAATTTATTAAGTTGTTGGGTATAATATATAAATACCGAATTAATAAGGTTGGTTTTGTAAGTTAATAAGGAAAGGAAGCGAAACTAGGTAATATAATGTATTATGGAATATTAGTTAATATAATATAAAGTTTATGGAATAGAGGTGGTTGTAACATAAATAACTAAATGATATGATATAAATGATAAGTGGAAATAATTATAAGTATATAATTAATGGGGTAAAGATGTACCGTATAAATGATAATTCATTTTCACATGTGAGTTTCACATAAAATAATGAACTGCTAGGTTATCTAGAACCACTGTTAAAATAACAGGGGAAAATAAATAACAT
Source organism: Limonium bicolor (assembly GCA_023374045.1). NCBI lineage: Eukaryota > Viridiplantae > Streptophyta > Magnoliopsida > Caryophyllales > Plumbaginaceae > Limonium > Limonium bicolor. Next base: position 335,232,773 of record CM041778.1, read on the forward strand.
ACGAAGTTATTATACCACGAGTATAAACACTACAGTGACAATACTGTAATATTTAATGAATAGTTGTGTTAATACTACCCGGTATTGCATGTCTAAATAACAGCGTACGGGAAGAGACTACTGAACAGGAGTTTGTCAGCTAGCAGTTACTTGGTGAACGGTATGTTAATTGTGTGGTCTGAATGTCCTAAGGATTATCCTAAGGTCCAGACATTATGTGTTTAAATGTCTAAGAACGATATCTATGATTTTATGTGAATGATATTGTATGTGGGATTGCTCAAACTGTTGCGTTGTATTTTGTACGCGAATGTCTTGTGACTAAAGTTTATACATCTAAACTGGAAAAAGAAGACTAACTGACCTTTAGGTATTAATGAACCTAACAAGGGTCAAATGTGATAGTCTTATTTCAAGCATTGGTTATTATATCACTGACAAAAAGGGGTAACTTATAAAGAGAGGAATCCAGATCGTTTCGACCTTCTGGTTGCGCATTGTGATCACTATGAGAGGCTCAAGAAGGGAGTCACTCAAAATCCATCAGCCACATTCGGGGATGGCGGAATGCACTGCCGTTGGTGCACAGTTTCGACCGGATCGGTCAATGTATATATTTATCCAGGGCCATAAGGTCAGCTGGTATCGGTTCCTTTGGAACCCAATGGGACACACTGTCCATTTTCACAGGTTAATAGGGGTTGTCTTGACAGGACGCCTAAGGTAAAATTAATTGGAAAGGTTAAGAGGTTAGGGTCATGTGACCTACTAACAAGAACAGTTGTTTATTATGTGCACCTTATTTGGGTTGTTGGTATTGTTTATTGTTTGATGTGTATTATTATGCACTAAATGTTTGCAGGTAAATTGTTATGTGATTACTCTGTGTCTACTGTATTATTGTTATTCTTGTAAACCGGATTATCTTGTAATGAATCTAATATCAAGATGGCTAAAACGACTTAAGGAATCTAGAAGGCTTAGGACTACATTTAGCATACCAGCATAGTTTGCTGAGCCCTTCATTGGGCCAAACATTTCAGGTCCCTGAAGAATACACAAGCCGGAGTGCGGGGAACAGGGTAGCTGCTGTGTTTTATAAACACTTGTGGATTTGTTATGTATTATATTTTGGAGTTTGTTGTGTTTCAGTTAGTTGCTCATTTAGTTGGATTTGGTTTGTAATAAGTAGAGTGCTCAGTATCTGTTCATCACAGCGTTGGAAGTTGTAATGTTGGAAAGAGTAAGGATGCCTTGTTACTCACAAGGGTGAGTGACGGCGTGTAACACCAAGGTTGGATAGTTTTATTTTCCGCTGCGATTTGCTATTTATTATGCTACGAGTTATGACGTCATTACAGGTTTAAGTTTAGGGGTGTTACAGTATCGGAGTACGAGAAATCGTACCTGGTATGTGAAGAAGCAGCAACTAACTCGAATGAGTGATCCCCCAATAATAACCTATAATTAAGGTGTTCCAAGTGTTGATTAGTTAAGGGACTTATAAACTAAACACCTTCTATTCTTACTGATTTATAGTTCCAGGTTTACCATTATTCCCTCACAAGGGTTTGGGCTAGATTTTGTTAATTAATCTTTTTGTTAGGCCCCTTTTGTTTAATCTGGAATGATTTAGGATTTACCCTGAGAGTGACCCAGACTCTCTTTGAATTGTTTAAGTGGGCCTTTGGAGTTCATAGACTTGGGCTTAGTAGGTTAGCCCAAGACCGTGTTACGTTTACGTTTGTGTAATTAAACCCTTAAGTTATCGCTGACTATTTTATTACACACCGTTTAAAATCCTAAAGTTTAATATATATATATATATATCCTTCTTATTATATATCCCACAGGGAATGTTATTCCTTCATCTATTTTTAATGTATTTATGTATATATATATGTATTAAGATTTATCCAGAACATTTTTTGGAAATTTTATTGTATGTATTTAATTATATTTAATAACTTTTAGACATATCCATAACCGATATATGGTTTATAAAATAAAGTATTTTCCTTTATTTATTAATATTATATATATATTATATATATATATATATATATGCATGTACATGTATAAGAACTTATTTAAGTCACCCTTTATGTAGCGTATTGTATTTAAATTATCTCTATTAACTTCAACATATATCTGCATTCCATGTATGTTTTATAAAGTATTTCTTTTGTTACATTTTAGAATATTAGCTTCTATAATATTTTGTTAATATAAGTGTTGATTTATTTAGCTCCTTGTTTTAACCTAAGTTACTATTTAATTCCTTTTATATATGTATATATATATATATTTTTCCTTAGTTTTAATTAAGAATGTTAACTTCCATATTATATAATAAATAAAATGTAGATTAGTTTAGTTCCTTGATTTAACATCAGTTTCTATTTTATTTCTCTCATATAAGTATATATATATATAAATATATATATGTAAACAATTTTTGTAACGACCCCAAAACCGGCCTAGGAGTTAGGGCCGTTACACGCCGCGAGTCTACTACCTAACGTCGCAAGGCTCTAAGCAAAACGAATCCCAAAACCAAATAACAAACTTGTATAAATACCAAAAGAGTTTACAAGATCTAAATACTTATAAGTCAAATACAAAGAGAGGCCCGAAGGCTACACAAACTCTAAAGCGTCCAACGCGCAAAGTAAACAAAGTCAACAAAACGTAAACAAACGAAGCTCCAGCAAGGGACGAGAGAGAGAAGATCCCACGAGCTCAATCTGCAACAAAGTAAAGGGGTGAGCTAAACAGCCCAGCAAGCAGAAGACTTCCTCAAGGAAGCCCACTCAAAACAGAAGTAGAAGAATAGTTTATAAACAGAGAAGAAGGCGGAGTCAATATAATCAGACAGAAAGGGAGCACAAAACAGAAGCAGAGCAGAACGTCACTTCAAATCATAGTCGGACTTTCAGAAACGGATACCGAAGAGTGGGACACTAGAAACAAGCTAACACAACAGAAGGACTCACGTAAGGTCCTATGGATCCGAAGATCCCACAACAGAAGCCGTAGAGACAGCAACAGACCCGTCGGTCAAATAACGTCCTAAGGGAGACCCTAAGGAGTATAAACAGAAGGAATTCCTGCGCAGCATGCTACGGGACAGCCCGACCCGACTATCCAAGGCTCAGAAGCAAAGTAACTAGGTCCCAAAACCAAAAGCTCACAAACAGATCTTAAGTGCATAAAAAAATGCATATAAATAGCATAAGAAGCTTGTACACAGATAGGGGAATCCAACCCCGCAAACGGAACTCAAAACGGAGCTAAAACAGAGAAGTTATGCTCAAAACAGTGGCATGTCCGAACTTGCGTCCGACCTTGCAAGTTCGGACAGAGGCCGAGAATCAGAGGTTGAGAAAACGTCGATGTCCGAACTTACGTCCGACCTTCGAAGTTCGGACGTAAGTCGAAAGTCAGAAACCAAAACTCCCATCATGTCCGAACTTGCGTCCGACCTTGCAAGTTCGGACAGATGTCGAAACTCACACGAAAATCATCCTCGCGTCGGGTCCGAACTTACAAGTTCGGACCGACGTTCGGACACTTCAAAATCCTGAAAAACAAAACGCGCCCGATGAGCTGTCCGAACTTGCATGTTCGGACAGAAGTTCGGACAGCGCAAAACTGTCGAATTCCAGAAAGAACAGACGCGCAGAAGAGAGCCAAAATCATCACAAACTCACCCAAAACTCATAGGATTGTAAAACAGTGCCCTCGGGGGTTTAGCCAATCGATTAACAACGCAAAACGAGAAGAAATCACACAAGCAACACACCCAGAACAGATCCGAAAATAGAAATCAAAAGCAATCCCCGAGGGTTAGCAGACAACCCCGATTCCATCCCCCACTTACATGAATTCGAAGCGTAGAATCCGACCAGACGTCCCTAGCAACTCAGCGAACAGAACGTAGCAGAGGAGATGCACCAAACAACACTGAATTCAGCCAGCAAACCATCCAACAATCAGAAAACTGTCTCTCTCTCAAAACAGAAGCGAACCCCACCAAAATCGAAAGGGAAACCAAACCTGAATCACAGCAGAGGAAGCGCAAACACACAGAACCGGAATTCGATCCCAAACGCACCAGCAACGCACCAGGAATTCAGAAGCACACCAATGGAGAAGACAAGAAGAGAGCGCAAAAACTGTCGAGAGGATGAGTGGGACTTGAGAACTGATCGTGATTGAAAAATAAGAAAACTGCCCAATCAATTACTTAAAGAAGCTTACCAAAATAAAAGAGAGGGGATAAGACCTCCTTGTCCCTCGCCTTTTAACATAAAGACTCCGACGTCCCATCAGCCCATCAGTTAAACAAAGCACTACATAACATAACTTTAATTAATAACATTAACCGAGATGTTATGTCACGAAATCTGAAAAAACGAAAATACGGAGTATTACATCACTCCCCCCTTAAAAGGAATTTCGTCCTCAAATTCACATACCTCACTGCTCGAGAGGGAAGGGAACTTGGCACGCAACTCCTCCTCGAGTTCCCACGTCGCCTCACGCTCGGACTGATCAGACCACTGCACCTTAACCATAGGTAGTGTCTTGCTACGAAGCCGACGAACATCCCGTGCCAAAATACGGACCGGAACTGCCTCATAAGTGAAATCATCGGAGTCGAAGCTGACCATAATCAATCACATGCGAAGGATCGTGCAGATACTTCCTGAGCATCGACACATGAAACACGTCATGCACTCCTGCCAGAGCTGGTGGCAATGCCAATCTGTAAGCCACCGGCCCCACCTTCTCAAGCACCTCAAAAGGCCCTACGAACCGAGGACTCAGCTTGCCTCGCTTACCAAAACGAACACACCCCGAACTGGAGAAATCTTCAGATACACGTGGTCCCCAACCTGAAACTCAAGCGGACGGCGTCTCTGATCTGCATAACTCTTCTGCCGGCTCTGGGCAACCAACAGACGCTCCCTGATAGTCTTGACTTTGTCCACAGCTCCCTGCACCAACTCAGGACCTACAATCGCCCTCTCTCGCAGGTCATCCCAACAAATAGGAGATCTACAGCGCCTACCATACAATGCCTCAAATGGAGCCATCCCAATGCTCGATTGAAAACTATTATTGTAGGCGAACTCAATCAATGTCACATGCTGATCCCAGCTGCCCCCGAAGTCGAGCACACAAGCCCTCAACATGTCCTCCAAAATCTGATTCGTCCTCTCCGTCTGCCCATCGGTCTGAGGATGGTACGCTGAACTGAAAGCTAAACTCGTACCTAAAGCCTTATGCAGGCTACGCCAGAAGCGAGATACAAATCTCGGATCCCTGTCCGAAACGATCGTCGCCGGCACACCATGCAGCCTCACAATCTCATCTACATACAGCCGAGCCAGGCGCTCAAGGCTGAAGGTCTTCCTCACAGGCAAGAAATGAGCTGACTTCGTCAACCGATCCACAATCACCCACAGCGCATCGTACCCAGAAGATGTCCTAGGCAACCCCACAATGAAATCCATGCCAACGCTCTCCCATTTCCACTCAGGAACAGGAAGAGGCTGTAGAAGACCCGCAGGTCGCTGATGCTCGGCCTTCACCTGCTGACAGGTTTGGCAACGAGCCACAAAATCAGAAATCTCCCTCTTCATATTCGCCCACCAAAAGGACTCTCTGAGGTCCCGGTACATCTTCACCCCTCCCGGGTGCACCGAATAAGGAGCTCCATGAGCCTCCTGCATAATCTCTCGCCTAAGGTCGCCTCCACTAGGCACACAAACTCTGCCCCTGAAGCGTAGACAGTCATCGCTGGACACAGAAAACTCTGACTCCTGATCATCTGACAACTTCTCCCTGATCTTACACAACTCAGCATCAGCCTTCTGACCCTCTCTGATCCGCTCAATCAAAGTAGACTGGACCTGAATCGAAGCAATCATCCCAGCACGGTCGGACCGAACAACCCAAATCCCCATACGCTGAAGCTCAATAGCAGACCTCTGAACTCCTGACAACGAACAAGCAAGACCAGGAGCACCCCTACGGCTCAAGGCATCAGCCACCACATTCGCTCTACCCGGATGGTAGAGGATCTCCAGGTCGTAGTCATGTAACAGCTCCAACCAGCGCCGCTGTCTCAAATTCAATTCCTTCTGCGTGAACAGATATTTGAGACTCTTGTGATCCGTGTAGACCTTACACGTCACCCCATACAAATAGTGCCGCCAGATCTTCAAGGCGAAGACCACAGCAGCTAGCTCCAAGTCATGGGTAGGATAATTCTTCTCATACGGCTTCAACTGTCGTGACCCATATGCTACCACCTTTCCCTGCTGCATCAGAACACACCCCAGCCCTCTATGGGAAGCGTCACAGAACACCTCAAAGCCCTCTGTCCCAGAAGGCAACGTCAAAATCGGAGCCGAAGTCAACCTCTTCTTCAGCTCCTGGAAACTCTGCTGACACGCCTTGCTCCACTCAAACTTGACATCCTTCCTAAGAAGACGAGTCAAGGGGGATACGATCTTAGAAAAGCCCTCCACGAACTTCCTATAATACCCAGCCAATCCCAGAAAACTGCGCACCTCAGACACACAGTGGGCTTCGCCCACTCCATAACCGCCTTAATCTTCTCCGGGTCCACTGAAATGCCATCCTTCGAAACCACGTGGCCAAGGAACACCACCTATCCAACCAGAACTCACACTTCTTCAACTTAGCATACAACTCCTTCTCCTTCAACGTCTGTAGAACCATCCTCAGATGCTCCTCATGCTCCTCAGCACTCTTGGAGTACACCAAGATATCGTCAATAAACACAACTACGAAAGAATCCAAGAAAGGTTTGAAGACTCTGTTCATCATATCCATGAAGAACGACGGGGCATTGGTCAAACCAAAAGGCATGACCAAGAACTCATAATGCCCATATCGGGTCCTAAATGCAGACTTAGGCACATCCTCGGCCTTAATCTTCAGTTGGTGATATCCAGAACGCAGGTCGATCTTCGAGAAGACTGTCGCCCCCGCTAACTGGTCGAAGAGGTCATCAATGCGGGGAAGAGGATACCGGTTCTTGATGGTAACCTTATTCAATTCCCTGTAGTCAATACACAATCTGAAGGAGCCATCCTTCTTCTTCACAAACAACACAGGTGCTCCCCATGGAGACACACTAGGGCGAATGAAGCCCTTATCCAGAAGATCCTGCAGCTGCACCTTCAGCTCCTTAAGCTCTGCCGGACTCATGCGATAGGGAGCCTTAGAGATAGGCTGAGTCCCTGGCGCTAACTCGATAGAAAACTCCACCTCACGATCAGGCGGTAGCCCTGGCACATCGTCCTGGAACACCTCAGGAAACTCACGCACAATGGGGATATCCTCCAACCGGGATCCCTCCTTAACCTCAGGTACAAAGCAGAGAAAACCCTGGCAGCCCTTCCTCAAGGAACGGACTGCCTGCATAGCAGACACCAACACAGGAGCACAAGGAACGGAGTTCCCCACAAAAGCAAAACGGGTCTCACCCGGTCTATCAAACACAACCCTCCTAGCTGCACAATCTATATGGGCATGGTGCTCTGCTAGCCAGTCCATGCCCAAAATCACATCGAAGCAGGACATACTCATAGGGATCAAATCAGCAGGCAAATTCCTATCCATGATCACTAAAGGAACAGACTTGCACACAGAACTAAGCACACATGCAGGTACGCCACTCAGCGGGCTAGAAATACACAGATCCACATCACATGGCACAGCAGACAACCCGAGACTACCCACTAAATCAGCAGACACAAAGGAGTGGGTAGCTCCTGAATCAAACAAGCAGAAAACTGGCTGAGAAGAGATCTGAAGAATACTTGACACTACTCTGTCTGAGTCACGGTCTCGCTCACCAGCTAGCGCATACACACGTGCCTGGGTCTGGGGCTTCTTCTGATCAGCCTTCTGCCCGGACCCTGAACCAGCACCTCGGCCCTCAGAACCGCCACTGCCACCTCCACCTCTAGCCTGTGGACACTGGGCAATGCGGTGATCCAGCGAACCACACTTGAAGCACGCTCCGGACTTCCTGTAGCACTCACGCCCAGGATGGAAACGATCACACTCAGCACACTTCGCCACAGCAGGCGACGCAGATGACGAAGATCCCCGGTCTCCTCTGAACTTCTTCTGAGAAGAAGTCTGGTCTCGCCTCACAGGCTCCTCCACATGTGCCTTCCTCTTCTGCTCCTTGCCCTTATCGGGCCTCTGGTCCTTCTTCTCATAACGCTGCCTAGCCTGCAGCTCAGACTCCACCACCAACGCGCACATCGGCCACATCCCTGAAGGTCTTGTGGCGGAAAGGTGCCACAGCAGCTCGAATGTCGCCCCTCAGACCAGCTTCAAACTTCCTAGCCTTCCGGTTGTCATCTGGCTCTGGCACAAACTTAGAAAGGGAAATGAACTTCCGCACATACTCATCCACAGACATCTCCTTCGTCTGACGAAGCCTCCCACTCAACTATCTTCTGATCCCTGAAGACATCGGGATAGAACTGCTGATTGAAGCAGCCCCTGAACTGCTCCCATGTCCATGGGTGGGGGTACTTCCCTTCAACCGACTTCCACCACTCCTTCGCCTCACTCTGAAACATGAACGTGGCGAAACCAACTTTCTGATCCTCCTCACATCCCATGACCCTCAGCAAATCCTCTATCGCAGTGATCCAGTGGCTCGCTTCCTGTGGGTCGCCACTAGCATCAAAGGAAGGCGGCTTCAGCTTCAGGAACTCCTGAAGCGCCTTCACATTGCTGCCCCCCGCGTTACCGGCTCCTGTCGCCTGGCCAGCAGTGGCCCCTACGGTCTGCAACACCTGGGTCACCACCTGCTGTACAATCTCTGCAATGTCCCCTTGGGGAGCATCGCCTGAAGCTGCACCACGTCCTGAACGTCGGGGAGGCATACTGAAGATACAACACCAAAATTATCAGAAACCATCAAGCATCAAACAGCAGACCTTTCAGACACCCACGCATGCAGACAAACCCCACAAACACCAAAGAACGAGCAACCTGGCTCTGATACCACTAAATGTAACGACCCCAAAACCGGCCTAGGAGTTAGGGCCGTTACACGCCGCGAGTCTACTACCTAACGTCGCAAGGCTCTAAGCAAAACGAATCCCAAAACCAAATAACAAACTTGTATAAATACCAAAAGAGTTTACAAGATCTAAATACTTATAAGTCAAATACAAAGAGGGCCCGAAGGCTACACAAACTCTAAAGCGTCCAACGCGCAAAGTAAACAAAGTCAACAAAACGTAAACAAACGAAGCTCCAGCAAGGGACAAGAGAGGAAGATCCCACGAGCTCAATCTGCAACAAAGTAAAGGGGTGAGCTAAACAGCCCAGCAAGCAGAAGACTTCCTCAAGGAAGCCCACTCAAAACAGAAGTAGAAGAATAGTTTATAAACAGAGAAGAAGGCGGAGTCAATATAATCAGACAGAAAGGAAGCACAAAACAGAAGCAGAGCAGAACGTCACTTCAAATCATAGTCGGACTTTCAGAAACGGATACAGAAGAGTGGGACACTAGAAACAAGCTAACACAACAGAAGGACTCACGTAAGGTCCTATGGATCCGAAGATCCCACAACAGAAGCCGTAGAGACAGCTAACAGACCCGTCGGTCAAATAACGTCCTAAGGGAGACCCTAAGGAGTATAAACAGAAGGAATTCCTGCGCAGCATGCTACGGGACAGCCCGACCCGACTATCCAAGGCTCAGAAGCAAAGTAACTAGGTCCCAAAACCAAAAGCTCACAAAACAGATCTTAAGTGCATGGAAATGCATATAAACAGCATAAGAAGCTTGTACACAGATAGGGGAATCCAACCCCGCAAACGGAACTCAAAACGGAGCTAAAACAGAGAAGTTATGCTCAAAACAGTGGCATGTCCGAACTTGCGTCCGACCTTGCAAGTTCGGACAGAGGCCGAGAATCAGAGGTTGAGAAAACGTCGATGTCCGAACTTACGTCCGACCTTCGAAGTTCGGACGTAAGTCGAAAGTCAGAAACCAAAACTCCCATCATGTCCGAACTTGCGTCCGACCTTGCAAGTTCGGACAGATGTCGAAACTCACACGAAATCATCCTCGCGTCGGGTCCGAACTTACAAGTTCGGACCGACGTTCGGACACTTCAAAATCCTGAAAAACAAAACGGCCCGATGAACTGTCCGAACTTGCATGTTCGGACAGAAGTTCGGACAGCGCAAAACTGTTGAATTCCAGAAAGAACAGACGCGCAGAAGAGAGCCAAAATCATCACAAACTCACCCAAAACTCATAGGATTGTAAAACAGTACCCTCGGCGGTTTAGCCAATCGATTAACAACGCAAAACGAGAAGAATCACACAAGCAACACACCCAGAACAGATCCGAAAATAGAAATCAAAAGCAATCCCCGAGGGTGAGCAGACAACCCCGATTCCATCCCCCACTTACATGAATTCGAAGCGTAGAATCCGACCAGATGTCCCCAGCAACTCAGCGAACAGAACGCAGCAGAGGAGATGAGTAACACCCCTCTCAATAATCACGATATAATCTCTCACGTAGCAATAAATAAAACGTCTCGCAGCGGAAAAACAAATAACCATTACAAAACTCACTCGGGTGTCACCGGCCGTTACTCGCCCATGCGAGCAACGCAGCCAAACTACATCCAACTTCCAATACAAATAAACTGCTAACCACAGTGATAACGAGAAACTCCTATACATCACACTAAATCCATAAACCATAAACATCGACAAGTGAGCATCTACCCAATCCTGAATACACAACCTTACCATAATACAATTCACCATCTTCATTGCTATACAACATCTCCAAGTGTGGTGACAAAGTAACACTCCAATTACCCTGTTCCTGCTCTCCAGCTCCGACAATGATCAACAACCTGTAATGGTGTAGTATCAGCGATAGACGCTGAGTATGCCGGGCCTGGACCCTAATGGTCACTTGTCATTTTAACCATCTTATTATTAGATTGGTTTCATGCTTTTCCTTTTTACAGTTATAATCAAAACTGAAGCATAAATGTATAATATATTATCAACCATCCAAATATCCATAATCATTTAACTGTCCATCCAATCCAAACATTCATTTAATATTCCATACAACATTTATATATCGAACGTATCGAGAAATAACAATATAATGTACAATGTACATTCGCCGTAGCGTACAGTTTTCATATTTAATTTACCTTAGCCTTGTAGGCTCCATCCAACCATCACACACAATAAAATAACCACAAGTATAACCAATGAACAACAAAGCGAAACAACGAGAATAATAACAAGTATTAAGTCTCGTCCATAGTATTATTCGCCACTGTATAAGTCTCAATTGTTTTAGTTGTTCAGTTATACCTAGAGTGACAATGTCTCGTTAAAACGACATGTCTCTAGTTACCCATATATTATGGCGGGTCACCCACGGCATTAGCCACTCCAACGGTAGAGTCTCCGACCAACGAGCCATTCTAGCTCACGGGAAATTTTCTTGATACTTACGGACCCGTACGCGGACATCCTGGTATCGTTTTTGTGATCACAGCGCGCACCAAGAGCCACATCCTCTTGGCTTTACTTCCATTCCATTAATTAATTAATTATACCATTGCATCGCATTACCAAATCTTCTAACACAGCAGACTAAGGTCATTAGTCCAATCCGGAGTCTGTAAACTCGAGATCCAGTGTTAGATACGAGAGCGGCGTATAGAAAGGCCAATGCTCCGTATAAAAGTCTCAGATAATATGTATCTGTTATTATCATAGTGCTACAACGTTTTACTTACGTTCCCTATATATCATATAAGATAGCACCATAGCCGCTAGTTCGTTTTATATATATAGGTTCATATATACGAACCAATACTGTTAACTCAACAACAGTAAATAATAAGCAGCTATAAATATACAGTTATTGCGTATTAATTATCACATTCAGATAAACAATCTTATCACAGATCACACAGATGTCTGAACTGAGGAAGCCCTCAGGGACAATCAGAGACACATAACAACATACAAGTTATATCAACCAAATCCGAGCCCAAGGAGCAACCTTAGGACAACACGGATCAAACCCCTTTACATACCGTTCACCCTGACTGTATTACGGTGGAGTATGAATCAGCAAGATCCTACGCTCCGTGTAGTCCGTTAGCTCGTCAAGCGTCCTTGTCAGAAGTATACTCTAAACGGTAATAAAACTATAAGTCAGTCTCCATGACTAACTACATCCGGTATTTCCGAATTATAAGTAACCCCGACAGTTCACCCCTGTTTTCTATAGTTGTTTGTTACAGGTTTTTGTAAAACAGTCGGCTTTGTTACTTAAAACACGTACGTCAAAACTATTTCAACTGTTAAGTTTAATTCCTTATATTTCTTTTAATCTTATCCACATCTAGTTTAGGTACGTAACCTATAGTTGCATGTATGCATGCATTCTTATATTATATATTTTTTTTCCATCATCCATTATAATTCTTTGTATTTCATTACCCACTATCTTAGCAAAATTCATAGCCTATAGTTTGTAACTATATTTTTTCCAAATAACCACCACCATTAAATCATAAGGTTTTCAACCAAAATATATTTATCCACCTTATATACATTATTCTTGTGTATGTATATATTTTTACCACGTAGGTAATTCTCATGGGTTTCATAAACTCTTGTATTTTATGTTACATTTTATCATCTTTTATTGGATGATTATTCCCATTAGTTGTATTATATTATACAACTTATATTAAGATTATTATCCTAATATCATGTAACATCTTATGTTGTATAATTACAACTCCTAAGGTTTATTCCATAAACACCTTAGTTTATAAATATCATTTATCTATAGTTTGTCACATTATTTTATGTGAGTACCCTTCCTTATATTAATTCCATCTAAACCATATCATTGTCATAACATTTATAACATTATTGATCTTAGTCTAAAATTCATCTTTCAACTCTTATTAACTCAGTATAGCCCTTAACTTAATTTAAATTCCGTTTTGACCACATAACATTATGTAATGTTATACCATATACTAATATCATACTAGTGATATTTTTATTCCCTTTAACTTATAACCTATAGTTTTTATACAAAACTATTTATTATTGCCTCTTAGGCACCATAAGAAAATCTTATTCTTTTTCATAAACCATAGTTCCCTTTATTTACAAAATCACCCCTTTCTTTTTACCATGTTATATATACCATTTAATATAACTTTCTAACTTATGAGTATACCTATGGTTAAATTTTTTGTAAATTCCGACAGCCCTTGTGCTATTCTATATTGCCATTTTGCCCTATTTCATATCGTTCTTCCATATCCTTACCATTTTTCCCTATCTTAATAAATTCTCCTTAATATTCTCTCTCCCAAATTTCCCCAAAGGGTTTAATTTTTTCCTTATTCCCATATACTTTCAATATTTACCATCCACCATCTATTTTTCTCCAAAGTGTCATAATGACATTATAACTATATATATACTATATAGTTCATTTTAATTCCAACATCCACCAAATAAATTCCTAAAATTCCTAATAGCCCATGGGTGTTAAAAAATAACACACCCATTTCGGTAATAACATAACCACAATGTCATGAAAATATTACCTTAAGATACTTATCTTATTATAACACCTTAAATAATTATTAAATTATCTAATTTGGTCAAAACTAGCATATGGTCAAGGTTGACACCTTAATATTCCTTGACCACCAATTCCTTATAATTACAGTTTAGTACCAAACTTTCTAAAATTCACCTTTAACCCCAAAACTTATAAAATCTTATAACATTTATTAACTCCTTTTTTAACTCTATTTTCGGACCTTATTATTCTAAAGCCCCCAATTAATTTAATTACATCTAACCCACTTCTTTTCGGTAATAATAGAATATCACCTAAACTTAAATAAAAACTTGTAAATGCATAATAAAATGGCCTAAACATGGCCTTATTACAAACCTTTTCTCACAAAATAAATTACACTAAATGTCCCAAAATACATATACATTTTCGGCCTCACCATAGATTCTTGTTTTAATTACCAAACTTCCTAATGTCTTAAATTTGACACTTATGCTTGTTTAATTAGTTATAAAATTTATTAAAACCATTCCTTAAACATTTAAGGTCAAACAAGACCTTATTCACCTCTTCACTCATGGCAATAATTAGGAATAGCTTAACTTGTATTAATGTAACAAGTTAAGGTTTAAGTAATTATACCTTGATTTAACCTAGATACCTTGTTTGGTTCGCCACCTTAAGTAGAATTCACCACTTGTTTACATGTTTTCAAACAGAACCAAGGCCTAGTTAGTCTCCAAAAAGATCTAATATAAAAGTAATTTGATGTAAGATTTAAGCAAAAATTCACTTAAGAATGCAAGGAGTTCAAGTTGGTTTCGACCTGAATCAAGCACACCACAAGGTGTTAGATCACCATATTGACATAGGAAATAGCTGATCTCAACAAGCTACCTTGTTATTAGGTTTTACCTTGGAAAAATGCCTTAAAAGAGGGCATTTCCTTTGGATCTCGGCCACCTTTGCTCCAAATGGATAACCAACAGATCCACATGAAAAGGAGAAGAAGATGAGGCTATGACAGAAGTTTCACAGCCGAAATTGAAGGGAATCAAAAGTTATGAGCTTAAAGCACATTTTTACCTTAAATGGTCAAGACTTGAACTTTCCTCCTTAGATCTGGTTATGTACGAAACCAACACACTTCCTTAACCTCCAAATCACTCTACATAGATGTATAGAAAAGGTTGGAGTGTAGTTCAATCGAAAAGGAAAAAGATGAAGAAAATGGGCATTTTTATGCCTTAAGAGCTTACCCTAGAGCTTGAACCTTATCAATGGTGCTTGGAACTCTTACCTACGGTGGATAGGAGCCAAAGAGAGCTCTTGGGCAGAGACAAACTCGGCTGAAAGAAAGAATGAAGGAGGATGACCTAATATTGCCTAAAGCACTTTTTTTGAATATTTTAGGTCATTATTGGTTTGATGACTCATCAATGCTTGATTGATGCTGATAATTGGAGGAGGATTCGTGGAGACAAGGAGGAGACAATGACAAAGGTAGCCGTCCTGATTGAGAAGGTAGGGTAGTGTTTGATTCAAATTTTGATTGAAAATAAGATAAATAATGTTACTTTAGTTCATTTATTGTAAGGTGACTCATCTCTTGTCTTGCACCAGCTTGGAGCCACGAAATACAAGGGGGAGAGGCTCCAAAAATCGCTGGCTTCACATGGGGTAAGGTAAGTGGAACCACCTTTTTGTTTTATAAGGTAAAGTTGTCTTTTTTGTATTTTATGTAAAAGTAAGAGCATATATTTAATTGTCACATGTCTCTTGTCTCTTGGTCTGTTAAGAGACTCATTATCTGATTTTATGTAGCCCATTTCGTGGTCAATGGTCAACATTGACCAACTTAGTCAATGTTGACCCAAACGGCCCCACATTAGGGTTTTTATTATTATTTAATATTACATTTGTAAAAATTCGTAATTTCTGGATTAAATTCCTAATATCATATAATATGAATTTTATTATATTTAAAGGTATTTATACCTTTTTAGCTCATTTAAAACCAATTTAGAAGGCATTACACAAAACGTGCTTTAAGGAGTTTTAGTGCACATTTTGTGTAGCCAGGTGTTTCTGAGCTTGGTTTTCTTTGACAACGGTTTTTGTTGTGTCCCTTACATGATATTTAATCATTGTATCCAATTTTTGTCATTTAGAGGTCATTGATTTTTAAGTTTCTTAGAGCACCTTTTTGCTCTATTTGACCTGAAGCATGAAAGTGCTTGTTCTTTGTGTTGGAGTGTTGTCCAACGGTTAAATATGTTTAGTAGTATTTATATGCTTAGGAACATATTTTTAGGTCTAAGAAGTTTATTTGGGTATTTATTTACCCTTAACAGTCAAAGGGTGCAACATCTTGTTTATGTTGACCACTGTTTTCTCAGTTGACTTTTAAGGCATGTTTAGGCCTTAATTAATATGATTAAATATTTAATCCATGTTTATTAATTTGGGGTATTTCAATCTACCCCCTTAAAAAAGACTTCGTCCCGAAGTCTCTTAATCAAATAGGTAAGTATTATATATATAGTATAACTACCCGTTGTTCCCATAATGTATATCTATGTGATATACATTTTCACACATCGTATTGCGCCTATACAGCACATAGCCATCACGTTGTGGCGTTAGTTCAATCATATATGGATATAGGTGATCCATCCCACCATCATTTCCTATCAGTTCTACCAACCCTGACAACCTCCCTGAGGTGTCCATAACATTCCATTGTCCACATTCCATATCTAATGATTCATTTCGTATCTAGGCGATACCATATGTAATCATTCTATAAAGCAATATGAATACATATTACAAAGAGCAAAGAACAGTACTACACACATGGTGTACATACAATCATTCAAACAATATCTCATAAGATACATACATTCAAGTGTACATCACACACAAACAACCAAACAACGCAACGCCCCGCGTAACCAACCATAACCAACAAAACTAATTCACTGTGTGCCATGCAATACTAAACAATTTACTGTATGCCTTGCATACTAAACAAACAAACCTCGTGCCCGCCACACCACCAATTCTTTGTATGCAATGCATATGAAAACAACAAAATTTTGTGCACATGTACACATCCAAGAGGCTCTACCCCCCTTAAAAAGGGTACCCCCCGTACCCCACAAGTATACCACAGCCGCTCAACAAGGTGCTGGATACTTGGCTCTCAAAGAGTTCACCAATTCGTGGGTTTCCTCATATCAGAGAGAGGGGTATGACTCTAGCCCTTCTGGGCTCCGCAATTATAAAGGTGGGTACTAACTATTTGTGCTCTCTCTAAGTTCGTTTCTTATGGGCCCACTCGCTCCGTATGAGGTGCAGACCCAGAATCATGCTCAATTTGCCTCTCTTTTTTTTTCATTGCTGTGAATCCACTTGTTTGGATCACTAGCATACATGCGTGTGTCTTTTCTCACTGATATTCAGTTTGAGATGTAATATGACATTGGCTACTGTTAGTACTTAGTGTTTTTTGCACTTGTCTTTGTAATACTAAGACGTACCAGCCTAAATGTCCACAAAGATGAGGTTTGTCATCCATGTCTCCTGGTGGTTTTGCTCCGGAGTCACACTGTTATAGTTCTTTTTTTTTCTTTCACTCTCGTGTTGATATCCACTTTATCTTTCTGCATTCCTACTAGATTAATAACTGCACGAGTGCAATCCAAAACACTCAGTCATACAGAGTGCAAGGCGTAAACGCTCAACAGCTAAATCTCATGAGTCAAACAGATAAGAGTGCGAATTATCCTATGAGTGGTACATTCCCAATCCATTGTTCTTTCTTAAGGTATCTGCTATCATATAGCTTTATCTTTTCTCCTTGCGTAGTCACGCGTTTATATCTATATCATCTGGTAGATTTCCTCTGGATTGCAAGCATTTGCTTGATCCTTATGAGGCTTCTACATATTATTCGTCCATTAGGGTTTTCCTGTTTCTTTTTTTTTACGTCCTTGAAAGGTTTCTCTGTCTTCTCTGTATACTGTCCACTGTTCTCTGTTGAAGGTTCTGATTTCTTTAGCCTGTTGGTTTAACTTGGCTCTTCTCGTCCATCTTCGAGGTACTCCGTCTTACTGTCCGTAGAATGGAGTTGACTACTTATCATGTCCTAACACTATTGTCTACTTGCATGGTGGTACCGTACTGATACATTACTACTTACCCGATTCACTCATAAATAAGTCTGTCAGGCCCACATGCTCCTAACGGAGTGCGGTCGTCCCATGTCTCGTTAGTAAACTGGTAATGCCGTCACACGGTTGTTAAGTATTCTTTGTCAATCTCCCTTTGATGGATATCCCTTTTTTTTTTCTTCTTCCTTCTTCCTTTTTTTTTGCTTGCTTTTTTTTTTGGTAATAGTTCCTGTTATCAGTTATCTTGTAATAAGTGCTATTGCCTTTGTGGCAACCGTGGTAACTGTATCATAGACTGGTATTCAACTCGGTGTAAGTAAAATCCGTGCTATATTAGCAAACTTGTTTCTCCCTTTTTTTTTCCTGATCTCATTGAGTACAACACATTTTCCCTTTTTTTTCTGTTTTTTTTATCGTATCTCATCCATAATTCATATTTGTCCCCTCATCCATGTAATTGGATGCATTGCAGATTGCATAATAGCTTGAGCAACTTGGGCTCTTCACTTCCCAACCATCCTCACTGACGTGGTGCATCTACAAAGGGTATGCTTGTCCAATAAGGACTAAACATGTATCACTAGTAGTGATTAGCATTAAATGCAAGTATACTCTGATGGTATTTTGGCTAATAGCCCTGTCTGAAACTTCCTCGAACGTTTAAATTGGTGTGTTTCTTTTTTTTTTACAGTCATAGTGGCTGTATAATGTGTCCAGTTGCAGTGGTTGGCTATCGGTCCTTCCAAAATTGCATAGGTTTCTAATCTCCAGGTTTGAACGAAAAAGTTTGAAAAACGTTTTTTTTTTAAAAAAAAAGGTTAAAAAGTAGTAGTTGTTACAGTTGCATTTGCAGTAGTTGTTACTGTTGTTGTCGCTGCACTTGCTGTAGCAAGTACGCAAGGCAGGTGGAAATTTCATGGTTTTCTTGTCATAGCGCTTGCAATAGCAAGTGCGCCATGCAGGTGGAAATTCTGGTTCAGTAATTCCCGGTCTTATTGACTCTTGTCATTTGATATAGCTACATGATAATGTAAGCATTAACATCCTGTTCATATATATTATTCCGTCAGGTTTAAAGTTTACTGGTACTGAGTACACATAATCTCAAAAGTCAAACACAAATGGCGAGTGGTCCCCGACACACTCCCATATACTAATAACATAAGTCTGTTAACATCCAAGGTAAGTACATAACAAAGTAAGTAAACAAAGTCTTCCACCAGCGGTCTCATGGAGTTAGGGCCTCATGCCCTATCTACTCCCTTGCCCTTATAGGCTCCATCATCAGTATGTCTGGCCATTCTGACCGCCTCGTGGTCTCCAGATCCTCCAGCTGAGGTCTTCTGAGTATTCTTTGGTGGCCTGTAGTTGCGGCTCTCTGGGTTCATCCAACATTCAAATTCCCTATGGCCCTCCTTGTGGCAGCACCGACCTCGACCTTGCGGCCTCGCAGTCGACCCCGGATGGTCCTTCCCACAACGCTTACAGTAAAAGTGGCGCTGGGGCTGTCCGGTGCCTGATAGTAGTATTTAAGTTTAAGTTAAAATCTGTTGAATAGAGGTTAAGATTATTTTGAATTTAAGAGGTAGGGTTCTCACCCTTAGGGGGTGTAGATCTCAGAGGCTTAGCATCAATAGCTGGGCCGGTCAACTGAAGGACAGGCTCTTTCCCTTTCTTTCCCTTGTGACCCTGTTGCCCTTCTCTTTTGGAAAAACTTCCTGTTTAAATGTTTCGGGTCAGTATTATAAGATATTAGTATGGTAAACAATTAGAGTGGGATAAGTCCTACTTGCCCTTTTTCTGGCCTTCTTCTGGAGATGCTCCTCCCCTCAGACTCCCTCCCTCAGGGTTCTTCCTTTTCTTGGCCCCCGAGAGTCCTTCCCAGTCTGGAGCATTAGCTCCGTCCTCGACGCAGCCTCATAACACTCTTGGAATCTCTTTGGTAAGTTCTCACAAGTTAATTGGTAATGTAGTAAGTAAAGAATTTTTATGGCTTTCATGTTAGCACCTGGATGGTAGTGTAGAGGGTAGCACCCATCGCTATCTGAATGCGAAATAATAGTCCTCCCCGGAACTTCTCGACCTTCACGGTCTCAGTAATCCACACCGGGAATGAAGTCCAGCTGACCAATGAATCGAGCGTAATACTCGTCCACAGTCAGACCTCCTTGGGTCAGTGTCTCGGACCCAGGCGCTTCTCTGTTCGAGATGTGCTGGGTAGTACTTCCCTCTCCACTCGACAAGGCAGCCCATGAAAAGTCGGGCGTAGCCAGGTGATGGTCCTTGACCAACCTCCACCAAGTGCTGGCTGCATCCTTCAGATGGAAAGCACAGTGGCGACCTTCTTGTCGCCAGGTACTTGTAAAGCTTCGTAGGCCTTCTCATGTTCAACAATGTAACGCTCCAAAGCTACGGGGTCTGTTTCCCCTGGAATATGTAGGTGGTCGGGTCTCGCCAACTGACTTCAGGCAGTTCGTTTCCCTGGGCTGTGGCGGGTGGGCTGGTGCTCCTCCTATCTAGGCACCCAGCTGTGCAAGAACGGCTGCAACCGTCTCAGCAACTCCTTAATGCCGGGGTCACCGCCTCCACCTCTTCCAGTACCACGCCCTCTAGTTCCACCAGACATCTGTAGTACAGTATGTCACATAAATACTACGGTAAAATTACCGTACACAACCAATAGATATTAAGTTGCCTTAAGGCTAACCTGTCACGCAATTTGCGTTACTAGACCAGTATCTTTCTAAGACGAATCGTCCCGTACTTCCCAAATGTTTCCCATAATTTCCCAGTCCTAAGCTCACTGTCTTAACCTATTATCTCGTCATCAGAGCGGTACTCCGCTCTGATACCACTTTTGTAACACCCCTCTCATAATCACGATATAATCTCTCACGTAGCAATAAATAAAACGTCTCGCAGCGGAAAAACAAATAACCATTACAAAACTCACTCGGGTGTCACCGGCCGTTACTCGCCCATGCGAGCAACGCAGCCAAACTACATCCAACTTCCAATACAAAAAACTGCTAACCGCAGTGATAACGAGAAACTCCTATACATCACACTAAGTCCATAACCATAAACATCGACAAGTGAGCATCTACCCAATCCTGAATACACAACCTTACCATAATACAATTCACCATCTTCATTGCTATACAACATCTCCAAGTGTGGTGACAAAAGTAACACTCCAATTACCCTGTTCCTGCTCTCCAGCTCCGACAATGATCAACAACCTGTATGGTGTAGTATCAGCGATAGACGCTGAGTATGCGGGCCTGGACCTAATGGTCACTTGTCATTTTAACCATCTTATTATTAGATTGGTTTCATGCTTTTCCTTTTACAGTTATAATCAAACTGAAGCATAATGTATATATATATTATCAACCATCCAAATATCCATAATCATTTAACGTCCATCCATCCAACATTCATTTAATATTCCATACAACATTTATATCTAACGTATCGAGAAAAACATATAATGTACAATGTACATTCGCCGTAGCGTACAGTTTTCATATTTAATTTACCTTAGCCTTGTAGGCTCCATCCAACCATCAACACACAATAAAAACCACAAGTATAACCAATGAACAACAAAGCGAAACAACGAGAATAATAAACAAGTATTAAGTCTCGTCCATAGTATTCGCCACTGTATAAGTCTCAATTGTTTTAGTTTCAGTTATACCTAGTGACAATGTCTCGTTAAAACGACATGTCTCTAGTTACCCATATTATGGCGGGTCACCCACGGCAGTAGCCACTCCAACGGTAGAGTCTCCGACCAACGAGCCATTCTAGCTCACGGGAAATTTTCTTGATACTTACGACCCGTACGCGGACATCCTGGTATCGTTTTTGTGATCACAGCGCGCACCAAGAGCCACATCCTCTTGGCTTTACTTCCATTCCATTAATTAATTAATTATAACCATCGCATCGCATTACCAAATCTTCTAACACACCAGACTAAGGTCATTAGTCCAATCCGGAGTCTGTAAACTCGATCCAGTGTTAGATACGAGAGCGGCGTATAGAAAGGCCAATGCTCCGTATAAAAGTCTCAGATAATATGTATGTTATTATCATAGTGCTACAACGTTTTACTTACGTTCCCTATTTCATATAAGAGCACCATAGCCGCTAGTTCGTTTTATATATATAGGTTCTATATACGAACCAATACTGTTAACTCAACATATAATAATAAGCAGCTATATATACAGTTCATGCTATTATATCACATTCAGACAAACAATCTTATCACATCACACAGATGTCTGAACTGAGGAAGCCCTCAGGGACAACAGAGACACATAACAACATACAAGTTATATCAACCAAATCCGAGCCCAAGGAGCAACCTTAGGACAACTCGGATCAAACCCCTTTACATACCGTTCACCCTGACTGTATTACGGTGGAGTATGAATCAGCAAGATCCTACGCTCCGTGTAGTCCGTTAGCTCGTCAAGCGTCCTTGTCAGAAGTATACTCTAAACGGTAATAAAACTATAAGTCAGTCTCCATGACTAACTACATCCGGTATTTCCGAATTATAAGTAACCCCGACAGTTCACCCCTGTTTTCTACAGTTGTTTGTTATAGGTTTTTCTAAAACAGTCGGCTTTGTTACTTAAAACGCGTACGTCAAAACTATTTCAACTGTTAAGTTTAATTCCTTATATTTCTTTTAATCTTATCCACATCTAGTTTAGGTACGTAACCTATAGTTGCATGTATGCATGCATTCTTATTATATATTTTTTTTTCCATCATCCATTATAATTCTTTGTATTTCATTACCATTATCTTAGCAAAATTCATAGCCTATAGTTTGTAACTATATTTTTTCCAAATAACCACCACCATTAAATCATAAGGTTTTCAACCAAATATATTTATCCACCTTATATACATTATTCTTGTGTATGTATATATTTTTACCACGTAGGTAATTCTCATGAGTTCATAAACTCTTGTATTTTATGTTACATTTTATCATCTTTTATTGGATGATTATTCCATTAGTTGTATTATATTACACTTATATTAAGATTATTATCCTAATATCATGTAACATCTTATGTTTTATAATTACAACTCCTAAGGTTTATTCCATAAACACCTTAGTTTATAAATCTCATTTATCTATATTTGTCCATTATTTTATGTGAGTACCCTTCCTTATATTAATTCCATCTAAACCATATCATTGTCATAACATTTATAACATTATAGACCTTAGTCTAAAATTCATCTTTCAACTCTTATTAACTCAGTATAGCCCTTAACTTAATTTAAATTCCGTTTGACCACATAACATTATGTAATGTTATACCATATACTATATCATACTATGTGATATTTTTATTCCCTTTAACTTATACCTATAGTTTTTATACAAACTATTTATTATTGCCTCTTAGGCACCATAAGAAAATCTTATTCTTTTCCATAAACCATAGTTCCCTTTATTTACAAAATCACCCCTTTCTTTTTACCATGTTATATATACCAATTTATAACATTTCTAACTTATAAAAGAGTATAACCTATGGTTAATTTTTGTAAATTCCGAACAGCCCTTGTGCTATTCTATAATTGCCATTTGGCCCTATTTATAACATATAGTTCTTCCATATCATTAAAACCATATTTTATACACAATCTTAATAAATTCTCTTAATATTCTAAAAATCTCAAATTTCACCAAAGGGTTATAAATTTCCTTATTAACCCTATACTTTCAATATTTACCATTCCACATCTATTTTTCTCCAAAGTGTCATATGACATTATAACTATATATTATACATATATAGTTCATTTTAATTCCAAATCCACCAAATAAATTCCTAAAATTTCCTAATAGCCCATGGGTGTTTAAAAAATACCATTGTACACCCTTTATTTTCGGTAATAACATATTTACCACATATGTCATGAAAAATTACCTTAAGATACTTATCTTATTATAACACCTTAAATAAGTTATTTAACTTATCTAATTTGGTCAAAACCTAGCATATGGTCAAGGTTGACCACCTTAATATTTCCTTGCCACCAATTCCTTATAATTACAGGTTTAGTACCCAACTTTCTAAAATTCACCATTTAACCCCAAACTTTATAAAATCTTATAAACTTTATTTTAACTCCTTTTTTAACTCTAATTTTCGGCCTTTATTATTCTAAAGCCCCCAAATTTAATTTAATTACATCTAAGACCCACTTCTTTTCGGTAAAATAGAATATCACCTAAACTTAAATAAAACTTGTAAATGCATAAATAAAATGGCCTAAAATACATGGCCTTTATTACAAATTAGCTCACAAAATAAATTACACATAAATGTCCCAAAATACATATACATTTTCGTCGCCTCACCATAGATTCTTTGTTTAATTACCAAACTTCCACATAATGTCTTAATTTGACACTTATGCTTGTTTAATTAGTTATAAAATTTATTAAACCATTCCTTAAACATTTTAAGGTCAAACAGACCTTATTCACCTCTTCACTCACGGCAATTAATTAGGAATAGCTTAACTTGTATTAATGTAACAAGTTAAGGTTTTAAGTAATTTATACCTTGATTTAACCTAGATAGAACCTTGTTTGGTTCGGCCACCTTAAGTAGAAATTCTCCACAGCTTGTTTTACATGTTTTCACAACAGAACCAAGGCATAGTTAGTCTCCAAGAAAGATCTAACTATAAGAAGTAATTTGATGTAAGATTTAAGGCAAAAATCACCTTAAGAATGCAAGGAGAGTTCAAGATGGTTTCGACCTGAATCAAGCACAACACAAGGTGTTAGATCTACCATATTGACATAGGATAGCTAGATCTCAACAAGCTACCTTGTTATTAGGTTTTACCTTGGAAAAATGCCTTAAAAGAGGGTATTTCCTTTGTAACTCGGCCACCTTTTCTCCAAATGGCTAACCAACAGATTCCACATGAAACGGAGAAGACAATGAGGCTATGACCAAAGTTTCACAGCCGAACTTGAAGGGAATCAAAAGTTATGAGCTTAAAGCACATTTTACCTTAAATGGTCAAGACTTGAACTTTCCTCCTAGATCTGGTTATGTACGAAACCACACTTCCTTTAACCTCCAAATCACTCTACATAGATGTATAGAAAAGGTTGGAGTGTAGTTCAATCGAAAAAGGAAAGAAAGATGAAGAAAATGGGCATTTTTATGCCTTAAGAGCTTACCTAGAGCTTGAAACCTCATCAATGGTGCTTGGAACTCTTACCTACGGTGGAGAGGAGCCAAGAGAGCTTTGGCAGAGCAAACTCGGCTGGAAAGAAAGAATGAGGAAGGAGACCTAATATTGCCTTAAAGCACTTTTTTGATTTTTAGGTCATTATTGTTTGATGACTCATCAATGCTTGATTGATGCTGATAATTGGAGGAGGATTCGGTGGAGACAAGAGGAGACAATGAAAAAGGTAGCCGTCCTTGATTGAGAAGGTAGGGTAGTGTTTGATTCAAATTTGATTGAAAATGGAGATAAATAATGTTACTTTAGTTCATTTATTGTAAGGTGACTCATCTCTTGTCTTGTACCAGCTTGGAGCCACGAAATACAAGGGGGGAGAGGCTCCAAAAATCGCTGGCTTCACATGGGGTAAGGTAAGTGGAACCCACCTTTTTGTTTTATAAGGTAAAGTTGTCTTTTTTGTTATTTTATGTAAAAGTAGAGCATATATTTAATTGTCACATGTCTCTTGTCTCTTGGTCTGTTAAGAGACTCAATTATCTGATTTTATGTAGCCCATTTCGTGGTCAATGGTCAACATTGACCAACTTAGTCAATGTTGACCCAAACGGCCCCACATTAGGTTTTATTGTATTTAATATTAATTTGTAAAAATTCGTAAATTTCTGGAATTAAATTCCTAATATCATATATGATATTTTATTATATTTAAAGGTATTTAATAACCTTTTAGCTCATTTAAAACCAATTTAGAAGGCAATTACACAAAAACGTGCTTTAAGGAGTTTTAGTGCACATTTGTGTCGCCAGGTGTTTCTGAGCTTGGTTTTCTTTGACAACGGTTTTGTTGTGTCCCTTACATGATATTTAATCATGGTATCCAATTTTATGTCATTTAGAGGTCATTAGATTTTTAAGGTTTCTTAGAGCACCTTTTTGCTCTATTTGACCTTGAAGCATGAAAGTGCTTGTTCGTTGTGGTTGGAGTTTGTCCAACGGTTTTAATGTTTAGTAGGTATGTAATATGCTTAGGACATTTTTTAGGTCCTAAGAAGTTTATTTGGGTATTTATGTTACCCTTAACAGTCAAAGGGTGCAACATCTTGTTTTAGTTGACCACGTTGTTCTCAGTTGACTTTTAAGGCATGTTTAGGCCTTAATTAATATGATTAAATATTTAATCCTGTTATTAATTGGGGTCTTTCAAGAGCACCAAAGACATGAATTCAGCCAGCAAACATCCAACTCAGAAAACTGTCTACTCTCTCAAATAGAGCGAAACCCACCAAAATCGAAAGGGAAACCAAAACCTGAATCACAGCAGAGGAAGCGCAAAACACACAGAAACCGGAATTCGATCCCAAACGCACCAGCAACACCACCAGGAATTCAGAAGCACACCAATGGAGAAGACAAGAAGAGAGCGCAAAAACTGTCGAGAGGATGAGCGGGACTTGAGAACTGATCGTGATTGGAAAATAGAAAACTGCCCAATCAATTACTTAAAGAAGCTTACCAAAATAAAAGAGAGGGGATAAGACCTCCTTGTCCCTCGCCTTTTAACTTAAAGACTCCGACATCCCATCAGCCCATCAGTTAAACAAAGCACTACACAACATAACTTTAATTAATAACATTAACCGAGATGTTATGTCACGAAATCTGAAAAACGAAAATACGGAGTATTACACATTGTATCGGTCTGATGGACTAGATTCCCGAGCGACTACACATTACTGACCCTTCCATTAACAAAAGAAACAACATACACCTTCCAACTGTACCGAGTACTCACAAACTAATGCCGATAACAATTTCGGTCTTACTACACCTACTGTATATATACAACTTAAATGATTACCCATGTACAACTACTACCCCGTCCTACTCTCGAACGGCTTCCAGCTCCTTGTACCTGAAATAGGAAAAGAAGAGAAAATGGTGGCCCCCAAGGGGCTCAGCACCTTTGCTGGTATGGTAATCCCGCAGCCCGCATGCTACCGGGCCACGCACAACTAATTGTCGTCTTAGCATGCGGTTGATTTTACTTGAATCATGCATGTAAACTTAAACACACAACACATAACAATCCGCCTCAATGGGCTCAACAACAGATAACACATCCTTACTTGATAGGTCACTCATTGTGATCATTACCCCTAGAGTGTTTCTCCTCTAATAGAGCTACTTCCTTAATAGACGACACTTACCCGTTTTTCGGGTTAACCTTAAATGCCTCTTATCACAAACTGGGATTCATATCCATGATCCACATACTCCACATTTTACAACATATAACATACATCACATAACACCACTTTTCACGTTACAACGTGCACATAACAACATCGCAATAGAAATTGCATTACAACAACAACACATAACATAATGGGAGCGGTTATCTTAGGAACCGACCCAAACATTGTTAATTCACTGGTGAGCCTAGAGAATGATGTCACCCTCATGATAAGCTCGTTATACAACACTAATTACCGTCCTAATAGTCGGACGAGTAACTTAAGTTAAGATGGTTCGGGTTTTGTGACCCGAACACACCACACGAACACATGTTCCTCCTAAACCGATCATAAGTCAGAATAGTTAAGCTTTGGAGTAAGCTAATGGGAGATCATAACCCGTGAGGGAAACAACCATAACAGAGAGAAGGGTAAGGCTAAAAAGGATACCCACTCCCAAACAACGCGCAACCGGCCTAATCGGATTCCTCACCCCTGTTAGTACATACTCACTTTTAGATACTAGTTAGAACCCCAATATGGAGTCTATCACATCCACACTTCATACAGTATTACAAATGGGTTACACATATGAGGGAGGTCCCTACATACACACACAAATATCACACAATTAACACACGCATAGCCGTGGTTAGAACGTCCCATGGTTCGGGTCGTTTAATCCGAATACCGAACTCTCATGTGCTCCTAGACTCAGTTAATTAAGGTTTAACACTTCTGAGGTTAAATGGTATCGGAGTTGAACACGCCACATAAATGAATTACTGTAAACTCATTACATGTTTAATCTTACAACGTGGCAAACATACAGAAAAACACATTGGCATACAAGCCGGTGTAATCCGGTAGGACACAGGTTGCAAGAAAACCATACCTGTCACCGGAGTCCACTTTATCATGTCCACTTATGTTCCTCGAAAAATTCTTGAACAACTGATAATATTACATGTACTTTTATTAACATCGAGGTAACATGATTGTTTAAAGTCTAATGCTCATAACTTATCCTCGTTAACTTAGTTAAATAACTTCACATTTTAACTTGTTTTACTTTTACATTTTAATACAACTTTCCCCCCCCCCCCCCTAAATTGCCATTATGAGTCACTAGGGTTCATGTAACACCCCTATAATAAAAACAACAGCGGAAAATAAACTAAAGGCGTATAGACCATCGGGCTCCAAACACCCGGTACCAACCTCACCAACTACAACCATTACAATTAACTAAGTTACGGTCTGAACTTCGAGAAAACTGAACATTAACATAACAATGATAAAATACATTCACTCTCCATAAAACTAATCCCATCCCAATCACTCATACTCTTCGTGGCCACCTGTAAATCAATTTATACCTGCAAGATGAAACCAAGCAGCCCACCCCGGGAGGGGTGAGTCAGTTCCCTGGAATGGAACTGGTACAATTCTCCAAAACAATATTTAAAACATAACTCCTCAAAATAGACAGTAACTTGAAATTAAACTCTTGAAAGTAAAACAGAGATAAAACACTTCAAAACAATCAAGTTAAAGAGAAAAGAAAACAAGATAAAGATAGAGATAGAGAACTTCCAAAACAAGTCATCCACTTAAGTAGTCACACCACATAGTTAGTAAGCATCCATTGTTGATGTTAGAACCAATTCCCGTTCGGAGTATAAAGACTCAGATAGTCACGAAGGACTAGGAATAATAAGATAGATCCAAGAACCAATAACCCAAGAGTGGAATAATTCAATTGGGAGAGATGGCCCCCCACCGCCAGATATCAATGTCCATATGGACGAGGGATATACAGCCCCCTGCTGTCAGATTTAAATGTGCTGGTGGACGAGGGATATACAGCCCCCTGCTGTCAAATATAAATGCCCCCATGGGCGAGGGATATACAGCCCCCTGCTGTCAAATATAAATGCCCCTATGGGCGAGGGATATACAACCCCCTGCTGTTACCATTGAAGACGCGCGCACGTCGAAAGAAAGATTTCCAAGATTGACCTTTTTCCAAATTCCCACTAGATCACCAACTACCCAGAGCAATACCAAAACACTCAGTCCTATAGAGTGCAGAAGCGTAAACCCTAAGCAGTCAATGTCTAACGGGACACCAAACAGAAGAAACCAATACCCAAGTGAGTTCCACATCCAAGGCTCAGTTAGTCACACAAGCTGAGTTAGTCACACAACCATTTCCTTTTTAGAAATTCCTCTTTAAGTCAGTTAGCGTTTTCCAAAACATTCCACAAGTCAATCAGCAAAAATATCGGAGTACGAGAAATCGTACAAAACATTCCATAAAGTCCAAGACACATCAAGCTGAGTATGAGAAATCGTACAAAACATTCCATAAAGTCCAAAACACATAAAGCTGAGTACGAGAAATCGTACCTGGGTAACGTTGTAGCAGTTCTAATCAACTTGCGCAAACAATCAACAGTACTCTGAAGAATATTAAAGGTAGTCTATCATCAATCACTTGTAGCCCACGTTAAGTTAAAATAAACTCCTCACTCTTATTTCTAAGTCTCAATTGTCTTTTAAGCCCTCACTTAAATGTTATGTATAACCTTTGACTTGTCTTAGAATGTTGTATAACTCAAGGTTGTAGGATCAAGGAATGTATTTTATTAACACTTGTTAATTGTTCCACCCTTATCCACTTTACCCATACTTAACCATAATTCTCACATTAAAGACCTTAATAACACAAATGTGTTTACATTATATAATTAAATCTAAGAATTCCAATAGTAACCTTAAGCTGAATACCTTTATTCCTAATTTAGAATAAACATTGTATTATGACCTATATAACAAGGTGTTTAAATATAACCTTTTATGTATCTTACTTACCTTTAATCTCCTAAATGTTTTATTTAACACACATTGTCTCTATAGACTATGTATAATCCTTTTGTACTAAACTTCAATAACCTTAAACCTTAAATACATTTTAAACTGTTGTACAAAACCTAAGGTTTCAAAGGAATAACTTAATAAATTAATTTCCTTTATTGGTTTAGGATGGACAACATATCCACATAGAGTAGAATTTATCAGAGGATTAAATTCTGGTTCATAAGTGAAATTGTTAGTTATTTAACAAGATAATCTATTATGAAAATTCTCATATTTTATATTCAAATAACCTAACATTATTCCCCATTACCGTAAAGTATATCAATATAATATCTTATGTAACTTAGTTTTATCGAATAAAAAGTTCAAAAGTTTTTAAGTATCAAATTCCCATTTATAAACCTTCCTATAATTCTCACTACTAAATACCTCACTTAATCGTAAACCCACATCCTGAATATTGGTAATAGATGTATTTTATATGGCTTATCTAATTCTAAGAAACTTAAGGATAATTATTTGGATAAATTTCCGAATCATCATCTAATATAGAATATATCATAATCCTTTTAATGATTCTATCTTAAAACATTAAGTTAT
Organism: Limonium bicolor; assembly: GCA_023374045.1. NCBI lineage: Eukaryota > Viridiplantae > Streptophyta > Magnoliopsida > Caryophyllales > Plumbaginaceae > Limonium > Limonium bicolor. Next base: position 335,263,607 of record CM041778.1, read on the forward strand.
ATCTCACTACCATAAATGTTAAGAAATGATTAAATCTAGACTTACTAATCCACCTCACATTTAGATGTAAAAGTATTTTACTTATTTTATTATGGTTTATATAATAAGAACATCTAGATGTAAACGTATTACATTTGTTTATCATTACTTATAGAATAAGATCTATTTGCACAACATTTTATGAAATCACAATTTTTCCTAAGTTTTAACTTATTAATTACTTAATCCCAATTTAAGATTTACATCCTGGTCATTGACAAATAATACTATACATGTATTTTAATATGGTTATATATAAACCTTGGAAATTCAAAGGTAACTCTTAAGCCTAATACATAACTATAATTTAATACCACCTCATATAATATCTTTCTATTAATATTATGTAGAGGTTTAGTTTAACTTATTAATTCCTTCATATTATATTTCCTATAAGGTATCTAATTTTATTTATGTTAAATGTGTATATATCTATATATTCTAGGATTTGTTCAAAACATTATTTATGTAGTTTATTGTATTAATTATGTTTAATAACTTTTAGGCATAACTACAACCAACCTATGGTTTATTAAATAAAGTGTTTCCCTTATTTATTACATATGTATAAGTATACCCGTATTAGAAATTAACTAAGACATTCCCTATGTAATTTATCATATTTAAACTATCTTATTAAAACAACCTTAAACTGTATTCCAAGTATATTTCATAAAGTATTTCTTTTACTATATCTTTGGATTCTAGCTCTTAAAATATTTAATTATGATAAGTGTTAATTAAATTAATTCCTTGTTTTACTCTAAGTTACTACTTGATTCCCTTTTTATAAATGCGGAAAAATAAATATATATTTATTCCTTAGTTTAATTAAAATATTAACTCTCATATAGTAAATAAAATGTAGGATAATTAAATTCCTTAATTTATGTAAGTTCCTACTTAAGTAAGTATATATACATATATGTAAATAATTTCACTTCTCTTAAAAGCTAATACAAAAACATTTATAAACTTACTGTTATAAAATGTTAATTTAGTTCCCTTTATTTTCCCCAGCTTAAAAGTTAATTAACAAACCATACTTTAATTTTTGATTACATCAAAAACCTTATATTATAGGTTATTCTTATGAAAAACTCATAAACACAATTTTTAAAACCTTTTACCATTGCCCAAAAATTCCCAAATTTAATATACAGTAACTATAACATTTTAGACATATTATAAAATTTTTATTCCATAAAAATATCTTTTTAATTTAGCCAAATAATTCCAGAAAACCCGTAAATTGTAAAAATCATAACTTATGTTTAAAAACTCCAAAACCATAATAATTTACATCAAAATAAACTACATAAAATAAGGAATCTATGGTTAAAATTTCAAGTCAAAATACATTCGGGAAGATATTTAAATTAACCCAACAAGTTAAGACTATTTCCTGGAATTTATAAAACCCTTTAATAACTTATTCTGGTACGTTTTAATCTCGGCCGTCCAATCTCTTAAAACGAGATCGGACGGCTCCTGTACACCGAGTTCTTCAGCAAAGGTAATAGGGGGATCGAGTACTAAATTTCGTTTATCTCCTAATCTACAGAACGAAATCGAGTGATTCTTGTTCCTATGGATTCGTGCAGAAGGTTATTTTCTGAGTGGTTAAACTGGTGTAAAATTAAAAGAAAAGAAATTAAAAACTCAAAATAAACGTCGGGCTGCAAACAAATCCCGGTCGTAGTAGTAAAACAAGTGTCGTATCCACAGGGAGATTGTTCAATTATCCTAGTCTTGGTAGTTAATTAAAAACTGTAAAAAAGGGTTTAGCCGGAGGCAAGCTTGATTTGTTGTTGGATTAATACAGAAATAATAAAAACAGTAAAAAGGTGAATTAAGTGATGTGGATGGAAAATGTATCCTAGGATAGCGGGGGAATTTCCTAAATTACTTAAACATATTTATAACCATGTCTCAATTATTTATTGTCTATTAGAGTTAATAATTGTTAGTTACGAACTCTTAATAATAGCCTTAATATTTTCCTGCTCAGTCCGGAGTGTAAATACTAAGATTAATTCCTTTGTGGTACTTAGACTATCTCAAAATCATATGTTGATAGTTACCAAATAAATGCAGTTGTTTGTCACGCAAAGCATTTAACAATATTTGCTGAAAGGAATTAAAACAAGTTAAAATAAGAGAGACAGGTGATAAATATTAATTTACGTAATATTAGAAATAAACCCCATATGCAAATGAAAATTACTCAGACATTAACGGAGATAAGAAGATTGCACAGAGATTTTGACATTATTCAGAGGAAGAACTGGTCTGCTCTCGCTCGTACTGCTGCTCTTCTATTTTTTTGTTACTGCGTGAGTGTGGAATGTTGTGGTGTTAGGGAGGAAAATAAGTGGAAGCGAATGGGTGAGTGTGGTGAATGGTTTCTTCAGACTCCCATCGTGCGTGGTGTATTTTTATGGTGTTGAAGGGGTGAGTTTATATGGAGGCAGAGGAGAAGAAGATCCGTACGAATTTGATTGCAGAGTGATTGCTTCATTTAATGCAGGGGACAGAGCGTGTGCAGAAGCGTGAATTAAGGTAGGCGTTGGAGACAGTGGAGGAGTTGTAGACAGACAGTCGGCGGCAAGTTGCAGACGATGGGCGAGCGAAGAAGAACACTGGCGCCCGTCCCGCGCCTTGGTCTTGTCCGCGTGCAATCAGGCGGTCGCCTCTACTCCTTGTCCGCGTGCAAGCAGGTGGTCGCCTCTATTTCCTCTCCTCTCACGTCCGCATGCTATGGGGCGGTTGGCTTTGCTCCTGTCCGCCTCCAAACAGGCGGTAGCACTTGTCTCTTGTCCGCCTGTTTTCACGACGTACAGGCTTATTTCTTCTACGAATTTTGACCGGCTCTAGATTCTTCGTTTGGACTCCGTTTTCTGAGCCGTTTGCGTCTATGTGTTCGTCTCTTCGTCTACTTTACTTCCAGCTTGGTTTTCCTCATGTTAAACCAATAAATTTGTGAGATAATCAATAAAACATAAACTAGAGGAAAAACATACGATAAGTGAGAAATGAGCAGAAAAGTGCTGATATAATATATAAATTACACCCATAAAACATGCTCATTTAGACACTTATCACACCCCCACACTTACCTTTTGCTTGTCCTCAAGCAAAACCATGTACCCAAACAAGTAGGGAATGCTCAATATTAACAAATACTATTATGAAGGGTAGGATAAAGAAGTCAATAACACATGATCTTAAACTTTTTAGAGGAGTGTGATCCATCACCTACTGGTGGCATAGGTGTACTCAGGGCAAAAAGAAAAAATTAGAGTTTCGGGGTGTGATCCGGAGTACTTCAATGCTTCTTTTGTTTAGGTGACTCTGAGAACTTTTACCATGGCCAGCTTCTCTCATGAATGGGCATTGAGGAGAAAACAAAAGGAAAAATAGAATTATGCATTTGATTCACTTTTGCATAAGAGATGAGAAGATAATATGTAGGCATTAAGCCTTCGTATTTTAAAGAACACTCAACTCTCTTTGTTGGTTACCAATGGTGTCTCGCAAGTCCCTTATTTATTTTATTTTTATTTTTTCCTTTTTGACAGAGAAGCACCCCTTAGCAATCCCTAAGAAAGAAGACAGAAAGAACCCCTGAGTAATAAAAATCCATTCATTTCAGATCATTTGGTCACACCGCATAAAAATGCTCCTCAAAAGTAATCAAAATTTTTAAAATTTTTGTACATTTTATACCATTTATCCCACAATTCATAACAGTATTTATTCTTAAAGAGAACAACCCACATAAAAAGGGTCCACGATATTGAATTTGAACAAACACAAGATAAGCAGATAGATTAGGCATTTTAGCATAAAATGTCACCGAAAAGGGCACACTCCCCCACACTTAAATTGAACAATGTCCTCATTGTTCACCAGAAAAACAAGGGAAAGTTTCAGAAGGCCTTTTCGGTAAGTAGATAAAATAGAGAGAACATGAAGCTCACGAATAATCATTTAAGCACATAAACTCTCCTCTGCAGATTTATTTAAATAAAAGCATAATTAAAGAAACTGGTACTCCCCTGAGATTATTTTTGCTAGCGTGTATTGAACTTCCCCCACACTTGAGCTTCAGCCTTAAGTAGCGTAGCTTGGTTGCGGTGTAGACATGAAGTTGCACCTGCATAAGACACTAGAAGCAACCATACTATAAACGGGGTTAAGAGTTAGCAAAAATAAAATTTAAAGGGAACCTGAAAATTAAAACAGCATAAAAAGCATATAAAAGATAAGTTCGTCCGGGTTGCCTCCCGGAAAGCTGCCCTTCTTTAACGTCTTTGGCTAGACGCTTTGTCGTTAGATCGATCCTGGGGGGTGGTTATGAGGAGGAGATCCAAAGCATGACTCGATGGTATTTTTGAGTGTCCACCTGGATGCATGTTTTCTTTTCTTATCCCGCTCTTCATCCGGGATTAGTGGTGGTATCTCTGTAATAGACATTCCGTCTGGAAGAGTAATAAACAGAAGTGGGGATGATGGTGATTGAGTGTCCCGCACAAACTTGAGATCCTTAGATTTGTTATCTGGAGATCTTCCTGATGCAAACTCCAACTTTTCGTTATAAGCTTGGAGGGTGATTGTCCCCTGGGCTACCCAAATGTGCACATCGGCTGTGGCAAGGAATGGTCGTCCAAGGATGAGAGGTGTAGTGGAGTTCTCTTCGATGTCTAGAATGTCAAAATCGCATGGGAAGTATAAGTGTTCCACTTTGATGATAATATCCTCCACCACTCCGCTTAGGTAAGCTACTGAACCATCCGCCAGTTGAAGGGTCATCTTAGTCTTTTTCATTTCTCCAATTCCTAGCTTTTTGAAAGTGGAGAGGGGCATCAAATTTATGGAGGCACCCAGATCGCATAAGGAGTATGGAAATGAGGTGCTACCAATTGTGACTGGAATGGTGAAGCTACATGGATCATTGCATTTTGAAGGCAGTGGTTGTTGCAGAATAGCTGAGCAAGCTACATTAAGAGGTACCGTACCGACTTCGGCCAATTTAGTTTTGTTGGATATGAGGTGTTTGAGGAATTTGGCATAGTTTGGCATTTTGGCAATGAGGTCTACAAACTGTATGTTGACGTTTAGTTGTTTCAGCATTGCCAGAAACTTACCATATTCATTATCCAATTTCTGCTTCTGGAGTCGGTGGGGAAATGGTATAGGCGGTTCTTGTGAAGAAGGGTTTGAAGCTGATGGAATAGTGAGGATGGTAGGAGATGCTTTTTCTACTGGGACCTCAGCTTTTTCTTCACTATCCTCTTTGGATTCTTCTGATCTTTGCGGGATGTGAATCTCGTCGGTTTTCTTACCGCTTCTCAAGGTTATCGCCTTAACCTCTTCTTCTTCTTCTTCAAAGTCGAGCTTTTCATTTTCATAACCAGCCACCAAGTGCTCAAGGTAGGTATTCTCAGATTGAATGCGATTTTTATAGACTTTGGCGGTGCTTTCAAGTTCAGCTACATTCCTTTTGGAAGTTTCGATTGCTACAACCCACTCTTGGAGGGAAGGGTGTAGTTCTGGAACTTTAGCTGTTTTAGCCACCTCCATCTTTTCTTCATCGTGCTCCTTCACATAGATGCACTTGGCTTGCTCTCTTGGATTTGGTTCATTTTGGCTGGGGAGAGCCCCTGGCGTTCTTCGAGCAAGTTGTTCTGCAAGTTGATTGAATTTACCTTCGATTTTCTGGTTGAAGGCTTCTTGTGCAGAGAGCTGGTTCTAAGTCATAGACATGTAACCCTTCATCATCTCTTTCAGTTCTGCATTTGGATCAACAGAGGATGAAGATGGTTGTTGTTGTTGTTGGAAACCTGGAGGGGCACCTTGTGCTCTATAACCCATATTAGAGTTTGGTTGGGGTCGGCTTCCCTGATAGGTATTGGAATTGTTGTTCTGCCCTCCTTGGTCCTGATCATTATTTTTCCATGAGAAATTCGGGTGATTTCTCCATGGGTAGTTGTTGTTGATGTTATTGTTGTAGGAATTACCGGGGCGGTTTTCTATGAATTGTACTTCCTCGTACTGGCCTTTGCCTTCGCACTGATGGGTTTCATGAGGACCGGCGCATATGACACATCCTTCTGTAGGTGGAACTGGTGGTGAACTTGTAGGTGGGGAAGCTATTGTTTTTACAATTTCGTTTTGTGATGTTGTTAGCTTTTCCACCATCTTTGCAAGGGACGAGATCTGGGCTGATAAATGATCCGTAGGCTCAACGTGGAGTAGGCCTGCTGCTCGTGGCGTTCTTCCTTTGGATCTCGTCCACTGTCTTGTATTGCTCGTCATGGTTTCGAGAAGGTCCATTCCTTCTTTAGGAGATTTCATCATAAAACTTCCTCCTGCAGAGGAATTGACGAGTAGTCGGTTCCCATCATCCAAACCGTTGAAGAATGACAGGCAGAGGGATTGATCGTCAAGACCATGGTGGGAACATTTCATTAGCATATCCTTGAATCTGTCCCATGCGTCGTATAATGTTTCTCCTGGCTCCTGACAGAATGTGTTGATTTCACCGATCAATTGCCTTGTTCTACTGGTTGGGTAGTATTTGGCAAGGAATTTTTGGGCCATTTGTAGCCATGTGGTGATTGATCGGGAGGGAAGGCTTCGGTACCACCTGTTTGCTGAATCCGGCAACGAGTGAGGAAATAGTTGTAGACGGATTCTTTCTTTGACGTTGCCGGTCTGACCAAAGGAATTGCAGAAGTCTAGGAAGAGACTCAGATGATTTGGGGCTTCATCTGGGTTCGCTCCACTAAACTTGCCTAAATCCCGGACGGCAGTGATGTAGTGAGTTTTGAAAACCCATCGTCCGGCTTCTTGTGGTGTTAGTTCAGGGAGAACTATGGCTGATGCTCTTCCTTCGGTGTTCGGTTGGTGGTAATCGGATAGTGCACGGTGTTCTGGTTGATTTGCATGGTCTATTTCATTTATAACTTCGTTATTGGCCATGGCTTGATTTCTCAGGTTTCTTTGTGCTTGTAATAAAGTGCGCTCGGGTTCGGGGCTCGGACTGATCGGTGGAGAACCTCGGGTTCGAGTGTTTGGCATGCACAGAAGATAACTTGTGGTTTGTGAGAAACTGCAAAATTAGTTAGTGAATAAAATAAGAAAGGTAGAGATATTGGTTAGGCTGATAAACGTTAGTTAAACAACACTGATATATTTTTTTTGTATATTTTTTTAACAAGAATAAAATGACAGAAAATTAAATGACAATGGAAAGAAATGACAGAAAATTAAAGTTAGGAGTTAGTATACTGGAAATTATAAGTTAGTAGTTAGTATACAGAAATTTGAAGGGACAATGGAAGAAATGACAATGGAAATTAAACGACAGAAATAATAACAATAATATTAAGATGTCCAAAGTCAGATGTCCGAGGTTAGATGTCCAATTCAGATGTCCCAAGTCAGATGTCCAATTCAGATGTCCGAGGTTAACAATTTAATAATATTAACAGATTATTATAATATAGCGAGTGAACTACCGGAAACTAGGAAATTGATGGAATCAATCTCCCCGGCAACGGCGCCAATTTGCAGAAGGTTATTTTCTGAGTGGTTAAACTGGTGTAAATTAAAAGAAAGAAATTAAAAACTCAAAATAAACGTCGGGCTGCAAACAATCCCGGTCGTAGTAGTAAAACAAGGTCGTATCCACAGGGAGATTGTTCAATTATCCTAGTCTTGGTAGTTAATTAAAAACTGTAAAAAGGGGTTTAGCCGGAGGCAAGCTTGATTTGTTGTTGGATTAATACAGAAATAATAAAACAGTAAAAAGGTGAATTAAGTGATGTGGATGGAAATGTATCCTAGGATAGCGGGGGAATTTCCTAAATTACTTAAACATATTAATAACCATGTCTAATTATTATTGTCTATTAGAGTTAATAATTGTCAGTTACGAACTCTTAATAATAGCCTTAATATTTTCCTGCTCAGTCCGGAGTGTAAATACTAAGATTAATTCCTTTGTGGTACTTAGACTATCTCAAATCATATGTTGATAGTTACCAAATAAATGCAGTTGTTTGTCACGCAAAGCATTTAACAATATTTGCTGAAAGGAATTAAAACAAGTTAAAATAAGAGAGACAGGTGATAAATATTAATTTACGTAATATTAGAAATAAACCCCCATCCTAGGATACAAATGAAAATTACTCAGACATTAACGGAGATAAGAAGATTGCACAGATAGATTTTGACATTATTCAGAGGAAGAACTGGTCTGCTCTCGCTCGCTGCTCTTCTATTTCTTTTGTTACTGCGTGAGTGTGGAATGTTGTGGTGTTACGGGAGGAAAATAAGTGGAAGCGAATGGGTGAGTGTGGTGAATGGTTTCTTCAGACTCCCGTCGTGCGTGGTGTATTTTTATGGTGTTGAAGGGGTGAGTTTATATAGAGGCAGAGGAGAAGAAGATCCGTACGAATTTGATTGCAGACTGATTGCTTCATTTAATGCAGGGGACAGAGCGTGTGCAGAAGCGTGAATTAAGGTAGGCGTTGGAGACAGTGGACGAGTTGCAGACAGACAGTCGGCGGCAAGTTGCAGACGATGGGCGAGCGAAGAAGAACACTGGCGCCCGTCCCGCGCCTTGGTCTTGTCCGCGTGCAATCAGGCGGTCGCCTCTACTCCTTGTCCGCGTGCAAGCAGGCGGTCGCCTCTATTCCTCTCCTCTCACGTCCGCATGCTATGGGGCGGTTGGCTTTGCTCCTGTCCGCCTCCAAACAGGCGGTAGCACTTGTCTCTTGTCCGCCTGTTTTCACGACGTACAGGCTTATTTCTTCTACGAATTTTGACCGGCTCTAGATTCTTCGTTTGGACTCCGTTTTCTGAGCCGTTTGCGTCTATGTGTTCATCTCTTCGTCTACTTTACTTCCAGCTTGGTTTTCCTCATGTTAAACCAATAATTTGTGAGATAATCAATAAAACATAAACTAGAGGAAAACATACGATAAGTGAGAAATGAGCAGAAAAGTGCTGATATAATATATAAATTACACCCATAAAACATGCTCATTTAGACACTTATCAATTCGTAATCAAATTTTGGTTCCATTGGTGTCAATTTCCCCAATTATAATGCAGAGTTCATCCAGTTTCGAATTCGATTCGAAGGTTAGGGTTTATTTTCGGTACAGAGTTCAAATCGACCACAAATCTCACAAATTCTCCTAACCTAACACATAATTGACTAAATTGGAACATGGGTTAGGTCGAAATCATGACTAAGAACAACAATATCGGAGCAATTTGATCGGAGACTCACCGGAGTTGCAAAAACGGAGGAATTCGATTTCGGGAAATCTGGAAAAATCCGAACTTGAGCTGTTCGAGTAGTGAACTTTGGAGATCTATAAAATACGTTCTAGATCGAGTTAGGCCATGTTCTTGGGCTCATTAGAAAGAAGAAACATAGATCTACACAATGATAGCAAGAACTAATCCTAACTCGCATCACACAGAAAGAAATTGAAGTCGCAAATCACGAGTTTACCTCTCTGTTTCGGTGTTATTTTATGTGCTGGCGAGACCGAAACTTTAGACCTCTATATCTCCCAACTGGTTACGAATCGGACTTGGGCATAAACACGAAAGTTGTAGAGGGATTAAAGATCTTTACAACGAGCTAAAGAAATCGAATTTTGGTTGATTAACGAAGAAGTTATGATCGACGCAAGTTACCTGAAATCGAAGAGAATCTGGAATTCTGGAAACACGTTTCGCAAGGTGGCTACTTTGGCTCGATTTTCCGGTTGATTTAGAAGGAGTTAGGGTTTGTATGAGTTATAGTTGTTTAGAGGGAATGTAGGAGAAGACAACAAAGAAGACGACATTGAAAAATATGGAAGGATGAGAAAGTTATAGCCGTCTAAAGTTAGGGCAAAGTAATGAAATCTGTTACCGAAATTCAGGGAGAGAATCGGCTAAGTGTGGGCGACCCATTACAGAGTGACACGTGGCACCTCTTAAAATTTTGATTCAAAACTTCAATCTAGCATAACTTTGGCTAGGATGATCCGTTTTTGACGTTCTTTTTATCGATCTTCATGGTTTTCCATAACCTATTTTTTGGTATAGGTTTCATGGCCTGGTTTGACCATTCTCAAAAAGTCAACTCTAGCAAGGCTTAATAAGCTTTAAGGTTTCTAGAATTTTATATTGACTTTTATGTTTCAAAACAATGTTCCAACACTTCCTAAAATCTTTATAATATATTTGGAGTGTTTAGTCATTTTCCCAAGATTTATTGACTTATAAATCTTATTATTAAATTCATAATACTATCTAATAATGTATAATAATTAGGGTTAAATAGGAGAAAACCCCTAAATAAATTTCACAATTCCATATAATAATTTAATATTCATAATTCATATAATAATTTAATATTCATAATTCCATATAATAATTTAATACTTAATAGTATTATTAAAGTTTAATAAAAGAAATCCTCTAAATTAATTTAAATTAATTTAGGGGTATTTCAGTATATCCCCCTTAAAAGAAACTTCGCCTCGAAGTTTAAGAAAATCACTAGTAGGCACTCACACCGCTTCGGGTGTGCTAAGACAATGATATTCCAATGAAATTTCATACCAATCCAATCCTTTATTTCCATCCATTTCCATAACAACATTCCACTCGAGATTACTCAACTCAAAACGAACCAAATATCCAAGACATAGCATGATGAAAATCAACAGTCACATACTGTGTCATATTGTAAGAACGCACATACAACCAACCTCTCATTCTGCTAATATTGTTCTCCCTTTACTAACAATGCAACGAGGCATAATCCGGATGAGATAACGAAGGAGTATGCCATATCCCCTTAAAAGAGCTAAGGTACGCCCTCGTACCGCTACTACGACACATTCAAAGAATTCAACACCTTATTAACCACTTTGTTGTGAATTTACTGCACCGTTGATTTTATCTCTGATCGTTACATATATCTGTATCTCTTGATTGTTTATTTGTATTTCCTTGGTGGTTTAAAATTTTATCTTATGATTATTATCTACTCATTTAATGACTGATACGAATTATATGTCCATAATATGATCATTTATCATATCAATATATTACCAAGCTATAAACAGGTGTAACGTACTTGAGTAGTTTAACATAATATTCCCGCATTTAATAATCCTCAATAATCTTCCAAAATTATCTACAAAGGTTATTAGTCAACCATATGTAAAACTCATAAGATAAATTTTTCTGCGACTTTCAAGTTTCAATTGTTTTTATAATTTAACTATCGTATTTATAACGATCATTCAGTTTACTTTATAAATTTTACTTATTATAACTTCACCCAAGGCAGAATTTTAGGAAGTTCTTCCAAAATCTGATTCCTTTATCTTCAAATTTATTTTTCAAGGTAGGGACTCCATATATAAATTTTAAGTCAAATGAGGTAGTCTAGTGAAAGTTCACTCACTCTTGATAACTATATTTTTTTTCTTTGGGTTTGTTCTATGTAAGTATTATTCTGATTATTAAATCTTAGTACTCTCTTAGATAATGGTGGCTTTTGGTAAATATCACTCTTTAAACTTCTAAATAAACATGAGGATTTCCAAATCTTTAAGTAACTCTCAATTTTCACTAGACGCTCAATACTCCAAGTATTTAAGGCTCAATAATATTTAGTTTTTATTACTCATGTGTTTTCACTCCTAGGTAAGTATTTTTTTTTCACCAAATTAACTTCGTAAACTCTTTACATGCATGAATTTAGTACTGGATCTTAATATACGAGTTTTGAACTGTTCATTGGCTAGTAATGAAATATGCCTAGCTCAAGATTCCATGATGGTAACGTCTTACCACCACTTCCCCTCAAGTTCAACACAATCCATCACCTGCGTAGAAGATTATTTACAGTTAGATGACAAGGCTCGTCTAGCCCCTAAATTTCTAGAAGTGGGTGTGCACCCCACTACTTTCAGCCTAGGAGTTCGTCGCACCAGGCACTTCCCGTAGGGTGTTAGGTTTATGTGTTTTCTTTCTAAAGTTAACATAGAGTTTTAATGTGTTTTACAAGTTCAGATGTTGATCTTCTCTAATACGCTACTAGTTCTGTTAGCTTAATAATTTTCTAGACTTAAGATTTATCTTAAACATTATCTTTAGGTAATAATTGATACCAAGTAGTTCATGAGATTTATTTCAAACTTTAAAGGAGTTGAAGTACTTTTCACATAATATCAATACTAATTTAGTTATGTAAAGTTCTATTTGTATACTGTTTTCAACTAAAAGTATTCTTTAAAATTCTAGGAATTGGTGTACTAGCTTTTAAAGGATTGCATTTTTAGCAATGTATCCTCCATGAGTATGCTTTTGAAAAATAGCTTAATATTTGGTTTATCTCAACCAAAATCTTATCATACTTAATATAGGATGTTCCAAACTTATATATATATATATATATATTTTGTATTATTAGTTGGAACGGTATAACAACACATCACACTCAACAGACATTCACAAAAGAAAATGTGTAAAGGAATCATTCACAATTCCAAAAAGGGTTAGGAGTCGTGCCTTACTGGAGTCCTCACTTCCCAATTCCTACCCCAATTCCCCAGTTTTAAGTGCACCTATAATCTAAGTATTTCACTCGGCTTGTTTTCTCGGTTCAGAGCGTACTACGCTCTGATACCACTTTCTGTAACACCCCTATAATAAAAAAAAACAGCGGAAAATAAACTAAAGGCGCTATAGACCATCGGGCTCTAAAGACCCGTACCAACCTCACCAATTACAACCATTACAATTAACTAAGTTACGGTCTGAACTTCGAGAAAACTGAACATTAACATAACAATGATAAAATACATTCACTCTCCATAAACCTAATCCCATCCCAATCACTCATACTCTTCGTGGCCACCTGTAAATCAATTTATACCTGCAAGATGAAACCAAGCAGCCCACCCCGGGAGGGTGAGTCAGTTCCCTGGAATGGAACTGGTACAATTCTCCAAAACAATATTAAAACATAACTCCTCAAAAAGACAGTAACTTGAAATTAAACTCTTGAAAGTAAAACAGAGATAAAGCACTTCAAAACAATCAAGTTAAAGAGAAAAGAAAACAAGACAAAGATAGAGATAGAGAACTTCCAAAACAAGTCATCCACTTAAGTAGTCACACCACATAGTTAGTAAGCATCCATTGTTGATGTTAGAACCAATTCCCGTTCGGAGTATAAAGACTCAGATAGTCACGAAGGACTAGGAATAATAAGATAGATCCAAGAACCAATAACTCAAGAGTGGAATAATTCAATTGGGAGAGATGGCCCCCCACCGCCAGATATCAATGTCCATATGGACGAGGGATATACAGCCCCCTGCTGTCAGATTTAAATGTCCTGGTGGGTGAGGGATATACAGCCCCCTGCTGTCAAATATAAATGCCCCCATGGGCGAGGGATATACAGCCCTCTGCTGTCAAATATAAATGCCCCTATGGGCGAGGGATATACAGCCCCCTGCTGTTACCATTGAAGACGCGCGCACGTCGAAAGAAAGATTTCCAAGATTGACCTTTTTCCAAATTCCCACTAGATCACCAACTACCCAGAGCAATACCAAACACTCAGTCCTATAGAGTGTAGAAGCGTAACCCTAAGCAGTCAATGTCTAACGGGACACCAAACAAAGAAACCAATACCCAAGTGAGTTCCACATCCAAGGCTCAGTTAGTCACACAAGCTGAGTTAGTCACACAACCATTTCCTTTTTAGAATTCCTCTTTAAGTCAGTTAGCGTTTTCCAAACATTCCACAAGTCAATCAGTAAAAATATCGAGTACGAGAAATCGTACAAAACTTCCATAAAGTCCAAAACACATCAAGCTGAGTACGAGAAATCGTACAAACATTCCATAAAGTCCAAAACACATAAAGCTGAGTACGAGAAATCGTACCTGGGTAACGTTGTAGCAGTTCTAATCAACTTGCGCAAACAATCAACAGTACTCTGAAGAATATTAAAGGTAGTCTATCATCAATCACTTGTAGCCCACGTTAAGTTAAATAAACTCCTCACTCTTATTTCTAAGTCTCAATTGTCTTTTAAGCCCTCACTTAATGTTATGTATAACCTTTGACTTGTCTTAGAATGTTGTATAACTCAAGGTTGTAGGATCAAGGAATGTATTTTATTAACACTTGTTAATTGTTCCACCCTTATCCACTTTACCCATACTTAACCATAATTCTCACATTAAAGACCTTAATAACACAAATGTGTTTACATTATATAATTAAATCTAAGAATTCCAATAGTAACCTTAAGCTGAATACCTTTATTCCTAATTTAAAATAAACATTGTATTATGACCTATATAACAAGGTGTTTAAATATAACCTTTTATGTATCTTACTTACTGTGAGCCTCGATTTTAAACCCTATCCTATGTTGATTAAAGTTGATTAGGATCTAAACGGGTTTTAGGTCCACTTATAACCTAAGATTAATAACAATGTCGTATAACAATAATTATTAAAACCTAAGCTAGCTCACTGGAACCTATTATGAGTCGCCACCTAATTTTGACCTAGATTAAATTAGGAAAGGAGAGTTCGGGTTCGGGGGCTTGGTATTCGACTTAATTAGGGTTCAATTACTTTCATTACCCTTCCTAGGTCGTTTTTCCTCTACTTGGTTTATTTACGGCTTATTATGAGTCGTTTTAACCTAAGTGCGCGAGCTTCTGTTTTTTTTTGTGTTTTTTAGCCTTTTTTGATAGAAAATTAAAGTGGAAATTAAAATTACCTAAACTAGGGTTTCGGAGGCAGAATTAGGTCAAATTTTGTTTCTGTCCGTAGCCACGGACCTAATGTCCGAAGCCACGGACCCCAGTTAGCCTATATGAAGATAAAAGTCGAATTAAACAGAAAACAAAAAAATTGCAAAGTCCGGGGCCACGGACAGGCTGTCCGTGGGCCCGGACATTATTAGAAAACCTAAATTTTTTAAAATTTAAAAATCCCGCCGCCGTCCGTGGGCGTCCGGGCTTTCGGACAGTGAGTCCGGGACCCCGGACACGACGTCCGTGGGTGCGGACAGCCCTCGGACGGCGGCTTTGAGGCTGTTCCCGAAGGTGTTTTTGGCTCAAAATTTATGGGTGTGTAGCCTGAAAGATGTACAAGATGTTAGTGATTGAAAGTTTTCAATTTGACTACGAATTAAGGACGAAACGTATTGAACAAGTTAGAAGGCAGAAACACAAACAAACCTTAATTCAGAAACAAGGAAAAATCAATTCGGTTAGAAATTTCAACCAGAAGTGTATTTAGACCAGAAGGGTTAGAGAATTTGGTTTTTACCTTGTTTTGATTTCGAAAATTTGTTGTTCCTTCACGTCGGGAATCTCTGAAAGCTTCGTTGGTGGCCGATCCGGTTCGACTTTGACCCGAGCTTCTGACCACTCCTTCCTTGTGTTGTTAAGCACGTTTTGGTTCTGTATTTGTGGTGTTTTGATGCTTGGAAGTTCAATGGGAGAAGAAAGAATGTGTTTTTGGTGATTTTGGGATGATTTCGATAGAGTTTCGGTGTTGGGAGTGTTGAAAACGTGGGAGGCAAGTAGACGGCTGTGTTTTTTGACTATGGGGATGTTCTCCTCTGCCCCAGGTCGTTTTTTAGAAGGCCTTTTATAGAAAGAGCATGGCCAAGTTGATAGAACAAGATTTTTATCTAAAACCCTGATTTTGTGCTCTAAGAGAATCTGATTTTTTAAAACGTGCTACAGGTTGATAAAAATTCTGAAATTTTAACCAAAGATAAAAGACGATTTTTAGGAATTTTGAGAGTTGGAATCAGGTTTTTTCGATAAATAACCAATTAGATAAAAATCTTACAATCTGGAATCTCCCATAATTCATAACTTACGATTGGTAAGTCGAAATAACGAAATTCCAACGGCATTAGTCTCTAAAATTCATCCTCTATCTTGTGTTAAAATTTCATGACATTTTGTTTTGATTTAGGTATTTTCCAGAGGAGAGAGAAAATTGCAAAAATGATTGAATTTCTCTTTTAAATTTTGGGATAAGGTTCCAAATAAAATAATTTCAGGTTTATGACTGTGTGTAGTCATGCTAACCATGTGACAATTTTATTTTAATTTTGAAAACCCTTTTATTTCTATTTTGAGGTTATTTCATGTGTTAATTATTAAAGAAACTAGCTTATTAAAAGCTTAATTTCCAGAATAAATATTATCAGAAAATCATGAAATACCTTTCATAATGACTATGATATTTGGAAGTGTTTGGATATAATGAACAAGTCATATGAAAATAGAAAATCCCGAGATTGTCCTTGGAAAATCCTGTATTGGTGCATTTTGACCATTTTGCCCTTTGTGACATGTATGCCTTAGAGACTACTCCGGGGGGGTTGAAATTTTGGGTATAACAGATTGCCCCCCGTCAACTAGGCTTTGTAATGAAGATGAAAAGACTAGTTGATGCCTGAGTGATACCCCAAAATTTTGGATCTCAAAAGACCCTACATGTAGATTGAAATCTGACGAGTTGTGTCGAGCTGTTCTAAGGCGCTGACTACCTATGAGTAAAGTGGAAGGGATGTCAAGCGATTCTAAGGCGTTGACTACCTATGAGGATGATATGATGTCAAGTTATTCTAAGGCGTTGACTACCTATAATGAATGATGTCAAGCTATTCTAAGGCGTTGACTACCTTTAAAGGAGTGAAGTACATGTCAAGCGATTCTAAGGCGTTGACTACCTAAAATGTGAAAAGTGGACTGAACTAAGAGTGAATAATCAAGACCGAGCATCTAAGGTGCCGGGAACCTAAAATTAAATGGAATACGCCGAGCATTATAAGGTGTCGGGAACCTGAAGCTGAATGAAATACGCCGAGCATTATTAGGCGTCGGGAACCTGAAGCTGAATAGATTACGCCGAGCATTATAAGGTGTCGGGAACCTGAAATTTGAATGGATTACGCCGAGCATTATAAGGTGTCGGGAACCTGAAATTTGAATGGAATACGCCGAGCATTATAAGGTGTCGGGAACCTAAAGCTGAATAGATTACGCCGAGCATTATAAGGTGTCGGGAACCTGAAATTTGAATGGATTACGCCGAGCATTATAAGGTGTCGGGAACCTGAAATTGAATGGATTACGCCGAGCATTATAAGGTGTCGGGAACCTAAAATTTGAATGGAATACGCCGAGCATTATAAGGTGTCGGGAACCTAAAGCTGAATAGATTACGCCGAGCATTATAAGGTGTCGGGAACCTGAAATTTGAATGGATTACGCCGAGCATTATAAGGTGTCGGGAACCTGAAATTGAATGGATTACGCCGAGCATTATAAGGTGTCGGGAACCTAAAATTTGAATGGAATACGCCGAGCATTATAAGGTGTCGGGAACCTAAAGCTGAATAGATTACGCCGAGCATTATAAGGTGTCGGGAACCTGAAATTTGAATGGATTACGCCGAGCATTATAAGGTGTCGGGAACCTGAAATTGAATGGATTACGCCGAGCATTATAAGGTGTCGGGAACCTAAAAATGAAAGGAGATGTAATGAGATTGATGTGATGTGTGCGTAAATTGACGAATGTAAAGTAGGACCTATGGGTGCCTAAGTGGAATGGTAGGAAATCAGGTTCGTGATGAGCCTGAGGTTGAGTTCATCTACTCTGGTGAATCTGAATCTTTGGCTGAGAATCTGCATCTCTGAAGAGTCTGTATCTTCGGCTGAGAATCTGTATCTCTGAAGAGTCTGTATCTTCGGCTGAGAATCTGTATCTCTGATCGGGTGAGAATCTGTATCTCTAAAGAATCTGTATCTTCGGGGCAAGAATCTGTATCTCTGAAGAATCTGTATCTTCGGGGTGAGAATCTGTATCTCTGAAGAATCTGTATCTTCGGGGTGAGAATCTGTATCTCTGGTCTATGATGAGGAGTTTCGTACGGATGGATGCAAGGTTAACTTTATGCAAATGATCATAATGAAAGTTGATTATGAAAGTGCCAAACATGGCAAAGATGATGTGCATGTCAAAATACAATCAAAGTGTATGTAGGAAACTTGTCCAAAACAAGAAATCATTGGAAAATGTGCCAAACATGGCAATGTTAAGGATCAAAAATTGTCCAAAGCAAGACATTGCTAGAAAGTGTGCCAAATGCGGCCATGATGAGGTTTATGAAACCGAAGTGTTTAAAGGAAAGTTGTTCAAGACAAGAAATTGTTGTTTGAAGAAAATTCTGTTTAGTAAAAAGGAAAGTGAATCATCATTTCCTAACTATAGACTTCGGACTTGTAATTTATCTCCTACGAGATGAACATGCCGCCGGTGGGGTATGGTGTATGATGTGAAGGTAAGGGCTTATGTGGGCATGTGTGGTGTATGAAGTGAAGGTAAAGGCTTGTGTGGGCCTGTGTGGTGTATGAAGTGAAGGTAAGGGCTTATGTGGGCCTGTGTGGTGTATGAAGTGAAGGTAAGGGCTTATGTGGGCCTGAGGTGTTTGATGTGGTGGTAAGGGCTTATGTGGGCCTGAGGTGTTTGATGTGGTGGTAAGGGCTTATGTGTGCCTGTGGTGGGATGGTGGTGGTGATGCTTAATCCTTGGGTTCCAATTGGTGTTGTCATAGCAATTGTTGGAGCCAACAATTGCCCCCAGTATTTTTCCCTTAAGACAATATGAGCTAGAGTTCATGGCAATCGATCGTTCCGATCGATTGCCCCCAGTATTTTCTTTGATCAAACGTGCGAATGAGTCTCGTCCTCACAGGGTCAAGGCTTATGTTCTGATATGGTGCTTCCTAACCTACACTCGACGTGTTTGGTGTTTACACTCGTTTCTCACTTACGGTCACAACTTCTAGACCATTGAATTTGATATTTGATGAATTTACGCATTCAATCTGTTACTTTCACGTGATTGGATACACAACTACCAAGTCGGAAGTCTTTGAGGCTTATAACGTGGCCATGGGGTGTGATGCAAGACAATGGGACCATGGAGGGATGTTTGAGGTATGTGGAGTTTAAAGGGGTGACCAAAGCTGCACTTTGTGTCTTCTCTCGGATTCATCTTCCTTGTCTTGAAGTCGTCTAGCTGCTTTGTGTTGTCGTTGTTTTTGAGCTTCTGGACTTGGACTTTGAAGTTGTCCTTTACACCATTTCTCTTCTCTTTGTCATTTGGATTTCTTCGAGGCACTTCGGGTTTGCCTTTTTTCTTTATCCTTTCTTGACTTTGCCTTCGGGGTTCTTGTGTTTCCCGGTTTTGGGCTTCGAGAGCTGTTTTGATGTGAGCTCTTTGGATCCTGTGTCACTCTAGGACCATTTGCGGATCACTTTGTCATGCTGATAGCGGCATTGCTTCTTCGGACTGATGAGAATGTTATCTGAGAGTCGGGCTCCTCGCCTCCTTTGGTCACCGGGTCGGACATTCATCATTGGCTGGGTTATTTTGTGGAGTTCATAATATCGAAAAGGGATATATGAAAGGCTCAGCGGGGGTGCCTAGGGTTTAATGACTGGGTTTACAAGCTTTGGCTATGTGGTGCTATACCTAGGTGCTTCGTCATTCCTGATAGTCGTATATCCGTTCTTTGTTACTTTTCACAGGTCTAAGCGTAAATTTACAAATTATCTCCTTCGGTCGGAGTTATACCGTTTACCTCACCTTTGAATGTGGGCTCACCGGAGTCGTGTAAAAATGACACGCTCGTTCACTCATGGTTTTTCCGCTCAAGACATTCTCGTGAATTTCACTCAGAGACTAGTTCACACGCTTAAACGAAAGATGAAAGATGATGAACCTAAACTCAGATTGCCCCCATTATTGATTTGGGGTTAATGACGACAATTTAAAAGATATGGATTTGGAACCGCTTTGGGGGTCATTTGGATGTTTTGGGATAAGCTGTGGGGTTTGGTAAGGCATGTCCAAAACTTCAGAAACAAAATACAAGTCTTTGTATTCCATTGTCGGGAGATAATTAATTCATGAACCATTTTCTCAAAAGAAACTTGTGTGAAACAAAACCTTCTCTTTTTTTGTGTTATCATTTAGACTTGAAAAAGTCATCGATTTGTGAACATGAGGAAGAAGATGATTTAACAAGATCAATGCTTCTTATTAGTGGTCAGAAAACGATCATTCTTTGAAAAATATGAGAGGTGCATTTGGAAGATGAGTGTTATGGCAGGTTATGCAGTAGAATGCATGGGAACCCTAAAAATTCTGTTGAATCCAAATCCTGCTGAACCGTCTGAAGTCGGCATGCTGAAGACTCGAGCTCTTGACCGCCGGGATGTCGCTAAGATGACTGCGATCGTCTTCTTCTTGGACTCTTAGTAGGCTCCTAGGAATGCCTATGGATGACGCATGAGACACTTGGGCCTGCATGGGTTGAAACAGTTTCATGAATGTGGATTAGGCGCTCGGGCCTGGATGATTTTCATGGATGTGGATAGGCACTCGGGCCTGGATGAATTGAAAGTGAGGCACACATGCCAGAATGATTCATAAGCGGGTTGGCACTCGGGACGGAATGAGGATGCGGCACTGGGGCCAGAACATGTTGTGAGACTGTGGCACTAGGGCCGGAATGTTTAGAATATGTGGCACTTGGGCCAGAAAGTGTTTGAGGATGTGGCGCTTGGGCCTGAATGTGTTTAGGAAAATGGCACTTGAGCCGGAATGATTTGGGATTGTGGCACTTGGGCCAGAACGATTTCAGATTGAAGTAAGAAATATGGGCCAGAGGGACTTCTAGACTGGAACGAATGTGCGGGCCTGAATACCCTTAATCTGGAAGTGGAGTAAACGGGCCGAAGGAAGCCACATGGACCGTGAATGTGCCACTGGGCCGAGAGAGAAACCTTGAAGCCTAAATCATCGTGGTTCTAGTCTGAATCTGGGGTTTCAATTAAGTCATAGGGTCTTAACAAGAGAAATTCCTATCAATGAGAAAAAAAAAAATAAAAACCGCATTACACACAAATAAAAAAAAAAGATAGGGAAAGAGAAGATTCAAGAGGCCTGTAGTACCAATAAATCTAAAGAGGAAGAGCCGACTTGATATTTTGGCATTATCACCACAAAGAAAAACTTTCGTATTTTTTTCCTTTGTATCTTCACTTCAGAGAGGATTCTTATGGAGGAGGAAGATATTTCTATTACATCTGTGTTGAAAGCACCATTTGTGTGGTTCTGCTTGAGCTGTACGAGATAAAATTCTCATATCCAGTTCTCAGAGGGGGAGTGCCATTCGTTTGATGATCTTGTTGGGCCTTGAGGCCAGAAACTAGAATGAATGGGTTGCGCAAACTATCTGGGATTCAAATGTTTTATGCTATGGGCCAAAATTTTGGATTCAGAGCAAAGTTCGTGGGCCAAAACTATGAATTGGTCTATGGGCCTAGATTAAGTGAGTTATGAGTGTGGCACTTGGAATATTCTAAGAATTTGGCACCTGGGCCAAAATGTGTTTGGGCTAGAAAGAGGGCGCATGGGCCGAAATGATTTCTAAACCATGTCCCAGATGTGAATTGGAATTTGGGACCGAGTACTTCTGATTGGGCCTAAAAGATGATACTTATACCTAGGATTTTGGGCCAAAGCCCGAGTGGAAAGTCTTTCTAGACTAGAATAAACCCTGAAACGGAAAGGCCTGATGGATTTTCATGAACTGCTTTCGGTGGATTTGTTTTCATGGGCCTAGAACTAAATTGATAATTCAAATTGGGCCGAAAGAGAGAAATCACCTTGGTCTGAACTTTTGGGCCAGAGCCCAAACAAACAATTCATTTATTCAAACCAAACAGGGCCTTAGGGCCGCAAACAATGAAGTCGTGAATTCCAGGTTGGGCTGAGTTGACATAGGAAGAGTTCCTATCAATTTCTAGGCTGGCAGTGGGCCGATCATACAAGCAAACAAGGCCCACACAAGTTCAACATGTCCTTACTAGACGCTTCAACCAAATTGGGTATGGATCGATCCGGAGAGGTGCTTGGGGCATGGGCCCAGATCACCACAAAGGAATAGGGCTTGCACGCTATTCTCTTTGGGCTTCCCCACTTTTTTCACATCACCTGAAGGTGTGCGTCCACGGTCGGGTCTTTGACTGACCAAACAATGGGCTAGGTAAGGGCACTGCCAGGAAAACGCTTGGGGCTAAAGCCCAGGTATTAAGGGGATGTGGTTAGACGACATCCTCCTCTTTTCCCCCGCTTATTCACATCACCTAAAAGGTGTGAGTCCCTGACAGGGGACCCTCAAACGGGTCCCGGGGTGAAATCGGTTCGTGTGGACCCTCGCTCTCATATGATGCAAAGGTGCAGAAATTAAAGTGCACACAAAAGTAAACAAACAAAGTAATAAAGCCATAAATAAACAATTTCGAGTTAAGCCCTCTTTCTTAAAATTAAACAAGTTAAAATTAAGAAGTTTGTCCCCAGCAGAGTCGCCAGTCTGTGAGCCTCGATTTTAAACCCTATCCTATGTTGATTAAAGTTGATTAGGATCTAAACGGGTTTTAGATCCACTTATAACCTAAGATTAATAACTATGTCGTATAACAATAATTATTAAAACCTAAGCTAGCTCACTGGAACCTATTATGAGTCGCCACCTAATTTTGACCTAGATTAAATTAGGAAAGGAGAGTTCGGGTTCGGGGGCTTGGTATTCGACTTAATTAGGGTTCAATTACTTTCATTACCCTTCCTAGGTCGTTTTTCCTCTACTTGGTTTATTTACGGCTTATTATGAGTCGTTTTAACCTAAGTGCGCGAGCTTCTTTTTTTTTTTGTGTTTTTTAGCCTTTTTTGATAGAAAATTAAAGTGGAAATTAAAATTACCTAAACTAGGGTTTCGGAGGCAGAATTAGGTCAAATTTTGTTTCTGTCCGTAGCCATGGACCTAATGTCCGAAGCCACGGACCCCAGTTAGCCTATATGAAGATAAAAGTCGAATTAAACAGAAAACAAAAAAATTGCAAAGTCCGGGGCCACGGACAGGCTGTCCGTGGGCCCGGACATTATTAGAAAACCTAAATTTTTTAAAATTTAAAAATCCCGCCGCCGTCCGTGGGCGTCCGGGCTTTCGGACAGTGAGTCCGGGACCCCGGACACGACGTCCGTGGGTGCGGACAGCCCTCGGACGGCGGCTTTGAGGCTGTTCCCGAAGGTGTTTTTGGCTCAAAATTTATGGGTGTGTAGCCTGAAAGATGTACAAGATGTTAGTGATTGAAAGTTTTCAATTTGACTACGAATTAAGGACGAAACGTATTGAACAAGTTAGAAGGCAGAAACACAAACAAACCTTAATTCAGAAACAAGGAAAAATCAATTCGGTTAGAAATTTCAACCAGAAGTGTATTTAGACCAGAAGGGTTAGAGAATTTGGTTTTTACCTTGTTTTGATTTCGAAAATTTGTTGTTCCTTCACGTCGGGAATCTCTGAAAGCTTCGTTGGTGGCCGATCCGGTTCGACTTTGACCCGAGCTTCTGACCACTCCTTCCTTGTGTTGTTAAGCACGTTTTGGTTCTGTATTTGTGGTGTTTTGATGCTTGGAAGTTCAATGGGAGAAGAAAGAATGTGTTTTTGGTGATTTTGGGATGATTTCGATAGAGTTTCGGTGTTGGGAGTGTTGAAAACGTGGGAGGCAAGTAGACGGCTGTGTTTTTTGACTATGGGGATGTTTCTCTGCCCCAGGTCGTTTTTTAGAAGGCCTTTTATAGAAAGAGCATGGCCAAGTTGATAGAACAAGATTTTTATCTAAAACCCTGATTTTGTGCTCTAAGAGAATCTGATTTTTTAAAACGTGCTACAGGTTGATAAAAATTCTGAAATTTTAACCAAAGATAAAAGACGATATTTAGGAATTTTGAGAGTTGGAATCAGGTTTTTTCGATAAATAACCAATTAGATAAAAATCTTACAATCTGGAATCTCCCATAATTCATAACTTACGATTGGTAAGTCGAAATAACGAAATTCCAACGGCATTAGTCTCTAAAATTCATCCTCTATCCTGTGTTAAAATTTCATGACATTTTGTTTTTTTAGGTATTTTCCAGAGGAGAGAGAAAATTGCAAAAATGATTGAATTTCTCTTTTAAATTTTGGGATAAGGTTCCAAATAAAATAATTTCAGGTTTATGACTGTGTGTAGTCATGCTAACCATGTGACAATTTTATTTTAATTTTGAAAACCCTTTTATTTCTATTTTGAGGTTATTTCATGTGTTAATTATTAAAGAAACTAGCTTATTAAAAGCTTAATTTCCAGAATAAATATTATCAGAAAATCATGAAATACCTTTCATAATGACTATGATATTTGGAAGTGTTTGGATATAATGAACAAGTCATATGAAAATAGAAAATCCCGAGATTGTCCTTGGAAAATCCTGTATTGGTGCATTTTGACCATTTTGCCCTTTGTGACATGTATGCCTTAGAGACTACTCCGGGGGGGTTGAAATTTTGGGTATAACACTTACCTTTAATCTCATAAATGTTTTATTTAACACCATTGTCTCTATAGACTATGTACAATCCTTTTGTACTAAACTTCAATAACCTTAAACCTTAAATACGTTTTAAACTGTTGTACAAAACCTAAGGTTTCAAAGGAATAACTTAATAAATTAATTTCCTTTATGTGTTTAGGATGGACAACATATCCACATAGAGTAGAATTTATCAGAGGATTAAATTCTGGTTCATAGTGAAATTGTTAGTTATTTAACAAGATAATATATATGAAAATTCTATATTTTATATTCAAATAACCTAACATTATTCCCCATTACCGTAAAGTATATCAATATAATATCTTATGTAACTTAGTTTTATCGAATAAAAAGTTCAAAGGTTTTTAAGTATCAAATTCCCATTTATAAACCTTCCTATAAATTCTCACTACTAAATACCTCACTTAATCGTAAACCCACATCCTGAATATTGGTAATAGATGTATTTATATGGCTTATCTAATTCTAAGATACTTAAGGATAATTATTTGGATAAATTCCGAATCATCATCTAATTAGAATATATCATAATCCTTTTAATGATTCTATCTTAAAACATTAAGTTATATCTCACTACCATAAATGTTAAGAAATGATTAAATCTAGACTTACTAATCCACCTCACATTTAGATGTAAAAGTATTTTACTTATTTTATTATGGTTTATATAATAAGAACATCTAGATGTAAATGTATTACATTTGTTTATCATTACTTATAGAATAAGATCTATTTGCACAACATTTTATGAAATCACAATTTTTCCTAAGTTTTAACTTATTAATTACTTAATCCCAATTTAAGATTTACATCCTGGTCATTGACAAATAATACTATACATGTATTTTAATATGGTTATATATAAACCTTGGAAATTCAAAGGTAACTCTTAAGCCTAATACATAACTATAATTTTATACCACCTCATATAATATCCTTCTATTAATATTATGTAGAGGTTTAGTTTAACTTATTAATCCTTCGTATTATATTTCCTATAAGGTATCTATATTTTATTTATGTTAAATGTGTATATATCATATATACTAGGATTTGTTCAAAACATTATTTATGTAGTTTATTGTATTCATTATGTTAATAACTTTTAGGCATAACTACAACCGACCTATGGTTTATTAAATAAAGTGTTTCCCTTATTTATTACATATGTATAAGTATACCCGTATTAGAAATTAACTAAGACATTCCCTATGTAATTTATCATATTCAAACTATCTTATTAAAACAACCTTAAACTGTATTCCAAGTATATTTCATAAAGTATTTCTTTTACTATATCTAGGATTCTAGCTCTTAAAATATTTAATTATGATAAGTGTTAATTAAATTAATTCCTTGTTTTACTCTAAGTTACTACTTGATTCCCTTTTTATAAATGCGGAAAAATAAATATATATTTATTCCTTAGTTTAATTAAAATATTAACTCCCATATAGTAAATAAAATGTCGGATAATTAAATTCCTTAATTTATGTAAGTTCCTACTTAAGTAAGTATATATACATATAGTAAATAATTTCACTTCTCTTAAAAGCTAATACAAAAACATTTATAAACTTACTGTTATAAAATGTTAATTTAGTTCCCTTTATTTCCCCAGCTTAAAAGTTAATTAACAAACCATACTTTAATTTTGATTACATCAAAAACCTTATATTATAGGTTACTCTTATGAAAAACTCATAAACACAATTTTTAAAACCTTTTACCATTGCCCAAAAATTCCCAAATTTAATATACAGTAACTATAACATTTTAGACATATTATAAAATTTTTATTTCATAAAATATCTTTTAAATTTAGCCAATAATTCCAGAAAACCCGTAACTTGTAAAAATCATAACTTATGTTTAAAAACTCCAAAACCATAATAATTTACATCAAAATAAACTAGATAAAATAAGGAATCTATGGTTAAATTTCAAGTCACAATACATAAGTTAAGACATTTAAATTAACCCAACAAGTTAAGACTATTTACTCGAATTTATAAACCTTTAATAACTTATTCTGGTTTACGTTTTAATCTCGGACGTCCAATCTCTTAAAACGAGATCGGAGGCTCCTGACACGAGTTCTTCAGCGAAAGTAATAGGGGGATTGAGTACTAAATCTCGTTTATCTCCTAATCTACAGAACGAAATCGAGTGATTCTTGTTCCTATGGATTCGTAATCAAATTTCGGTTCCATTGGTGTAAATTTCCCCAATTATAATGCAGAGTTCATCCAGTTTCGAATTCGATTCGAAGGTTAGGGTTTATTTTCGGTACAGAGTTCAAATCGACCACAAATCCCACAATTCTCCTAAAACACATAATTGACTAAATTGGAACATGGGTTAGGTCGAAATCATGACTAAGAACAACAATATCGGAGCAATTTCATCGGAGACTCACCGGAGTTGAAATACCCCAAACTTAGATATGGTGTTTAAATGATAAACTAAGATATAAGGAGGCTAAATAATGCCTTATAAACGTTAAGAAACATTTCTAATCAACGAAAATATAAGGAAACACCAAAAGAGCAGTTTTAACAAAAACGCGCTCTAAGCTTGGAGAGACTTGGGAGGTACCCAAATATTGTTTAAGACCTTAGTAATATCCTAATGGTCACTTCAAATCAATTACCAAAGAAAACCAAGCTTGAAAACAGTTAAAACACAAAATGTGCTTTAAGGAGTCTTAAAGCACGTTTTTGAAAAATTGTCTTGTAAATGAGTTTTGAATGGCTAAATGTCCATCATTACTCTTTAATTAACATGTGTACTATATAGTATCACATTTGGAAGTCTATATCAATGGGAAATCAAAAAATTTCACAACAATGTGCCTTGTTTGGTGAATAGTGAATTAAAAGCTAGTTTGTAACATAAGTCTATATAAGTGAGACATTTGGTCAACAAAGACTTAATTACCCTCATTAATAAAAGGGGGCCGGTTCTTAGGAGGTGAGTCATCGCCTACATGAGTCATTAAGCAAATAGAGAGCAAATGAGAGTTATAAAGTAAAAACACTATTCACCTTTTACATAAATATCACTTTATTAGTTCTCTCTCTCCTCATTCATTCTTCTTTGTTGAACTGCTCTCTCCCTTTTCCATTCACGTAGAGCTCAACCCCCATGAAAGCTCCATCTTCCCTTGGCTACATCTTGCTCATTTAGCTCCAAATCCAAACACAAAATACATACTTCTTAGTTAGTCAAGCTCTTCTTCTATCTTTTCAAAACTTCAAGAGCTTCATTTTGGTGCCAAGTCAAACCACCCTTAGAGGAGGCATTCAAGTTTGGAGACTCCATTGGCATCTCCATTCTCTTAAGGTAAAGAAAGTGTAAGAAAATCTAGGTTTCCACCATTTTCTTCACATGTCCGAAAATATATACTCATGGAACTCCATGTTTATAGCTTGTTCTAGCTTGTTTCTACTCTTCAAAGGAGAGAGGAGGTCCTTCTTGCTTCATATCCAAGCTTGTTCTTGAGGAACTAAGGTAAAACAATCAATTCAAAACCTTAAAACACATTTTAACCTAGGTTTTATTCCTTAAGGTAAATGTGTTGTTTAGACTCATTGGAGTCATTGGATATTGGTTTACATTGGCAAGGAGATACACATATGGTGACCGAGATTGAACAAAGAAAAACCTAAGGAAGAAAGCTTTTTAAGCTTGTAAAAGAACAGGTAAATTACTTACCTTAGGTGTTTTATTATTTAGGGCAATGGGATTTAGGTAATGATGAGTTTAGTGTCGAGTTTATATTGGAAGGTGTTATAAACCTAGGAGAAACAATGACTATACTTGTGAACTGTGACTAAGGAGCAAATGAGGAAAAGAGATAGTTTAAGAACATCAAGGTGTGAATTACAAGAAGCATTTATTTCAATGGGAGCCTTGTTGAGTGTATTCGCAGGTTGAAGGCATATATGTGGAAATTCAGTGGTTAAGATTATTGTCATTTAAGGGCCTAAGTGCCAAGCATTTTAAGTTTAAGCACTATATGATGATGTGGTGAAGTTTTAGTGTAATTGTGTGTTAAGGTGTTGTGGTGAGAATTGGGGTGATGTTGGTTGTTTGATGGAGAAAAACCATGTATTAGGTGGTAATATACTAGAGAACCTATGGCAAAATTAAAGGAGAGCTTAAGTGTTTAGACATACTAAAATTTAATGACCCAAGAGTACTAGATTCTATAGGTTGTCTTGATGAAAAGGGTGAAGTTAAGGTGTTTTAATGACTTATAATGACTTAGGTATCACCATGGAAGATTTAGGAATCAAGAGAATGTTTGATGTTTAGGACTTAGGTAAATTGGTGCACACTAGGAAGGAAATTGTGTTGATGATGGAAGTTTAAACTTGTTAAGGAACTTTAAGTAAATGCTTAAGAGTTTTTAGATAGTGAAAGATGCTTGGGAGATGATGTTATGTGGTGAAAACATTTGGCATAGTGGTTACATTAGGTATGAACCACCACCTAGAAACCTAGAGGAAAGCATTACAGTGTGGCATTATTACAAGGAAAATGTATAATGATTAAGGTGAAAACTTGGTGATGATTTAATGTGTTTGGAGGATGCTCTAAGGTGGGTTTGAGTCTAAATGATGTTAGGACCTATTGGATGCTTGAGGGAAGGTTTAGAAAAGATTTGGCAAAGTTTGGGCATGATTTGTGGCGTCCGACCCTGGAGTCCAACCCAAATTTGGGTCGGACGGCCTCTGTTTAACGCCTGGAAAAGTTTCTGGAATGGTCCGACCCAGAAGGTTGGGTCGGACATGGTCGGACGGGTGATTTTCAAAGGGCAAATAAGTTTCTGGAATGGTCCGACCCAGAAGGTTGGGTCGGACGTGGGTCGACATGAGAGGTTTTAGAAGACGGAAAGTTTCTATAATGGTCCGACCCAGTTGGTTGGGTCGGACATGGGTCGGACATGTAGGGTTTTCCAAACCCGAAAGTTACTGGAATGGTCCGACCCAGAGGGTGGGTTGGACGGTGGTCGGACGGCCCTTAACACTTAAAAAAAAAAGAGATTTTAAATCCTAGGAATGGTAATAGGTAATGAGGTATACCTTTGGTAGGGTGGTAATGATTAGGACCCTAAGAACTTAAGGAATTAAGTTAAGATTAAGTATAAGTTTTAACGTTTAAAAATTAAGTGGTAAGCTAAGTGGCAAAGACTTGAGAGGTTATTGAATGGGAATCCTAGGACTAGTAGTTAAGTAAGGTGCAAATAACTAATGACCTAAAATGATGAATGTTTTAGGTTTTGTGAATTGGGACCCCCCCGAGAAGGTTAAACACAACACGATCGCTGTGAACGGTACAATCCTTCTGTGACCTGCTTGCTAACGAGGTGTCCCTCGGCTTGGGTGCTATCTGTTTTAATTGCTATGACTAAACAAGATAAGCATGCAACCGGTTATATGTTCTCGTTGTGATTGTGTTTTTATTTACCAACTAACCCGCGAGACTTGAGATTGTTACTAACCAAGTTTAGTACTTACTGATTTTAAGAATAAAGTTAGTTTGGTGGTTGTTGGTTAATGACCGTTAAGGCTTAGCTAGCACATGGTGATTAAGAATTCTACTAACTGGAACTTGAGTGAGGAAACCCGGGACCGATCTCCGGTCATGCAGCTAAGGAAAAGGGGGACGGTATCTAGCATCAGATCCGCCCTCCCGCTTAAGGACTTGTCTTCGGACTTGTAGCCTAGGGCCGGTTGCCGGCTCAGCTACGCTGGACTCCCGTCCAGAGTAGGTGCATTAAGATGGTGCGGTGGGATCACCTAAATCCCAGGTCAAATTAAGCTACAACCAATCCCTTCCAGGAAAGGTTTGTATACTGAATTAAGATTAAGATTGAGATTAAGATTAGGTAAGGTAAGGAACTGAGATTAAGGAAATGAGGAACTAAGGAGGGGGTTACTAACCCACTTGATAAGGGAACGCTTGAGTCGTTCATTGTTTGTGAACTATATATGTTCAACTGTGGTTGTTGTTATTGCATTTCACATTATGCTTGTGTATGTAATCAATTTCCATGCTATCGACAATTAGTCGTCGTAGCCCCCGTTAGCTGGGGGCCATGAGAGGGTGTACCAGCATTCGTGCTGACCCCCTCGGGGGCTATTTTTACACTTGCAGGTAAGAGGCCCATGAGGACGCACTACGAGAGTAGGAGCGGTTAGTCTTAGGGTGGGACATTTATTTTTGAGTTCGGGTTGCGCCTGTGCACCCGACTGTTTATAATAACTGATGTAAGTTGAGATTATGTTTAAGATACTAGTACTCGGTTGGTTGTGGTATTGTGAATGTTGATGTTGAGCCGGGTAAGTATTTTTGGATAAGTGTTGTAAGCATTTAACCCGGTATTCTAACGATCAGACCGTGGCAAGGTCCAGGTGCTGTTTATTTTCCGCTGCGACGTTTTCGACTAAGTTTTCAGATTGCGATAACCACGATAGGCTTGGATGGGGTGTTACAAAAAGTGGTATCAGAGCGTAGTTACGCTCTGATCAAGAAATACCGGACATGAGTAACCACCGAGTTAGGATATAAGTTAAGGAATAAGTGTTGGGTTAAGGGTGTGAGAGTTAGAGTGAGTAGAGTCAGATGACCACTAATAAGTGTGGATTGCCTTTACCGTCTACGGACGTTATAAATTTACTAACCCAAACAGTGGTGAGTACGAATCTAATGTGAGTTATGCTTGTTCCGATGGAAGGACACCCTAGAGGAGGCCGAGGTCGCGGCCAGGGTGAGGATGCTTCAGGGATACCTGAGGGCAGACGATCGTAGAGATCGTAGCTGCCGCTTTAGGGCACATGGGCTATCAGCCTGGTGTGGGTGCACCACCTCCACCGCCACAACCTAGGGAACCAAACTGGGTGAGAGTCTAGCAGATCTTCGACCCGCGCATTTTAAAGGGGGAGACTGATCCCGCCAAGCTTGAGGCGTACATCTCCGAGCTGGAGACCGCCTTCGAGACCCTTGACGTCCCTGCTGGGATCAAGGTGCGCTTAGCTGCTTTTCTATCTGAAGGGGCGGCAGCGATTGGTGGAAGCTGGTGAGGGCCGAGCATGTGGCCAATACAGAGTTCGGCTGGGAGCAGTACACCCGCCTTGCTACGAGCAAAGTACTACCCCGCCCATGTCCAGACGAAGAAGCGCTTGCAGTTGGATGCGCTTAAGCAGTCGGACAGATGACAGTGGACGAGTATTACTCAGAGTTCACTGCCTTGCTCCGTCTTCTGCCAGGTCTAGGGTATTCTGACCAGATCTTGGTGGACCGCTTCTATGGCGGGCTTAGCCATCGACTCCGCTACGGCATGGGGCCGACGAGTTACACTACCTTGCAGGTAATAAGAATGATTGAGATTTGAGTAAGTGATGAATAAGATTTAAATTATGAGAAATAAGTGTGACTAATACTATGGAAAAGCAGGAGTGCTATCATGCCGCTGCTAAGGTTGAGATTACCGTCCAGCTGAGGGACGGGAGAATGCTAAGAGGAGAGTGCTGGTAAAGCTCAGAGAGTCAAGGGCAAGGAGGGTACAAGAAACAAAAGTACCAGCCTCAGCCCAGAAAACATCAGACCCAAGGGGAAGGAGGAAAAGGAGAAGGCTTCGGAAGAGCCATTGAAGTTGACATATGCTATTGCTGCACACACCCCTGCGCTTTAAGGCGCCAAATTGTAAGGAAATTGATATTGAATGAGTTAAGAAATAAATTAGTAACCGTTTGAGATATGAGAATGACAATATGAATCATCAGGATCTGAGACTGAGAGGGGAGCCGGTGGTGGCTACCAGCGACGCTTCATTTGTAGGTGGTGTCACAAGGACCACCCCGGGCTCGACTGTAAGGGAAATAAGGTGGAGTGCAACTTCTGTGGAGTGTATGGACACCGGGCATACGAGTGTTACCGGAACCCTGCTAGCAGAGCCTATAGGCCCGATACCAGGGCAAGGGCAAGACCGATCAGGGAGCTGGATCTGACGGTCAGAGGAAAGTGCAGCAGCCGGCGGACAAGAACCCACGGGTGACCCAGAAGACAGGGCCCACTTTACATATGGTGGACCGGGACGATGAGCCTGAGCCCTCATCGAGGCCAGGTACCACTATAACCATTTAGTAATAAAACTACCTGCTTACCGCATTATCATGCATGTTGGTGAAATATATGAGTTAAGTAAGAATAAGATGAGATTAGAACCTGAGTAAGATATAACCTACTACCACTTTAGGAAGATTCAACATCTGCTACCCCATACCATCTACATCTAACCCGGAGCACACCAACATCGAAATCATAGACTTTCCAACCGAACAATGTCAGGTTATCCGCCCAGGTATGATTTATTAAGGGGATACCTGACACCCGAAGCACAAATAGCCATCATCAGGAGATGCAATCAACTAGGAATGGGACCGGGAGGTTTTTACACACCGGAGTACCCAGGGGGAGCAAGGATGAAATTAAAGATGATGAGCTTGGGCAAGGATTGGAATCCGTTGCCAAGAATTACCAACTATGAGGGAGCAAGATGGAGTCTCACCACCGGGAATACCCGAAGAGTTCCATCCAGTTATTACACAAGTCGTGGAAATCGCTCAGCAGATGGAGCTGAACCGATTCCAGACATCCAAGCCGACATTTGCATTGTAAACTTCTACGAGAAGGACGGGAAATTGGGACTACACCAGGATAAGGACGAGACAACGGAGTCTCTCGAAAGAGGATACCCGTAGTGTCTTGGTCCATTGGAGATGATGCGGAGTTTTATACCGGCGAGCAGAAGCGTGCGGACCGTGCAGATAAGATAATACTTAAGTCAGGTGATGTATTAATTTTGGGAGGAGAATCAAGGATGTTATACCATGGGATTAAGAGAATCAAGCTGAATACAGCACCATCAGCAGTAGTCAATGCGACGCATTTGAGACCAGGAAGATTGAACCTAACCTTTGGACAATATTAGCCATGTAATGTTAGAATGAGATGAGAAATGAGATGTAAGATTGAAGCACATGTTTGTAAACAGGATGGTCATGAATAAAATAACAGTGTTGTTCATATAAATTGATTACGACTCTTGTTATACCATCAATACTCATGGAGCTTGTGAACACAATTAGGTCATGGACTCGGTACGGAAGGTGCGCTAAGCATACTTACTGAGGCACAGGCCGACGCCAGCGGTACTATCCTCACCGGCACCTTTCCGATCAATGGGATTGAGGCATCAGTTCTCTTCGACTCAGGGGCCCGCATACCTTTGTCTCTGCATCATTTGCGAGCAGGTTGTGGGCTAGACGCTGATGAGCTACCCGACTTCAAGGTTACGCTCCCGTCTAAGGAGAAGGTTCGTTGCACTCGTTACTACCGAGGAGCCACGATCAGCATTAAGGGGGAAGACTTCCCAGTCAGTTTCATTGAGTTCAGTAAGCTAGGATTTGATGTTATCTTCGGGATGAACTGGTTGGAGCGGCACAAGGGACGTATCCTCTGCGCCGAGCATAGATTGCTGCTCAGGAGTCCGTCTGGGGTAACAATATCATACCGCCAGAGGCCCAGAGAGCCTTTGACTAAGATCATCACCGCCATGGCAATGCATAGAGAATTAAGGAGAAAGGAGAAGTATACCTCTGCTATGTACAGGACATAGAGAGAGACCCTGAGTTCGACCCCGACTTACCGGTAGTGTCGGAGTTCCCCGACTTATTCCCACGGGAACTTCCCGGCATGCCACCCACTCGGGAGGTAGAGTTCACC
Organism: Limonium bicolor; assembly: GCA_023374045.1. Lineage (NCBI taxonomy): Eukaryota > Viridiplantae > Streptophyta > Magnoliopsida > Caryophyllales > Plumbaginaceae > Limonium > Limonium bicolor. Next base: position 335,298,051 of record CM041778.1, read on the forward strand.
ATTGAGCTGCTACCTGGTACCGGACCGATAGCCAAAGCACCATACCGTATGGCTCCGAGAAATGACTGAGTTAAAAGAACAATTGAAAGATTTGTTGGATAAAGGATTCATTAGACCAAGTGTGTCACCATGGGGAGCGCCAGTCCTCTTCGTGAAGAGAAGGATGGTAGTCTCCGCCTCTGCATCGACTACAGAGAGCTGAATGCAGTGACAGTGAAAAATAAGTATCCACTACCCCGCATTGACGATCTGTTCGATCAGTTGAAGGGAGCATCTGTGTTTTCCAAGATTGATCTCAGATCGGGGTATCATCAGATAGCCATTAAGGAGGGAGACATTGAGAAGACGGCATTCCGGACACGATACGGCCACTATGAATTTACAGTGATGCCGTTCGGTTTGTCGAACGCACCAGCGAAATTTATGGATCTGATGAACCGCTTGTTCCGGGAGCAGCTGGACAAGTCGGTTGTGGTTTTTATTGACGATATTTTGATATATTCGAAGTCTAAGAATGAGCATGAGGAACATCTGAGAAGGGTATTGGAAATATTGAGGGAGAACCAGCTATATGCTAAGTTCTCCAAGTGTGAGTTTTGGCTTGACCAGGTCTCTTTCCTAGGTCATGTCATCTCAGATGCTGGGATCGCAGTGGATCCAGCAAAGATTGATGCCGTACGTACCTGGCCAAGGCCGAAGACTGTTACCGACATCCGGAGCTTTCTCGGTCTGGCAGGTTACTACAGGAGGTTTGTTAGAGATTTCAGCAGGGTCGCGAAACCGATGACTAGTCTGATGAAGAAAGATGCACCATTTCTGTGGACAGTTGACTGTGAGAGATCATTTCAGCGCTTGAAGGACTCACTGACCACTGCACCGTACTGACCATTCCAGACGGTACAGAGGGCTTTTGAGGTTTATTGTGATGCATCCGGCAGAGGGCTGGGTTGCGTGCTCATGCAACATGGCAAGGTGGTGGCATATGCCTCACGCCAGTTGAAGAAACATGAGGAGAACTACCCCACACATGATTTAGAGCTGGGAGCTGTAGTCTTCGCTTTGAAGATATGGCGCCACTACTTATATGGGGTTAGTGTCACGATCTACACCGATCACAAGAGTTTGAAATACATATTCACTCAGAAGGAGTTAAATCTTTGACAGAGGAGATGGTTAGAGTTTCTGAAAGACTATGACATTGACCTCCAATACAAAGAAGGGAAGTGTTTACCCAAAATTTTGACCCCCTGGTTAAGGTCTACGAGGTTGTGAGAGCCATCTCCATCAAACAGTAAGAGACTCCGGCCCGATCGGCGTGTTCCAGGGCCTGAGGAGCAGTTTCGTCATTGTCAGGGGCGTTTTCGTAATTTTTAAGGCTTCTGAGTTCTCCTATAGGCTTTCTCTCTCCTCCAAAGGGTGCCCAAATCAGCTCGAAATGCTTTGATATTTTAACCCATGATAGAGGATGACATTTTAAGCATAATGGCGTTGGAATTTTGATTTTTCGAATTTCCAATAATTTTCTAGCAATTTCTGATGAATCTGACGAGAAATTCAATTTAAAAATGCTCCAGCATTTAAAAAATTCGTTTCCACCTCAGAAAATTCATAATATCCATTCTTGACATGTGGTTAAAATTTCATAGCAAAATTCCTTTGGGAAGTTACTCAGTTAAAATATCGAAAAATCTTACTTTTACTAGATTCTCTTTATCTTTAAGGAAGTCATATAAGGGGATAGGTTTTTGGATAAAATCAGAACCTCACATGCTCAAGAACCCTAGAGAGTCAGAAAACACGCCTCCTCTCTCTCTCTCACGTTTTCCAACACCCCCACCCAAATCATACTGAAAATCCCCCCGAAATCACCATCTAAACACGTTTTCCAATCCCCAAGCACCAATAATCATCAAAACCTCACAAAAACACCTCTAAAACGTGAAAAGCAAGAACAACCACAACCAAAGTTTGGGTCGAAATCCTCTCGGGTCTGCCATCACGGAGCACTCGACGAGTCCCCGGTGTAAGAAACGTTGTGAATCCGAAGGTAAACAGGTAGAAACTCCTCCACTTCCCTGATTCACCACGGTATTATCTGTCTTGCCTCAAAATTTGGGCTCAAACTAACCTTCGTAGGCTTCTGTATTGCTGTTTTATTTAAGCCTCTGTCAGATAACTTGTTTGCTAAGTTTCGTGCTTAATTCGAATTCAAATTGAAAACTTTCAATCACTAACGTCTTGTAATCTTTCAGCTACACACCCATAAAATTTGAGCTCAAACACCCTCGGGAACCTTCTGAAAACCCCCGTCCGTGGGTGGTCCGTGACCTCGGACCTATGGTCCGGGACCTCGGACGCGTTGTCCGAGACCACGGACACCCACGACGGCGGCGGGATTTTAAAAATTCAAAATTTAGGTTTTTCTAATAATGTCCGGGCCCACGGACATCCTGTCCGTGGCCCCGGACCTTGCAAATTTGTTTTCCTTTAATTTCGACTTTTCTGTATATTTAGGTTAACTGGGGTCCGTGGTCTCGGACTTTGGTCCGTGGCTACGGACGTAATCAAAATTTGACCTAATTCTGCCTCCGAAACCCTAGATTAGGTAGCTTCTAATTTCACTTTAATTCTCTGTCAAAAAATGTTAAAAAACAAAAAAAACAGAAGCTCGCGCACTTAGGTTAAAACACTCGTAATAAGCCGTAAATAAACTAGTAGAGGAAAAACGACCTAGGAGGGGTAATGAAAGTAATTGAACCCTAATTAAGTCGAATATCAAGCCCCCGAACCCGAACTCTCCTTTCCTAATTTGATCTAGGTTAAAATTAGGTGGCGACTCATAATAGGTTCCAGTGAGCTAGCTTAGGTTTTAATAATTATTGTTATATGACATAGTTATTAATCTTAGGTTATAAGTGGACCTAAAACCCGGATAGATCCTAATCAGCTTAATCAACATAGGATAGGGTTTAAAATCGAGGCTCACAGACTGGCGACTCTGCTGGGGACAAGATTCTTAATATTAACTTGTTTAATTTTAAGAAGAGGGCTTAACTCGAAATGTTTATTTATGGCTTTATTACTCTGTTTGTTTACTTTCGTGCGCACTTTAATTTTTGCACCTTGCATCATATGAGAGCGAGGGTCCACACAAACTAATTTCACCCGGGACCCGTTTGAGGGTCCCCTGTCTGGGACTCACACCTTTTAGGTGATGTGAATAAATGGGGGAAAAGAGGAGGGTGTCGCCTAACCACACCCCCTTAATACCTGGGCTTTAGCCCCAAGCATTTTCCTGGCAGTACCCTTACCAAGCCCATTGTTTGGTCAGTCAAAGACCCGACCGTAGACGCACACCTTTTAGGTGATGTGAAAAAAGTGGGGAAGCCCAAAGAGAATAGCGTGCAAGCCCTATTCCTTTGTGGTAACCTGGGCCTGCGCCCCAAGCACCTCTCCGGATTGACCCCTACCCGTTGGACTGAGTCATTTTGTGAGGACATTTGCATCACCCCTTGTGTAGGACTTCTGTGTATGTACTCCTTTTCTCCAGGGCCTCAGGCCAATATCTGATCCATCGATCTCTTCCAGCCCAAATGAAACATTTAAGGGGTTTTCATAATCCAAATACTTCGATCACCCCAAAACACAAAAAATCCTCTAAGCTGATTCCTGCTACATGCCTGGTTCTTGCAAACCCACTCGTAAGACCAACGAATCTTGTAACCCAAAAGTATGGTCCGGGCGGACCCTCCCAAATTTTGGAGTCCGGCATTCATTACGGCACACTAGTCTTCGGCCTGAGTTCCAAAGTTTAGCCCCAGTCTCACTCTCGCAATGCTGACTTATCTTTTTGCTTACAACAGGCAGCACCTCTTACAGTTAGGATGTCGTCTGGAGCTAACGATCGAAGTGCTTCGCTCGTGGATTTGATAGGGAAACTAGCTGAGTTAGAATTTGCTCACAGGAGTGCTTTGGAAGAGCTGAGCTCAGGATTTGCGTCGGCTGCAAGGGAAGCGAGAGCTCTCATTCATGCCCTCGGGGAAATCATCCTTTTAGATCTGGCCCCCGATGAGGACGGGATCGAGTCACCAGAGAACCAGGGACCGCAACAGGAGCAGGCCGTACAGGTGCCTGTCGTAGATCTGCAGCAGCCGCAGAGTCAGATTCTGAGAGTACTTCTAGGGCAGGGGTTAGTCCGACTTAAAGCCCCGCGGTTTCGCAGGCGGCGTCTGGGGGTGCATCCCGAGCAGTTCTGTCGTTTCCATCTACTCCCGGGCCACTCCACGGATAATTGTCGTAATTTAAGGTCTAAAATTTCTGTTATTGGCCCAAGAAGGAAAAATCCAGATCGTCCCCGGTACCGAAGCTTCCCCGCAAAGCCGAAGGGAATTCACCCATTGGTTGTCCTTTAAGCCAGGCCTTCGAGGAGCTGCAGGACGAGGGGCTAATGCAGCCGCTCATCCCTCGCCATGGAGAGACGCGAAAGGGGAGTGGACTCAGTCAATTTTGCATGTACCATCAGCTAGCAGGACATGATACCAATGATTGCAAAGTGCTGAGACATCGGATCCAGGACCTCATCGATCAGGATATCAGCGTTTGGATGACCTCGAGACATCAGAATCTGAATTTCAGTGTGCTGCCTTTACTGTTTTCTCTGGATGACAAAAAGCCAACACGAGGGGCAGGCGGAAGCCCACGTCCGCGGTCAGCTTTGTCCCAGCAAATGCTCACGTTACTACGGTCAGGCAAGCATTACGGATCGCCTGAAAGACCATCGCAAGGGGAAGAGCGAATGTCGTCTCCCCCAGTGGCTGAAGAGATTCCAGGTGAGCGGGAACTGCTTCAGAAGCTGAAGGCAACAACCATCCCCATGGCCATCTGGTCTTTGCTTACGATCTCGCCAGAGCACCGACGGGCCATTGCCAAACATTTGGGCGGGCCAGAGGAAAGTTTAGCCCCGGAGAGGATGGTCGCGGCTCTTTGGCAAAAGCAGGAGGAGGAGATCAGTTTTCACGATAGTGAGATCTCCGAGCACTCGGGAAAAGCGTTGTATGTTACTGTTTGGTGTGGGGCCTTCAAGGTACCAAAGGTCCTCATTGACACGGGAGCAGACGTTAGCATCTGTCCTCTGAAAGTGGCAGAAAGTATGGGCTACGACAAATTTGAGTCGTGCCAAATAGTATTACGAGGGTATGACGATAACCCAAGACATGTCTTCGGCCTATTGGATCTTCCACTTAAATTCGGGACGGTGGTTCATCCAGTGAAGTTTTTGGGTCTGCAAATTCCCCATTCTTTCAATCTAATTCTGGACGGGATTTCCTTCAAGATTTGAAGGCCGTTCCCTCTACGGTGCATCAATGTTTGAAGTTCAAAAGGGATGGGAAGGTTCATATCGTTAGAGGTGAACCGCATCAGAAGGAGTTGCCTGTTTGTATGGTTGAAGAGGAGGGTTCGTCCCATCTGAGCAGGTTCAGTGTTATACCAGAGCAGTCCGACCCAACTTCTCTTCAGAAACTTAAGGTTGGACCGGGGAAGGTTATCATGGAGAAGTACGGTTATCAAGAGGGTAAGGGCCTCGGCAAGGATCTTCCAGGGAATCCCAGACGTTCTATCTCCGGCAGCGAATCCTGGTCGTCAAGACTTGGTGCGTTAACAGACCCAACTCTTATTTCGGCAATTGAACTATCATCTATACTCATGTGCTCATGTTCCTCATGTTTACAGGGTACGGTAAGAGCAGCAAAGGAGGAAGCGATACCTGATTGGATGTTCCTCGAAGAGTAGATTATAGTTTAGGGGTAGTTAGTCATTTACTTCCGCTTTGGGGTCATTAGGAGTCATGTTATTTTCCTTTGGCTGTTTTACATAGCCCTTTCTTTTCGTAGTTAGTTTAGTTGTCGCTCCTATCTAGTTGGTACTCGATGTCGTTGTTACTTCTTTCGGTTATCAATAAAAATTCTTTTTTTGATTCGTGTTCTAATGAGTATATTTCCATTCATGTGCTGGAAAAAAAGGAAAGAAAAACTCTCTCTTTAAGGCATGTCTACAAGCATATAGAGTAAGAACCTTCATCTTTCACGAAACCCCCCTGTACAAAACCGCCTACCCATCCACACATTTGCTACCTCCCCCATCCCACATGTCACAGCGTCCTGTCATTTCTACCATTTCATCTTAAAAAAAAAGAGCTGCTGCCGCCAAAAAAAAAAAAAAAAAAAAAAAAAAAGAATCACTCAGCAATCACCCCATCACCACTCACCACCATTGTTCACCGCACATGCGGTCACCCTCCACAAAAACTTGGGCATTCTAAGGTTTGTCAAGGAAACCCCGCAACGATACTGGGGGCAATCTGAGTTAAGGAACGATAATGTTTATTTCTTTAGTTTAAATGCGCAAACAAGTCTCTGAGTGAACGTTTCGCGAGAGTGCCTTGAGCGGTAAAACCGAGAGCGAAAGAGCGTGTCATTTTTACACGGCTCCAGAGAGGTCACATTCAAAAGTGAGGCAAACGGCATGACTCCGACCGAAGGAGATAATTTGTAAATTTACGCTTAAACCTGTGAAAAGTAACAAAGAGCGGATACACAACTATTAGGGATGACGAAGCATCTAGGTACAGCACCACACAGCCAAAAGCCTGTGAACCCAGACATTAAACCCTAGGCACCCCCGCTGAGCTTTTCGTGTATATCCTCTTTTACAACACTATAGGCTCCACAAACAAGCCCGCCAATGATGAATAACCGACCCGGTGACCAAAGGAAGCAAGGAGCCCGACTTTTGAACAACAACTTCACAACTCCAAAGAAGCAAAACCGCTACCAGCATGACAAAGCGATCCGTAAATGGTCCCAAAGTGACACAGGATCCAAATGAGCTAGCATCAAAACAGCTCTCAAAGTTCAAAGCCGGGAAACACAAGAACCCCGAAAGGAAAGAAAATCAAAGAAAGGCAAACCTGAAAAGCCTTGAAGAAATCAAAAATTGGAAGAAGGAGAAAGGATGCAAGGAACAATTCAAAAATCCAGAGTTCCAAGCTCGTAAGCGAAGTCATCACGAAGTAGCCAAACGACTTCAGGACAAAGAAGGCAAGTCCGAGAGACGGCGCAAGTTGCAGCTTTGGTCACCCTTATAGTTCCACATATCCTGAACATTCCTCCATCGTCCCATTGTCTTTCATTACACCCTATAGCCATGTATAAGCTCAAAAGACTTCCGACTTAGTAGTTGTGTATCCAATCACGTGAAAGTAACAGGTTGAACGCGTAAATCTAACAAATGTCAAATTCAATGGTCGAGATGTTTTGTCCAAAAGGAGAGCATGAGTGCAAGCATTAAACACTTTGAGTGTTGGATAGAAAGCACCACAACAAGACAAACCTTGACCTTGTGAGAATGAGATTTGTTTTGCACAATTAATCAAAGAAAATACTGGGGGCAATCGATCGTTCCGATCGATTGCCAAGAATTCCAAAGAACTCAGATTGCCTTAAGGAAAAATACTGGGGGCAATTGTTGGTCCCAACAATTGCAACAATGACACCGATTGAGGCCCAAAAGCCAGAAACCCAAAGGATTCAAACCCTTCTCATACCACTCAGGCCCGTCCTAAGCCCTACCTCCACAAAAAAATTCCCTCAGGCCCGTCCTAAGCCCTACTTCCACAAAAAAATTCCCTCAGGCCCGTCCTAAGCCCTACCTCCACAAAAAAAATTCCCTCAGGCCCGTCCTAAGCCCTACCTCCACTCAAACATCCGCAGGCCCGTCCTAGGCCTTACCTCCACATTCAAACATCCTCAGGCCCGACCTAAGACCTTCCTCCACATTCAAACATCCATAGGCCCGTCCTAAGCCCTTCCTCCACAACAAATCCCCCCAGGCCCGTCTTAAGCCCTACCTTCGCATTCAAGCACCCGCAAGCCCGTCTCCAGGTTTGACATAAGCCCTAATCCTCCTACATCCATTTAGACCCATCGTACATTTTACTCACTTTCACTTAGAGCTACCCTATAGGCCCGTCATAAGACCTAGATTCCACCTTTAGGCCCGTCATAAGACCTAGATCCAACCTTTAGGCTCGTCATAAGACCTAGAACCATCCTTTAGGCTCGTCATAAGACCTAGTTGCATTCCCTTAGGCTCGTCATAAGACCTAGAACCATCCTTTAGGCTCGTCATAAGACCTAGATCCAACCTTTAGGCCCGTCATAAGACCTAGATTCCACCTTTAGGCCCGTCATAAGACCTAGTTCCGACCCTTAGGCTCGTCATAAGACCTAGAACCATCCTTTAGGCTCGTCATAAGACCTAGTTGCATTCCCTTAGGCTCGTCATAAGACCTAGAACTACCCTTTAGGCTCGTCATAAGACCTAGATCCAACCTTTAGGCTCGTCATAAGACCTAGAACCTCCCTTTAGGCTCGTCATAAGACCTAGTTGCAGTCCCTAGGCTCGTAGTAAGACCTAGCATTACCTTTTAGATTACCCACTCTCATCAAATACATTGCATTCATCTCATTCATATAGGCTCGTCATAAGACCTAGTTGCATTATCCAGGCGCGTCACAAGACCTGGCGACAGAAAAGTTGGCGAGGTGATGGCAATAAATCCTCCTTTTGCGATGTCAACTTATTTCGGGATCAACGAATGGTGGGCAAAGGCAATAAGTCCCCAGGGTTTTTACCAGGAGTTATCCCTGCACACCGGCTTGGGGGGCGATGGCAATAAGTCCACATTGGGTCCAGCCAGGAGCATCGGCACGGGTTTCGGTCCCCCAGAAGCATCCGAGCATCATCAGCATCATCAGCATCATCAGCATCATTAGCATCATCAACATCATCGGCATTATCATTAGCATCAGCATCATTTGCATCATTAGCATTTCAGCATTCTTGCATTTGCATCCAGTTTTCACATCCTAGGCAGTCAACGCCTTAGAATAGCTTGACATCATTTTCATCACTTTAGGTAGTCAGCGCCTTAGAATAGCTTGACATCATTTTCATCACTTTAGGTAGTCAGCGCCTTAGAATAGCTCGACAGCATATCATCATTTTAGGTAGTCAACGCCTTAGAATAGCTTGACATCGTATCATCCTTATAGGTAGTCGGCACCTTAGAATAGTCTGACATTACTTCACTATTACCTCTAGGTAGTCAGCGCCTTAGAATAGCTCGACAATGCTTTGTAGCTTAGGTAGTCAGCGCCTCCGAATTGCTGGGCATCGTTAACCCGGTTTCACACAACGTGGAGGATTCTGTGGAGTCCAAAATTTTGGGGCACCACTCAAGCATCAACCAGACTTTTCACATTCGTTACAAAGTCCAGTTGACGGGGGGCAATCTGTTATACCCAAAATTTTGACCCCCTGGTTAAGGTCTACGAGGTTGTGAGAGCCATCTCCATCAAACAGTAAGGGACTCCGGCCCGATCGGCGTGTTCCAGGGCCTGAGGAGCAGTTTCGTCATTGTCAGGGGCGTTTTCGTAATTTTTAAGGCTTCTGAGTTCTCCTATAGGCTTTCTCTCTCCTCCAAAGGGTGCCCAAATCAGCTTGAAATGCTTTGATATTTTAACCCATGATAGAGGATGACATTTTAAGCATAATGGCGTTGGAATTTTGATTTTTCGAATTTCCAATAATTTTCTAGCAATTTCTGATTGAATCTGACGAGAAATTCAATTTAAAAATGCTCCAGCATTTAAAAAATTCGTTTCCACCTCAGAAAATTCATAATATCCATTCTTGACATGTGGTTAAAATTTCATAGCAAAATTCCTTTGGGAAGTTACTCAGTTAAAATATCGAAAAATCTTACTTTTACTAGATTCTCTTTATCTTTAAGGAAGTCTATATAAGGGGATAGGTTTTTGGATAAAATCAGAACCTCACATGCTCAAGAACCCTAGAGAGTCAGAAAACACGGCCTCCTCTCTCTCTCTCACGTTTTCCAACACCCGGCCACCCAAATCATACTGAAAATCCCCCGAAATCACCATCTAAACACGTTTTCCAATCCCCAAAGCACCAATAATCATCAAAACCTCACAAAAACACCTCTAAAACGTGAAGAACAGCAAGAACAACCAACAACCAGAAGTTTGGGTCGAAATCCTCTCGGGTCTGCCATCAACGGAGCACTCGACGAGTCCCGGTGTGAAGAAACGTTGTGAATCCGAAGGTAAAACAGGTAGAAACTCCACTTCCCTGATTCACCACGGTATTATCTGTCTTGCCTCAAAATTTGGGCTCAAACTAACCTTCGTAGGCTTCTGTATTGCTGTTTATTTAAGCCTCTGTCAGATAACTTGTTTGCTAAGTTTCGTGCTTAATTCGAATTCAAATTGAAAACTTTCAATCACTAACGTCTTGTACATCTTTCAGGCTACACACCCATAAAATTTGAGCTCAAAACACCCTCGGGAACCTTCTGAAAACCCCCGTCCGTGGGTGGTCCGTGACCTCGGACCTATGGTCCGGGACCTCGGACGCGTTGTCCGAGACCACGGACACCCACGGACGGCGGCGGGATTTTAAAAATTCAAAATTTAGGTTTTTCTAATAATGTCCGGGCCCACGGACATCCTGTCCGTGGCCCCGGACCTTGCAAATTCTTGTTTTCCTTTAATTTCGACTTTTCTGTATTTTAGGTTAACTGGGGTCCGTGGTCTCGGACGTTTGGTCCGTGGCTACGGACGTAATCAAAATTTGACCTAATTCTGCCTCCGAAACCCTAGATTAGGTAGCTTCTAATTTCACTTTAATTCTCTGTCAAAAAATGTTAAAAACAAAAAAAAACAGAAGCTCGCGCACTTAGGTTAAAACAACTCGTAATAAGCCGTAAATAAACTAAGTAGAGGAAAAACGACCTAGGAGGGTAATGAAAGTAATTGAACCCTAATTAAGTCGAATATCAAGCCCCCGAACCCGAACTCTCCTTTCCTAATTTGATCTAGGTTAAAATTAGGTGGCGACTCATAATAGGTTCCAGTGAGCTAGCTTAGGTTTTAATAATTATTGTTATATGACATAGTTATTAATCTTAGGTTATAAGTGGACCTAAAACCCGGATAGATCCTAATCAGCTTTAATCAACATAGGATAGGGTTTAAAATCGAGGCTCACAGGAAGGCCAATTTGTAGCAGATGCCCTGAGCCGTCGAGCACACTCACTCCATTCGCTAGTTTCTTTCTCCAGCTTGGTTGATGAGGTGCGAGAGGCTCAGAGGACAGATGAGTATATGAGAGAGTCAGACAGAAGCTGACAGATGGTACCTTTGAGAGTCAGAAATACGACTTCAGACTTCATGATGATGATCTGATCAGACTTAAGGGCCGATTATGCATACCACGAGGCAACACGGATCTGAAAGACCGTATACTTAGAGAATCACACTGTTCTTCAGTTTCCATCCATCCGGGAGCCTCTAAAATGTATAAAGACATGAAGAGATACTTCTGGTGGTCGGGGATGAAGACAGATGTTACCGAGTTCGTCTTGAGGTGTCTCACATGCCAGAAGGTGAAATTCGAGCACCGACGACCGGGCGGAATGGTACAGTCGATGCCAGTTCCGGAGTGGAAGTTCCATGATATCTCCATGGACTTCGTAGTTGGACTCCCACCTGCTAGGGGAGGTCTCACATGATATGGGTGGTGGTGGATCGCCTTACCAAAGTAGCCCGATTCATACCGATGAAGGATACTTGGAAGGTGACCAAATTAGCTGAGTTATTTAAGAAAGAAATTATGAGACACCACGGCATACCGAAGACCATAGTGTCAGATAGAGATACCAGATTCCTTTCGAGGTACTGGAGAGCTACCAGAGAAGCATTGGGTACAGAACTCAAGCTGAGTACCGCGTTCCATCCTCAGACAGATGGTCCGACTGAGCGTACTATTCAGACACTCGAGGACATGCTGAGAGCATGTGCCTTAGACTTCCAGGGTAGTTGGATTGACAAATTGCATCTAATCGAGTTTTCATACAACAACAGCTATCACGCTTCGATCAAGATGGCACCTTTTCAAGCGTTGTACGGTAGACCATGTCGTACACTGCTCTTTTGGGATGAGTCGAGTGAGACGGTCATTACAGGACCAGAGTACTTAGAACAAGTTAAGGCTGAAGTTCAGCAAATCAGGGAGAACATGAAAGCTGCTCAAGATAGGCAGAAGTCGTATGCTGATGTTCGACGACGGGACCTGGAGTTCGCAGTGGGCGACCAGGTATTTCTGCGAGTATCACCGATGAAGGGTGTATTCAGGTTTGGGCAGAAGGGCAAGTTAAGCCCGAAATTTGTTGGTCCTTATGAGATTATGGAGCGGGTGGGCCCGGTTGCTTACAGGTTGAATTTACCTGCTGAGCTGGGTAAAGTGCATGATGTTTTTCATGTTTCACAGCTAAATAAATACATGCACCACCCCTCCCATGTGTTAGAACCTGAGAGGTTGACTTTAGAACCAAATATGAGATCCGTGGAGACTCCTCAAAGAATCTTGGACAGTAAGACTAGGGACACTCGCCACAAGTCAGTGCGACTGGTGAAGGTTCTCTGGTCTAACCAGGATGTCGAAGAGGCCACGTGGGAGTTAGAGGATAAGATGAGGGCGAAGTACCCTTCTTTATTTACTGACTAGATTGTCTGTATAGGGTACGGGGCGTACCCCTTTTAAGGGGGGTAGAGCTTCCTCGCTTTTGAGTTAGGGAACGATCATGTTTGTCGTTTGTTTGGTTGTTTAAGATGTGAATTTGTGTAAGTTGCTACACTTCGGTGTAAGTTTGAGTTATGTATAATACTTATGTATTGTATTTGAGATTGACCGTTGAGTCTTGAGATGTATGAATGTGAATACAAGATGTGATATTAAGATTAAGAGAAGTGTACCGTGAATGGTTAAGCACATGTGTGAACTTTGAGGACAAAGTTCTTTTAAGGGGGGTAGATTGAAATACCCCAAACTTAGATATGGTGTTTAAATGATAAACTAAGATATAAGGAGGCTAAATAATGCCTTAGAAACGTTAAGAAACATTTCTAATCAAAGAAAATATAAGGAAACACCAAAAGAGCAGTTTTAACAAAAACGTGCTCTAAGCTTGGAGAGACTTGGGAGAGTACCCAAATATTGTTCTAAGACCTTAGTAATATCCTAATGGTCACTTCAAATCAATTACCAAAGAAAACCAAGCTTGAAAACAAGTTAAAACACAAAATGTGCTTTAAGGAGTCTTAAAGCACGTTTTTGAAAAATTGTCTTGTAAATGAGTTTTGAATGGCTAGATGTCCATCATTACTCTTTAATTAACATGTGTACTATATTATCACATTTGGAAGTCTATATCAATGGGAAATCAAAAATTTCACAACAATGTGCCTTGTTTTGGTGAATAGTGAATTAATTAAGCTAGTTTGTTACATAAGTCTATATAAGTGAGACATTTGGTCAACAAAGACTTAATTACCCTCATTAATAAAAGGGGGACGGTTTCTTAGGAGGTGAGTCATCACCTACATGAGTCATTAAGCAAATAAGAGACCAAATGAGAGTTATAAAGTAAAAACACTATTCACCTTTTACATAAATATCACTTTATTAGTTCTCTCTCTCCTCACTTCTTCATTCTTCTTTGTTTTCCCACGGTTTGAACTGCTCTCTCCCTTCTCCATTCACGTAGAGCTCAACCCCCATGAAAGCTCCATCTTCCCTTGGCTACATCTTGCTCATTTTAGCTCCAAATCCAAAACAAAATACATACTCTTCTTAGTTAGCTCAAGCTCCTTCTTTCTATCTTTTCAAAACTTCAAGAGCTTCATTTTGGTGCCAAGTCAAACCACCATTAGAGGAGGAAATTCAAGTTTGGAGACTCCATTGGCATCTCCATTCTCTTAAGGTAAAGAAAGTGTAAGAAAATCTAGGTTTCCACCATTTTCTTCACATGTCCGAAAATATATACTCATGGAACTCCATGTTTATGCTTTGTTCTAGCTTGTTTCTACTCTTCAAAGGAGAGAGGAGGTCCTTCTTGCTTCATATCCAAGCTTGTCTTGAGGAACTAAGGTAAAACAATCAATTCAAAACCTTAAAACACATTTTAACCTAGGTTTTATTCCTTAAGGTAAATGTGTTGTTTAGTACTCATTGGAGTCATTGGATATTGGTTAGAACATTGGCAAGGAGATACACATTGGTGACCGAGATTGAACAAAGAAAAACCTAAGGAAGAAAGCTTTTTAAGCTTGTAAAAGAACAAGGTAAATTACTTACCTTAAGGTGTTTTATTATTTAAGGGAATGGGATTTAGGTATATGATGAGTTTAGTGTAGAGTTTATATTGGGAAGGTGTTATAAAACCTAGGAGAAACAATGACTATACTTGTGAACTTGTGACTAAGGAGCAAATGAGGAAAAAGAGATAGTTTAAGAACATCAAGGTGTGAATTACAAGAAGCATTTTATTTCAATGGGAGCCTTGTTGAGTGTATTCGCAGGTTGAAGGCATATATATGTGGAAATTCAGTGGTTAAGATTATTGTCATTTAAGGGCCTAAGTGCCAAGCATTTTAAGTTTAAGCACTATATGATGATGTGGTGAAGTTTTAGTGTAAATTGTGTGTTAAGGTGTTGTGGTGAGAATTTGGGTGATGTTGGTTGTTTGATGGAGAAAAACCATGTATTAGGTGGTATTATATACTAGAGAACCTATGGCAAAATTTAAAGGAGAGCTTAAGTGTTTAAGACATACTAAGGGAATTTAATGACCAAGGAGGTACTAGGAAGTTCTATAGGTTGTCTTGATGAAAAAGGGTGAAGTTAAGGTGTTTTAATGACTTATAATGACTTAGGTATCACCATGGAAGATTTAGAAATCAAGAGAATGTATTTGAGTGTTTAGGACTTAGGTAAATGTTGGTGCACAACTAGGAAGGAAATAATGTGTTGATGATGGAAGTTTAAACTTGTTAAGGAACTTTAAGTAAATGCTTAAGAGAGTTTTAGATAGTGAAAGATGCTTGGGAGATGATGTTATAGTGGTGAGGAAAACATTTGGCATAGTGGTTACATTAGGTATGAACCACCACCTAGAAACCTAGAGGAAAGCATTACAAGTGTGGCATTATTACAAGGAAAATGTATAATGATTAAGGTGAAACTTGGTGAATGATTTAATGTGTTTGGAGGATGCTCTAAGGTGGGTTTAAGAGTCTAAATGATGTTAGGACCTATTGGATGGCTTGAGGGAAGGTTTAGAAAAGATTTGGCAAAGTTTGGGCATGATTTAGTGGCGTCCGACCCAGGGGTCCGACCCAAATTTGGGTCGGACGGCCTCTGTTTAACGCCTGGAAAAGTTTCTGGAATGGTCCGACCTAGAAGGTTGGGTCGGACATGGGTCGGACGGGTGATTTTCAAAGGGCAAATAAGTTTCTGGAATGGTCCGACCCAGAAGGTTGGGTCGGACGTGGGTCGGACATGAGAGGTTTTAGAAGACGGAAAGTTCTATAATGGTCCGACCCAGTTGGTTGGGTCGGACATGGGTCGGACATGTAGGGTTTTCCAAACCCGAAAGTTACTGGAATGGTCCGACCCAGAGGGTGGGTCGGACGGTGGGTCGGACGGCCCTTAACACTTAAAAAAAAAAGAGAAATTTTAAATCCTAGGAATGGTAATAGGTAATGAGGTATACCTTTGGTAGGGTGGTAATGATTAGGACCCTAAGAACTTAAGGAATTAAGTTAAGATTAAGTATAAGTTTTAACGTTTAAAAATTAAGTGGTAAGCTAAGTGGCAAAGACTTGAGAGGTTATTGAATGGGAATCCCTAGAGACTAAGTGAGTTAAGTAAGGTGCAAATAACTAATGACCTAAAAATGAATGAATGTTTTAGGTTTGTGAATTGGGACCCCGAAAAGGTTAAACAAACAACGATCGACGGTGAACGGTACAATCCTTCTTGTGACCTGCTTGCTAACGAGGTGTCCCTCGGCTTGGGTGCTATCTGTTTAATTGCTATGACTAAAACAAGATAAAGCATGCAACCGGTTATATTGTTCTCGTTGTGATTGTGTTATATTTACACTAACCCGCGAGACTTGAGATTGTTACTAACCAAGTTTAGTACTTACTGAGTTAAGAATAAGAGTTAAGTTTGGTGGTTGTTGGTTAATGCCCGTTAAGGCTTAGCTAGCACATGGTGATTAAGAATTCTACTAACTGGAACTTGAGTGAGGAAACCCGGGACCGATCTCCTCATGCATGCTAAGGAAAAAGGGGGACGGTATCTGAATCAGATCCGCCCTCCGCTTAAGGACTTGTCTTCGGAATTGTAGCCTAGGGCCGGTTGCCGGCTCAGCTACGCTGGACTCCCGTCCAGAGTAGGTGGCATTAAGATGGTGCGATGGGATCACCTAAATCCCAGGTTCGAATTAAGCTACAACCAATCCCTTCTAGGAAAGGTTTGTATACTGAGATTAAGATTAAGATTGAGATTAAGATTAAGGTAAGGTAAGGAACTGAGATTAAGGAAATGAGGACTAAGGAGGGGGTTACTAACCCACTTGATAAGGGAACGCTTGAGTCGTTCATTGTTTGTGAACTATATATGTTCAACTGTGGTTGTTGTTATTGCACTTCACATTATGCTTGTGTATGTAATCAATTTCCATGCTATCGACAATTAGTCGTCGTAGCCCCGTTAGCTTGGGGGCCATGAGAGGGTGTACCAGCATTCGTGCTGACCCCCTCGGGGGCTATTTTTACACTTGCAGGTAAGAGGCCCATGAGGACGCACTACGAGAGTAGGAGCGGTTAGTCTTAGGGTGGGACATTTATTTTGAGTTCGGGTTGCGCCTGTGCACCCGACTGTTTATATTAAACTGATGTAAGTTGAGATTATGTTTAAGATACTAGTACTCGGTTGGTTGTGGTATTGTGAATGTTGATGTTGAGCCGGGTAAGTATTTTTGGATAAGTGTTGTAAGCATTTAAGCCGGTATATTCTAACGATCAGACCGTGGCAAGGTCTAGGTGTTGTTTATTTTCCGCTGCGACGTTTTCGACTAAGTTTTCAGATTGCGATAACCACGATAGGCTTTGGATGGGGTGTTACAGGAGTTGCAAAAACGGAGGAATTCGATTTCGGGAAATCTAGAAAAATCCGAACTTGAGCTGTTCGAGTAGTGAACTTTGGAGATCTATAAAATACGTTCTAGATCGAGTTAGGCCATGTTCTTGGGCTCATTAGAAAGAAGAAACATAGATCTACACAATGATAGCAAGAACTAATCCTAACTCACATCACACAGAAAGAAATTGAAGTCGCAAATCACGAGTTTACCTCTCTGTTTCGGTGTTACTTTTGTGTGTGACCGAAACTTTAGACCTCTATATCTCCCAACTGGTTACGAATCGGACTTGGGCATAAACACGAAAGTTGTAGAGGGATTAAAATCTTTACAACGAGCTAAAGAAATCGAATTTTGGTTGATTAACGAAGAAGTTATGATCGACACAATTTACCTGAAATCGAAGAGAATCTGGAATTCTGGAAACACGTTTCGCAAGGTGGCTACTTTGGCTCGATTTTCGGTTGATTTAGAAGGAGTTAGGGTTTGTATGAGTTATAGTTGTTTAGAGGGAATGTAGGAGAAGACAACAAAGAAGACGGCATTGAAAAATATGGAAGGATGAGAAAGTTATAGCCGTCTAAAGTTAGGGCAAAGTAATGAAATCTGTTACCGAAATTCAGGGAGAGAATCGGCTAAGTGTGGGCGACCCATTACAGAGTGACACGTGGCACCTCTTAAAATTTTGATTCAAAACTTCAATCTCGCATAACTTTGGCTAGGATGATCCGTTTTTGACATTCTTTTTATCGATCTTCATGGTTTTCCATAACCTATTTATTGGTATAGGTTTCATGGCCTGGTTTGACCATTCTCAAAAAGTCAACTCTAGCAAGGCTTAATAAGCTTTAAGGTTTCTAGAATTTTATATTGACTTTTATGTTTCAAAACAATGTTCCAACACTTCCTAAAATCTTTATAATATATTGGAGTGTTTAGTCATTTTCCCAAGATTTATTGACTTATAAATCTTATTATTAAATTCATAATACTATCTAATAATGTATAATAATTAGGGTTAAATAGGAGAAAACCCCTAAATAAATTTCACAATTCCATATAATAATTTAATATTCATAATTCCATATAATAATTTAATACTTAATAGTATTATTAAAGGTTTAATAAAGAAATCCCCTAAATTAATTTAAATTAATTTAGGGGTATTTCAGTTCACTACTTAAACCACACTTAATTTGTTTTGTTTTTTTTTACATGTTTTGGGCCGTCCGACCCACAACTGGGTCGGACCGTTCCAGAAACTTTTTCCGTCTTTTAAATCCACCTGTCCGACCCAAGACCTCTGGGTCGGACCATTCCAGAAACCTCAACGGGTGACTGAACAGAGTGTCCGACCCACCCTGGGTCGGACCACTGGGTCGGACAACATCAGAATTTGTCCAAAACTTGTCAAACTTTCTCCAAACTTTTCCCCAAGCCTCCTAATGTGTTCTAACATCATTTGGCACATTTAACCCTTCATATAACATCCATAAAACTCATTTTATAACTCCTTAAACACTTACTCTTTTCTTACCAAAGTTCCTAACACTTATAATGTTTTCTCCTTATTTACTCCAAGTGGTGTTTCATACCTATGATAACCACTATGCCAAGAATGTTTCCTCACCATCATAACATCATTTCCCAACATCCTTTCTTACTAACTAAATCTCCTTTCCACATCTTACCTAAACATCATTTATTCCTTGTACATCAACATTACCTAAACCTTAAACAAACTTCTCCAAGACTTTAATACATTCCTCAAAAACACACACATTGAATTCCTAGAACTTCAAAGATAATACCTAAATCCTTGTATCACTCTAAATCACCTTAATACATGCTTTCTTCCCTAGTAAAACACTTGTTCACTTTTAACACTTCCTAGTTCACCAAAACTTATTTAAAACACTTAGAACTTCTTATACATTTTCCAAATTTTGCCATAGCTTCTCTTGTACATTCTCATATCCAAACACTTAGGTTTTTACCTTATTTCATTCAAGAACACCTAAAATCCATCAAGAACTTCCTCACACACAAAACTTCACCAAATTTACACTACATCACCATATAGTGCATAAACTTAAATTGCTTGGCACTTAGGCCCTTAAATAACATGGCTCTTAGGCCCTTAAACACTGAATTTCCCACATATATAATGCCTTTGACCTGCAATTACATACAACAACACATATGCCTTTTAATAGTTCCCTTAAGAGCATTTTACTAGGTCATTCACCATTGGCTCCTTAGGTATTTTATTAAGCAAATCAAGCTCATTTTTCCTAAGGCATTTAAACTACATTGAGATAGTTTGTTTACCTCTTTTCCTCTTAAATTCTTTCTTGTTTCCTTGTACCGAAAATCAGCAAGGAGTTTGATCACTTGTCAACTTTCAAATCAATATACATATAAGGGTAATGAGCTTAAGAATTCACACTTAAACTCATATACAAACCCTAGTTTAACATAAGTGTTTTAATACACTAAAATGATATTTACCTTTGAATTTGAAAGAGAACTTGTTTAAGTAGCAAGATAGGACTCCTCCTAGTCCTTTGAAGTTTGAATTAAGCTAAGAAGAGAGCAAGACAAAACACCATTGTGAGGTGAATTTTTCGGACATGTACCAAAATGAGAGGAAACATGGTTTTTCTTTGATTTTCCTTACCTTGAAGCATAAGAGAATGACAAGGCATGAAAATATGAGCTCAAGCTCCTTCAATGGTGAATCTCCATGGCACCAAAATTGAGTTCTTGAAGATTTGAAAACGGGAAATGAAGAGCTTGATCTAACTAAGACAAAGGTAGTCTTGAAATTGATTTTGGAGCATGGAATCATAAGTTACAAGTGAAAGAAGATGAAGAATGAGATGGTGCTGTTGGAGAACGGTTTTGGAGTTGGGAGAAGATGAAGAAACCGATGGAGAATGGAGGAAATGAACAAAGGAGGTGAGAAGTATACCTTTTGTTAAGATATTTTACATATAAAGCAAATAGTACTTTACTTTACTCACTTTTCTTTTCTTTAATTGATTTGTAAATGGTGATGACTCACCCTACAAAAACCGGCCCCCATTTAATAATAAGGGTGTTTTGGTCTTTGTTGACCATTTAACTTACTTATATACACTTATGTTATAAACTTGCTTATTTTGTTACTATTCACTAAAACAAGGCACATAGATGTGAAATTTTTGATTTCACATTGATTTAGACTTCCTAATGTGATAATAAGTAGTACACATGTTAAATAAAGAGTAATGATGGACATTTAGCCATTCAAAACTCATTTACAAGACAATTTTTCAAAAATGTGCTTTAAGACTCCTTAAAGCACATTTTGTGTTTTAACTTGTTTTCAAGCTTGGTTTTCTTTGGTAATTGGTTTAATATGTTCATTAACATATTTATAAGGTATAGGTATGACCTTTAGGTATTATACAAATTTATCCCAAGCTTAGAGCACATTTTTGCTCTTATTGGCTTTAAGGCATTTATTTGTGTTTTGTTTGGTTTAATTGTCTACCAAGGTTTCCTGAGGACTTAATTAGCCTTATTAAATCATAATTGAACATTATTAAGTCTTGGTAGGCTCTTTGGGTCCTAACCAAGTTCACTCCAAGCTTAGAGCATGTTTTTGCTCAAATGTATCTTAGTGCTTTATTGCATTTTACTATGGTTTAATTTGTTCACCGATGTTCCTAAGGCACTTTTTAGCCTTTAAATACCATAGTTTAAATGTTTAACAACATATCAAGGTTTGGGGTATTTCAATCTACCCCCCTTAAAAGAACTTCGTCCTCGAAGTTTACACTTCCCGCACATCTTTTGGTTTAGAACACAGGAATCACTTGGAAATAAACTTCCGTAACCAAACATACTTTACATCACAACCTCGGACTTAATGGTCCGGGTAACATATTCACATCCATACATAACATAACATACTCACATGATAACCTCGGACTCAATGGTCCGGGTATCTTAACAATATTGGCACATACATAACAACCCTTAGACTCTCTGGTCTTGGGTAACATAACAACATTTAGACACATAGGTCTTGATAACATACACTTTTGGAACTCAAGGTCAAGATAATATTTATTACACATACCACACAACATGTCATAGCATGTATAACAATCAAAAATATCTTTTATATACACTGTGATCCCGCAGAACCCGGTCGCGATGGACACCTTCTGGTCCCCGTTCCTTTGGGAGATCAAAACATTCACTTAATTTTTAACATATGTACTTCTCATGTCGCCGGTCCGAAGACAAAGGCTCATACGTCCTCAGCTCGTGAGCAAGTACTACAAAAATATTCTTTACTAGGTTAAGTATAAGAGAATCCTTTATTCAAAATATTAATCGATTGTTTTGAAAACACCAATTGAAAATCCTTTTGAAAACACAACACAACTCCAAGTCCAACTTATGCTCTTCGCTTCTTTTCTTAGCGTGGTTAATTGTGACCACTTAAGGGGAGCTTCAAGAATCATTCAACCCTAATGTGATCAGCATCAATGTTGAACTATCCTTCCACCCCAATTTGTGTTCGGCTTCCCTTGATCGCATGCAAATCAAGTTCCACTTCCCATTTCATTTTCAAGCATCAAATAAATCACTCATTTCCAATTTTCTATCTTTTCAATCATTCTAATCATGATCATAACATCTCCAAGGGATAGAACTCCGTCTATCAGTTACCTCCATTCACTTTAATGGTGTTACCTAGGGAATCTTATTCTCACTAGGTTCTATGTCGGTTTCATACCCTTTCATGAATCACTATATAGTATATATATACACATATATTTTATCAAAATACAACACACAGTTTCACATTTATACACTGTCGGGGTTTTTGTTCCCCCGGAGTTTCTCTACTCCCCACACTTGTACCATCACACACAACTGTTAATAAATCAACACACTTATCACAATGGTATTCGCATCTTCTGTGCGCAACTACCACAATCAAACCATGAATGAATGCGTATGTTTACGTAACACACACACCAATCATCAAAACAAATTATTTTGTGCTATGCACAACATAGGTCACGTACATTACGTACACTTGTACGGTTACACACTAAGTGGTTTTGCGCTCTACCCCCCTTAAAAGGGATTACGCCCACGTAATCAATCACTTAATCATTGGTTTAAAACGTTATGCCGTCGTGAAGTACTTCAACTTCCACGCGGTCTATTATACAATGGATTCTGATTAGGGGATCTTAACCATATTAGCGGTTTAGTTCCTAAACCAAGAATTCTCATTGGAGTTTGCTTTAACTCATAACCGGTTTCGGTTCTGGCCTGTGAGGCTTCTAGGCACTAATAATTAGCCATTCACTCATGTTCACCATGCACATTCAACACTTGAATTACTTGTTCACTAGTTTCTGCTGTGAAACTCCAATAACTATAGAGCTTAGTTTGCCCCATCGTTATTCTTACTGTATTGTACATCTCCCATTTATCACCTTTATCTTGGTAACAATGGTTTCTCAACCGACGCGTGGTATCTCTTACCGTGAGCGAACTCGGTGAGTTACAAAACTTTCCATCCACTTCTCTAATAACTTACTGCGTAAACTGCTACGTATTTCACAATGATTGACTTGTTCCCTCCCGACTTACTGTCGGTTGAGATTGAGCTACTACCTAGTGTGTAGTGCTCTCTCAGCTATTTCCCACACTTGAGGTATATTCCATACCGATATTTGGTAGTTAGTGCTACTATAGTCACTTACTGTTAATCATGCCTCCACATTTGGTTCTGTACCAGTATCACTTCATTGGTACGACCTTGCATTTCCCATGCATCGGTCATTATAGTATTACAAGTTTCTTTCTACTTCCACTACAATTAACATTTCCCAAATCCTAGCTACCCCACTCGATCATTACTGCGCAAGTGCAATACCAAAACACTCAGTCATACAGAGTGCAGAGGCGTAAACTCTTGGCAGCAAATCTCTCATGCGATTCGTAACAGAATTCACACTGTGTTTCATCGAGATTCTGATCTCGTAATACTGGCTACTGGCTTACTGCCTAGTTTGTTTGGTATCACTTACTATTGTATCTCTATTGGGTTTAACTCATAGCTGTGCTTAATTGCCATATTATCATTTAACAGCACTTATACAACGGTCGCTTGCTACGCACCGTGCTCTTACTCATTGCATAACACTAACTTTCATGGTCTATTTACTGTCACATTAACTTCCACACATATTCTTACATCCTTCGTATTATGGTTCGCCATTCATTTGGACGACTACTGAATGCTCCTTGAGCATTGATCATTCGAGTCACAAGCCGGCATTATTCAGCTCGGTGCTTCACTTAATACACACATGCTACTAAACTAACTGCTCTCTCTCAATAATAATATCGTCCATCCTTAACATATTTCTTGAACTTGGTTCACATAACTACCGCTCCTGCGGTCTCACGATATCGAGAGGTATCCCCACCCTTAATACAGTGGTTCATTTACCACTCTATTCACTTATACAACATAAACTTCTGTAATCAATTAAATTTACATAACATATCTTGCTTGTGGCTTATAAGCCTTACTGCTTCGAGCTCTGTCCATTGTGGACAGTTCACACACATTCATTTCTCTGTACAACATTACATAGTTTAGATATCATATTGAGCTCCATGACAAGGTCGTTGCATTCTGTTTCCTTTCATGGGATGCCCCTTAGGATTGTCAGTCCATCTCCTGACAACTTATGTCTACACTGGGTGTTAGTTTCAACCCTTGTGCTTCTATCATGTCATTTCGTACAATTATCGTTGATGTGAACATCCTTCAAGGATTGCCCCTGGGTGTTACTAAGTTATGCCATTACATCAGGTTCGCACTTATTGGTATACTCAACATTTCCTGGTAGTGTAAGTACTCATTCTGGGAGTTTCATCCCATTCATTGCACATTAATGTGTCCACATTAGGCATCTGCTTGCCATGCACAGGCTGGGTCACCGTTCCAGCTATCATGTTTATCCCTCGGGATTCTTAAGACATAAGCTATGTCTTTACATTACAGTTAGTGTACTTCGCACCTCCTGACTCTTAAACATTTCCTTGAAAGGAATTCACTAATTCCTTTAGTCCCGTTAACTTGACTGAGTTCCTTTACTTCCACCATTCCTGGTAATCCGTTGCTCTTGCTTGACTTTTACTGCTGACCGTAGTATGGAGTCGACTATTTCCCGTGTTCCGGACTCTACTTGTATACATATGTGGGGTACCATGCTGATACATTGCTACTTACCCAACTAACCCATAAGTAGGTCTGTCAGGCCCACAAGCTCCTATCGGAGTGCGGTCGTCCCACATTACAGTTGGTACACTCGTAGTGTCCGTCACACGCCTAGGTGAAGTATTCTGTTGTCAACTCCCTTATATTGTCCCGTGACAATATGCATTCCCTGCTTCCCGAACTTAATCTAGGGAAAGTCTATCTACTGTTGTATTACCATGAACTCAATCCATTCCCTCGGGTTGTTACCCTTGGGTTTACCGGTTTCCTTTCCGGTTATTCAAAAGTAAACTGGGTATAACTTACCTACCGTGTGGCACTGAGGCCGGTGTAGGTCCTCTGGTTTGGTTTTTAAAAGAAGGTAGAAAATGAGCATGGGTTGAAAGAAAATTTGGTTTTGAAAAGAAAAGAGTTTGCAATGAATCTGAGTTGAAAGGAAAATTCTTGTGGTTTTACAATGCCTTCTTCCCATAACCAAATCTAGCTTCTTGCTGACTGGTGTACTTCCCTTCCCTGGTTGTGATGATCTCACTTAACTTCATGGTACTTTACTAAGTACTTTGTATTTATTATAAATTTCCCGAACAGCCCTGTTATAGCAGCACTTGCCATGACAAGTGCGCCATGCTAACTGGCTATCGGTTAATCACACACACCGGTTGCGGTATTGTTCTTACCCGCACTATTATCAGTGGCCTTGTTGGCCCTTACTCGACCTTACAGTCTTGACAATAACCCTCTGGGTAACTTCAACTTCTCACTGTCTTCACATGATAATCATTAACTAGGGTGTTTCCCATTCTGGGAGACCCCCTTTTCTTAGTATCGTTTCCTCTTCGTAGCCCGTTCCACCCATTTGTCGTGGTTACTGAGACTTGTCTCTTGTTTGGGCACTACGTTGTAGTTCTTTTGTCGGTTAGTATATCGTTGGTGTATCATTTAACAACTATGGTCCCGTAGACACTTGTCTCGGGTTTCATTAATCCACTTCTTGCCTGTTGCATGGTTGGTGTGTTGCAAGCTGGTTGTTCTCGACTGCTCAGCATGTCGACCCAGGTTGCCGGAAATTCTATTCTTCTATACACTGATTCTTCACTCTTCGCTATGAAATGCGGTTAACATTGTTTAGATGGGAACCGTCTCCGGGATTCCCAGTTTCCGGGATCTACCGTATGACAGGTTCTCCGTACCTTTAGAGGTGTTTAATAACAGCCAGATCGGGTATTCCCGGGTAAGAGAGGACTTCCATCTCTCTGGCGTTCCTTCCCAAGTTATAAAACAGGGATTGTGGAGGGCAGGAAGGATATAGTAGGTTTCCAGTACACACTGGTTACTCCTAACTAGCGTATCTCTCATGCTATCACTCAACCCTTAACCCAAAGTACTAAAATCCTAACTCGGTACTTCCTAAGCTCGGTAATTCAGTCATCAGAGCGATACTTCGCTCTGATACCACTTTTTGTAACACCCCATCCAACATTAACACACTTACAATAAACTGCAGCGGAGAAACAAACTTCATCACATTACTTAACTCGTTGGTGTTACACGCCGTTAACCACCCACGTGGCTAACAAGGCTATTACATATACATTGAATCGGTCTGATGGACTAGATTCCTGAGCGACTACACATTACTGATCCTTCCATTAACAATAGAAACAACATACTCCTTCCAACTGTACCGAGTACTCACAAACTAATGCCGATAACAATTTCGGTCTTACTACACCTACTGTATATATACAACTTAAATGATTACCCATGTACAACAACTACCCCGTCCTACTCTCGAACGGCTTCCAGCTCCTTGTACCTGAAATAGGAAAAGAAGAGAAAAGGGTGGCCCCCAAGGGGCTCAGCACCTTTGCTGGTATGGTAATCCCGCAGCCCGCATGCTACCGGGCCACGCACAACTAATTGTCGTCTTAGCATGCGGTTGATTTTACTTGAATCATGCATGTAAACTTAAACACACAACACATAACAATCTGCCTCAATGGGCTCAACAACAGATAACACATCCTTACTTGATAGGTCACTCATTGTGATCATTACCCCTAGGGTGTTTCTCCTCTAATGGAGCTACTTCCTTAATAGATGACACTTACCCGTTTTTCGGGTTAACCTTAAACGCCTCTTATCACAAACTGGGATTCATATCCATGATCCACATACTCCACATTTTACAACATATAACATACATCACATAACAACACTTTTCACGTTACAACGTGCACATAACAACATCGCAATAGAAATTGCATTACAACAACAACACATAACATAACGGGAGCGGTTCTCTTAGGAACCGACCCAAACATTGTTAATTCACTGGTAAGCCTAGAGAATGATGTCACCCTCATGATAAGCTCATTATACAACACTCATTACCGTCCTAATAGTCGGACGAGTAACTTAAGTTAAGATGGTTCGGGTTTTGTGACCCGAACACACCACACGAACACATGTTCCCCCTAAACCGATCATAAGTCAGAATAGTTAAGCTTTGGAGTAAGCTAATAGGAGATCATAACCCGTGAGGGAAACAACCATAACAGAGAGAAGGGTAAGGCTAAAAATGATACCCACTCCCAAACAACGCGCGACCGGCCTAACCGGATTCCTCACCCCTGTTAGTACATACTCACTTATAGATACTAGTTAGAACCCCAATATGGAGTCTATCACATCCGCACTTCATACAGTATTACAACTGGGTTACACATACGAGGGAGGTCCCTACATACACACACAAATATCACACAATTAACACACGCATAGCCGTGGTTAGAACGTCCCATGGTTCGGGTCGTTTAATCCGAATACCGAACTCGCATGTGCTCTTAGACTCAGTTAACTAAGGTTTAACACTTCTGAGGTAAAATGGTATCGGAGTTGAACACGCCACATAAATGAATTACTGTAAACTCATTACATGTTTAATCTTACAACGTGGCAAACATACAGAAAAACACATTGGCATACAAGCCGGTGTAATCCGGTAAGACACAGGTTGCAAGAAAACCATACCTGTCACCGGAGTCCACTTTATCGTGTCCACTTATGTTCCTCGAACAATTCTCGAACAACTGATAATATTACATGTACTTTTGTTAACATCGGGGTAACATGATTGTTTAAAGTCTAATGCTCATAACTTATCCCCGTTAACTTAGTTAAATAACTTCACATTTTAACTTGTTTTACTTTTACATTTTAATACAACTTTCCCCCCCTAAATTGTCATTATGACTCACTAGGGTTCACTACTTAAACGACACTTAATTTGTTTTGTTTTTTTTTTACATGTTTTGGGCCGTCCGACCCACCGTCCGACCCACAACTGGGTCAGACCGTTCCAGAAACTTTTTCCGTCTTTTAAATCCACCTGTCCGACCCATGTCCGGCCCAAGACCTCTGGGTCGGACCATTCCAGAAACCTCAACGGGTGACTTAACAGAGCTGTCCGACCCACCCTGGGTCGGACCACTGGGTCAGACAACATCAGAATTTGTCCAAAACTTGTCAAACTTTCTCCAAACTTTTCCTTAAGCCTCCTAATGTGTTCTAACATCATTTGACACATTTAACCCTTCATATAACATCCATAAAACTCATTTTATAACTCCTTAAACACTTACTCTTTTCTTACCAAAGTTCCTAACACCTATAATGTAACACCCCAACCGTTAATCTCGTCATTACCTCTTAAACTGTCACTAATTACTCCTACTCACGCAGCGGAACTCTAATTACAACGAGGGGTGAAACAACGCCGTTAGCCACCCATGTGGCTAACCAGGCCTTTCTTACATACCGTAACGGTCTGATGAACTGGAACAACCGAGTACTTCATACAAATACAATACTCAATTCATATCTCTACTATACCGAGTCTACAATATACGGATGCCGATAACATACTCGGACTTACACCTCAATTATATGCATAAGTAATTACGATCTAACTACCCACGCTTCATAACTGTCCCCGTCCTACTCTCTCGAACGGTGGTCAGCTTCAAATACCTGCACACTAAAAACGTTCCCCCTAGGGGGTCAGCTTACGCTGCGCATGAAATTCGCATATACCGCGTGCTAACCGCGGTACGCCGACTACTTGGGGTCGGATATACATGGAGTTTATTTTAATCAAACAACATGCATCATGGCAATACAATATATATGTATATCACACAAGGAATCTACATCCAATCACGGAACACGATTCCTAACTAACATAACAACGTTGTTAGTGGTAACTGGTTACTCTTAGGCATTGAGGGTTATTCCTCACTATGCCTTATTTACTTATTTGATTCCTCACCCGCTCTCTCTCGGGTTACTTATTCGTATACACGCCCATTCTCTTGGGCTACTCATTCTTATACTTACCCATACTCTCGGGTTGCTCATACATATACTCACCCCTTTCTCTCGGGTTATTTATACTCGTTAATCACCCACTCTCTTGGGTTATTCATACTCAAGCACTTGTAGATTCTCGAGACACTACAGGTCTCCTACGTCACGCTTGTTACTCTTAATACATACTCAAACCAAAACTCATGGCTCTCGAGCATAGTCTTACTTCCCCGGTTTCGACCCTACTCTGGGTCTAGCATGGTGGGAAGGTTCAACTAGCTCACGGAACTCTCTCTTAGTTCCTATCTCTTTTACTTAGGTCCGACTACTCTCGGACTACTCTCGTTCCCGTACACTCCTCTCTCGGAGTTATAATAATATCTTGTATATTAATCTAGAAGCATCATTCTCGATGTTTCTAATGACTTTGGGAACTTACTTAAATTCGGGTAATCTTAGGTTTAAGGGTTACCCCCACAATCATATGCTTGTACATTCGGATATCTTCCTATACCGGGTAAAATCCTCATATAAGAGGTCGACCGTATCTCAAGGGAGCCACATATTCCCTTAGGTCTCTTTTACCTTTCTTACATGTTTACATTATTGGACTAACTTCAATCCTCTCGATGGAGGTCATTATCTCTCCACTCATATTTATTTCGTGGATTATTTCAATAAGGTTCTCTAACCGTTATCGGGTATATACTCAACCCGTACATCTCCTCACATTTTAGGGAGTTCATATGTTTGTGTTATCTCGTTATACTTTAAGTCGATAGCTTATGTGTGTTTGCATATTACCTTTGGTTATGTGACTACCCGTTCAACGGGTTTTCTAGTCAATCAGTACTCACTAAGAGTCGGTCTATGCACTACGTTAGACCACACCGGCATACAAGTATGTTAGCTCATACCAACATACAACATGCATGCATACAAACAAGGGATTATTTTCATGCTTTAATCTTATTAAGCCGGCACACAAACACACAAATCAGAGTAACTCGGTTAGCATACGGGACATGAGAAATCATACCTTTCACCGGGGTTTCTTCTACATTTACCGCGTCATTTCACCACGCTCGGGTCACGCATGTTCTCTGATAATGTTTTCAACATTATTATTAATACTAATATCATACGAACATAATAAATGTTACTCCCATAGTTCCCCACTAGTTACCCCGTTATCCCGTTATCTCGGTTTCACTCTTGTTCATTTGAGTTCTCACTTCTCAAACACTTCTAACACTTTATCACACTTCCTAGGGCCTTTACATGTCACCAAACAAGGCCTTAACATCTTATAACATCATTGGCATTCAAACCCCCATCATTTACAACCTTTACAACACACCTAACTGGTCTTAAACAACCTCACACCATCTTTACTAGGTAATTACCATTTTTAGGCATCATCTCCCAACTTAAAACACCCTTTTTTTTGGTCCGTATAGTGCTCTGTCCGAACTTGTGTCCGAACTTCCAAGTTCGGACGCAAGCCGTGACTTTAGACAGAAAACAGACACACGTCCGAACTTGTGTCCGGACTTCGGAAGTTCGGACGTGAGTCGAGAGAAATTCATTACAGAAGTCCATGCGTCCGAACATGTGTCCGGACTTCCCAAGTTCGGACACAGTTCGAGGATGGTTCTACGGAAGAAATAGGTATGTCCGAACTTGTGTCCGGACTTCCCAAGTTCGGACACAGTTCGAGAATGAAAAATTTCCTAATCAACAGAGCCTGTCCGAACTTCCAAGTTCGGACGGAAGTTCGGACAAGGCAAAATCCTCACTTTCCAAGCCTTTAAACACTTAGCCAAATCTCTCCAAAACTTCCAACCTAATGCACACCTCTTACCAAGTTCCATGACTCACTCTTAAGGCCTTAAATCTACTTTGTTTTTCTACAACTCTTCAAGCATTTAAACAACCTCTTTTGTTATAGATTTTTGCACAAATCTCACCACAATCATCCTCTCATATTCTTGGGTGATCATTTACCCAATTCAAACTCCAACAACACCTAGCTAACCCTAGGTTATTCTCCACACAAAACATCACTTAAACCACTTAGGTCCCCACATAAATTTTGCCATAACTTGGCTACTTCTCTAACATCGCCCAAAACTCTTACCACCATTTAAATCATCCTAAAACTAGCCAAACCACAAGGGTTCTATCAGCACTCAGTATCTCCTCATTAATCAAGCAAAACTCATTACACCATATAGCATAATTCATCAAATACATAGCTCCCAAACAAGCATTAACTCACAAATGTTTTCTCACTTGCATTCTTTCTAAGCAAGCACATTATCACCACAACTCAAGTGGGGGTTCATTCATTTAATTAACCCTTCCCAAGTGCTAATACACATAGAATATACATTGGGTTGGTTCCTTACCTTGCATTCTCTTAAATTTCCTTTTGAAAGTTCTTCTCCTCTTCTCCTTTTCTCTTCTCCCAAAATCGGTCAAAGACCATGGAATTACCCATCTCCATGTCAATGTTCAAAGCAAGAAATAAGTTTAAGTAAAAACACTTAACCTCATTAATTTAAAATGCTTAAAGCTCTAAAATTGGTGATTACCTTGAAACCCTAAGATGGGGTTTTGATCAAGAATCAAAGAGTAACT
Organism: Limonium bicolor; assembly: GCA_023374045.1. Lineage (NCBI taxonomy): Eukaryota > Viridiplantae > Streptophyta > Magnoliopsida > Caryophyllales > Plumbaginaceae > Limonium > Limonium bicolor. The sequence goes on from CM041778.1 coordinate 335,329,505, forward strand.
CCCTCCAAGCTTTTAGGAATTGAGACAATGCTCATAAGAGAAAATAAACAAGGCTCCATTAGAGACCAAAATCGGCCAAGGCATAAGATGGAGAAAACAAGACTTTTTCATGAATATTTTTACCTTGGTAGAAAGAGGGAGCTTCAAGCTACCTAATGGTGTGCTTTTCTCCTCAAATGGGCAACACCCACGAAAATGAAACTCACCATTTTCGAGTTTTGAAAAGAGAGGATGGTAGAGGGTGATGAGAGGATCGCAAATATGTACTTATTTTTGAATTCGGAGCAAGGATGAAGCTTGGGCATGGAGGAGAAGGTGGAGAAGCTTGCTTGGCTCCAATGGCGTACAGCACACAGAGGGAGAGGGAGAAATCGTGAAGAAGGGGAAAGAGTGAAAGAAGAAAAGAGAATGGGAGGAAAGAGAGAGAGAGGAAATTATTTTATGCTTTTTGCTTTTACTTTTCTCTCTCCTCCTTTTCTTTCTTTCTTACTTATTTACTAGCTTAGAGTGTGTGTGTGAGTGGGTGACTCACCAGTAAAACCGGCCCCCACAATATTAGAGAGCTGGAGCGTTTTTCGGTTTCTGACAGAAAACGCTCGTTATTTTACCCGGTTTGGCACTATTCACTAACCGGGCCCGTTTTCCGGCTTTTTCTCGTTTCTTTATTTTTAATGGCTATTAAGCTTCCATTAATACTTAATTGTAGTTATATAATCAACTATAATTTTTACGGGTCCATTTGACCACTTAAAGTCACGTTTTCGGGTTTTCTCGAAAAACGTGCTTTAAAACTCCGTTATCGTTTTAATCCATTATTTGGATTCGTTTCCTTCGGAATCATTCCCGTATACTAATTAGGCCTAACTAAGCCTTAGGAATCCATCTCGGACCCTCTCGAGATCATATATCTCTTACACTCATTTAACGCGCATTTTAGCGTTTTTCGCTTTTCAAGCGTTTTCTCTTTTCTTTTGGTTTTATTCTTTTTACCAATACTCTTTAGGCACCATTAGGCCCTTAATAATTTTATTAGAGTAATTTAATCACCATTTTTAGATCCGGGGTATTAAATATAATGTTTTCTCCTTATTTACTCCAAGTGGTGTTTCATACCTATGATAACCACTATGCCAAGAATGTTTCCTCACCATCATAACATCATTTCCCAATATCCTTTCTTACTAACTAAATCTCCTTTCCACATCTTACCTAAACATCATTTATTCCTTGTACATCAACATTACCTAAACCTTAAACAAACTTCTCCAAGACTTTAATACATTCCTCAAAAACACACACATTGAATTCCTAGAACTTCAAAGATAATACCTAAATCCTTGTATCACTCTAAATCACCTTAATACATGCTTTATTCCCTAGTAAAACACTTGTTCACTTTTAACACTTCCTAGTTCACCAAAACTTATTTAAAACACTTAGAACTTCTTATACATTTTCCAAATTTTGCCATAGCTTCTCTTGTACATTCTCACATCCAAACACTTAGGTTTTTACCTTATTTCATTCAAGAACACCTAAAATCCATCAAGAACTTCCTCACACACAAAACTTCACCAAATTTACACTACATCACCATATAGTGCATAAACTTAAATTGCTTGGCACTTAGGCCCTTAAATAACATGGCTCTTAGGCCCTTAAATTGCATAAACCTTAAACACTGAATTTCCCACATATATAATGCCTTTGACCTGAAATTACATACAACAACACATATGCCCTTTAATAGTTCCCTTAAGAGCATTTTACTAGGTCATTCACCATTGGCTCCTTAGGTATTTTATTAAGCAAATCAAGCTCATTTTTCCTAAGGCATTTAAACTACATTGAGATAGTTTGTTTACCTCTTTTCCTCTCAAACTTCTTTCTTGTTTCCTTGTACCGAAAATCAGCAAGGAGTTTGATCACTTGTCAACTTTCCAATCAATATACATATAAGGGTAATGAGCTTAAGAATTCACACTTAAACTCATATACAAACCCTAGTTTAACATAAGTGTTTTAATACACTAAAATGATATTTACCTTTGAATTTGAAAGAGAACTTGGTTAAGTAGCAAGATAGGACTCCTCCTAGTCCTTTGAAGTTTGAATTAAGCTAAGAAGAGAGCAAGACAAAACACCATTGTGAGGTGAATTTTTCGGACATGTACCAAAATGAGAGGAAACATGGTTTTTCTTTGATTTTCCTTACCTTGAAGCATAAGAGAATGACAAGGGATGAAAATATAAGCTCAAGCTCCTTCAATGGTGAATCTCCATGGCACCAAAATTGAGTTCTTGAAGATTTGAAAAGAGGAAAATGAGCTTGATTAACTAAAGACAAAGGGTAGTCTTGAAATTGATTTTGGAGCATGGAATCATAAGTTACAAGTGAAAGAAGATGAAGAATGAGATGGTGCTGTTGGAGAAAGGTTTTGGAGTTGGGAGAAGATGAAGAAACCGATGGAGAATGGAGGAAATGAACAAAGGAGGTGAGAGGTATACCTTTTGTTAAGATATTTTACATATAAAGCAAATAGTACTTTACTTTACTCACTTTTCTTTTCTTTAATTGATTTATAAATGGTGATGACTCACCCTACAAAAACCGGCCCTCATTTAATAATAAGGGTGTTTTGGTCTTTGTTGACCATTTAACTTACTTATATACACTTATGTTATAAACTTGCTTATTTTGTTACTATTCACTAAAACAAGGCACATAGATGTGAAATTTTTGATTTCACATTGATTTAGACTTCCTAATGTGATACTAAGTAGTACACATGTTAATTAAAGAGTAATGATGGACATTTAGCCATTCAAAACTCATTTACAAGACAATTTTTCAAAAATGTGCTTTAAGACTCCTTAAAGCACATTTTGTGTTTTAACTTGTTTTCAAGCTTGGTTTTCTTTGGTAATTGGTTTAATATTTTCATTAACATATTTATAAGGTATAGGTATGACCTTTAGGTCTTATACAAATTTATCCCAAGCTTAGAGCACATTTTTGCTCTTATTGGCTTTAAGGCATTTATTTGTGTTTTGTTTGGTTTAATTGTCTACCAAGGTTTCCTGAGGACTTAATTAGCCTTATTAAATCATAATTGAACATTATTAAGTCTTGGTAAGATCTTTGGGTCCTAACCAAGTTCACTCCAAGCTTAAAGCATGTTTTTGCTCAACTATATCTTAGTGCTTTATTGCATTTTACTATGGTTTAATTTGTTCACCGATGTTCCTAAGGCACTTTTTAGCCTTTAAATACCATAGTTTAAATGTTTAACAACATATCAAGGTTTGGGGTATTTCAGTACGGGGCGCCGTAGTGTATTATTGGTATGAGATGCTGATGCATAGTGTGATGCATATTAATAGATTGTTAGAGGCATCTCGAGGATCGCCAGAGATTTTAGCTGATTCATACTCCACGGTTATACATTCAGGGTGAACGGTATGTTATTTATGTGGCTTGATTGTCTCTGAGGATTTCCTCAGTTCAGACATTGTGTGAAAATCTGTGTTTGGATTGAATGTCTGCTTGTGTGAATTAATATGCTTGAGTTGTGTATTAATGTTGCTTTTTTATTATTACTGTTGAACGATAACAGTACCGTTCGTATATATGAACATATTATAAAACGAACTAGCGGCAATGATGCTATCTTATATGTGTAATATAAGGAACGTAAGTAAAACGTTGTAGCATTAGGATAATAAGATATATATATATATTATCCGAGACTTATATACGGAGCATTGGCCTTTTTAACGCCGCTCTCGTATCTAACACTGGATCCCGAGTCGACATACTCAGGATTGGACTAACGACCTTAGTCTGCTGTGTTAGGAAAAATAGTAAGACGATGTGATGGTATAGATAAGTTAATCAAGAGGTTGTGGCTCTTACTATATATTGTGACCAACTAACGATACTAGGATGCCGTGTGGGCATCCGTAAGTATCTGGATAAATTTCCAACGGACTACAGATGGTTCGTCGGTCGGAGACTCTACCGCTGGAGTGGCTACTGCCGTGGGTGACCCGCCATAGGAGATGGGTAACTTAGAGACGCGTCGTTCTAACGAGACGTTGTCATTAGGCATGACTGAACAATTACGAATGACTATATTAGCTCGTACATTAGGCGAACATTATTTGGGCTTGTATGCCAAAGACGGGAAATTATACTTGTTTATAATTCTCGTTGTTTCGCCTTGTTGCTCAGTGGTTATGCCTTGTGGTCATGTTATACCCAAAATTTCAACCCCCCCGGAAGAGAGTCTCTAGTAATAGGCTAGTAGTGAGGGTTCCCAATTCAATCGGCACATTTCAGAGTACTAGGGACAGCTTAGTCATCTCCAGGGGCATTTTCGTAATTTTTCAAGGCTCCTAAGCCCCCTATAGGCTTTCCCTCTCCTCCAAATAAGGGTCAAATCAATTCAAAATGCTTTGAAATTTTAACCCATGATAGAGGATGACATCTGAAGAATAATGGCGTTGGAATTTTGATTTTTCGATTTTCCAAAAATTTTCTAGCAATTTCTGATTGAATCTGACGAGAAATTGAATTTAAAAATATTCCAATGTCCAAAAAATTCGATTCCACTTTAGAAAATTCGGAAATATCATCCTTTACCCATGTGTAAAATTTCATAATCAAATTCCTTTTGGAAGTCCTTAAGCTAAAACGTCGGTAAATCTCGGTTTTTACCGGATTTTTCTATCTTTAAGGAAGCCTATATAAGGAACCTTATCCCATGATCAAAGAAGAACCTCATATGCTCAAGAACCCTAGAGAGTCAGAAAACACAGCCTCCTCTCTCTCTCTCACGTTTTCCAACACCCGGCCACCCAAATCATACCGAAAATCCCCCGAAATCACCATCTAAACACGTTTTCCAATCCCCAAAGCACCAATAGTCATCAAAACCCCACAAAAACACCACCAAAACGTGAAGAACAGCAAGAAAAACCAACAACCAGAAGCTTGGTTCGAAATCCTTTCGGGTCTGCCATCAACGAAGCACTCGACGAATCCCGGTGTGAAGAATCATCTTGAATTCGAAGGTAAAACAGGTTACAACTCTACTTTTCTAATTCCCCACGACCTTATTAACTCTCTGTCAAATTTTGGGTTCAAACTAACCTTCGTACGCTTCTGTATTGCTGTTTGTTTAAGCTTCTGTCCAATAACTTGTTTACCAAGTTTCGTGCTTAATTCGAATTCAAATTGAGAACTTTCAATCACTAACGTCTTGTACATCTTTCAGGCTACACACCCATAAAATTTGAGCGAAAAACACCTTTGGGAACAGCCTCAACGCCGCCGTCCGAGGGCGGTCCGCACCCACGGACGTCATGTCCGGGGTCCCGGACTCCATGTCCGTAAGCCCGGACGCCCACGGACGGCGGCGGGATTTTTAAATTTTAAAAAATTAGGTTTTCTGATAATGTCCGGGCCCACGGACAGCCTGTCCGTGGCCCCGGACTCTACAATTTTCTGTTTTCTGTTTAATTCGACTTTTATTTTCATATAGGTTAACTGGGGTCCGTAGTTTCGGACATTAGGTCTGTGGCTACGGACAGAAACAAAATTTGACCTAATTCTGCCTCTGAAACCCTAGTTTAGGTAATTTTAATTTCCACTTTAATTTTCTGTCAAAAATGCTAAAAAACACAAAAAAAAACAGAAGCTCGCACACTTAGGTTAAAACGACTCGTAATAAGCCATAAATAAACCAAGTAGAGGAAAAACGACCTAGGAAGGGTAATGATAGTAATTGAACCCTAATTAAGTCGGATATCAAGCCCCCGAACCCGAACTCTCCTTTCCTAATTTGATCTAGGTAAAAATTAGGTGGCGACTCATAATAGGTTCTAGTGAGCTAGCTTAGGTTTTAATAATTATTGTTTTATGACATAGTTATTAATCTTAGGTTATAAGTGGACCTAAAACCCGACTAGGTCCCAATCAATTTAATCAACATAGGATAGGGTTTAAAAATCGAGGCTCACAGACTGGCGACTCCGCTGGGGACAAACTCTAAATATTAACTTGATTAATTTTAAGAAAGAGGGCTTAACTCGAAATTGTTTATTTATGGCTTTATTACTTTGTTTGTTTACTCTTGTGCGCACTTTAATTTCTGTACCTTTGCATCATATGAGAGCGAGGGTCCACACAAACCGATTTCACCCCGGGACCCATTTGAGGGTCCCCTGTCAGGGACTCACACCTTTTAGGTGATGTGATTAAGCGGGGGAAAAGAGGAGGATGTCGTCTAACCACATCCCCTTAATACCTGGGCTTTAGCCCCAAGCGTTTTCCTGGCAGTGTCCTTACCTAGCCCATTGTTTGGTCAGTCAAAGACCCGGCCGCAGACGCACACCTTCAGGTGATGTGAAAAAAGTGGGGAAGCCCAAAGAGAATAGCGTGCAAGCCCTATTCCTTTGTGGCGACCTGGGCCCAAGCCCCAAGCACCTCTCCGGATCGATCCATACCCAAATTGATTTAACCGTCAAGTGAGGACATGTTGAATTTGTGTGGGCCTTGTTTGGTTGTATGATCGGCCCATTACCCAGCCTAGAGATTGATAGGAACTTCTCCTACATTAACCTAGCCCAGCCGAATTGGCGGCTCTACTTGTTTATAGCCCAGAGGTCCTGTTTGGTTTAATATGTGAGTCATTCGGGCTTCGGCCCAAAAGCTTAGACTTAGGTGATTTCTCTTCTGGCCCAATTTGAATTATCCAATTAGTTCTAGGCCCAAAAAAAAAACAAATCCACCTGAACTTGAAATAACCCACAAGTTCTGAAAATAAAATATTTTTCTGCTTAGCAACCATCTTCTCTGGCCCAAAGAAAGTTAGGCCCATTTGTGATTTAGAGACCATTCCAGCCCATGTGCTTTACTCCAGGCAAACACATTCCGGCCCAAGGGCTCATTCTAGACTAGATAGACTTCTTATTCGGGCCCTAGCCCCAAACCATAGATCTAGGTGTCACCTCTCAGGCCCAATCAAAGCCATCTGTCTAGATTTCAGCCCAAGTGCCAGTTCGTAGTCTGAAAGATACTCCAGCCCAAACACCTCATTCTCTGGGTATCCTGGCCCACTTGCTTTCAGCCTAAGTCTGTTTCAATCTATCTTGTGAAGCGTCATGTTTCAGCCCACTTCCTTTTGTTAGCTAATAATGGACACCTTGGACACAGGTAGACTCAAGTCCTAAGTGCGGTCCAATCGACATGGAAGCCTAGCTCGCAACTTTGGAACAAAAGCACATGGCCACCATTGAAGCCATGGAGCAGAGGCATAGTGCTGCCATGGACGCCGTGGAATCTAACTACGTTGCTGTTATCGAAGAGTTGAAAGCAAAGGCTCTTTCCCTCGAGTCTGAACGTCAAGCTCGGGATGCGTTAGTGGACAGGCTTCTCAACACCCTTTATGACTGCATTGAAGTTGGCTCCATTAGGGTCCGAGGATCGGAGGAGAATGTCAAAGAAATTGCTACAAAACTCAGGAAAGTGATCAGACAACCAGGAGCAGCAACTTGCATCCAAAGCTGTACCCGTAAGAGAACCAGGCAACATGAGGAGGGCAGTGATCGACAGTCAAGAGGACCTGGTTGGAGCGTTGGGACAATAGAACCATCCCGATGGAGTTCTCGACAGAGAGAGTTTACAGACATCGGCCGAACTCTAAGACAAGCACTTGAGGAGCTTCGAGGAAGATATCCGATGCAACCGCTCGCCCTGAGGCCAGGAACTTCTCATTTGGGGAAGGATCTTAATCAATTTTGTCATTCCATAGCTGCCCGGTCACGACACTGACCACTGCAGGGCCCTACAACACAGAATCCAGGACCTGATCGACCAAGGGCTCCAATTATAAGAACGTGGTGGAGAGCGCAGAGCACGCGTGCCCAAGCATCATCAGAAATGCTGTTTTTTCTCATTAAATGCGTTTCTTTTCTTTGATTAGTCGTCTTTGAACTTTTGTAGTAGTTAGTTTCCCTGATCATTTTCGATAGTTTTCCCGAGTTTGTAATTTCCAACTTTATTTTTCGTTGAATAAAACATAGTTCCATTTTCATAATTTTTGTTCAAAGCATCATTCATTAATTCGAAAAAACTTAAAAAAAAGAGCACTCATGTCTTTCAAGGATCACGAAGTAATCATTTTCTGACTATGCAATGGAACGACTTGTCTCTTGTTTCTAAAAATTTGAACAGGCCTAACCAAATTCCACAACTCACCCCATAATATCCAAACAACCCTCAATGAGGTTCAAGGCCCACGTCTATCAAACTGTTGTCACAAACCCCAAATCAATACTGAGGGCAATCCGAGTTTAGAATCATTGTCTTCGAATCTTTCGGTTAAGCGTGTGAACTAGTCTCTGAGTGAAATTCACGAGAGTGTCTTGAGCGGAAAAACCATGAGTGAACGAGCGTGTCATTTTTACACGACTCCGGTGAGACCACATTCAAAGGTAAGGCAAACGGCATGACTCCGATCGAAGGAGATAATTTGTAAATTTACTCTTAGACCTGCGAAAAGTAACAAAGAGCGGATACACAACTATCAAGAATGACGAAGCACCTAGGTACAACACCATGTAGCCAAAAGCTTGTGAACCCTGACAGTAAACCCTAGGCACCCCCGCTGAGCCTTTCATATATTCCTTTTCGATATTATGAACTCCACAAAATAACCCAGCCAACGATGAATGTCCGACCCGGCGACCAAAGGACGTGAGGAGTCCGACTCTCAGATAACGTTCTCATCAGTCCAAAGAAGCAACGCCGCTATTAGCATGACAAAGTGATCCGCAAATGGTCCAGAGTGACACAGGATCCAAAAAGCTCGCATCAAAACAGCTCTCGAAGCCCAAAGCCGGGAAACACAAGAACCCTGAAGGCAAAGTCAAGAAAGGATCAAACAAAGAGGCAAAACCGAAGTGCCTCGAAGAAATCCAAAAGACGAAAAGAGAAATGGTGTAAAGGACAACTTCAAAAGTCCAAGTCCAGAAGCTCAAAAACAACATCAACATGAAGCAGTTAGATGACTTCAAGACAAGGAAGATGAATCTGAGAGAAGACGCAAGTTGCAGCTTTGGTCACCCACTTAAGCTCCACATACCTCAAATATCCCTCCATGGTCCCGTTGTCCTTCATCACACCCCGTGGCCACGTTATAAGCTTTAAAGACTTCCGACTTGATAGTTGTGCGTCCAATCACATGAAAGTAACAGATCAAATGCGTAAATCCATCAAATATCGAATTCAATGGTCTAGAAGTTGTGACTGTAGGTGAGGAACGAGTGCAAGCACTAAACACACCGAGTGTAGGTTAGGAAGCACCACATAAAAACATAAGCCCTGACCCTGTGAGAAAGAGACTCGTTCGCACGTTTAATAAAAGAAAATACTGGGGGTAATCGATCGGAATGATCGATTGCCACGAACTCTAGCTCGGATTGTCTTAAGGGAAAAATACTGGGGGCAATTGTTGGTTCCAACAATTGCTATGACAACACCAATTAGAACCCAGAGCTCAAATATCACCACCGCCATCACACACCACCGGCCCGCATAAGCCCTTACCTCCACATCAAACACCACATGCCCACATAAGACCTTATCTTTACACCATACACCATACCCCACCGATGGCATGTTCATCTCCTAGGAGATAAATTACAAGTCTGAAGGCTATGGTTAGGAAATGATAATTTCGTTTTCCTTTTCATTAAACAGATCATTCTTCAAACACTACCACGTTTGGCACCTCTTTTAGCAATTTCTTGTCTTGGACAAATTTTTTACATACACTTTGATCGTATTTTGACATGCACATCCTCATTGCCACGTTTGGCACTTTCATAATTAACTTTCATCAAGACCATTGCATCTATTCGTATGAGACTCCTCGTCATAATTCAGGGATACAGATTCTCAGCCGAAGATACAGATTCTTCAGGGATACAGATTCTCAGCCGAAGATACAGATTCTTCAGGGATACAGATTCTCAGCCGAAGATATAGATTTTTCAGGGATACAGATTCTCAGCCGAAGATACAGATTCTTCAGGGATACAGATTCTCAGCCGAAGATACAGATTCTTCAGGAATACAGATTCTCAGCCGAAGATACAGATTCTTCAGGGATACAGATTCTCAGCCGAAGATACAGATTCTTCAGGGATACAGATTCTCAGCCGAAGATACAGATTCTTCAGGAATACAGATTCTCAGCCGAAGGTACAGATTCTTCAGGGATACAGATTCTTAGCCGAAGGTACAGACTCTTCAGAGATACAAATTCTCAGCCAAAGATTCAGATTCACCAGAGCAGCAGAACTCACTAGAGCAGCAAAACTCACCCGAAAAGAAGAACTAGACCCAACACCAATTTTCAATCACTGGTAGGTAGTCAACGCCTCAGAATAGCTTGACGTCATATCATCCTTATAGGTAGTCGGCGCCTTAGAATAGTCTGACATTACTTCATTATTACCTTTAGGTGGTCGACGCCTTAGAACCGCTCGACACCCTTCCACTTTACTCATAGGTAGTCAGCGCCTTAGAATAGCTCGACGCAACTTGTCGGATTGCACGATCCAAAATTTTGGGGTATCACTCAAGCATCAACTAGCCTTTTCATTTCCATTACAAGGTCTAGTTGACGGGGGGCAATCTGTTATACCCAAAATTTCAACCCCCCCGGAAGAGAGTCTCTACTAATAGGCTAGTAGCGAGGGTTCCCAATTCAATCGGCACATTTCAGAGTACTAGGGACAGCTTAGTCATCTCCAGGGGCATTTTAGTAATTTTTCAAGGCTCCTAAGCCCCCTATAGGCTTTCTCTCTCCTCCAAATAAGGGTCAAATCAATTCAAAATGCTTTGAAATTTTAACCCATGATAGAGGATGACATCTGAAGCATAATGGCGTTGGAATTTTGATTTTTCGATTTTCCAATAATTTTCTAGCAATTTCAGATTGAATCTGACGAGAAATTGAATTTAAAAATATTCCAATGTCCAAAAAATTCGATTCCACTTTAGAAAATTAGGAAATATCATCCTTTACCCATGTGTAAAATTTCATAATCAAATTCCTTTTGGAAGTCCTTAAGCTAAAGCGTCGGTAAATCTCGGTTTTTACCGGATTTTTCTATCTTTAAGGAAGCCTATATAAGGAACCTTATCCCATGATCAAAGAAGAACCTCATATGCTCAAGAACCCTAGAGAGTCAAAAAACACAGCCTCCTCTCTCTCTCTCACGTTTTCCAACACCCGGCCACCCAAATCATACCGAAAATCCCCCGAAATCACCATCTAAACACGTTTTCCAATCCCCAAAGCACCAATAGTCATCAAAACCCCACAAAAACACCACCAAAACGTGAAGAACAGCAAGAACAACCAACAACCAGAAGCTTGGTTCGAAATCCTTTCGGGTCTGCCATCAACGAAGCACTCGACGAATCCCGGTGTGAAGAATCATCTTGAATTCGAAGGTAAAACAGGTTACAACTCTACTTTTCTAATTCCCCACGACCTTATTAACTCTCTGTCAAATTTTGGGTTCAAACTAACCTTCGTACGCTTCTGTATTGCTGTTTGTTTAAGCTTTTGTCCAATAACTTGTTTACCAAGTTTCGTGCTTAATTCGAATTCAAATTGAGAACTTTCAATCACTAACGTCTTGTACATCTTTCAGGCTACACACCCATAAAATTTGAGCCAAAAACACCTTCGGGAACAGCCTCAACGCCGCCGTCCGAGGGCGGTCCGCACCCACGGACGTCATGTCCGGGGTCCCGGACTCCATGTCCGTAAGCCCGGACGCCCACGGACGGCGGCGGGATTTTTAAATTTTAAAAAATTAGGTTTTCTGATAATGTCCGGGCCCACGGACAGCCTGTCCGTGGCCCCGGACTCTACAATTTTCTGTTTTCTGTTTAATTCGACTTTTATTTTCATATAGGTTAACTGGGGTCCGTAGTTTCGGACATTAGGTCCGTGGCTACGGACAGAAAAAAATTTGACCTAATTCTGCCTCCGAAACCCTAGTTTAGGTAATTTTAATTTCCACTTTAATTTTCTGTCAAAAAATGCTAAAAAACACAAAAAAACAGAAGCTCACGCACTTAGGTTAAAACGACTCGTAATAAGCCGTAAATAAACCAAGTAGAGGAAAAACGACCTAGGAAGGGTAATGAAAGTAATTGAACCCTAATTAAGTTGGATATCAAGCCCCCGAACCCGAACTCTCCTTTCCTAATTTGATCTAGGTAAAAATTAGGTGGCGACTCATAATAGGTTCCAGTGAGCTAGCTTAGGTTTTAATAATTATTGTTTTATGACATATTTATTAATCTTAGGTTATAAGTGGACCTAAAACCCGACTAGGTCCCAATCAATTTAATTAACATAGGATAGGGTTTAAAAATCGAGGCTCACAGGTCATGTGTTGTATGTTGGTGGATTTGTTGAAACGAATCATTGTGCTCATATTGTGTGTTGTGAATTGGCTTGATTGAGTCATTGTACTTTTGTCTGTATTGTGAACTGGTTGAGTCGAGTCGCTGTGCTCGTGTGTGGATTATTGTGGATTGTTTGGTCGAGTGAGTCGCCGTACTCAATTATGAACTATCAAGTGTTTGTTGGAATAGGGTCTTTGTACTCATATAAGCGTTTTAACGCTTTCAGTGGTTTACTACGATGCGATGTGTGAAGCCGGGGGCTTGTTTGCTATTTGAGTTCACTGCAATATATGTTGTTACTTTACAGTTTTTATATTAAACTACTTGCATGGAAATGAATTGCATGCTCTCGACCAATTAACTGAGGGTCCGAGGGGGCATGACAGTCATGTAGTAACATACTCAGCAGGGGCTGATTCCATACCACAAACAAACATTTTTGCAGGTATGCAGCTTCCGGTGTCGACAAAGAGCGGGACGCGCTGGGTAGTTTAGTTACAGTTGTTTAAATATGCACTGTTGCATTTTGATATGAACTTAGAAAAGTGTATAGGATTGGGATACTTAGAATGCTCACTATGAATGTATTTTATATTGGTTTGGGAAGGTTAGATCTATCTCTTGTTGTCACTGTGGGAAATTGTTTCGTATTTATATATATATTAGTAAGCACGTTATTACTCGTATGGACGAGTGAGAACGGTGACACCAGTAGTTCATTTGTTTAGATTACCATTGCAATTATAATGTTATATAAGATGGTTAGGAGCCGATTAGAGTAGGGGTGTTACATGGAAGGGCTTGTACGTGCTTGACAAAATATGTGATAGATTAGTGAAGAATTGCTTTAGTTTCCATGTTGAGAATGAAATCGTAGAGTTTGCCCATGGCTGTAAAGAATCCCTGTCAATATGGCATCATAAGCTTGGACATGTGCCAAAGGATAAGAATGCCAAACTAGGTATAGTCAAAAACAGTTTTCTATAGAAAAGGCTTAGTTTGTGAACCTTGTAATAGGGCTAAGAGTCACAGACTCCCTTTTCCCTCTAGCACAATAATAACACAAGATATTTTTTAACTAATCCATATTGATTTGTGGGGTCCTTACAATTTGGAAACATATGATGGTTTTACATACTTCTTAACTATTGTTGATGATAAAAGTCGGGTTACTTGGTGTAACACCCCACTCTCTAAGCCTACAATAACCACTCGCGTAGCATAATGAAAAACGTCTCACAGCGGAAATTAACTTACCATTCTTCTCACCTGGGTGTCACATGTCGTTACCCATGTGAGCAACAAGGCAACCACATACTACATCACCTATCTTTAACCACTGTGATGATGGGATATCTTCCAACCACTAAGCCATTCTAATCCAAATCAAATTTACAAGACAAGTGAGCATCTACTATTCCCCGTATACTTACAACTGATTACATTCCGATTATAAATCATGTAATATAACAGTCCTCTCTACCCAAGTCCCGTACTCCAGCTTCTCGACCTGATCAACAACCTATAATGTTTGGCCCAATAAAGGGCTTATCAAACTTTACTAGTATGTTAAATGTAATCCTATATCCTTTGGATCACTTAGGTCATTTAGCCAACTTGATATTAGATTCATTACATGCTGTACCGGTTTACAGCTATAATAAAATACTGTAAATATCACGCATAAATACGGAACCATTCAAACAATACATTCACCACATTTCACAAACAACAATTGCATAAACGAAGGTATCGAATAAGTGCAAATAAGAGCAAAATCGATTCTATCGAACAATGTTCATTGTATGAATAATATTCAACCTTTAAGGCCCTAACAATTACTTCCATGCTTCCTCTTATTACCAGTTGGGTGTCATATTAGGACAACCCACATGTTATTCCGGTTCAAAAAACAATAACTGAAAACGATAAGGGAAAATTCACGATATACCCCTGTTTTCTTTCGCAATTCTCAATATACCCCTGTGATTTTCGTAATTCAACTTTAAACATGCTTAAATGTTGTCCAAAATTGATGAAACTTTACATGGACGATGCTAAAGTGTTATATTTTGGTCCAATATCAAATTTGAAGCTTTTTAAGCTCACATGTGACCTGTGGGACCCAATGAATATGTGACTGTTCATTGGATCCCACAGGTCACATGTGGGCTTAAAAAACTTCATATTGGACCAAAATATAACACTTTAGCATCATCCATGTAAAGTTTCATCAATTTTGGGCAACATTTAAGCATGTTTAAAGTTAAATTACTAAAATCAAAGGGGTATATTGTGAATTACGAAAGAAAACAGGGGTATCTCGTGAATTTTCCCAAACGATAACAACAATCACAACAACATCCACAGCAGCAACACATAACCACAAGTGCACATGACAAACAAGGCTTATCCTTAGTTCGTAGGAACCTTAATTACTTACATTACAACCATTATTTACTTTACCATTCCTTTTCGTGTTTTACCACATCTTTACTTATTTTAACCTCTCTGGGCCCACATGCCCCTTCTTACTTTAACATTTATGGGCCCACATGCCCTTACACCAGCGGTGGTGCCTCCGACCAAGTAACCTTTGTCACCTGGATTACCTTGGGGTGGAACCATCGTCAGACATCCCCTATGATCATGATGCGCAACCAAGAACCTCTTGGATTCCTCACCAGTACCAACATTCTTTGTTTAACAATCTTTCTTTAACTTGATTCCATTACTTAACCTCAATGCCTAAGATTCAATTCTCAGGCCAACAATGATAGTAACTCGAATTTATTATGGACCTTTTAGGTCGTTAGAGTATACCTAGAAGTCATCTAGATGATATTCATGTTCGAGATCCATGCTGTTGAGACCGGTATAGCCGTGCCTCGCTCCTAAGTATTCTACTTAGATTAATGTGACAGTAATAACCGGCGTGCTGTATTAGGTAACAATCACATCACAACTACTCGTATATGTATGTTTATATAAGTCGAACTATAGTCAACATAGTATTAGCCAATGGACGTTCACGCATAATAATAGTGCAATAGTGGCGAGCAATATAATCCACACATGCACATACGTAAATCATAGATATCACTCTTAACAATTAAATACACAACATCAGGACTTCAGTAAATCCTCAAGACTTTCAGACCACACAATTAACATACCGTACACCAAAGACCTAGGATACGCAAAACCCTATGCTCGTCTGGCGCCCTTGTCCGACATACGATCTGGAATATTAATACCACCGCAAGTCAGTCCTCATGACTTTCTAAATCCTGTATTTCCGAATAACGTTATTACCTTGATAGTCCATCCCCAAATTTCTACTGTTAATTGGTTCGGGTTTCGTTATGTAATTTCATAGTACTTCGACTGTTGAGTTTAATTTGTTATAACTCATGTCATTCCATTTTTGGTTAGATAACCTTTTCATAATTGTACTAAACCATTGTACATCGTAGTTATACTTGTATACTCATGTTTATAATCGATTTAATCTTGTTCGTATATGTATATAAACATATAACATATAGTTGCATGCATACATGCGATAATACTATATGTTATTACTATTTCCCATCTCATTAACTTATGTACATATTAGTCAACTTGGCCCCTTTGGTCAAGTTAGTTTGACTTGGTCAAGCATGTTGACTTGACTAGTCTTGTTGACTCGATTGCTGTATCCAAGTATTTTAATTTACAATATTCATCATAATACATTGTATATCATAATTTGTCCTTCTTGAACTAAATTACATTTGAACTTAATACCTTATAACTTATAGTATATAAACTATATGTAAGTTATAAACTTCATCAATAATATCATATTGTTCTCAACCATACTATATAACTCCCAAGTTTTTTAAATATCCCTTCTTTAGTTAATTAATTCCCTTCATTCCTTATTATTTCATGTGAATATCCTTACTTATATTAAGTCCATTTAAATCACGTCAATACCATATAATTTTTATAACATTATAACATGGTAGACCATAGTCTAAAATTCATTTTCTTAATTCCCATAAATCGCAACAGCCCATACTTTTTATTTGTTTACAAAAGTACCACAATATTTATATAATGTTCCACTATATTAATATACCTTATATTATATCATTTCAATCTTGTAGCGTGTATAACCTATGGTTATATTTTTTTTTATAAATTACAAACAGACCCATGATCTGTCTAGTATTATTCTCTTAGCCCACAACTTCTACTAAATTACCAAATGACCCCACATTTTATATAAACATTGTATCATCCCATATAAACTATATATTATACATATGTGTTTATATAATTCCAATAAATACCCAAAAATCACCAAAATTTACCAATAGGTTCCTAATCTGTTTATTAATTATTTTCACCCAGAACTTTCAGTAATTACATTTCTATCCCAAATATTTTATAATTTTTACAAACTAATACATAACTTAATATATGTTGATAATTAAATTAATAAATCATCAAATTTGGTCAAAGTCTCTTACATGGTCAATGTTTGACCTCTAAACATGGTTTTGACCACAAGTTTCTGGTAATTACTGAAATACCCCAAACCTTAATATGTTAATTAATTATGTAATTATGATTTTCTAAGGCTAATTAAGTCCTTAAGATCATTGCCGAGGAAATAAAAACCAAAAAGAAGAAGAAAATGCATAAAAGTCACAAAATGTGAAAACGTGTATTTAATTATTTTGGGAGGTATATAACCTTAATTAGGGGTATAAATATATTTTTATACCTTAATTACACACTAAGAGCATGTGGGAAAAATTCCCGAAGAAAACGGATCTAAATAACGCGTTAAAACGCTAATGGATTCTTAAAGCGTGTTTTTCGAGAAAACCCGAAAACACGACTTTAAATAGTCAAACGACCCCGTAAAAATTATAGTTGATTATATAACTATAAATAAACATTACCGGGAGCTTAATAACCATTAAAATAAAAAAAACGAGAAAATTCCGGAAAACGGGCCCGGTTAGTGAATAGTGCTAAACCGGGTAAATTAACGAGCGTTTTCGGTAACAGACGAAAAACGCTCCAGTGTGTATATATTAGTGGGCCGGTTTTATTAATAAATACAGCCCCATCACACATGACTAGTTAACTAATTTAATAAGTCAAAAAGCAAAAAGTGAAAAAGTAGCTTAAACCCCCACTCACACTCTCTCTCCTCTCATTTCCTTTCTTTCTTTTCTCTTTCCTCCCTCTCTTTCTCCCAGCCGGTTCCTCCCTCCTCCTTGCTGCCGATTTGAGTTTTCCAACCAGCCAACAATGGCTTCCTCACTTCCTCTTCATACCCAAGCTCCATTTGAGCTCCAAATCAAAAATAAATTACATATTCGAACTCCCCTCATCATTCTCTATCTTTCTCTCTTTTCAAAATCTTAAAATGATGAAGTTCATCTCCATGGGTTTTCCCCATTTGAAGAGAAAATGGCACCAATGGGTAGCTTGGAGTCTCCTCTGTTATACCCCAGATTTTTTTTTATTTCCTTTCTGATTCGCAAAGGGCGTTGTGCTATTTGTAATCTTATATTAGATTGTCTATGACATTCTCCTAATGTCATATGTTAGCTTGTGGAAGGAGGGCTAAAGATGTCCTTTTACGTTCTGTTAGTAATTAAAGAGGTAAGGACTTATTTCTTATTTTATTATTTCCTAACTCTCCTTTCTCAAATTTCTATTCACGATCAATTCCTCCTTCCACTATCTGACGTTCTCTCGCAGACGGTTCTTCCTCGCTCTCCATAACCTCCCTTGCTCTTCTCCCTTCTTTCAATCTCCAATCTGTAAATTGATTGCTAGAGATCCGCTAGTGGAATTTTGTTCGTCTGTCAGTCGTCAATCGTGGTTTGTAGATTCTATTCTCTTCTCGTTGAGTTTTCCTTCCCTTTTCTGATTTTGATTTTGTATTTGGGGTGGTTCAATTCGATGGATGGCGTGCGAGTGGTGATTTGAGGAGTCTGATGTGTATGGAGTCCGCAGAGAAGCATTTGTGTTCCGTTGTTTTCCGTATAGGTTTGTGTGGTTTTGATTTGTGGTAATTTTGTGTGTGTTCCGGATTGCATTTGATGTGTTAACCCTGGGATTTGTATTTGTTTTGCGTATTTTGATATGTAAGTATATTTTGACAATGGTGAATCTACCTCTATGGTTCCCTTCTGTTTTGAACTTTGAGTGCTTCTGATTTGAGAGTTCGGATTGTTTAAATCGCCCTATGTTGGTGATCGATCTCTGTCTGATTTGTTTTGGTTTGACCTTCTAAAAACTGCTATGGTTATGGTTAAAGACTTTGGTTTTGTACTGCATTTTTGACATTGTTTTGAGGACTCTGTTCGCATCTGTTTTCGTTCTGGAAATTGAACTTTTCGGCGCGTCTGAATTCCGTCCGAACTTGGAAGTTTGGACACGCTCTGTTGCGTCTGGATCTTCTGAGAGTTTCACTGTGTCCGAACTTCCGTCCAAACTTGGAAGTTCGGACACACCCCGTTTACGCCCTCTGATTTTTCTCTCGACATGTGTCCGAACTGAAGCTCGGACACATGTTTGGACTTCCCACGAGTTGTTTTCCGAAGGACGTCCGAACATCCGTCCGAACTTGGATGTTCGGACACTTGAAATTTCTGCGGATTTGAGTTCGACTTGCGTCCGACTTCGACGTCCGGACACAAGTTCGGACAGCTCTCTGACTTGACCATAACTTGTTCGTTTAAGCTCCGTTTGAGTGCCGTTTGCGGCGTGGTTTCTCCTTCTGAGTACCATCGTTTTCATGTTTTAGTATGTGTTTAAGTGTTTTCTGATTTAGGTCTCCGTTAGATTTTGAATCTGTTTTGCTCTGAAAATGTGATTCAACCTCTGATTTCAGCTTGCTTTCGTATTACTAGTCGGGTTACGACTTCTTGTCTTGCTAAGGCTTCCGTTGGTAAGCTTCTGCTCTGATTTCGTTAAGCTTCTGCTTTCTGTTATGACCTGACAGGACTTCTGTCCTGTTCTGTATAAAGCTTTGGTCTGTTCTGAAAGCTTATGTTTGGGACCTAGTCTTCTCTGTGTCTGAACCTTTGGATGGCTGGTCTGCTGTCTCGTAGCGCGCTATGTAGGATATCCTTCTATTTCACGGGTGATTTCCCCGTTCTGTTCACAGGTGTTCCACCTGTCTGTTTACGAGTGAGGTTTCCTCGTTCTGTTCACGAGTTGTTACTCGTTCTGTCTGTATGCTTTGAATGCTAGTGTCCACTTCTATTTGGATTCCGTTCTGCTGTTTTGACAGACTGCTGTGTGCTTTCTGTCCTTTGGATACCATCTGTTTGTTTGTACTGCTTCCGCCTGCTCTGTCTGATTGCAAAACTCAGATAGGATGCTGTGTGCTTCCTGTCTGTTGAGGATTTCTGATTTGTTTAAGTGTTCTACTTCGTCTGCTCTATCTGTATTTGATTTGAGACGGTCTGCTGTGTGCTTACTGTCTTCTGCTAAGTTTCTGGATTTTCTAAGCTTCTGATTTTGCTAAGCTTCTGATTGCGTTAAGCTTTTTGAGTTTGTTAAGCTTCTGATTTCGTCGAGCTTTCAGCTTCAGCTTACCTTCTGCTATTGAGTATTTTGACCACTGCTTAGCTCCTTCTGCTTTAGACTTCTGTCTATTTGAAAGCTTCTGCTTTGTCTCTGATTTCGCTCTGGCTAAGCGCTTTGGTATACGTAATATTATGTAATTCAGTATCTGTTTGAGCTTGCTCAGCTGATGAAGTTTATCACCTGCTGAGCAATAGTTTTGCTCACCCCTATCTCCGTCTGATTGCAGGTTTAGTTCGTGCTTGGAGTTCAGCTTTCCTTTCTGTCTTGGCTTTTGAGCTCTGTATTTTCAGTTTGTTTGGCCATGGTGCCCAGTTGTAATTAGTTTGTACATTGTATTCAGTTTAGCTTCCGCTTGTGTATTGTAAAGTCATGTTGTAATTGTTTATTGGTAATATATGAGTTTCAGTTCTGTTTGGGAGTTCGCTAGTGTAGCTTGCGTTGTCTTAGGTAATAAGCGCGCGGCGTGTAACGGCCTCTCAACCAGGTGGTTTTGTGGTCGTTACATCCTCTCTCTCCTAAGGTAACAATATTCATGAAAACTTATTTTTTTTCTCATCCTCTTGTGTTGGCCGATTTTGCCCATCCTCATGTCTTGTTTTCTTCTTGTTTTGGAGCTTCATTTCAACCCTCCAATGGTGGAATAACCCCCTTCTTGATTCAAGGGTGAGAACCCTCTTAAAAAGCTCCAAAAAGGTAAAACCTAACTATGGTGTTCTAAACCCTTGCGTTGAATTTGTGTGTTATCTTAAGGGTTAGAATTTTAATTGTGTGCTTTTTGTGTAATTTGGATGTTGGGATGGAGTTGGTAACTCCATCTGAAATACCCCAAACCTTGATGTGTTTTTTAAATGCTACAATGGTATGTAAAGGCTAAAAAGTTCCTTAAGAATGCTATTAAGTAAATTAAACCATAGTAAATACAGTAAGTACCTTAAAGACAGTTTCAGCACAAAAACATGCTCTAAGCTTGGAATGAACTTGGTTAGGACCCAAAGAGCCTACCAAGACTTAGTAACATGCAATTATGATTTAATAAGGCTAATTAAGTCCTTAATAAACATTGGTAGACATTTAAACCAAACAAAACACAAGAAAACAACTTAAAGTCAATTTAAGCAAATACTTGCTCAAGACTTGGTGTAACCTTGTATAAGACCTAAATGTCATTCCTAGACCTTATTAACATGATAATGAACATTTTAATCAATTACTAAAGAAAACCAAGCTTGAAAACATGTTAAAACACAAAATGTGCTTTAAGGAGTCTTAAAACATTTTTGAAAAATTGTCTTGTAAATGGGTTTTGAGTGGCTAAATGTCCATCATTACTCTTTAACCAACATGTGCACTACTTAGTATCACATTAGGAAGTCTAAATCAATGGGAAATCAAAAATTTCTCAATTATGTGCCTTAATTTGTGAATAGTGCTCAAATAGTGCTAGTTTAAGTTATAATTCAACATAAGTCAATTAATTGGTTAACAAAGACCATTAATATCCCTAATATATAAAGGGGATGGTTTTCTATGTGCTGACTCACCACCATGTGCTAGTTAATTAAAGGAATGAAGAAAAGTAAGTAAAAGTTACTATTTACCTTTTATAAAATAAATACTTAACTATAGGCTTACCTCTCACCTCCTCTCTTTATTTCCTTCACTCATCACCGTATTCATCTTCATCCTCCCTTCTCAATCTCGTTTTTGCTACAGCACCCTCCATTCTCCATCTTCTTTTACTTGTAACTCATGACTCCATGCTCCAAAATCAATTTCATGACTACCCTTGTCTTAGTTAGACCAAGCTCTTCACTTCTATCTTTTCAAATCTTCAAGAACTCAATTTTGGTGCCATGGAGATTCACCATTGAAGGAGCTTGAGATCATATTTTCATGCCTTGTCATACTCCTTTGCATCAAGGTAAGGAAAATCAAAGAAAATCCAAGTTTCCCTTCATTTTCATATATGGCCGAAAATTCACCTCTTAATGGTGCATTTTCTTGCTCTTCATTTTGCTTGAATTGATCTTCAATGGACTAGGAGGAGTCCTCTCTTGCTACTTATTCAAGTTCTCCTTCAAATTCCAAAGGTAAACATCAATTTAAGTGTTTTAAGACACATCTGTAAACCTAGGGTTTAATTATGAGTTTAAGTATTAAACTTAATGCTCATTGCCCTTATATGTGTATTGGTTAGAAGATTGACAAGTGATAAAAGCTCCTTGCCGATTTTCAATCAACAAAGAACAAGAGAAAACAAGTGAGAAAACTTGGAAAACAAAAAGGTAAATGACCTCTCTTAATGTGGTTTATTGTACTAGGAAATTGAGCTATATTTGCTTAATAAATAACCTAAAGAGCCAATGGGAAAATGAGATAGAAAACTATCGACAAGGTGGACTAAAAGGACATGGGAGCATTGTTGTGTGTATTCGCAGGTTGAAGGCATTTAAATGTGGAGATTCAGTGTTTAAGTTTAATGCAATTTAAGGGCCTAAGAGCCATGTTATTTAAGGGCCTAAGTGCCAAGAAATTTAAGTTTATGCACTATATTGTGATGTAGTGTAGTTTAAAGGTTTAGATGTGTGTAAAGAACATTTTGTGTGAAGATGAATGTCTTGGATGGTTAAAGGATGAAAAACAATATGTTTGTGTGTATTAAGGAATTAAGTGTTGTTGATTGTCTAAGGTGAAAAACTATGTGTTTTGGTGTAAGGTGATACAAGAGAAGCTATGGCAAATTTAGTTGAAAAACAAAGGAGTTTGTGTTGTAATGAGATTTTATGACTTAGAAGGTACTAGGAATTGTTAAGTGTTAAATTGGTCAAAGAAAGTGAATTAAGGTGTTCTTAAGTGTTAAGATGCCTTGGGCATAGTCATAGAGGATTAGAAAACTAATGGATGATTTCTAGATACACCAAGGTCATGGTGGAGATGTGGTAAAGTCTTGTGCAAAGTTTGGTGAACAATGGAAGTGTAATGCCTTGTGAAGGTTTAATTATGAACTTGTGAGAAAGACTTGAGGAGTGTGTGTAAAGGGGGTGAGGGTGATGCAAAATGATGCTTTAGGAGTGGTTACCTTGTTGTGGAAGCACACTTTGGTTAGTGATATTGTAGGCATGATTCACCACTTAGAAATCCTAAGGAAAAATGTTATAAGTGTTAGGAATTGTTGTAAGAAATTGAGTAACAAGTTAGTGATGATTTAGGAAGGTTTAGTGCTTGTTTTAAGGTGTTTAAACATGTAGGAAACATGTGGAAAGATTGTGGAATGATTGGGAAAAGATTTGGGTGAATTTGGAGTTCAAAATGAGGAGAAAAACACTTTTTAAAATGGGGTCTGCTGTGGACCGCCCCTAGGGACCGCCCGTGTGGGGAGGTCCAGCGCAGGCGAAGTAGTTTCTGTTGTGGACCGCCCCTGGGACCGCCCCAGAGGGGCGGTCCAGACCAGAGATGAAAATAAAAATTTGTTTAAGGCTCCTAATGATGGGGGATTGAATGGTAATGGTTTTAGATGATGTTTAGGCCTTGTTTGGTGACATGTAAAGGCCTTAAAGTGTGTAAACAAGTGTTAGGTTTGATGTGAGAGTTGTGAACTTAAGATCACAAGTGTAAAATTAAGTATAACGGGATGACGGGGTTAACTATGGGCGCATTGGTCGTTAAGCAATCATGTTACCCCAATGTTAATTAAAGTAATTGTAATGTTACCAGTTGTTCAAGGATTGTTCGAGGGACATAGGAGGACACAATAGAGTGGACCTCGGTGACAGGTATAGTTTTCTTGCAACCTGTGTCCTACCGGGTTACACCGGCTTGTATGCCAATGTGTTTTTCTGTGTGTTTTCCACCTTGTATGATAAAACATGTAATGAGTTTATAGTAATTCGTTTATGTGGCGTGTTCAATTCCGATATCGTTTAACCTCGAAAGTGTTAAACCTTAGCTAACCAAACCTAGGATCACATAAGAGATCGGTATTCGGATTAACGACCCCAACCATGCTAACGTTCTAACCACGACTATGCGTGAGTTAGTTGTGCGATGTTTGTTTGTGTTAGTATGTTCACTACCCTTGTGTGTGTCTAACTAGACCGTACCACCTAAGTGTGAATTAATGTGCTAAGTCCAATAATGAGACTTCTAACAAGTGCTAACCGGGGAGTGAGGAATCCGGTCGTTCCGGTCACGCGTTGTTTGGGAGTGGGTATCCATCCTTGCTTTACCTTCCTCTCTGTTATGGTTGCTTTCCTTCTTGGGTTACGATCTCCCACTAGCTTACTCCAAAGCTTACCTATTCTGACTTATGATCGGTCTAGGGGGAACATGTGTTTGTGTGGTGTGTTTGGGTCACTATATCCGATCCATCTTTAAGTTAAGTTACTCGTCCGACTATCAGGACGGTAATGAGTGTTGTATAATGAGCTTAACATGAGGGTGATATCATTCTCTAGTCTTACAAGTGAACTAACTATGTTTGGGTCGGTTCCTAAAGAGAATCGTTCACTACAGGAAAAAAGGCTTTTAGCGATCAATAATTTTGGTCGTTATTGATGATATTTTTTGTCGTTAATGATAATAACGACCAAAAATAGAGTTCGTCACCAGTGGTCGCTAAAGGTCCGTCGCTAATAGTTTTTGCGACCAACCAAATATTGATGGTCGCTAGAACATTAACGACTAACTATATACATTGTCTCTAATACAATAGTGACCAACCAATAAATAGTTTGGTCGCCAATGCATTAGCGACTAATGTAAAGTTGATCGCTAACGCTTTAGCGACTACAATATTTTTGATCGCTAGTATTTTAGTGACTAACAATATAATTAGTCGTTAACATCATTCGTGACCATTATTTGTATCTATTGGATAACGGCGAAAATCACTACCTTAATTCAATGGTGGCCAACAATTTTCGTCGCTAATGTTATTAAAGACCAAAATTTTTATGGAATCTTAGCGACCAGATTTGAATGTAATATGTTTTTTTTTTTTAAACTATTTACATATTGTCGCCTTCCATATTAAAATGTGGAAACAATGTAAGTATAGAATCATAAGATTCTTTATATAAAAATGTATAAACATCTTCATATAACTAAAATATAATAAAATTAGTTAATACACAATATCAGTTTTACAATAACGCGTTTGACAGCAACTAAGAAAAATAAATGAAATGCCATGTCATAAGATGTCATCTAATGTAACGAAACTTCATAATTTACAATCAACTGTCATTGCATTAAAAAAATCCCTATTAACTAACTTCCTAGTCTATTCATCTACAATCATACTCTCACCATTCATATAAATAGATGCACCTGCAATCACAAGAAAATAGAGATATTTAGTAACACAATGTTTGACAATACAAAATCTATAGTAGTGTCCAATGAAACTAGGGAAATGTTAATTCCTTACAATCTTTAGTGCTTCACCTTTTGAAGAGTAAAAATCATTACAGAACTTAATCATAATCTAGAATTTTAGATTTGTATAACCTGAAAAGCTGGAAAATGGCAAGTTTAAAAAATAGTTCAAGACCAGGAGTCTCATTTTCGTAATTAGAGTCCGCACTAGGAGGCTTCTCAAGCTCAAGTTGGAAGCGCTCATAAATAATCACAAACATATCCCAAACAGATGCAGAATATTTCTCCAGCAAAACTGCTAAGCAATGTACCTCACAGGAAGATAAACCCCAAAACTGGTTGAAAAGAACCCCAATGATACCTGTTAGTATGATACATGTATGAAATTTTGAAACCCTTCCAGACAGTAGTTCAGTTTGTATCTTGGAAACTAATAGGGTGAGATTTCTACTATTATGCAGTGTGATGGGAGTTTCTTCAATCAAGAGAATCAGGGAAAAAACCTGATAGAGAAAAATTCATAATCAATCAATTGAATATCATCTCTCAACAAACACAATGTAGTGTATAGTGATCTAAGCAGCCAAATAACAGAACAAGTCTACAATATGAAAATAATATAAGGTGCATACAGATAGTAAAAAATCCACAAATCATATATATACATTCACATTGCAGGAGACTGATTAAAAAGAAAATTACTATCTGCTCAGAAACAAAGATACACATATATGACAGGCTAACTAGACAATCACAACTAAGCTTTTTTCAACTTCTACGCATTATTCATTGATAGAAGAAAGAAATACTAGAAATTCACATGATCTTACTCTGACCCCTTACATCAGTCACCTTTGGAATCAAACATTACCAGAAATTAAACTTGATGATTATATGCCAAGCACACGTAAAAATCACACCAAGAAAAACTTATGATCATCTTTACGAGGCAAGTCTAAATGAAAATAATACTCCCTTCTATTCAAAAACAAGTCGTTTTAGGATTGACAATTATGCTCACATTATAAGTAGTTTTTAGACTTTTTGTACTCAGCTTTCTACTTTTGCAGTTTATATTACTTTTAACTATAATTGTAATTGCACTCTACCTTTTGTTCTCCCAATTAGTATATTAACCTTTTTTTTGTTCTTCCTATGCAAAAGGGTACACTAGTCATTTTTAGATTTTCTTTAAAGTGTGAAAAGGTCAAGAATGACATATATTTTAAACAGAAGAGAGTAGTAAAAGTGTTAACAAAGAAATATGCATGATGCCATATATATATACACACCCACACACAGATGGGCAACATATAAACATGGATTACCTGAGATGCATTAAGTTCTGGAAGGCCAGGGGCACCAAAACGGCGTGGCAATGTGTTACGAACCATTTGCATCTCAACTTCATGACCCAGCAAATGATGGAAGATATATCTGAGGTCAAAAACAAAAGAAAATTTTCCATCCAATGATTTCTGTGGTCAAGATACAAATATTATAAATATCAACTCGGCTACATAATCCATGTATTGATGATATCAATCCATCTGACACAGCTGCGGAACTTCACTCAATCCATATATTTGGGCCAGTATATGCCCCCAAGGGGTCACCAACAAAAGAAAGATAAATCTGCTAGTTTGATTAATTCATAGTAATCAGAGTATTAGAGTTATGTCAAACCTACCCACTAACACTAGTTTCGTCCACAGAAAAGTCTTCATTGCACTTTGCATCTTATCAAAGCTGGTACTTCTCCACACAAAATCAACGCTGAATCCATGGTTCACATCAACCGGAACTCCCTAAAAATCAAATGTAAATCAGCAGCTTACTTGCATCAACATGTATAACATCTAACACAAACCGAAGACACCGTTGCACTAGTTACCTGGCTGGCCCGTAACTCAAGGGCAACCTCCTCTTGTGAGTAAGCTTAATCTGAAAAGAAAAACTTTGAATCAGCCAAGAGCAGTGGAGTGTATTACTAATGTCATTATGGTCTACTACCTCTATGGCACTATGGAAAGGATATACACAACATTTTAAACAAATCAGTAGGAATGTATAGCCAAAGATATAATATTACAAGATGGAAAATAATGTACATACCACATGCCCAACAGACTGCCACGAAGGATGTGCAGCATCACCTGAATAACGCAGCCGTAGTTCATCACCAGGCATAAGTCGCAATTCATTATCCTCCTACATAAACAAGAGTTTCAGAATAGGCCAAACGATCCACAAAATGAAACAAGCTCAGCTGTGCTAAAAACAAAAAATGGACAAAATATAGAAGCAGACAAAACATACCTGCGGGAAAACAAAATAGGCAATGCGCTTCTTGTTAAGACCAATATCCCAGCGTACTGTGAGGTTATCTTTGCTTTGAGACTCTTTCATCATCTAGAGGCATAAAAAAAGAACCAGAAATGCAAGTATCGGTGAGTGTAAGCTGCATTCCACCAATACCTCAGGATAGTCGAGGTTTAAGGATTTCAAACCACAAAAGCATCTTTACCTTATCATAATCAGCTTCCAATTTGATCAATGGGGCAAATACGACAGGCTAACTAGACAATCACAACTAAGCTTTTTTCAACTTCTACGCATTATCCATTAATAGAAGAAAGAAATACCATAAATTCACATGATCTTACTCTGACCCCTTACATCAGTCACCTTTGGAATCAAACATTACCAGAAATTAAACTTGATGATTAAATGCCAAGCACACGCACAAATAACACCAAGAAAACTAATGATCTCTTCAGATCACATATAAATCCAACGTCTGCATTTTCTTCCCATGCTTCATACAATCTCTTCAGATACACATATACATTTATACCCACAAACAGGTTCAAACAGCCCAAACAAATATGTATATAGCAGTACTATTGTATCTGAAATTAGAAAAACTGCTATGCTCTTTGCAGAGGAAGTTTAATTGTTCTGTAAACAAAGATACAAATACACAGAGAGCATTCACTACATCTGAATTTCCACATAGAGACAGCTATACAGAGTTATACATACACAACACAATTCAAATTCATATATATATATATAAAGCAGGCAAGCGCTTTTAACATCATAACATGGCAACTTCCCTGATTTTTTGAAGGTCATAACCAATTGCTTTGGATATTAGAATTCAGACGCAGTAGATTGCTTTAAACATCAGAGTAAGGTCAATTCGTGTATATACAAATACAAAGGGCATTATACATGGATTTTCTTTTTGATTCTGTTATACTTTCTCTCAACTAAAGTTATGACCAAAAGCCATCTACCGGCAAAGATTGAGAGCCTGAAATTGGCCGGGACAGGCCTCTTAACAAGAGGATGTGCAAGAGCTCACCAACAATAGGACGATCAGAGGGCTTCACTTGTAAGCAATTCAGTATAAAATTCAGAGAATCATTCGAGAAAGTTTAAGGGATTGGTGGGCAGTATAATTCACTATTCACAATAGTAGAACCAATGTTTTAGATCTCGCTTCTGTTTGTAGACATTGCAAAATTGGCTCAGAACAACATAATAAATATACAAAGGAACAAGCCGAGAGCATCGTTCACGCATACATGTTCGCTGGTTCACGGAGACACATATACAAATTCAAGGATTGTTCACTGGTTCACACAGACACTATATAAATTAATGCATACATGTATAAATCAAAGGAACAAGTAGAGAGCATCCATTTGCCTCTACGATTGGAATAACTTAGGCCAAATTCAGAAACGATACTACACATACAAGCACATGACAAGAGAAAAGAATTAGAATTATCGGTGAAACACTTATTATACAGCAAGAGCTTCTAAGTGACAAAGAGATTAATACATCTATATCGGAAGGAGAGAAAGGAAGGTAACGTAGTTATATTGTGAATACCTGCATCCAAATAAGAAACACTAATCTCGACAGAAACGTTAGTGGGAAGCTCCGGAAGTATAGATAACTGTTGATCCCACCAAATCCAAAGGGAAGCAATTGCTCCATTGTGCAACGTATTCGTTGTGTTCCGTTATTTCAACACTCAGCATCAAGTAAAATTAAAATCATTCACGGACATAATTGCCCAAATCAATCAAAACATCAAATTTAGGAGGCAGTGGGGGTGATAGATTGTAGAAGTGAAATTACCATGTCATCGAAGATGTGAAATACCCACAGACATGGGGGACATTGACAATTCGACAAGGTTCAATTACATCAAAATTAAGTCGAAGAATTTGAAGGGCAACTAGTGGATCTTCATACTTCGTCTTCCCTCGGTCAGACGCTAGCATCCTGTCGATCAGGCACCTAGAGAGAGAGGATTAAGGAATATTAGGAACGAGGACAAACCACTAAAGAAGAACTGGAAAAACTATTTGAGTACTATACTCTGGAAGAAGCGTTCCACTTCAATCACCATTTCTTCTGAAAGAGCATCCCTCGGTCAATCTGGCACGCCCCCCAGTTGGCTGGCATAGCATAGTTTGACAATTACCATACACCACAACAATTTGGGAATGGCTGAACACTGTAGTTATGTTGAAACATCCCTGGCACTTGACATCCATGAAAAAGGAATTGGGCGACTGAACGAGCCTTTTGAGCTTGTGCTACCTTTTCTAAAGCTCGGCCGGAGGGTTCAACAAATCGATATCGTTTTGGAGCACCATCTTTGCGGGATGATCTGCAAAGTTCAAGTGATAACGGAAGTTCACCGATGGAGCAAACGCAACAGCGCGGCGGAGAAACGAGACAGAAGAAGATTTGAGTACTATACTCGGTCGAGACAATTTGAGATTTGGGAGAAGAATAACGGGATGAGAGAAAATGATTTGGTTCGGCGACAGAAAAATCATTCCTAATTGAAGGAGAAGAAGGGGAAGAAATGGGCTGAGAGGATATTTGGTGAGGCGGCAGAGAAAAGGTAATTAGGGTTGGAGGAGATGAAAAAGAAGGGAGGAACAGTTAGCGGCAATTAGCGCCATAAATTGGCAAAATAAATCAGTAGTTGCGACCAAAAAGTGACTTTTTAGTGAAAAAAGAAGAGATGATCGTAGAAGACGTGCTTATAGTGACAAAAATATGTTGTTATCATAATTAATTATTCAATAACGACGGTAACACATGTTTGGTCGCATATGTGGTCGTAAATGACCCATTTTCCTGTAGTGGTTCCCGTTATGTTATGTGTTATTTTTGTACTACAATTCTTATTGCGATATTATGTTATGTGTACGTTGAAACGTGAAATGTGTTGTTATGTGGAGTATGTGGATCATGGATATGAATCCAGGTTATTATAAGACGAATTTGTGTATAACCCGACTAGTGGGTAGTGTCATCTATTATGGAA
Source organism: Limonium bicolor (assembly GCA_023374045.1). Taxonomy (NCBI): domain Eukaryota; kingdom Viridiplantae; phylum Streptophyta; class Magnoliopsida; order Caryophyllales; family Plumbaginaceae; genus Limonium; species Limonium bicolor. The sequence goes on from CM041778.1 coordinate 335,360,353, forward strand.
ATAGCTCCATTAGAGGAGAACCCCTCTAGGGTTAAAGAACCCAATGAGTGATTTATCAAGTATAGATGTGTTGACTATTTCGTTGAGCCCCATTATTGTGGGTATGTAATGTGTTATGTGTTTATAGTTCACCTGCAAGATTTAAATATAACCAACCGCATGCTTAGACGACGATTAGTTGTGCGTGGCCCGGTAGTATGCGGGCTGCGGGATTACCATACCAGCAAAGGTGCTGAGCCCCCTGGGGGGCCACCCTTTCTTTCCTTTTCTATTTCAGGTACAAGGAGCTGGAGACCGTTCGAGAGTAGGACGGGGTAGTTGTCTTTACATGGTAGTTATTTAATTGAGTATGTGTTGTAGGTGTAGTAAGACCGAAACTGTCATCGGCATTAGTTTGTAAATACTCGGTACAGTTGAAATGTAAATGTATAATGAATGTTGGTAATGGAAAGAGAATGTAATTTGTAGTTGCTCGGGAATCTGGTCCATCAGACCGATACAATGTATATGTATTAGCCTTGTTAGTCACGTGGGTGGCTAACGGCGTGTAACACCAACGAGTTAAGTAATGTGATGATGTATGTTTTCCGCTGCAAATGGTTGTTAAGTGTAATGTGGTTGTTGGGGTGTTACAAAAAGTGGTATTAGAGTGAAGTATCACTCTGATGACTGAATTACCGAGCTTAGGAAGTACCGAGTTAGGATTTTAGTACTTTGGATTAAGGGTTGAGTGATAGCGTGAGAGATACGCTAGTTAGGAGTTACCAGTGTGTACTGGAAACCTACAATATCCATCCCACCCTCCACAATCCCTGTTTTATAACTTGGGAAACAACGCCAAGGAGATGAAAGTCCTCTCTTACTCGGGAATACCCAATCTGGCTGTTATTAAGTACCTCTGTGAGAACGGAGAACCTGTCATACGGAAGAACCCGAAGAGTGGGAATCCCGGAGACGGTTTCTACCTGAACGATGTTAACCGCATTTAATAGCGAAGAATGAAGAATCTTGTGTATAGAAGAATGAAATTTTCGGCAACCTGGGTCGACATGCCGAGCAGTCGAGAACAACAAGCTTGCAAAGCACTAATAGTGCAACAGGCAAGAAGTGAAGTAATGGAACCCGAGACGCGTGTCTAGGGACCATGATTATTAAATAATGTTGCCAACGGTATACCAACCGACTAAGGAACTACAACGTAGTACCCAAACAAGAGACAAGTCTCAGTAACCATGACAAATGCGTGGAACGGGCTACGAAGAGGATACAATACTAAGTAAACGGGGACTCCAAGAATGGAGAACACCCCAGTTAATGATTATCATGTGAAGACAGTGAGAAGTCACCCAGAGGAATTATTATCAAGACTGTAAGATCAAGTGAGGGCCAACAAGGCCACTGATGACAGTGCGGGTAAAAATGGTATAGCAACAGGTGTGTGTTGAACCGATAGCCAGTTAGCATGACGCACTTGCCATGGCAAGTGCTGCTATAACAGGGTTGTTCGGGAAAGTTTTAACAAATACAAAGTACTTAGTAAAGTACCATGAAGTTAACTGTGATCATTATAACTGTGGAAGGGCTTAACGGCCTAACCTTTGTAATGGAAGTACACCAGTCAGAAAGAAGCTAGATTTGGTTAAGGCAAGAAGACGTTGTAAAACCATGAGAATTTTTCTTTCAAACTAGGATTTATTTCAAACTCTTTTTCAAAACCAGATTTCCTTTCAAACCCATATTTATTTCTAACCTTCTTTTAAACCAAACCAGTAAATCCAAGGGTAGCAACCCGGGGAAGTGGATTGAGTTCTTAATAGTACAACAGTGGATAGACCTTCTCCTGATTTGGTTCGGGAAGCATGGAATACATATTATCATAGGATGATATAAGGGAGTCGACAACGGAATACTTCACCTAGGCGTGTGACGGACACTACGAGTGTACCAACTGAAATGTGGGATGACCGCACTCCGATAGGAGCTTGTGGGTCTGACAGACCTACTGATGGGTTAGTCGGGTAAGTAGCAATGTATCAGTATGGTACCCCACATATGTATACGAGTAAAGTCAGGAACACGGGAAGTAGTCGACTCCATACTACGGTCAGCAGTAAAAGTCAAGCAAGAGCAACGGATTACCAAGAATGGTTGAAGTAAAGGAACCCAGTTAAGTTAACAAGACTAAAGGAGTTAGTGAATTTATTTCAAGGAAATGTTTAAGAGTCAGGGAGTGCGAAGTGCACTGGTTAGTAAGTAAAGACATAGCACATGTCTCAAGTGTCACGAGGGATAAACATGATAGTTGGAACGGTGACCCAGCCTATACATGGCAAGGCAGATGCCTGATATGGACATGTTAATGTGCAACAAATGGGATGAAATTCCCAAAATGATTACCTACACTACCAGGAAATGTCGATCTTCACAGAAGAGGGTAGTTAACCCAGTTAAGAACGCAAAACGGTGTGGTTAACTAAAACGTACCAATAAGTGCAAGCCAGATGTAAAGGCATAACTTAGCAATACCCAGGAGCAATCCTTGAAGGGTATTTGGATCAACAATTGTCAAATGGAATAACGTGACAGAAACGCAAAGGTTGAAACTAACACCCAGTTTAAACATAAGTCATCAGGAGACAGACTGACAATCCTAAGGGGTATCCCATGAGAGGAAACGTGATGCAACGACCTTATCATGGAGCCCAATACAACCTCTAAACCATGTAGTGTTGTACAGAGAAGTAAATATGTGTGAACAACCTACAACGAGCAGAGCTCGAGGCAGTAAGGCTTATAAGCCACAAGCAAAAGGTGTTATGTAAATTTGATCGATTGTAGGAGATTATGTTATACAAGTAAATAGAGCGGAGAACGAACCACTGCTTTATGAGTAGGGATACCTCTCGATATTGTGAAACCGCGGGAGCGGTAGTTATGTGAGTCAAGTTCAAGAAATATGTTAAAGAGTGACCATATTGAGACTACCCAAGAATGATTTGAGTAGTAAAGAAATGTTTGTACCAATGGCGGAGACCAGAAAAGTAATAAGTCTAATAGCAACCACCATAGGTGTGTGATGCTAAATGTGTAGTGAACAACGCTCGAGGAGCATAAAGACTCGAAGAACAGCATATTCAGTAATCAGCCAAATAAGTGGCGATACACAGTGTAATGGCGGAAGCTAATATAATAGCGGATGCAGAGTAAGTTGATGTTGTATAATGAGTAAGGATATGGTGCGCAATAAGCGACCGTTGTATAAGTATTGTTAAATGATAAAATGGTGAATGAGCAGAGTTATGAGTTAAACCCAGTGGAGATACAACGGTAAGTGTTAGCAAACGAACCAGGCAGTAAGCCAGTAAGCCAGTAGCCAGTGTTACGAAATAAGAATCTCAATGAAAAATAATGTTCATTCCTATTGCAATCGCATAAGAGATTTGCTGCCAAGAGTTTACGCCTCTACACTCTGTATGACTGAGTGTTTTGGTATTGCACTTGAGCAGTAATGATGAAGTGGGATAGCTAGGACTTGGGAAATTTCAATGGTGGTGGAAGTAGAAAGAGACTTATAACGCTATAATGACCGATGCATAGGAAATGCAAGGTTGTACCAATGAAAGTATACTTGTACATAACCAAATGTGGAGGCATGATTAACAACAAGTGACTATAGTAGCACTAAATACCAAATATCGGTATGAAATATACCTCGAGTGTGGGAAATAACCGAGAGAGCACTACACATTAGGTAGTGGCTCAACCTCAACCGACAGTAAGTCGGAAGGAATCAAGTCAATCATTGTGAAATACATAGCAGTGTATACAGTAAATTATTATGGAAGTGGATAGAAAGTTTGTAACTCACCGAATTCGCTCACGGTAAGAGATACCCCGCGTCGGTTGAGAAACCATTACTACCAAGATAAAGGTGATAAATGGGAGATGTAGAATACATTCCGAATAACGAATGGGGCAAACTAAGCTCTAAAGGTGTCAGAGTTGCGCAGCAGAGGTCAGTGAACCCATGCTTCAGATACTGAATATGCATCATGAATACAAAGAAATGGCTAATTATCAACGCATAGAAGCCGCACAGGCCAGAACCGAAACCGAATATGAGTTAAACAAACTCCAACGAGAATTCTTGGTTTAGGGACTAAACCGCCAATATGGTTAAGATCCTCTAACCAGAACACATTGTATAACAGACCGCGTGAAAGTTAAAACACTTCACGACGGTAGAACTTTTTAAACCAATATTCAGTGGTTGGTTACGTGGGCGTGATCCCTTTTAAGGGGGGTAGAGCGCAAAACCGCTTAGTGTGTTTTACCGTACAAATGTACGTGAACTATGTTGTGCATAGCACAAAATAACTTGTTATGATGATTGGTGCGTGTGTTACATAAACATACACATTCATTCATGGTTTAATTGTGGTAATTGCGCACAGAAGAAGCGAATACCATTGTGATAAGTGTGTTTATGTTGTTAACAGTTGTGTGTGAGAGTACAAGTGTAAGGGAGTAAAGAAACTCCCGGGGAACTAAAACCCTGACAATGTATAAATGTAAAATCGTGTGTTGTATTTTGATAAAATATATGTATATATATACAATATAGTGATTCATGAAGGGGTATGAAACCGACATAGAACCTATTGAGAATAAGATTCCCAAGGTAACTGGATTAAAGTGAATGGTGATAACTAATAGACGGAATTCTATCCTTTAGAGATGTAATGATTATGACTAGATTGACAAAAAAAAGATAGAAAATTGGAAATGGGTGTATTATTTGGTGCGTGAAAATGAAGTGGGAGGTGGAACTTGATTTGCATGAGATCAAGGGAAGCCGAACACAAATTGGGGTGGAAGGATAGTTCAACACTGATGCTGATCACATCAGGGTTGGATGATTCTTGAAGCTCCCTTAAGTGGTCACAATTAACCACGCTAAGAAAAGGAGCATAGAGCATAAGTTGGACTTCGAGTTGTATGTGTTTTCAAAAGGATTTTGAATCGGTATTTATAAAACGTCGATAGATACTTTACATAATGAAAGTTCTCTTACTTAACCTCACAAAGTATATTTTTGTAGTACTTGCTCAAGAGCCGAGGACGTATGAGCCTTTGTCTTCGGACCGGTGACATGAGAAGTATATATGTTAAAGATTAGTATTTGTTTTTGACTCCCAAGGACGGGGACCTAAAGTTCCATCGTGGCCGGATTCTACGGGATCATATATAAAAGGTATTTTTGATTGCTAACATGCTATGACGTGTTGTGTGGTATTTGTAATAAATATTGTTTTGACCTTGAGTCCTAAGTGGCTGAGTTCTGAAAGTTGTTATGTTACCTAGACCTATGTGTCTAAATGTTGTTATGTTACCCAGACCTGGGAGTCTAAGGGTTGTTATGTAAGTGCAATGTTGTTAAGATACCCGGACCGTTGAGTCCGAGGTTATCATGTAAGTATGTTATGTTATGTATGGATGTGTATATGTTACCCGACCGTTAAGTCCGAGGTTGTTATGTAAGTATGGTATGTTATGGATGAGGTTATGGTAGTTATGTGAAAGTATGTTTGGTGATGGAAGTTTATTTTGCAAGTAATTCCCGTGTTCTAATCCAAATGATGCGTGCGGAGTGTGAACTTCGAGGACGAAGTTCTTTTAAGGGGGGTAGATTGAAATACCCCAAACCTTGATGTGTTGTTTAAATGCTAGAATGGTATGTAAAGGCTAAAAAGTGCCTTAGGTGTAACACCCCTAAAACCGGCCTAAGAGTTAAGGGTATTACACGCCGCGTATTACTACCAATAACGCAAGGCTCTAAAACACTCAAATGCAATAAAGGCCCAAAACAGAGTTTACATAAACACTATAAACCAAGGTACTCAATTACAGCGGAAGTAATACGAAATCCCAAATACATATCCAAGTCAGAAACAAAAGTCAAATTAGTGTAAGGCCCTAAGGCTACAACATAAATAATAGTCTGAACAAACGAAAAGCTAAACTCTATAGCTCCAGAATCTTAAGATGATCCTCGCTGATCAATCTTCAAAAATGTTAGAAGTAGGGGAATGAGCACACAACTATGCCCAGTAAGCAGCGACCGTCATCAGTAAGGTCACTCAAAACAATTGGAAACAGAAGAAGAGAAGATAAACATAATATCCACATTCCTCAAACAGTCAGAAGCTTTCAGAATCAGAAACAGAATGGGACACAAGAGTCCCCGGTGCAGAAACAGTCAGAGTTCTTAAACAGAGAAGGGACAAGACACAATGCACACACTCAGAAGGGTCGAAGACCCATAGACCATGACAGATCTCTCGGCAATGCAGAAATGACTCGAAAGTGCCAAAGGGTTCGTCAACCCCACAGAACAGAAAGGGAATGACCCACACTCAGAACGACATCTACATGGTATACCACGGAATAGCTCGACCCAACCATTCACGGCTCAGAAACAATGTGAAATGTCCCAAAAAGAAGGGTTGCCTAAACAGAAGCAAGATTGCATTTAAATATGCCAGAACACTCATAAATCAGTAGCACAGGTCATAAGGGACCCAATGCCGCAGACGGCACTCAAATCGGAGTTCAAACGAAGAAGTTACGCTGAAAGCAGAGGGGTGTCCGAACTTGTGTCCGGACGTCGAAGTTCGGACGCAAGTCGAGACTCGGAAACCAAAGATTGTCAAATGTCCGAACTTGTGTCCGGACATCAATGTTCGGACACAAGTCGAATTGAAATCAGATAGAGGAATTCAGAAGGTCCGAACATCAATGTTCGGACTGATGTTCGGACGGGTTACGGAAAAGAGTTACGCGGAAGGTCCGACCTTGTGTCCGGACGTCAAGTTCGGACACAGGTCGAACTAAAATCAGAGAAGAACCCAAGGGCGTGTCCGAACATCAAAGTTCGGACTTATGTTCGGACATGCCCCGAACTTTGAAAATCAGTAGAGCAAAACGCACTGTCCGAACTTCAAAGCTCGGACGGAAGTTCGGACAGTGCGAAAACTGCATTTTCCAGAAGACGAGCATAGCAGAAACTTGTGCAAAAACATCATCACGAATTGCCAAATTGATACACACACCAAATCACAGAGAAAAATAGAGAACCATGGGGTTTTAACCATTCCAAAACACAACCAAACAGAAAACACAAACAAAATTCACACCCAAAACAGAACCGTTGCAATCCCCATGGCTGAACTTCCAAACCGAATCGAGTAACCACCTACCTCAATTAGCAGAAGAAAATCAACGGTCTGAATCAACAAGCGCAGTCCGAACAACCCAGCAGCCAGGCACGAATAAAGATCACTGAATTCCCACAACAACGATCCAAAATCAGAACAAGGAAGAAACCTAGAACTTGGAAATTCAAAACTGCAACACTCTGCATCACAAACCTGAAATCAAGACGTAGTACTGCAGTAGAATCCAAATCCGAATGCGGCCGACGACAACTGATTCGAACACAATCAGAATCCTTAATCAGAAAAACTGAGCAACACAAAGAAAACAATGAAGTCCCAATTCTGCAATCAAACCTGAAGTCGAAGGGAGAACCACACCACAACGAAGATCGCCAATCTGATTGCAGCGGTAGAGCCAAAATTCTCAACGCAGGAAAAGATGGAGAGAGAGGGAAAAAGAGAGAAACTGTCGCTCTGCACCACGATGGAGAACGCTCCTCACGAATGAACTGACGTGATGTAAAATAATTAGAAGAGAGCTAAATTAAATAAGGTTCCCTTCCTCATTAATTAAAAAACAATTACCTTAATTGTTTTATGCAAAGACTTCCCTGCCCTTGTCATTTAAAAGAATGCCGATCAAGTCCCACTGACATAAGCAATGTAATTCATCTCAGATACAACAACACAACCCGGGCATAATAAAATGTTGAAAATATGTGGGTTATAACATCACCTCCCCCTTAAAAGAATCTCGTCCTCGAGATTAACTCACCTTACTGCTCGAACAGGGAGGGAAACTTGGCACGCAGCTCATCTTCGAGTTCCCAAGTCGCTTCACTCTCTAACTGATCAGACCACTGGACCTTCACCATAGGCAGGGTCTTACTACGAAGCCGACGGACATCCCTGGCTAAAATGCGAGTAGGCACCGCCTCGAAACTGCAGTCCTCTCTCAACTGAAGCTGGCTGTAGTCGATCACGTGAGACGGATCATGCAGGTACTTCCTCAACATCGAGACATGAAAAACACTGTGGACAAGACAAAGCGGGTGGCAACGCTAACCGGTAGGCCACAGGGCCAATCCTCTCTAGAATCTCAAAAGGTCCTACAAACCTCGGGCTAAGCTTCCACGCTTCCCAAACCGGACTACGCCTCTGACCGGCGACACTCGCAGATAGACATGATCTCCAACCTCGAACTCGAGCGGCCTACGCCTCTGGTCTGCATAACATTTCTGCCTACTCTGAGCAACAAGCAAACGCTCCCGAATCGTCCTGATCTTCTCTACTGCACCCTGCACCAGCTCAGGTCCAACCAAGACCCTCTCCTTCAGGTCATCCCAACAGATGGGGGACCTGCACCTCCTACCGTACAACGCTTCAAACGGAGCCATACCAATGCTCGCCTGAAAGCTATTGTTGTAGGCAAACTCAATCAGGGTCACGTGCTGCTCCCAGCTACCCCCAAAATCCAGGACACATGCGCGAAGCATGTCCTCCAGGACCTGATTAGTCCTCTCTGTCTGGCCATCCGACTGAGGATGGTAGGCTGAACTGAACGCCAAACTCGTACCCAGGGCCTTATGCAAACTGCGCCAAAATCTCGAAACAAAGCGCGGGTCACGATCAGAAACTATAGTAGTAGGCACACCATGCAACCTCACTATCTCATCCAGATACAGACGAGCTAGACGCTCCAGACTGAAGGTCTTCTTCACCGGCAGAAAATGAGCAGACTTCGTCAGACGATCAACAATCACCCAAATAGCATCACAACCCGAGGAAGTCTTGGGCAAACCCATGACAAAGTCCATCCCCACACTCTCCCACTTCCACTCAGGAATGGGAGGGGCTGAAGCAAACCCGCTGGCCTCTGGTGCTCAGCCTTCACCTGCTGGAGGTCTGGCACTTCGAAACAAACTCAGAGATGTCACGCTTCATCCCAGACCACCAGAACGACTCTCTGAGATCTCGATACATCTTCACCCCTCCTGGGTGAACTGAATATGGCGCTCCGTGAGCCTCCTGAAGGATCTCCCTACGCAGAACTGCATCGTCGGGCACACACACTCGGCCTCTGAAACGCAGACAACCATCACTGGAGACACTGAAGTCTGAGTTCTGCTCTGAAGGCAGCCCCTCTCTGATCCGACTCAAAGCTGAATCCGACTCCTGACCAACTCTGATCCTGTCGACCAACGAAGACTGAACATGAAGTGCTGCTATCACACTGGCACTGGCTGGTCTGACTACCCAGACGCCCATACGCTGAAGCTCTAAGGCGGACCTCTGAACTCCTGTCAAGGCACAAGCTACACCCGGAGCACCTCTCCGGCTCAAAGCATCTGCAACAACATTCGCTCTACCCGGGTGGTAGAGGATCTCTAAATCGTATGTAGTGAGTAGCTCCAACCACCTCCGCTGTCTCAAGTTTAGCTCCTTCTGAGTGAACAAATACTTGAGACTCTTGTGGTCCGTGTAAACCTTACACGATGCCCCATACAGATAATGTCTCCAAATCTTCAGCGCGAAAACCACAGCTGCCAACTCCAGATCGTGGGTAGGGTAGTTCTTCTCATAAGGTTTAAGCTGCCGAGAGCCATAAGCCACCATCTTACCCTGCGGCATCAAAACACATCCTAGTCCCTTATGGGATGCATCACAGAAGACCTCGAATCCCTCGGTCCCAGATGGTAAAGTCAGAATCGGTGCGGTCGTCAACCTCTTCTTAACCTCCTGGAAGCTCTGCTCTCAAGCCGCTCCACTCGTACTTGATCTCCTTCCTCAACAGACTGGTCAGTGGGGATACAATCTTAGAGAACCCCTCAACAAACTTCCTGTAATACCCAGCTAACCCAAGGAAACTACGGATCTCTGCAACATTCGTGGGCCTCGCCCACTCCATAACTGCTCTAATCTTCTCAGGGTCCACTGAGATACCGTCCTTCGAGACCACATGTCCCAAGAATACTACACGATCCAGCCAGAAGTCACACTTCTTCAACTTAGCATATAGCTCACGATCCTTCAACGTCTGCAAGACAATCCTCAGATGCTCCTCATGCTCCTCTGCGCTCTTGGAGTACACCAAGATGTCGTCTATGAAGACCACTACAAACTGATCCAGATAGGGTTTGAAAACCCGGTTCATCATATCCATGAAGACTGAGGGAGCATTAGTCAAACCAAACGGCATAACTAGGAACTCGTAATGACCATAACGAGTCCTAAAAGCGGACTTAGGCACGTCCTCGGCCTTAATCCTCAACTGATGATAGCCTGAACGAAGGTCGATCTTCGAGAACACTGTGGCGCCGCCAACTGGTCAAACAGATCATCTATGCGCGGAAGGGGATATCGGTTCTTGATGGTCACCTTGTTCAGCTCTCTGTAGTCGATGCACAATCTGAAGGTCCCATCCTTCTTCTTCACAAACAGCACTGGCGCTCCCCAAGGCGAAACGCTAGGGCGAATGAAGCCCTTTCTAGCAACTCCTGAAGCTGGACCTTCAGCTCCTTCAACTCCGCCGGACTCATACGGTAAGGGGCCCTAGAGATGGGCTGAGTCTCTGGCGCTAAATCGATGGTGAACTCCACCTCTCTCACTGGTGGTAGTCCGGGCACGTCATCCTGGAAAACCTCAGGGAACTCTCTGACGATCGGGATGCTCTCCAAGCTGGATCCCTCTCGCACCTCTGGCAGATAACACAAGAATCCCTGGCAGCCCTTCCTCAAGAAGCTGGCTGCCTGCATCGCAGACACAATCACAGGCGCACACGGGACTGCATTCCCAGCGAAAACAAAACGGCTCCCGTCTGGCAAACCAAACACTACTCTCCTCGCTGCACAGTCTATATGGGCATGGTGCTCTGCTAGCCAGTCCATGCCCAAAATCACATCAAAACAGGTCATCCGCATCGGGATGAGGTCAGCAAAGAAAGTCTTGTCCCTAACTGCTATGGGACAAGCCTTACACACAGAATCAAGAATACAAGGAGCAATCCCTCCCAAGGGACTACTCACACACAAATCTACTTCACTAGGCACAGCAGTCAATTCAAGTCTACCCAACAAATCACAGCAGATAAAGGAGTGCGTAGCTCCGGAGTCAAACAGACAAAAACATCCTGAGAATGGATCTGGAGAATACCTGAGACGACGCGATCACCAGCACGATAACGCTCCCCTGCCATAGCATACACTCGGGCCTGAGTCTGAGGCTTCTTTTGGTCGGACCTCGCCCCTGAATCTGAACCTGTGCCTCTATCTCCTGAGCCTCTACCGGACGCCTGAGGGCACTGAGCGATCCGGTGCTCCATCGACCCGCACTTAAAGCACGCACCAGTCTTCTTGTAGCACTCCCTACCAGGATGGGAGTGACCACAAGATCCACACTTCGCCCCAGCTGACGACGATGAAGAAGCTCCCCGGCGATCTCCATATGACTGCTTCTTCTGAGGAGCAGCCTCCTTCCTCTGAGTCTCTTCAGCACGCCTCTTTCCCTTGTGGTCCTTGCCAGCCTGTCTGCCCCTGATGTCGGCCTCTACCAGTAAAGCAACATCTGCCACATCCCTGAAGGTCCGGTGACGAAGAGGTGTCACAGCGGACCTGATATCTGGTCCGAGCCCACTCTCGAACTTACGGGCCTTCCAATGCTCATCTGGCTCCGGAGCATACTTCGAAAGAGTCACAAACTTCCTCACGTACTCCTCTACAGACATCTCTCTCCCTTGGCGCAGCCGGTTATACTCGTTGATCTTCTAATCCTTGTAAACGTCCGGATAGAACTGCTTGTTGAACTCCAAGCAGAACTGATCCCAGGTCCAAGGCTGGGGATGCCTACCCATCACCATGCGCCACCACTCCTTCGCCTCCCCCTTAAAGAGGAACGTGGCGAAGTCCAGCTTCTGGTCATCCTCCGACCCTATCACTCTCAGCAGGTCCTCGACCTCTGTAATCCAATGGCTCGCCTCCTGAGGGTCACCACAGCCGGCAAAGGAAGGCGGCTTTAGCTTCATGAACTCCTGGAGCGCCCTGACTCGGCCTCCCACAGCATTCGCCCCTGCTGGGCCTGCTCCACCAGCTCCCCCAGTAGCTGCAGCAATCGTCTGCATCAACTGCGCCACAAACTGCTGCACTGCATCCGCAGCATCTCCCTGAGGGGTCACTGGTGCTCTATGAGGAGGCATTCTGAGATATACAAATCCAAAACTTGTCAGAACTGACTCACACTTCAACAATTGCCACAACTGAACCTCACACAAGCAAACACAACCACAGACCCTAAAGAAAGCCAAACCTAGCTCTGATACCACTAAATGTAACACCCCTAAAACCAGCCTAAGAGTTAAGGGTATTACACGCCGCGTATTACTACCAATAACGCAAGGCTCTAAAACACTCAAATGCAATAAAGGCCCAAAACAGAGTTTACATAAACACTATAAACCAAGGTACTCAATTACAGCGGAAGTAATACGAAATCCCAAAAACATATCCAAGTCAGAAACAGAAGTCAAATTAGTGTAAGGCCCTAAGGCTACAACATCATAAATAATAGTCTGAACAAACAAAAAGCTAAACTCTATAGCTCCAGAATCTTAAGAAGATCCTCGCTGATCAATCTGCAAAAATGTTAGAAGTAGGGGAATGAGCACACAACTATGCCCAGTAAGCAGCGACCGTCATCAGTAAGGTCGCTCAAAACAATTGGAAACAGAAGAAGAGAAGATAAACATAATATCCACATTCCTCAAACAGTCAGAAGCTTTCAGAATCAGAAACAGAATGGGACACAAGAGTCCCCGGTGCAGAAACAGTCAGAGTTCTTAAACAGAGAAGGGACAAGACACAATGCACACACTCAGAAGGGTCGAAGACCCATAGACCATGACAGATCTCTCGGCAACGCAGAAATGACTTGAAAGAGCCAAAGGGTTCGTCAACTCCACATAACAGAAAGGGAATGACCCACACTCAGAACGACGTCTACATGGTATACCACGGAATAGCTCGACCTAACCATTCACGGCTCAGAAACAATGTGAAATGTCCCAAAACAGAAGGGTTGCTTAAACAGAAGCAAGATTGCATTTAAATATGCCATAACACTCATAAATCAGTAGCACAGGTCATAAGGGACCCAACGCCGCAGACGGCACTCAAATCGGAGTTCAAACGAAGAAGTTACGCTGAAAACAGAGGGGTGTCCGAACTTGTGTCCGGACGTCGAAGTTCGGACGCAAGTCGAGACTCGGAAACCAAAGATTGTCAAATGTCCGAACTTGTGTCCGGACATCAAGTTCGGACACAGGTCGAACTAAAATCAGAGAAGAACCCAAGGGCGTGTCCGAACATCAAAGTTCGGACTTATGTTCGGACATGCCCCGAACTTTGAAAATCAGTAGAGCAAAACGCACTGTCCGAACTTCAAAGCTCGGACGGAAGTTCGGATAGTGCGAAAACTGCATTTTCCAGAAGACGAGCAGAGCAGAAACTTGTGCAAAAACATCATCACGAATTGCCAAATTGATACACACACCAAATCACAGAGAAAAACAGAGAACCATGGGGTTTTAATCATTCCAAAACGCAACCAAACAGACAACACAAACAGAATTCACACCCATAACAGAACCGTTGCAATCCCCATGGCTGAACTTCCAAACCGAATCGAGTAACCACCTACCTCAATTAGCAGAAGAAAATCAATGGTCTGAATCAACAAGCGCAGTCCGAACAACCCAGCAGCCAGGCACGAATAAAGATCACTGAATTCCCACAACAACGATCCAAAATCAGAACAAGGAAGAAACCTAGAACTTGGAAATTCAAAACTGCAACACTCTGCATCACAAACTTGAAATCAAGACTAGATGTAGTACTGCAGTAGAATCCCAATCCGAATGCGGCCGACGACAACTGATTCGAACACAATCAGAATCCTCAATCAGAAAAACTGAGCAACACGAAGAAAACAACGAAGTCCCAATTCTGCAATCAAACCTGAAGTCGAAGGGAGAACCACACCACAACGAAGATCGCCAATCTGATTGCAGCGGTAGAGCCAAAATTCTCAACGCAGGAAAAGATGGAGAGAGAGGGAAAAAGAGAGAAAACTGTCGCTCTGCACCACGATGGAGAACGCTCCTCACGAATGAACTGACGTGATGTAAAATAATTAGAAGAGAGCTAAATTAAATAAGGTTCCCTTCCTCATTAATTAATAAAACAATTACCTTAATTGTTTTAGGCAAAGACTTCCCTGCCCTTGTCATTTAAAAGAATGCCGATTAAGTCCCACTGACATAAGCAATGTAATTCATCTTAGACGCAACAACACAACCCGGGCATAATAAAATGTTGAAAATATGCGGGTTATAACATTAGGAATGCTATTAAGTAAATTAAACCATAGTAAACACAGTAAAGTACCTTAAAGACAGTTTGAGCAAAAACATGCTCTAAGCTTGGAATGAACTTGGTTAGGACCCAAAGAGCCTACCAAGACTTAGTAACACGCAATTATGATTTAATTAGGCTAATTAAGTCCTTAAGAAACATTGGTAGACAATTAAACCAAACAAAACACAAGAAAACACCTTAAAGTCAATTTAAGCAAATACTTGCTCTAGATTTGGTATAACCTTGTATAAGACCTAAAGGTCATTCCTAGACCTTATTAACATGCTAATGAACATTTTAAATCAATTACTAAAGAAAACCAAGCTTGAAAACAAGTTAAAACACAAAATGTGCTTTAAGGAGTCTTAAAGCACATTTTTGAAAAATTGTCTTGTAAATGGGTTTTGAGTGGCTAAATGTCCATCATTACTCTTTAACCAACATGTTCACTTCTTAGTATCACATTAGGAAGTCTAAATCAATGGGAAATCAAAAATTTCACAATTATATGCCTTAATTTGTGAATAGTGCTCAAATAGTGCTAGTTTAAGTTATAAGTCAATTAATTGGTGAAAAAAGAGCATAAATATCCCTAATATATAAAGGGGGACGGTTTTCTATGTGGTGACTCACCACCATGTGCTAGTTAATTAAAGGAATGAAGAAAAGTAAGTAAAAGTTACTATTTACCTTTTATAATATAAATATCTTAACTAAAGGCTTACCTCTCACCTCCTCTCTTTATTTCCTTCACTCATCACCGTATTCATCTTCATCCTCCCTTCTCAATCTCGTTTTTGCTACAACACCCTCCATTCTCCATCTTCTTTTATTTGTAACTCATGACTCCATGCTCCAAAATCAATTTCAAGACTACCCTTGTCTTAGTTAGACCAAGCTCTTGACTTCTATCTTTTCAAATCTTCAAGAACTCAATTTTGGTGCCATGGAGATTCACCATTGAAGGAGCTTGAGCTCATATTTTCATGCCTTGTCATACTCCTTTGCTTCAAGGTAAGGAATATCAAAGAAAATCCAAGTTTCCCTTCATTTTCATATATGGCCGAAAATTCACCTCTTAATGGTGCATTTTCTTGCTCTTCATTTAGCTTGAATTGATCTTCAATGGACTAGGAGGAGTCCTCTCTTGATACTTATTCAAGTTCTCCTTCAAATTCCAAAGGTAAACATCAATTTAAGTGTTTTAAGACACATCTGTAAACCTAGGGTTTAATTATGAGTTTAAGTATTAAACTTAATGCTCATTGCCCTTATATGTGTATTGGTTAGAAGATTAACAAGTTGAAATACCCCAAACTTAGATATGGTGTTTAAATGATAAACTAAGATATAAGAAGGCTAAATAATGCCTTAGAAACATTAAGAAGCATTCCTAATCAAAGAAAATATAAGGAAACACCAAAAGAGCAGTTTAAGCAAAAACGTGCTCTAAGCTTGGAGAGACCTGGGTGAGTACCCAAATATTGTTCTAAGACCTTAGTAACATCCTAATGGTCATTTTAAATCAATTAACAAAGAAAACCAAGCTTGAAAACAAGTTAAAACACAAAATGTGCTTTAAGGAGTCTTAAAGCACATTTTTGAAAAATTGTCTTGTAAATGAGTTTTGAATGGCTAAATGTCCATAATTACTCTTTAATTAACATGTGTACTATATAGTATCACATTTGGAAGTTTATATCAATGGGAAATCAAAAATTTCACAACAATGTGCCCTGTTTTGCTGAATAGTAAATTAATTAAGCTAGTTAATAACATAAGTCAAATAAGTGAAGTATTTGGTCAACAAAGACTTAAGTACCCTTCTTACTTAATGGGGGCCGGTTTTTCATAAGGTGAGTCACCACCTTTATTAGTCATTAAGCAAATAAGAAAGGAAATTAAAGGATAAAGCAAAAGTACTATTTACTTTACAACATAAATATCTCATTTTAACTCACCTCTCTCCTCACCTCTTCATTCTCTCTTGTTCCCACGATTTTCTCAAGCTCTCTCCCTTCTCCATTAACGTGAAGAGCATCTCCATGCTAGCTCCACCTTCTCTTGCACACAACATACTCATTTTAGCTCCAAAACCAAAACAAATCACATATTCCTCTTAGTTAGCTCAAGCTCTCTCTTTCTATCTTTTCAAAACTTCAAGAGCTTTGATTTGGTGCCAAGACAAACCACCATTAGAGGAGGAAATTCAAGTTTGGAGACTCCGTTGGCTTCTCCATTCTCTTAAGGTAAAGAAAGTGTGAGAAAATCTAGGTTTCCATCACTTTTCTTCTTGACCGAAAATGTATGCTCATGAGGCTTCATTTTAATGCCTTGTTCTAGCTTGTTTTCTACTCTTGAAAGGATTGAGGAGGTCCTTCTTGCTTCATATCCAAGCTTGTCTTGAGAAACCAAGGTAAAATAATCACCTTAATACCTTAAAGCACATTTTTTTTAACCTAGGGTTAATGTATTATCTAGTACTCATTGGAGTCATTGGATATTGGTTAGAACATTGGCAAGGAGATATATATTGGAGACCGAGATTGAGCAAGGAAAAACCTAAGGAGGAAAGTTTTTAAAGCTTGTAAAAGAACAAGGTAAATTACTTACCTTAAGGTGTTTTATTGTTTAAGGGAATGGGATTAAGATATGTGTTGAGTTTAGTGTAGAGTTTACATTAAAAAAAGGGCTATATATGACCTAGGAGAAACAATGATCATGTGTGTGAACTTGTGACTAAGGAGCAAATGAGAAAAAGGAGATAGTTTAAGAATATCAAGGAGAAATACAAGAAGCGTTTTATTTCAATAGGAGCTTTGTTGTGTATATTCGCAGGTTAAAGGCAAATATATGTGGAAATTCAGTGATTAAGATTATTGTCATTTAAGGGCCTAAGTGCCAAGCATTTAAGTTTATACACTATATGATGATGTGGTGTAGTTTTGGTGTAAATTGTGTGTTAAGATGTTGTGATGAGAATTTGAGTGATATTGGTTGTTTGATGGAGAAAAACCAGGTGTTAGGTTGTACTATATACTAGGGAACCCATGGCAAAATTTAAAGGAGAACTTAAGTGTTTAAGATGTTCTAAGGAGATTTAATGACTAGGGAAGTACTAGGAAGTTCTAGAGGTTGTCTTGATGAAAAAGGGTGAGATTAAGGTGTTTTAATGACTTATAATGACTTAGGTATCACTATGAAGGATTTAGGAATCAAAAGTATGTACTTGGTATTTAGGACTTAGGTAAATGTTGGTAAAAGAAGCTAGGAAACTTTAGTAGGTTTGATGTAAAAGAGCAAAAAACGTTTAGGTGGTTTAGGTAGAAACTAGAGTTTAGAATTTGAGGAAGACCTTGGAAAGTGTAAGAGAGATGCAAGTGGTGTATATGGTGTGGTCAAGTTCATAAGGAGGGAACTTTTGGCTAGTAGAAGTGCTAGGTGAAAGGGATATTGAAATGTAGGAAAGAAATAAATGCTAAGTTTTAGTAGTTGTTGTAAGAATTGAGTAAAGGATTGGGATGATCTTTGGAGGTTGTTTTAATGAGTTTGGAGGATGATCTAAGGTGGGTTTAAGGGTCTAAATGATGTTAGAACACATTGGAAGGCTTAAGGAAAAATTTGGTGAAGATTTGGCAATGTTTGGGCATGTTCTGGAGGCGTCCGACCTAGGGGTCCGACCCAAGTTTGGGTTGGACAGCCTCTGTTTAATGCCAGGGAAAGGTTCTGGAATGGTCCGACCCAGAGGACCTGGGTCGGACATGGGTCGGAGATAGGAGGTTTAGAAGACGGAAAATTTCTGTAATGGTCCGACCCAGTTGGTTGGGTCGGACATGGGTCGGATATGTAGAGTTTTTCAAACCCGAAAGTTACTGGAAGGGTCCGATCCAGAGGGTGGGTCGGTCGGTGGGTCGGACGACCCTTAACACTTTAAAAAAAAGAAATTTTGAATTTTAAGGAAGATAATTGGTAATAAGGTATACCTTTGGTAGGGTGGTAGTGATTAGGACCCTAAGAACTTGAGGGATTAAGTTAAGTTAAGTAAGAACCTTAATGTTTAAAAATTAAGTTTAAAAGGTTAAGTGGTAAGGACTTGAGAGGATATTCATTGGGAATCCTTAAGGACTAAGTGAGTTAAGTAAGGTGCAAATAATTAATGGCCTAAAAATGACTCAATGTTTTAGGTTTGTGAACTGGGACCCTGGAGAAGGTTAAACAAACGACGATCGACGGTGAACGGTACAGTCTTTCTTGTGACCTGCTTGCTAACGAGGTGTCCCTCGGCTTGTGTGCTATCTGTTTAAATGCTATGACTAAGACAAGATAAAGCATGCAACCGGTTATACTTTTTCTCGTAGTGATTGTGTTTATTTTACACTAACCCACGAGACTTGTGAATGCTGCTAACTAAGCCTAGTACTCACTGAGTTAAGGATAAGAAATAAGTATTGGTGATTGTTGGTTTTACCGTCAAGGTTTAACTAACATTTGATAATTAAGGATTTCACTAACCATAACTTGGGGTGGGAGTGAGGAATCCGGAATGGTACCGGCACATGTGTATTGGGGGAGGTCGGTATCTGAATCAGATCCGACTTCCAAATCAAGACTTGTCATTAGACTCGTCGTCTAAGGTCAATAAACCGACCCGACCACCCGGGCTACTGTTTGAGGTGGGAGGCACATTAAGGATGGCGTGAGGGGATCTAGCCTACATCCCCAACAAATTAAGAAAGGTAGTTTATCGTCGGATAGTGCACTGCTACCGGCTAGGGTTAACCAAGCCCTACAAAGATAAGGGACCAATTAAGGACTGACCAATCTAATAGTGGAGCGGTTGGCAATTATAAGGTTAAGGAGTTTGTGGATCTAAGGGGTTAAGAACTAACTCACTTATTAAAGGAACGCCTGAGTCGTTCATTTGGTTATGAGATTTTTATGTTCATTGTGGTTGTTGGTTTATTGCGCTTCATATTATGCTTAATATGCTTATTATGCTAATCAACTTCCATGCTATCGACAATTAGTCATCGTAGCCCTGTTAGCTTGGGGGCCAAGGGAGGGTCGTACCAGCATTCGTGCTGACCCCCTTTGGGGGCTGTTTTTACACTTGCAGGTAAGCGGCCGATGAAGTCACACCATGAGAGTAGGAGCGGGTAGCCCTAGGTGGGACTTTATTTTGAGAACGGGTAGCGCCTGTGCACCCGTCAGTTAGTAGTTGAACATGAGCTTGTGAAATATTGTATGGTTTTGGAGAATACTTTAAACTCGGTTGGTGTTTATATTGTGGATATGTGATTGTAAATATTTAAGTAACGGTATTACTTGTTGGTAAGACCGTAGCAAGGTCCTGGTGATAGATTATTTCCGCTGCGACGAATTCAACTAAGTGTTCAGTTTTGTGATAACCACGATTGGCTTTGGATGGGGTGTTACAAAAGTGGTATCAGAGCGTAGTTACGCTCTGATCAAGAAATACTGGACATGAGTAACCACCGAGTTAGGATATAAGTTAAGGAATAAGTGATGGGTTAAGGGTGTGAGAAGTTAGAGTGAGTAGAGTCAGATGACCACTAATAAGTGTGGATCGTCTTCACCGTCTACGGACGTTATAAATTCGCTAACGAAACAGTGGTGGATACGAATCTAATGTGAGTTATGCTTGTTCAGATGTCAGGAAGGGGAAGCCGAGGTCGTGGCCAGGGCGAGGATGCTTCAGGGATACCGGGAGGGCAGATGATCGCCGAGATGGTAGCTGCCGCCTTAGGGCATATGGGCTATCAGCCTGGTGTGGGTGCACCACCTCCACCGCCACAACCCCGGGAACCGAATTGGGTGAAGAGTCTTGCAGATCTTCGACCCGCACACTTTAAGGGGGAGACCGATCCCGCCAAGCTTGAGGCGTACATCTCCGAGATGGAGACCGCCTTTGAGACCCTTGATGTCCCTGCTGGGATCAATGCGCGTCTGGCTGCTTTCTATCTGAAGGGGGCGGCAGGCGATTGGTGGAAGCTGGTGAGGGTCGAGCATGTGGCCAATCCAGAGTTCGGCTGGGAGCAGTACACCGCCTTGCTACGAGCAAAGTACTACCCCGCCCATGTCCAGACGAAGAAGCGCTTGCAGTTGGATGCGCTTAAGCAGACTGACAAGATGACGGTGGACGAGTATTACACAGAGTTCACCGCCTTGCTCCGTCTTCTTCCAGGTTTTGGGTATTCAGACCAGATACTGGTGGACCACTTTTATGGCGGGCTTAGCCACCGACTCCGCTACGGCATGGGGCCGACGAGTTATACTACCTTGCAGGTAATAAGAATGATTGAGATTTGAGTAAGTAAATGAGTAAGATATGGTTAAGTGAATAAGATTTAGTTTGTGAGAAATAAGAGGAACTAATACCCTTGGAAACAGGAGTGCTATCATGCCGCTACTAAGGTTGAGATAACCGTCCAGCTGAGGGACGAGGACAATGCCAAAAGAAAGAGTGCTGGGAAGAGTGCAGAACACCAAGGGCAAGGAGGGTACAAGAAACAGAAGTACCAGCCTCAAGCCCAGAAGAACCCAAACCAAAAGGGAAAGGAGGAAAAGGAGAAGGCTACTGATGAGCCACTGAAACTGACTTATGCTTATGCTGCTAAGCCCCTGCGCTCCAGGGCGCCAAAGAGTAAGAAATTATATCTTGAGTAAATAAGAATGGTTGACAATATTGGGACAAACCACTGATGCAACGCTTAATCAGGTACTGAGACTGGAAAGGAAACCGGAGGTGGCTACCAACGACACTACTATTGCCAGAGGTGCAAGGGGGACCACCCCGGAGTTGACTGCAGGGGGAATAAGGAGGAATGTAACTTTTGTGGAGTACTCGGGCACCGGGCATATGAGTGCTACGGGAACCCGTAGAGTAAGAATTACAGACCCAGTTTTAAGATTAAGGCCAAGACCGATCAAGGATCTGGATCCGACGGTCAGAGGAGGGGGCAGCAAACTACGGACAAGAACCCACGGGTGACCTAGAAGTCGGGACCCGCACTACACATGGTGGACCGGGACGATGAGCCTGAACCCTCATCGAGGCCAGGTACCGCTACAACCACTTAGTAATAAAACTGCCTGTTTACCGCATTATCATGCATGTTTGGTGAATAACAAAGTTAAGTAAGAATGAGTTAAGATTAGAACTTAAGTAAAATATAACCTACTACCACTTTAGAAGGCTTCCACGTTTGATATCCAATACCATTTACACCTAGCCCGGAGAACACCGACATCGAACCCATAGACTTTCCAACCGAACAATGTCAGGTTATCCGCCCAGGTATGATTTTATTAAGGGGATACCTGACACCCGAAGCACAAATAGCCATCATCAGGAGATGCAATCAACTAGGAGTGGGACCGAGAGGTTTTTACACACCGGAGTACCCAGGGGAGCAAGGATGAATTAAAAATGATGAGCTTAGGCAAGGATTGGAATCCGTATGCCAAGAACTACCTAACCATGAGGATGCAAGATGGAGTCTCACCACCGGGAATACCCGGAGAGTTCCATCCAATTATTGCACAAGTCGTGGAAATCGCTCAGCAGTCGGAAGCTGAACCGATTCCAGACATTCAGGCGGACATTTGCATTGTAAACTTCTACGAGAAGGATGGCGACTTGGACTACACCAGGATAAGGACGAGACAACGGAGTCTCTCGAAAGGGGGATACCCGTAGTGTCTTGATCCATTGGGGATGATGCGGAGTTCTTATAAGGCGAGCAGAAGCGTGCGGACCGTGCAAATAAGTTGGTACTTAAATCTGGAGATGTATTAATTATGGGAGGAGAATCAAGGATGTTATACCATGGGATAAAGAGAATCAAGTTGAATACAGCACCGGCAGCAGTAATCAATGCGACGCATATGAGACCTGGGAGATTAAACCTAACCTTTAGACAATATTAGCCATGTAATGTTAGAAGGAGATGAGAAATGGGATGTAAAATTTAAGCTCATGTTGTAAACAGGATGGTTATGAATAAAAACAGTGTTGTTCATATAAATTATTACGACTCTTGTTATACCATCAATACTCATGAAGCTTGTGAACACAATTAGGTTATGGACTCGGTACGGAAGGTGCGCTAAGTATATTTACAGAGGCACAGGCCGACGTCAGCGGCACTATCCTCACCGGCACCTTTCTGATTAATGGGATTGAGGCATCAGTTCTCTTCGACTCAGGGGCCTCGCATACCTTTGTCTCGGCATCTTTCGCGAGCAGGTTGGGGCTAGACGCTGATGAGCTACCCGACTTCACGGTTACGCTCCCGTCTAAGGAGAAGGTTCGTTGCACTCGCTACTACCGAGGAGCCATTGTCAGAATCAAAGGAGAAGACTTTCCAATCAGTTTTATTGAGTTCAGTGAGCTAGGATTTGATGTTATCTTCGGGATGAACTGGTTGGAGCGGCACAAGGGACGTATCCTCTGTGCCGAGCATAGACTGCTGCTCAAGAGTCCGTCTGGGGTAACAATATCATACCGCTAGAGGCCCAGAGAGCCTTCGACTAAGATCATCACCGCCATGGCAATGTATAAGGAATTGAGGAGAAAAGAAGAAGTGTACCTCTGCTATGTACAGGAGATAGAGAGAGACCCTGAGTTCGACCCCGACTTACCGGTAGTGTCGGAGTTCCCCGACTTATTTCCACGGGAACTGCCCGACATGCCACCCTCTCGGGAGGTAGAGTTTACCATCGAGCTGCTACCTGGTACCGGACCGATAGCCAAGGCACCATACCGTATGGCTCCGGCAGAAATGACAGAGTTAAAGGAACAATTGAAAGATTTGTTAGATAAGGGATTTGTAAGACCAAGTGTGTCACCATGGGGAGCGCCAGTCCTCTTCGTGAAGAAGAAGGATGGTTGTCTCCGCCTCTGCATCGACTACAGAGAACTGAATGCAGTGACAGTGAAGAATAAGTACCCACTACCCCGCATTGATGATATGTTCGATCAGTTGAAGGGAGCATCTGTGTTCTCCAAGATTGATCTCAGATCGGGGTATCATCAGATAGCCATTAAGGAGGGAGACATTGAGAAGACGGCATTCCGGACATGATACGACCACTATGAGTTTACAGTGATGCCGTTCGGTTTGTCGAATGCACCGGCGAAGTTTATGGATCTGATGAACCGCTTGTTCCGGGAGCAGCTGGACAAGTCGGTTGTGGTGTTTATTGATGACATATTAAGGGAGAACCAGCTGTATGCTAAGTTCTCCAAGTGTGAGTTTTGGCTTGACCAAGTCTCTTTCCTAGGTCATGTCATCTCTGATGCTGGGATCTCAGTGGATCCAGCAAAGATTGATGCCGTACGTATTTGGCCAAGGCCGAAGACTGTTACCGACATCCGGAGCTTTCTCGGTCTGGCAGGTTACTACAGGAGGTTTGTTAGGGATTTCAGCAAGGTCGCTAAACCGATGACCAGTCTGATGAAGAAAGATGCACCGTTCTTGTGGACGGCTGACTGTGAGAAATCATTTCATAGCTTGAAGGATTCACTGTGTAATAACCCGTATAGTTGCAACATTATATTATATCCGGTTTATGTAATGATCTAAGATGGATTACATTTCTTTGCTATAAGTTGGGACACCGGCGGTATTGTTTTATGTGAAGAGGGCAAGGAGGTCCATCTATTAAAACAATTAAGGTAATTGTTTTATTTAACTGATAAGGAAAGGGAACCTAATTTATTTATTCCCCTTCTAATTATTTTTACATCACGATCAATCTTCCTCTGTCAGTTTACATCGTGCGTTCAGAGCGAGCATTCTTCCATTTTCTCTCCCTCGCTCTCTGTTTTCTCTATTGATAAGGATCGTGAAGGCTGCTGCTACAATCGAATTGGAGAGTTTTGCTGCTGCAGTTTGTGGAATTGATTCACTTTCGAAATCAGGTTGGTGTTGTAGATTGGGGTAAATAATCTAGGGTTCTACATTGCAGTTTTCTAATTTTTGTGTCTTTGGTTTGGGAAATCAGCATTGTTGTCCGTGTTTCTGCTGGTGGATTATTCTGGGCTGCTGTGGACTGCTCAGATCGTTGGTTCAGTGGCAGATAATTGAGGTAGGTGGTTACTCGATTCGGTTTGGAAGTTCAGCCATGGGATTGCAACGGTTCTGTTTTGGGTGTGAATTCTGTTTGTGTCGTCTGTTTGGTTGCGTTTTGGAATGGTTAAAACCCCATGGTTCTCTGTTTTTCTCTGTAATTTGGTGTGTGTATCAATTTGGCAATTCGTGATTATGTTTTTGCACAAGTTTTCTGCTCTGTCGTCTTCTGGAAAATGTAGTTTTTCGCACTGTCCGAACTTCCGTCCGAGCTTTGAAGTTCGGACAGTGCGTTTTACTCTATGATTTCAAAGTTCGGGGCATGTCCGAACATAAGTCCGAACTTTGATGTTCGGACACGCCCTTGGGTTCTTCTCTGATTTTAGTTCGACCTGTGTCCGAACTATGACGTCCGGACACAAGGTCGGACCTTCCGCGTAACTCTTTTCCGTAACCCGTCCAAACATCAGTCCGAACATTGATGTTCGGACCTTCTGAATTCCTCTATCTGATTTCAATTCGACTTGTGTCCGAACATTGATGTCCGGACACAAGTTCGGACATTTGACAATCTTTGGTTTCCGAGTCTCGACTTGCGTCCGAACTTCGACGTCCGGACACAAGTTCGGACACCCCTCTGTTTTCAGCGTAACTTCTTCGTTTGAACTCCGATTTGAGTGCCGTCTGCGGCGTTGGGTCCCTTATGACCTGTGCTACTGATTTATGAGTGTTTTGGCATATTTAAATGCAATATTGCTTCTGTTTAAGCAACCCTTCTGTTTTGGGACATTTCACATTGTTTCTGAGCCGTGAATGGCTGGGTCGAGCTATTCCATGGTATACCATGTAGACGTCGTTCTGAGTGTGGGTCATTCCCTTTCTGTTCTGTGGGGTTGGCGAACCCTTTGGCTCTTTCGAGTCATTTCTGCATTGCCGAGAGATCTGTCATGGTCTATGGGTCTTCGACCCTTCTGAAGTGTGTGCATTGTGTCTTGTCCCTTCTCTGTTTAAGAACTCTGACTGTTTCTACACCAGGGACTCTTGTGTCCCATTCTGTTTCTGATTCTGAAAGCTTCTGACTGTTTGAGGAATGTGGATATTATGTTTATCTTCTCTTCTTCTGTTTCCAATTGTTTTGAGCGACCTTACTGATGACGGTCGCTGCTTACTGGGTATAGTTGTGTGCTCATTCCCCTACTTCTAACATTTTTGCAGATTGATCAGCGAGGATCATCTTAAGATTCTAGAGCTATAGAGTTTAGCTTTTCGTTTGTTCAGACTATTATTTATGATGTTGTAGCCTTAGGGCCTTACACTAATTTGACTTTTGTTTCTAACTTGGCTATGTATTTGGGATTTCGTATTACTTCCGCTGTAATTGAGTACCTTGGTTTATAATGTTTATGTAAACTCTGTTTTGGGCCTTTATTGCATTTGAGTGTTTTAGAGCCTTGCGTTATTGGTAGTAATACGCGGCGTGTAATACCCTTAACTCTTAGGCCGGTTTTAGGGGTGTTACATTTAGTGGTATCAGAGCCAGGTTTGGCTTTCTTTAGGGTCTGTGGTTGTGTTTGCTTGTGTGAGG
This sequence comes from Limonium bicolor, assembly GCA_023374045.1. Classification (NCBI taxonomy): domain Eukaryota; kingdom Viridiplantae; phylum Streptophyta; class Magnoliopsida; order Caryophyllales; family Plumbaginaceae; genus Limonium; species Limonium bicolor. The sequence goes on from CM041778.1 coordinate 335,386,655, forward strand.
TTCAGTTGTGGCAATTGTTGAAGTATGAGTCAGTTCTGACAAGTTTTGGATTTGTGTATCTCAGAATGCCTCCTCGTAGAGCACCAGTGACCCCTCAGGGAGATGCTGCGGATGCAGTACAGCAGTTTGTGGCACAGTTGATGCAGACGATGGCTGCAGCTGCTGGTGGAGCTGGTGGAGCAGGCCCAGCAGGGGCGAATGCTGTGGGAGGCCGAGTCAGGACGCTCAAGGAGTTCATGAAGCTAAAACCAACTTCCTTTGACGGCTGTGGTGACCCTCAGGAGGCGAGCCATTAGATTACAGAGGTCGAGGACCTGCCGAGAGTGATGGGGTCGGAGGATGACCAGAAGGTGGACTTCGCCACGTTCCTCTTTAAGGGGGAGGCGAAGGAGTGGTGGCGCATGGTGATGGGTAGGCATCCCCAGCCTTGGACCTGGGATCAGTTCTGCTTGGAGTTCAACAAGCAGTTCTATCCAGACGTTTACAAGGATCAGAAGATCAACGAGTATAACCGGCTGTGCCAAGGGAGAGAGATGTCTGTAGAGGAGTACGTGAGGAAGTTTGTGACTCTTTTGAAGTATGCTCCGGAGCCAGATGAGCACAGGAAGGCCCGTAAGTTCGAGAGTGGGCTCAAACCAGATATCAGGTCCGCTGTGACACCTCTTCGTCACCGGACCTTCAGACATGTGGCAGATGTCGCTCTGCTGGTAGAAGCCGACATCAGGGGCAGACAGGCTGGCAAGGACCACAAGGGGAAGAGGCGTGCTGAAGAGCCTCAAAAGAAGGAGGCTGCTCCTCAGAAGAAGCAGTCATATGGAGATCGCCGGGGAGCTTCTTCATCGTCGTCAGCTGGGGCGAAGTGTGGATCTTGTGGTCACTCCCATCCTGGTAGGGAGTGCTACAAGAAGACTGGTGCCTGCTTTAAGTGCGGGTCGATGGAGCACCGGATCGCTCAGTGCCCTCAGGCGTCTGGTAGAGGCTCAGGAGATAGAGGCACTGGTTCAGATTCAGGGGTGAGGTCCGACCAGAAGAAGCCTCAGACTCAGGCCCGAGTGTATGCTATGGTAGGGGAGCGTGATCGTGCTGGTGATCGCGTCGTCTCAGGTATTCTCCAGATCCATTCTCAGGATGTGTTTTGTCTGTTTGACTCCGGAGCTACTGCAAACGATAAATTTGACCTATTACAAGCTAAGAAATATTCCTAGAAAATAACAAATCAAACGACCGTCGGGTTGCAAATAAATCCCGGTTATTGTAGTAAAGTTTATAGGGAACCAGGTATCGAACCGTGGGACTATGTGATAAATAATCTAGTTTAAGCAAGGGTAGTAAATTGAGGGGGGAATTGTTTCGGTTTGTAAATTAAAATAAAGACAGTGAGAATTTAATTAACAGCTAGGAATTTAAATAACAGAATATTAAAAAGTGGTTGTGAATATGGAAGAACGGACTCTGGGTTCAGGTTTTACTCGTTTGATTAATTATGCTATTCTACCGGTTTAATTAATAAATTGGCAAAATTCCTTTTAAAGTCTTCAGATTTAAATCCTAAATTCTAATGACCTCGTTTACCAGAACATGCAAGATCTGATATATATTCAAGCAAAACACATGTAAACGGCTAAGTAAAAGAAAATATAATTTTTGCATCTGAAATACTAGATTTTTCAATCAGAATAAACTTTTCCACAGACATAACAATTAATATGACCTATCCATTTATCACGGATCTGATCAAATAGATTTCGTAAGGCAATTCAATAAACTCATGTAATTTATTGTAAAGCGAGATAATAACATTAATTGTATCAAATTATAATTAATTTAAACCGGTAAAATAAATTGCATAACTAAAATAAACTAATAATAACCATCCCCAGAATATAATTATTCTAGCCGGACATATTAAATAAATAAACGAGACAAGAGTAAAAGAAATCATCTGTTTGTTGGACTCCTGAAGCTGCTCCGTTATTTAACAGACCGGAATATAATATGTGGTAGATGGATAATATATGTGGAGAAGGGTTGTGTGTGTGTTCGTGAATTATGGAAATAAGGAAATGGGAATTTTAGAAAGTAAAATGCGATGTGGGGGAGATGTGTCTAGTGAATTGATTTTGTGAATGGAGTACGTAGGCTTTTGGTTTTGGAAATGAGAAAGGTGATGGTGGGGGAAGGATATGGTGTGGTGGTGTTGTTTTACGGGGAAAAATAAAATGGTCGAGCAGGTGTGTGTGTGTTCTGGTGGGGGTGTCGAGTGAGTGTGCAGCAGGGTGAGTGAGTTATTTATAGAATAGAAATGAGGAAGAGACAAACAAGCAATCAGGGGAGTAGGTGACCGTCTAAGAAATTATGCAGAAGACGGTGCAGCCTTTGAAGAAAAACAAATAACTGGGCGGTGACGGTGCAGACAAATCAAGAAAATAATTGCGTGGGGCCGTGCAGAAAAAATTGATCGTTGAATTCTGGAATTTGTCCACGATTTTAATGTGTCTGAGTATGAGTCCGTCTATGACCCGCTCGGACGTCCTACAAACTTCGATCGGTTCTAGATTCTTCGTTCGGACTCCGTTTTGGTCCCCGTTTGTTGCGTTGGAAAGCTCGTGAGGAGAACTATGCATTTCTATCATCATTTCCTGATTTTATCATATAAATTGGCATTAGGTCTTACCCAAAGTAAGAGTTACAAAAGCATAGGATAAGTGTGAGAAGGTGCGTAAAAAATTACATAAATTAATGATCTAGCACCTATGAAACTATATAAATTTCACACATCAAATCACCCCACACTTAGCCTTTTGCTTGTCCTCAAGCAAACCTCTCAAACACAAGTTCAAGCCAAGCGAATGAATTTCAACTCAAAGGAAGAACCAGAAGAAGGACTACTAGTTTTACCAATAAAGGGGCATTTATTATTTTTTAAGCGCAATTCATTTTTTTTTTCCAAAAGAAGTCATTCAAAGTTAACAATAGAGAAACAAAAACATAAGAACCTCGCCTTTAGCAATGAGCCAATCCACCTTTTTCCTCATTCACAAACCATTAGAACGACAAGGGGCATGAAGTAAGATCTTATTCCATCATACCTTTCAATGCGACATACTCTTGATCCATAAAGAGGAATAAATATTCATTCAGCTCAGCGATTGCACATTTTTTAGGCGCTTTTAATTTCTTTCACCACAGACTTTTCTCTCCATCCATGTAACGGCTTTGGGTCAACTATCCCAGATCACAAGGACCTTAGGTAGCTAGGTGATGAGACACCCCAAAGGACTTAATAACCAAGTGGACGAGGCCCGATTTTGGATCAGAATTAAAATTAAGCATGCTTAGGATCAGCGGAGTACCTTGCCTTGTTCTTTTTCCAACCATTTCAATCCAGAAATTCCAAGGCTCAAGGCTAAAAACAGGGTTCAGATGGTGAGTATTCTCAATCATTATAGCATTCACAGAACATAGACTTCCTTTTAATCAATTAAAACCAGAAAAATTTAAAAATTTTGCACCCCAAGATCAGCTAACCAATTATTCTTCCTCTATGGCTTCCTTCCAAGTTGAGCAACACAGCAAGACTTAAGCAAATGCAAGAGAAAAGAGCTCAAAGACACACAAAAAGTAAGCGGCGAAGGAGCTTACCCCACCCCACACTTAGAGTGAAGCAATGTCCTCATTGCTTAGGAAGAATGAACATTGTGCAAGCAATCCAACGGGGAAACAAAATTACACATAACAGTTCAGAGGGGAGCATATAAAATATTCAAGAGTGAAAAGATGTAGAATACTCCCCAGAGTTCGTTCAGGGTGTGCTGCACGGCTCACCCCACACTTGAGTTCTGCTGTAGAATCGCGCAAGTCTGTGCCTCAAGGAAAGAATATTCTAAACAGCCAGAAGAACTCAAGTTATTGCACCTTGTGCGCGACCGCGCCCTAATATAGATAAAATATCATTTTTTTTTACTAAACATATTATTTAAGCACACAAATTCGAAAGGAAATGTAAGTTCAAGAAAATAGGGTAGAGAATTCTTCCTGTAAATTGAAAATAAGTGGTGGGTTGCCTCCCACCAAGCTGCTCTGTTTTATAGTCTCAAGCTAGACTCATCAGTCCGATTAGGAGAAAAGGAAGAGGAGTGGGAAGGGGTCCCACAACTTCCTAGAACTAAGTTGCGCAGCTTTCGGAACTTATGTTTTAACCGCCATGGGAGAGACTCTTTTTAGGTGGCGCCGACTCCGAAACAGGGGAAGAAAGATCCTGCTGTACCTGGACAAAAGAAACTCCAAGCAAGTTAGTAGAAACATCAGCAGGACAAGTATACCTTTTCAGACGGGCCCCATTAACTTTGAAGGTTTCACCCTTCTTGTTCTGCAGTTCGTAGGCTCCAAATGAAGTAACCCCTACCACCTTAAATGGTCCTGCCCAGTGAGATTTAAGCTTTCCTGGAAAGATCTTCAATCTGGAATTGTAGAGGAGCACCCAATCTCCAACTTTGAAGTCACGTTTCTGATCATTTGATCGTGGAGCTTCTTGGTGCGCTCCTTGTAGATTCGAGCACTGTTGTAAGCTTTATCTCTTAGTTCTTCAAGCTCTGAAAGCTGAAATTTGCGTTTCTCACCAGCAGCAAGTATGTCAAAGTTCAGGGCCTTAAGTGCCCAGTACGCCTTATGCTCCAACTCAACAGGTAGATGGCAAGATTTCCCATATACCAGCCTAAAAGGAGACATCCCGATGGGTGTCTTGAATGCTGTCCTGTAGGCCCAGAGAGCGTCATCTAACCGTAGAGACCAGTCCTTCCTTGAAGAGTTTACTGTCTTTTGGAGAATCCACTTCAACTCTCGATTGGATACTTCAGCTTGTCCATTTGTTTGTGGGTGATATGGTAGTGCTACCTTATGACGTACTCCGTACTTAGCCAGCAAGGCATCGAATGAACGGTTGCAAAAATGTGATCCCCCATCACTGATAATTGCTCGTGGAACTCCGAAGCGAGTGAAGATGTGCTTTTTGATAAACTTGACCACGGTCTTTGAATCAGCATTCTGGCATGGTATGGCTTCAACCCACTTGGACACGTAGTCCACTGCCACCAGAATGTATTGATAACCTTGTGAAGAGGGAAATGGCCCCATAAAATCGATACCCCAACAGTCAAAAAGTTCGACTCCAAAATGCTTTGCTGAGGCATCTCATGTCGCCTTGAAGTATTGCCCATGCGCTGACAGCTATCACAACTAGCCACAAAGGTTTGGCAGTCTTTATGGAGTGTGGGCCAATAAAATCCGGACTCCAAAACCTTGGCCGCCGTCCGATGGGATCCATGATGGCCTCCAGCTTCTCTGGAGTGACAAAACTCCAGAACACTGGGTACCTCATCATCAGGGAGACACCTGCGAATTAAGCTATCTGCACACACTCGAAACAAGTGAGGGTCTTCCCAGATATAATGGCGTGAGTCAGAAAGGAATTTCTTTTTCTGAGCATATGATAAATCATGAGGAACAACTCCAGAAACAAGAAAATTAGCCATATCAGCATACCATGGCTCTTGCACCTTTTTCAAACTGAAGACGGCTTCATCGGGAAAAAATTCATTAATAGGAATACCATCGTCAGGAGTTACCATCCTAGAGAGATGGTCAGCAACAACATTCAGTTTACCACTCTTGTCCCTCACTTCTATATCGAATTCCTGTAAAAGAAGAATCCAACGTACAAGCGAGGCTTGGCCTCTTTCTTGGCAAAAAATATTTAAGAGCAGAGTGGTCAGTGTGGATAATCACTTTACTTCCCCATAAATATGATCGAAATCTATCTAAGGAGAAGACCACTGCCAGGAGCTCTTTCTCAGTTGTTGTGTAGTTTCTCTGGGCATCATCTAGAGTTTTGCTGGCATAAGCAATAACTCTCAACACCTTATCTTTCTTTTGGCACAGGGCTGCACCTACTGCAAAGTCACTAGCATCACACATAATTTCAAATGGCAATGACCAGTCAGGAGAAACAACGATAGGGGCAGCTACCAATTTTTGCTTAATTAAATTAAAGGCAGAAATACAATCTTCAGAAAATAGAAATGAAACATCTTTCATTAGCAAATCAGTTAATGGTTTAGCTATTTTAGAGAAGTCTTGAATAAACCTTCGATAAAACCAGCATGCCCAGAAATCTTACTCCTTTACACAAGTGGGCGCTGGAGCTTCTCTATACCGACTTTTGCTTTGTCAACCTCAATCCCTTTAGCAGACACCTTGTGGCCGAGCACTATCCCATCCTTTACCATAAAATGGCATTTCTCCCAGTTGAGAACTAGGTTGGTCTCTTCACACCGTCCAAGGATAAGATCAAGCTGTGCTAGACAAACATCAAAGTCAGAGCCATAGACAGAAAAATCGTCCATAAATACCTCTATACTCTGTTCAATGAAGTCTGCAAAGATGGCCTGCATGCAGCGCTGGAAAGTGGCAGGGGCATTACATAAACCAAAGGGCATTCTTTTGTATGCAAAGGTACCATATGGACAAGTAAAGGTAGTCTTGTCCTGGTCCTCAGGTGCAATAGGAATTTGAAAGTACCCTGAAAAACCATCTAAAAAGCAGTAATATTCCTGCCCAGCCAATCTCTCGAGCATTTGATCAATAAAGGGGAGTGGGAAATGATCTTTCCTGGTGGCTGAATTTAAACGCCTATAATCTATACACATACGCCATCCAGTGATCTTTCGTTGGGGAATGGACTCACCTTTGTCGTTCAGAACAGCTTCAAAACCTCCTTTCTTAGGAACTACCTGTACAGGACTTACCCATGTGCTGTCTGATATAGGGTAAATGATCCCAGCGTCCAGAAGCTTCAACACCTCTGTCTTGACAACTTCCTTCATGTTAGGGTTGAGCCGACGCTGGGGTTGTCTGACAGGTTTGTAGTCTTCCTCCATATAGATATGATGTGTACAGAAGGCCGGGTTGATGCCTTTGATATCAGCTAGAGTCCATCCATGGCTTTCTTATGTCTTCTCAGAACCTCAAGTAACCTGCTTTCTTGCCCAGAAGTCAAAGAAGAAGAACAATGACAGGCAAATAATTATCATCAGCTAAAAAGCATACTTGAGATTAGAGGGGAGCTCCTTAAGCTCAAGTACTGGAGCTGCTCTATAGAAGGAACAGGTCTTGGATTTCTATCAAGTCTCTCCAAAGAGGGGATAAGTTTGAAAACCTGGTTTTCCTCTCTCTATATGTGCTAGAGCTGTATTAACATCCATATTAAGAGTTTTATCCTCAACAGAAGATATAAGAACATGTTCTAAAGGTTCAAAATCTGAAAAAGTAGAAGAAAGTATAGAATAAATCTCATCATCAGTAGAAAGTTCACATACCTCGCCATCCTCATCTTGTATACTTACCGACATAACTGAATGAGCTGAAGTAGAACTTAACTTCATCATCTTTTTCATATCAAACTCTATCTTCTCATCTCCGTACCTCAAGGTGATTCTGCCATCATGCACGTCAATGACCGCCTTGGCAGTACTCAGAAAAGGACGACCCAAAATGAGTGGGACTTCCACATCATCATCTATGTCTAAAACAACAAAATCCGCAGGAAAGATGAAGCGGTCAACTCCCACTACAAGATCTCGCACAATTCCCATCGGTTTTATCTCGGATCTGTCGGCCAGCTGGAGTTTAAAAGGGACTGGGTGAAGCTCTCCTCCTTTTACCTTCAAGAAGGTTGCATATGGCATAATGTTGATACTTGCACCCAGGTCACACAGGCCACTTCTGCAATCTATATCTCCAATAAAGCAGGGCACAATAGGAGTGCCCGGATCCTTTTGCTTAGGGGGAAGTGCTCGAAGTAACGCAGTAGAGCACTCCTCTGTAAGGTGGACAGTCTCCTTGTCCTACTTTTTCTTCTTCTTTGTCACGAGATCCTTCAAAAATTTTGCATAATTAGGCATCTCATGTAAAGCATCAATTAAAGGTATATCGATAGTCAGTTTCTTAAATATACTTAAGAATTTATTGAACTGCTCATCTAAGCATTTATTTTTCATCCTATTTGGGAATGGAAGTTCTATTTGCTTAGGAGTAGAAGTAGGTACATCAATTTGAATAGAAGATGGAGAAGGGGAAGAATTGATTGGAGCCTGTATCTCCTCAGAAACTACCACTGGTGGGACCGAAGGCTCTGATGATTTATTAGAATGGGTGATCTTTTCACCGGTTTGTTGTGCAGTCACTTGCTTTTGATTACTTCCCAGCTGCTTGCCGCTTCTTAACGTCACGGCTGCACTGAGCTCATCCTCAGGTTGGATTTCCGAGGATGCACCACAGCTGTAGATTCTTAAGGCCTTGGCCGTCTCTCTCGGATTCTGCTGAGGTTGAGACGAAAATGAGCCCGGCTGCCTTTGGTGCTGGTGGTAAGTAGCTGGTTTATCTGCTGCTCTAGATTCTTTGACTATTCATCAGGGATTGGTTGAGAGTTTGTTGTTCCTTCTGGGTGGTAGCCATTGAAGTGATTATATCCTGGAGCCTTTCCATTTTTTCATCAGATGTTGATTTAACAGGTGGCTGGTAGGAATTCTGGCCCTGTCCCATCTGTATCCGAGGACGAGCTTGATTGTATGGTTGCCTAGAGAAGCCTGGGGGTCCCTGCACATTACTTTGTAAAAGATTCGAATTTAAAGCATTGTTGGGATTACCATACCTGAGATTTGGATGTTGATTTCAGTTCCAGGGTTGTTGGTAATTCCCTTGTCCTACAAAGTTGGCTTCTTCAGCAATCCGTATCTCCTCCAGATAAGGGCATACTTCAAACGAGTGGTCACCACCACAATGAGAGCATAGAGGCTCAGATGAGGATGAAGAAGCTATCCTCTTTACCTACTGAGAAGGCTGACCATTAATTAGAAAATCGTCTAATCTTTTTACTAGTGAGCTTACCAGTGTGGATTATTGAGCTTGTGACTCTGCCATCTGCTCCATCCAAGGATCTATATTCCTTGCACCTTTTGCACCCATTGTCATAGTTCTGCCACCTTCGGTGCCCCACTGACGGACCTCTTCAATGTACGTCTCCATGGACGCCATGAAATCATTTCCAGATCGGTTGAGGATGTTCCCTCCCAAAGCTGATCTAACTTCGGCTTGATGTATATGCTTCAACCCATTAAAGAACGTCATAGCAATACACGTGAGATCTTGTCCGTGATGAGGACACTGTCGGAGCATTTCTTTAAAACGATCCCATGCCTCACAGATAGTCTCAGCACCTCCCTGTTTGAAAGCAAGTAAGGCAGCAACCAAATTCCTAGTTCTAGAAATAGGATAATATTTTTCATAGAACCTAGTTGTCATCTCCTCCCAACTAGTGATAATACCAGAGGGAAGACAGTAGAACCATTTCATTGCTTCACCAGTGAGGCTGCTAGGAAATAAACTCATTCTAGCATACTCCAGGAGACTATCTGAGCACCCAATTTGATCAATATTTATCAGAAATTGGTTGACATGATCTAGGGCGTCGTTGGGGTTGGAACCGTCAAATGTGCCTGAGGGCATCTCTCGTATGACTTTGTTCTGATGTGAAGGCTTCAGATCCTTCCATTCCTTCATTAAGTCGGGTGGTAGCGTAGGAAGAGCTACTGGGCTTCTTCGTGGAATGGCCGCTGGTCTGCTAACTTTCCTCATTGCTTGGCTACCGTTTGTAGGAGTTGTCATTTGTATTTCTCTTTGGAACCTCTGTTGACGTCTGGCTAGCTGAGCGGCACGTTCGATTTCTGGGTCAAGGATTTTGTCCCAGTCGAGATGAGTGTCTGACCAAGAATGGGTGTACACCATTAATTATCTGCAAAAGAGAAGGACAAAACTCCACAAAAGTTTGCAAGCAGAGTAACATGAAATAAAAGTAGTATAGCTAAATAAAGAAAAATTAACCTAAAATTAGAAACTAAATAAAAATAGATAGATACAATAATAATAGTAATAATAATAGATTTTTTTAATTAAAAATAACCCAAGCTAAGGACTAGACAGGAATCTAGTCCCCGACAACGGCCCAAATTTGCTCAAACGATAAATTTGACCTATTACAAGCTAAGAAATATTCCTAGAAAATAACAAATCAAACGACCGTCGGGTTGCAAATAAATCCCGGTTATTGTAGTAAAGTTTATAGGGAACCAGGTATCGAACCGTGGGACTATGTGATAAATAATCTAGTTTAAGCAAGGGTAGTAAATTGAGGGGGGAATTGTTTCGGTTTGTAAATTAAAATAAAGACAGTGAGAATTTAATTAACAGCTAGGAATTTAAATAACAGAATATTAAAAAGTGGTTGTGAATATGGAAGAACGGACTCTGGGTTCAGGTTTTACTCGTTTGATTAATTATGCTATTCTACCGGTTTAATTAAGAATAAATTGGCAAAATTCCTTTTAAAGTCTTCAGATTTAAATCCTAAATTCTAATGACCTCGTTTACCAGAACATGCAAGATCTGATATATATTCAAGCAAAACACATGTAAACGGCTAAGTAAAAGAAAATATAATTTTTGCATCTGAAATACTAGATTTATTCAATCAGAATAAACTTTTCCACAGACATAACAATTAATATGACCTATCCATTTATCACGGATCTGATCAAAATAGATTTCGTAAGGCAATTCAATAAACTCATGTAATTTATTGTAAAGCGAGATAATAACATTAATTGTATCAAATTATAATTAATTTAAACCGGTAAATAAATTGCATAACTAAAATAAACTAATAATAACCATCCCCAGAATATAATTATTCTAGCCGGACATATTAAATAAATAAACAGAGACAAGAGTAAAAGAAATCATCTGTTTGTTGGACTCCTGAAGCTGCTCCGTTATTTTAACAGACCGGAATATAATATGTGGTAGATGGATAATATATGTGGAGAAGGGTTGTGTGTGTGTTCGTGAATTATGGAAATAAGGAAATGGGAATTTTAGAAAGTAAAATGCGATGTGGGGGAGATGTGTCTAGTGAATTGATTTTGTGAATGGAGTACGTAGGCTTTTGGTTTTGGAAATGAGAAAGGTGATGGTGGGGGAAGGATATGGTGTGGTGGTGTTGTTTTACGGGGAAAAATAAAATGGTCGAGCAGGTGTGTGTGTGTTCTGGTGGGGGTGTCGAGTGTGAGTGTGCAGCAGGGTGAGTGAGTTATTTATAGAATAGAAATGAGGAAGAGACAAACAAGCAGTCAGGGGAGTAGGTGACCGTCTAAGAAATTATGCAGAAGACGGTGCAGCCTTTGAAGAAAAACAAATAACTGGGCGGTGACGGTGCAGACAAATCAAGAAAATAATTGCGTGGGGCCGTGCAGAAAAAATTGATCGTTGAATTCTGGAATTTGTCCACGATTTTAATGTGTCTGAGTATGAGTCCGTCTATGACCCGCTCGGACGTCCTACAAACTTCGATCGGTTCTAGATTCTTCGTTCGGACTCCGTTTTGGTCCCCGTTTGTTGCGTTGGAAAGCTCGTGAGGAGAACTATGCATTTCTATCATCATTTCCTGATTTTATCATATAAATTGGCATTAGGTCTTACCCAAAGTAAGAGTTACAAAAAGCATAGGATAAGTGTGAGAAGGTGCGTAAAAAATTACATAAATTAATGATCTAGCACCTATGAAACTATATAAATTTCACACTTATCAAATCACCCCACACTTAGCCTTTTGCTTGTCCTCAAGCAAACCTCTCAAACACAAGTTCAAGCCAAGCGAATGAATTTCAACTCAAAAGGAAGAACACAGAAGAAGGACTACTAGTTTTACCAATAAAGGGGCATTTATTATTTATTAAGCGCAATTCATTTTTTTTTCCAAAAGAAGTCATTCAAAGTTAACAATAGAGAAACAAAACCATAAGAACCTCGCCTTTAGCAATGAGCCAATCCACCTTTTTCCTCATTCACAAACCATTAGAACGACAAGGGGCATGAAGTAAGATCTTATTCCATCATACCTTTCAATGCGACATACTCTTGATCCATAAAGAGGAATAAATATTCATTCAGCTCAGCGATTGCACATTTTTTAGGCGCTTTTAATTTCTTTCACCACAGACTTTTCTCTCCACCATGTAACGGCTTTGGGTCAACTATCCCAGATCACAAGGGCCTTAGGTAGCTAGGTGATGAGACACCCCAAAGGACTTAATAACCAAGTGGACGAGGCCCAATTTTGGATCAGAATTAAAATTAAGCATGCTTAGATCAGCAGTGAGTACCTTGCCTTGTTCTTTTTCCAACCATTTCAATCCAGACATTCCAAGGCTCAAGGCTAAAAACAGGGTTCACATGGTGAGTATTCTCAATCATTATAGCATTCACAGAACATAGACTTATTTTAATCAATTAAAACCAGAAAAATTAAAAATTTTGCACCCCAAGATCAGCTAACCAATTATTCTTCCTCTATGGCTTCCTTCCAAGTTGAGCACAGCAAGACTTAAACAAATGCAAGAGAAAAGAGCTCAAAGATACACAAAAAGTAAGCGGCGAGGAGCTTACCCCACCCACACTTAGAGAAGCAATGTCCTCATTGCTTTAGGAAGAATTAACATTGTGCAAGCAATCCAACGGGGAAACAAAATTACACAAACAGTTCAGGGGGAGCAGATAAAATATTCAAGAGTGAAAGGATGTAGAATACTCCCCAGAGTTCGTTCAGGGTGTGCTGCACGGCTCACCCCACACTTGAGTTCTGCTGTAGAATCGCCAAGATGTGCCTGGAAAGAATTTTCTAAACAGACAGAAGAACTCAAGTTATTGCACCTTGTGCGCGACCGCGCCCTATATAGATAGAAAATCATTTTTTTTGACTAAACATATTATTTAAGCACACATAATTCGGAAAGGAAATGTAAGTTCAAGAAAATAGGGTAGAGAATTCTTCCTGTAAATTGAAAATAAGTGGTGGGTTGCCTCCCACCAAGCTGCTCTGTTTTATAGTCTCAAGCTAGACTCATCAGTCCGATTAGGAGAAAGAGGAAGAGGAGTGGGAAGGGGTCCCACAACTTCCTAGAACTAAGTTGCGTAGCTTACGGAACTTATGTTTTAACCGCCATGGGAGAGACTTCTTTTTAGGTGGCGCCGACTCCGAAACAGGGGAAGAAAGATCCTGCTGTACCTGGACAAAAGAAACTCCAAGCAAGTTAGTAGAAACATCAGCAGGACAAGTATACCTTTTCAGACGGGCCCCATTAACTTTGAAGGTTTCACCCTTCTTGTTCTGCAGTTCGTAGGCTCCAAATGAAGTAACCCCTACCACCTTAAATGGTCCTGCCCAGTGAGATTTAAGCTTTCCTGGAAAGATCTTCAATCTGGAATTGTAGAGGAGCACCCAATCTCCAACTTTGAAGTCACGTTTCTGGATCATTTGATCGTGGAGCTTCTTGGTGCGCTCCTTGTAGATTCGAGCACTTGTAAGCTTGATCTCTTAGTTCTTCAAGCTCTGAAAGCTGAAATTTGCGTTTCTCACCAGCAGCAAGTATGTCAAAGTTAGGGCCTTAAGTGCCCAGTATGCCTTATGCTCCAACTCAACAGGTAGATGGCAAGATTTCCCATATACCAGCCTAAAAGGAGACATCCCGATGGGTGTCTTGAATGCTGTCCTGTAGGCCCAGAGAGCGTCATCTAACCGTAGAGACCAGTCCTTCCTTGAAGAGTTTACTGTCTTTTGGAGAATCCACTTCAACTCTCGATTGGATATTTCAGCTTGTCCATTTGTTTGTGGGTGATACGGTAGTGCAACCTTATGACGTACTCCGTACTTAGCCAGCAAGGCATCGAATGAACGGTTGCAAAAATGTGATCCCCCATCACTGATAATTGCTCGTGGAACTCCGAAGCGAGTGAAGATGTGCTTTTTGATAAACTTGACCACGGTCTTTGAATCAGCATTCTGGCATGGTATGGCTTCAACCCACTTGGACACGTAGTCCACTGCCACCAGAATGTATTGATAACCTTGTGAAGAGGGAAATGGCCCCATAAAATCGATACCCCAGCAGTCAAAAAGTTCGACCTCCAAAATGCTTTGCTGAGGCATCTCATGTCGCCTTGAAGTATTGCCCATGCGCTGACAGCTATCACAACTAGCCACAAAGGTTTGGCAGTCTTTATGGAGTGGGCCAATAAAATCCGGACTCCAAAACCTTGGCTGCCGTCCGATGGGATCCATGATGGCCTCCAGCTTCTCTGGAGTGACAAAACTCCAGAACACTGGGTACCTCATCATCAGGGAGACACCTGCGAATTAAGCTATCTGCACACACTCGAAACAAGTGAGGGTCTTCCCAGATATAATGGCGTGAGTCAGAAAGGAATTTCTTTTTCTGAGCATATGATAAGTCATGAGGAACAACTCCAGAAACAAGAAAATTAGCCATATCAGCATACCATGGCTCTTGCACCTTTTTCAAACTGAAGACGGCTTCATCGGGAAAAAATTCATTAATAGGAATACCGTCGTCAGGAGTTACCATCCTAGAGAGATGGTCAGCAACAACATTCAGTTTACCACTCTTGTCCCTCACTTCTATATCGAATTCCTGTAAAAGAAGAATCCAACGTACAAGCGAGGCTTGGCCTCTTTCTTGGCAAACAAATATTTAAGAGCAGAGTGGTCAGTGTGGATAATCACTTTACTTCCCCATAAATATGATCGAAATCTATCTAAGGAGAAGACCACTGCCAGGAGCTCTTTCTCAGTTGTTGTGTAGTTTCTCTGGGCATCTAGAGTTTTGCTGGCATAAGCAATAACTCTCAACACCTTATCTTTCTTTTGGCACAGGGCTGCACCTACTGCAAAGTCACTAGCATCACACATAATTTCAAATGGCAATGACCAGTCAGGAGAAACAACGATAGGGGCAGCTACCAATTTTTGCTTAATTAAATTAAAGGCAGAAATACAATCTTCAGAAAATAGAAATGAAACATCTTTCATTAGCAAATCAGTTAATGGTTTAGCTATTTTAGAGAAGTCTTGAATAAACCTTCGATAAAAACCAGCATGCCCAAGAAACGATCTTACATCCTTTACACAAGTGGGCGCTGGAAGCTTCTCTATAACCTCACTTTTGCTTTATCAACCTCAATCCCTTTAGCAGACACCTTGTGGCCGAGCACTATCCCATCCTTTACCATAAAATGGCATTTCTCCCAGTTGAGAACTAGGTTGGTCTCTTCGCACCGTCCAAGGATAAGATCAAGCTGTGCTAGACAAACATCAAAGTCAGAGCCATAGACAGAAAAATCGTCCATAAATACCTCTATACTCTGTTCAATGAAGTCTGCAAAGATGGCCTGCATGCAGCGCTGGAAAGTGGCAGGGGCATTGCATAAACCAAAGGGCATTCTTTTGTATGCAAAGGTACCATATGGACAAGTAAAGGTAGTCTTGTCCTGGTCCTCAGGTGCAATAGGAATTTGAAAGTACCCTGAAAAACCATCTAAAAACAGTAATATTCCTGCCCAGCCAATCTCTCGAGCATTTGATCAATAAAGGGGAGTGGGAAATGATCTTTCCTGGTGGTGGCTGAATTCAAACGCCTATAATCTATACACATACGCCATCCAGTGATCTTTCGTTGGGAATGGACTCACCTTTGTCGTTCAGAACAGCTTCAAAACCTCCTTTCTTAGGAACTACCTGTACAGGACTTACCCATGTGCTGTCTGATATAGGGTAAATGATCCCAGCGTCCAGAAGCTTCAACACCTCTGTCTTGACAACTTCCTTCATGTTAGGGTTGAGCCGACGCTGGGGTTGTCTGACAGGTTTGTAGTCTTCCTCCATATAGATATGATGTGTACAGAAGGCCGGGTTGATGCCTTTGATATCAGCTAGAGTCCATCCGATGGCTTTCTTATGTCTTCTCAGAACCTCAAGTACCTGCTGTTATACCCAAAATTTCAAACCCCCAGAAGAGAGTCTCTACTAATAGGCTCGTAGCGAGGGTTCCCAGTTCGATCGGCACATTTCAGAGTACTAGGGACAGCTTAGTCATCTCTAGGGGCATTTTCGTAATTTTTCAAGGCTTCTAAGCCCCTATAGGCTTTCTCTCATCCAAATAAGGGTCAATCAATTCAAAATGCTGTGAAATTTTAACCCATGATAGAGGATGACATTTAAGCATAATGGCGTTGGAATTTTGATTTTTCAAATTTCCAATAATTTTCTAGTAATTTCTGATTGAATCTGACGAGAAATTGAATTTAAAAATATTCCAATATCCAAAAAATTCGATTCCACTTTAGAAAAATCAGAAAATCATCCTTTACCCATGTGTGAAATTTCATAATCAAATTCCTTTTGGAAACCCTTGAGCTAAAACGTCGGTAAATCTCGGTTTTTACGGATTTTTCTATCTTTAAGAAGCCTATATAAGGAACCTTATCCCTATCCCAATCAAGAAGAACCTCAAGAACCCTAAGCAACCAGAAAACCTAGCCGTCTCTTCTCCTCACGTTTTTACACATCCAAGCACCAAAATCACATCAAAAATCTCTCGAAATCACCACCTAAACACACTTTTCAACTCCTAACACATCAACAATCATCAAACATCAACCAACACACCACTCCAAAATGTGAAGAACATCATCAACAATCAACAACCAGAAGCCCGGGTCGAACTCAATCCGGAACCGGCATCATCGGAGCCTCCGAAGAATCCCAACGTGAAGAATCATCTTGAATTCGAAGGTAAAACAGGTTACAATCCCACTTTTCTGATTCCCCACGACCTTGTTAACTCTCTGTCAAAGTTTGGGTTCAAACCAACCTGTTTACGCTTCTGTATTGACGTTTGTTTAAGCTTCTGTCCAATAACTTGTTTACAAAGTTTCGTGCTTAATTCGAGTTCAAATTGAAAACCTTCAATCACTAACGACTTGTAAATCTTTCAGGCTACACACCCATAAAATTTGAGCTCAAAACACCCTCGGGAACCTTCTGAAAACCCCTGTCCGTGGGTGGTCCGTGACCTCGGACCTATGGTCCGGGACCTCGGACGCGTTGTCCGAGACCACGGACACCCACGGACGGCGGCGGGATTTTAAAAATTCAAAATTTAGGTTTTTCTAAGATGTCCGGGCCCACGGACAGCCTGTCCGTGGCCCCGGACTTTGCAAATTTTTGTTTTCCTTAATTTCGACTTTTCTGCATATTTAGGTTAACTGGGGTCCGTGGTCTCGGACTTTGGTCCGTGGCTACGGACGTAAGCAAAATTTGACCTAATTCTGCCTCCGAAACCCTAGTTTAGGTAGCTTTCAATTTCACTTTAATTTCTGTCAAAAAATGCTAAAAACACAAAAAAAACAGAAGCTTGCGCACTTAGGTTAAAACGACTTTGTAGTAAGCCGTAAATAAACCAAGTAGAGGAAAAACGACCTGAGGGTAATGAAAGTAATTGAACCCTAATAAGTCGAATATCAAGCCCCCGAACCCGAACTCTCCTTTCCTAATTTGATCTAGGTTAAAATTAGGTGGCGACTCATAATAGGTTCCAGTGAGCTAGCTTAGGTTTTAATAATTATTGTTATATGACATAGTTATTAATCTTAGGTTATAAGTGGACCTAAAACCCGTTAGATCCTAATCAATTTAATCAACATAGGATAGGGTTTAAAATCGAGGCTCACAGACTGGCGACTCTGCTGGGGACAAGTTCTTAATTTTAACTTGTTTAATTTTAAGAAAGAGGGCTTAACTCGAAAAATGTTTATTTATGGCTTTATTACTTTGTTTGTTTACTTTTGTGTGCACTTTAATTTTATGCACCTTTACATCATATGAGAGCGAGGGTCCACCTAAACCGATTTCACCCCGGGACCCGTTTGAGGGTCCCCTGTCTGGGACTCACACCTTTTAGGTGATGTGAATAAGCGGGGGAAAAGAGGAGGAGTCGTCTAACCACATCCCCTCAATACCTGGGCCTTAGCCCCAAGCGTTTCCCTGGCAGTGTCCTTACCTAGCCCATTGTTTGGTCAGTCAAAGACCCGGCCGCAGACGCACACCTTCAGGTGATGTGAAAAAAGTGGGGAAGCCCAAAGAGAATAGCGTGCAAGCCCTATTCCTTTGTGGCGACCTGGGCCCAAGCCCCAAGCACCTCTCCGGATCGATCCATACCCGTTTGAATTTAAACGTCTAGTGAGGACATGTTGAATTTGTGTGGGCCTTGTTTGCTTGTATGATCGGCCCATTACTCAGCCTACAGATTGATAGGAACTTCTCCTACATTAACCTAGCCCAGCCCGAATTGGCAGCTCTATTTGTTTGCGGCCCAGAGGTCCTGTTTGGTTTAATATGTGAGTCATTCGGGCTTCGGCCCAAAAGCTTAGACTTAGGTGATTTCTCTTCTAGCCCAATTCGAATTATCCATTTAGTTCTAGGCCCATGAAAAACAAATCCACCTCAAGCAGTTCATGAAAATCCATCAGGCCTTTCCGTTTCAAGGTTTATTCTAGTCCAGGAAGACTTTCCACTTGGGCTTTGGCCCAAAGTCCTAGGTATAGGTATCATCTTCTAGGCCCAATCAGAACCACTCGGCCCAAATTCCAATTCACATCTAGGACATGGTTTAAAAATCATTTCGGCCCATGCGCCCTATTTCTAGCCCAAACACATTCTGGCCCAGGTGCCAAATTCTCAAAACATTCCGAGTACCACACTCATAACTCACTTCATCTGGGCCCACAGACCAATTCATAGTTTTGGCCCACGAACTTTGCTCAATCCAAAATTTCGGCCCATAGCATAAAACATTCGAATCCCAGATAGTTTGCGCAACCCATTCATTCTAGTTTCTGGCCTCAAGGCCTAACAGGATCATCAAACGAATCTTAGGCTTTAAGGTTTCTCTCTCGGCCCAGTGGCTCATTCACGGTCCATACGGCTTCCTTCGGCCCGTTTGCTCCACTTCCAGATTAAGGGTATTCAGGCCCATACATCCATTCCAGTCTAGAAGTCCCTCTGGTCCATATTTCTTACTTCAATCTAAATCATTCTGGCCCAAGTGCCACAATTCCAAAACATTCCGGCCCAAGTGCCACACTTTCAAACACTCTGGCCCAAGCGCCACATCTTCACAACATTCCGGCCCTAGTGCCACATTCCCACAACACTCCGGCCCAAGCGCCACATCCTCAAAATATTTCTGGCCCATGTGCCTCACTTTCAATTTATCTAGGCCCAAGTGTCTACCCACATCCATGACGCCATCTAGGCTTGAGTGCCTAACCACATTCATGATTTCAGCCCTTGCACCTCACATTCAGTTCGTAAAAGATTCAGGCCCAAGTGTTTCATGTGTCATCCTTGGGCACCCCTAGTTGAGGCATTTTGCAGAGGTTACCCACAGTCCAAGAAGAAGGCGGTCACGGTTATCTCGGTGACGTCTCGAAGGTTGAGAAATCGAGTCTTCAGCAATGAAAGTCTCCACATGCATAACTTGCTAAAACATTTATCTTTCAAATACATCACTCAAAGTTTTCAAAGAATGATCGTTTTCAAACCACTAATAAGAAGCATCGATTTTGTTGAATCATCTTCTTCCTCATGTTCACAAATGAATGACTTTTTCAAGTCTAAATGATAACACAAAAAAAAAGGTTTGTTTCACACAAGTTTCTTTTGAATGGTTCATGAATTAATTATTTCCGACAATGGAACACAAAGACTTGTATTTTGTTTCTGAATTTTGAGCATGCCTTACCAAACCGCACAACTCACCACATAATATCCAAACAACCCACAATGAGGTTCAAGGCCCACATCTATCAAACTGTTGTCACGAACCCCAAATCAATACTGGGGGCAATCTGAGTTTAGAATCATTGTCTTCGAATCTTTTGTTTAAACGTGTGAACTAGTCTCTGAGTGAAATTCGCGAGAGTGTCTTGAGCGGGAAAACCATGAGTGAACGAGCGTGTCATTTTTACACGACTCCGGCAAGACCACATTCAAAGGTGAGGAAAACGGCATAACTCTGACGAAGGAGATAATTTGTAAATTTACTCTTAGACCTGTGAAAAGTAACAAAGAACGGATACACAATTATCAGGAATGACGAAGCACCTAGGTACAGCACCACATAGCCAAAAGCTTGTGAACCCTGACGTTAAACCCTAGGCACCCCTGCTGAGCCTTTCATATATCCCTTTTCGATATTATGAACTCCACAAAATAACCCAGCCAATGATGAATGTCTGACCCGGTGACCAAAGGAAGCAAGGAGCCCGAGTCTCGGATAACATCTTCATCAGTTCAAAGAAGCAACTCCGCTATCAGCATGACGAAGCAATCCGTAAATGGTCCCAGAGTGACACAGGATCCAAAGAGCTCACACCAAAACAGCTCTCGAAGCCCAAAACCGGGAAACACAAGAACCCCGAAGGCAAAGTCAATAAAGGATAAAACAAAAAGGCAAACCCGAAGTGCCTCAAAGAAATCCAAATGACAAAAAGAGAAATAGTGTAAAGGACAACCTCAAAGGTCCAGGTCCAGAAGCTCGAAAACAACGTCAACACGAAGCAGCTAGACGACTTCAAACAAGGAAGATGAATCTGAGAGAAGACACAAGTTGCAGCTTTGGTCACCCATTTAAGCTCCACATACCTCAAATATCCCTCCGTAACCCCATCATTTTTCATCGCACCCTACGGCCACGTTATAAGCTTTAAAGACTTCCGACTTGATAGTTGTGTGTCCAATCACGTGAAAGTAACAGATCAAATGCGTAAATCCATCAAACGTCGAATTCAATGGTCTAAAAGTTATGACCATGAGCGAGAAATGAGTGCATACACCAAACACGTCGAGTGTAGGTTAGGAAGCACCAAATCAGAACATAAGCCTTGACCCTGTAAGGACGAGACTCATTCGCACGTTTAATCAAAGAAAATACCGGGGGCAATCGATCGTCCCAATCGATTTGCATGAACTCTAGCTCAGATTGTCCTAAGGAAAAATACTGGGGGCAATTGTTGGTTCCAACAATTGCCATGACAACACCAATTGAAACCCAAAGCATGAGCACCACCATCCTACCAAAGGCACACATAAGCCCTTACCTCCACATCAAACACCTCAGGCCCACATAAGCCTCTACCTCCACAAAACACTTCAGGCCCACATAAGCCTTCACTTCCACATAAATTCCATGGCCCGTCATAAGCCCTACCACCACTGAAAGAGCCCCGCAAACAAAAAAACCTATACTCTCACAAGCGGCACGTTCATCTTCTTTGAAACAAAGTGCAAGTCTGAAATCTTTAGTCAGGAAATGATAATTTCACTTTCCATTTCAGTAGAAAGATTCCTTTAAAACATTGTCATGTTTGGCACCTTTTTTTCAACAATTCTTGGTCCTACACGATTTCCTTCAAACACTTCGGTTTCATAAATCTACATATCGCCATGTTTGGCAGTTCCTAGCAATTTTTGCTTTCAACAAACTACATCATCGCCATGTTTGCATATTCTAGCAATTTCTTGCTTTCAACACCTGCATCATCGCCATGTTTGGAATGTCCTAGCAATTTCTTGCTTTCAACAAAACCTACATCATCGCCATGTTTGGCATATCCTAGCAATTTCTGCTTTCAACCAACCTGCATCATCGCCATGTTTGGCATGTTCTAGCAATTTCTGCTTTCAACCAACTACATCATCGCCATGTTTGGCATATCTTAGCAATTTCTTGCTTTCAACAAATCTGCATCAGCGCCATTTGGCTTTATCTAGCAATTCTTGCTTTAAACAACCTACATCATCGCCATGTTTGGCATGTTCCTAGCAAATTTCTTGCTTTCGACAAATTAGCATATCATCCCATAGCATCATCACCTTTTATACTTCAGGTTCCCGACACCCTATAATGCTCGGCGGCGATTCCATTCGAATTCAGGTCCCGACACCTTATAATGTCGGCGTATTCGTTCAACTTATGGTTCCCGACACCTATAATGCTCGGCGTATCCCGTTCAACTATGGTTCCGACACCTTATAATGCTCGGCGTATCCCGTTCAACTTATGGGTCCCGACACCTCATAATGCTCGGCGTAATCCATTCAATTTCAGGTTCCCGACACCTTAAATGCTCGGCGTATCCCGTTCAACTTATGGTCCCGACACCTTATAATGCTCGGCGTATTCCAGGTTCCCGACACCTAAAATGCCGGTTGTATTCCTTCAGGTTTCCCGACACCTTATAATGCTCGGCGTATTCCAGGTTCCCGACACCTTAAAATGCGCGGTGTATTCCATTCACTTTCAGGTTTCCCGACACCTTAGAATGCTCGGCGTACTTCATCCTTTATAGGTAGTCAACGCCTTAGAATCGCTTGACATTACTCATCTTTTAGGTTGTCAACGCCTTAGAATAGCTTGACATCATTTCATCACCTTAGGTAGTCAGCGCCTTAGAATAGCTCGACACAACTTGCTAGATTTCAAATGGCATACGAGGTCTTTTAGGATCCAGAATTTGGGGTATCACTCAAGCATCAACTAGTCTTTTCATCTTCTTACCAAAGCCTAGTTGAGGGGGGCATCTGTTATACCCAAAATTTCAACCCCCCAGAGAGAGTCTCTAATAGGCTAGTAGCGAGGGTTCCCAGTTCGATCGGCACATTTCAGAGTACTAGGGACAGCTTAGTCATCTATAGGGGCTTTTCGTAATTTTTCAAGGCTTCTAAGCCCCCTATAGGCTTTCTCTCTCATCCAAATAAGGGTCAAATCAATCAATGCTGTGAAATTTTAACCCATGATAGAGGATGACATTTAAGCATAATGGCGTTGGAATTTTGATTTTTCAAATTTCAATAATTTCTAGTAATTTCTGATTGAATCTGACGAGAAATTGAATTTAAAAATTTCCAATATCCAAAAAATTCGATTCCACTTTAGAAAAATCAGAAATATTCATCCTTTACCCATGTGTGAAATTTCATAAATCAAATTCCTTTTGGAAACCCTTGAGCTAAAACGTCGGTAAATCTCGGTTTTTACCGGATTTTTCTATCTTTAAAGAGGCCTATATAAGGAACCTTATCCCATGATCAAAGAAGAACCTCAAGAACCCTAAGCAACCAGAAAACCTAGCCGTCTCCTTCTCCTCACGTTTTTACACATCCAAGCACCAAAAATCACATCAAAATCTCTCGAAATCACCACCTAAACACACTTTTCAACTCCTAACACATCAACAATCATCAAACATCAACCAAACCACCTCCAAACGTGAAGAAAAATCATCAACAATCAACAACCAGAAGCCGGGTCGAACTCAATCCGGAACCGGCATCATCGGAGCCTCCGAAGAATCCCAACGTGAAGAATCATATTGAATCGAAGGTAAAACGGTTACAATCCCACTTTTCTGATTCCCCACGACCTTGTTAACTCTCTGTCAAAGTTTGGGTTCAAACAACTGTTACGCTTCTGTATTGACGTTGTTTAAGCTTCTGTCCAATAACTTGTTTACAAAGTTTCGTGCTTAATTCGAGTTCAAATTGAAAACTTCAATCACTAACGACTTGTAAATCTTTCAGGCTACACACCCATAAAATTTGAGCTCAAAACACCCTCGGGAACCTTCTGAAAACCCTGTCCGTGGGTGGTCCGTGACCTCGGACCTATGGTCCGGGACCTCGGACGCGTTGTCCGAGACCACGGACACCCACGGAGCGGCGGGATTTTAAAAATTCAAAACTTAGGTTTTTCTAACGATGTCCGGGCCCACGGACAGCCTGTCCGTGGCCCCGGACTTTGCAAATTTTTGTTTTCCTTCAATTTCGACTTTTCTGCATATTTAGGTTAACTGGGGTCCGTGGTCTCGGATTTTGGTCCGTGGCTACGGACGTAAGCAAAATTTGGCCTAATTCCGCCTCCGAAACCCTAGTTTAGGTAGCTTTCAATTTCGCTTTAATTTTCTGTCAAAAAACGCTAAAAAAACACAAAAAAAACAGAAGCTTGCGCACTTAGGTTAAAACGACTTTGTAGTAAGCCGTAAAAAACCAAGTAGAGAAAACGACTCTTGAGGGTAATGAAAGTAATTGAACCCTAAATAAGTCGAATACCAAGCCCCCGAACCAGAACTTTTCCTTTCCTAATTTATCCTAGGTTAAAATTAGGTGGCGACTCATAATAGGTTCCAGTGAGCTAGCTTAGGTTTTAATAATTATTGTTATATGACATAGTTATTAATCTTAGGTTATAAGTGGACCTAAAACCCGGTTAGATCCTAATCAATTTAATCAACATAGGATAGGGTTTAAAATCGAGGCTCACACCTGCTTTCTTGCCCAGAAGTCAAAGAAGAAGAGACAATGACAGGCAAATAATTATTATCAGCTAAAAAGCAATACTTGAGATTAGAGGGGAGCTCCTTAAGCTCAAGTACTGGAGGCTGCTCTATAGAAGGAACAGGTCGTTGGATTTCTCTATCAAGTCTCTCCAAAGAAGGGGGATAAGCTTGAAAACCTGGTTTTCCTCTCTCTATATGTGCTAGAGCTGTATTAACATCCATATTAAGAGTTTTATCCTCAACAGAAGATATAAGAACATGTTCTAAAGGTTCAAAATCTGAAAAAGTAGAAGAAAGTATAGAATAAATCTCATCATCAGTAGAAAGTTCACATACCTCGCCATCCTCATCTTGTATACTTACCGACATAACTGAATGAGCTGAAGTAGAACTTAACTTCATCATCTTTTTCATATCAAACTCTATCTTCTCATCTCCGTACCTAAAGGTGATTCTGCCATCATGCACGTCAATGACCGCCTTGGCAGTACTCAGAAAAGGACGACCCAAAATGAGTGGGACTTCCACATCATCATCTATGTCTAAAACAACAAAATCCGCAGGAAAGATGAAGCGGTCAACTCCCACTACAAGATCTCGCACAATTCCCATCGGTTTTATCTCGGATCTGTCGGCCAGCTGGAGTTTAAAAGGGACTGGGTGAAGCTCTCCTCCTTTTACCTTCAAGAAGGTTGCATATGGCATAATTGATACTTGCACCCAGGTCACACAGGCCACTTCTGCAATCTATATCTCCAATAAAGCAGGGCACAATAGGAGTGCCCGGATCCTTTTGCTTAGGGGAAGTGCTCGAAGTAACGCAGTAGAGCACTCCTCTGTAAGGTGGACAGTCTCCTTGTCCTACTTTTTCTTCTTCTTTGTCACGAGATCCTTCAAAAATTTTGCATAATTAGGCATCTCATGTAAAGCATCAATTAAAGGTATATCGATAGTCAGTTTCTTAAATATACTTAAGAATTTATTGAACTGCTCATCTAAGCATTATTTTTCATCCTATTTGGGAATGGAAGTTCTATTTGCTTAGGAGTAGAAGTAGGTACATCAATTTGAATAGAAGATGGAGAAGGGGAAGAATTGATTGGAGCCTGTATCTCCTCAGAAACTACCACTGGTGGGACCGAAGGCTCTGATGATTTATTAGAATGGGTGATCTTTTCACCGGTTTGTTGTGCAGTCACTTGCTCTTGATTACTTCCCAGCTGCTTGCCGCTTCTTAACGTCACGGCTGCACTGAGCTCATCCTCAGGTTGGATTTCCGAGGATGCACCACAGTTGTAGATTCTTAAGGCCTTGGCCGTCTCTCTCGGATTCTGCTGAGGTTGAGACGAAAATGAGCCCGGCTGCCTTTGGTGCTGGTTGGTAAGTAGCTGGTTTATCTGCTGCTCTAGATTTCTTTGACTATTCATCAGGGATTGGTTGAGAGTTTGTTGTTCCTTCTGGGTGGTAGCCATTGAAGTGATTATATCTTGGAGCCTTTCCATTTTTTCATCAGATGCTGATTTAACAGGTGGCTGGTAGGAATTCTGGCCCTGTCCCATCTGTATCCGAGGACGAGCTTGATTGTATGGTTGCCTAGAGAAGCCTGGGGGTCCCTGCACATTACTTTGTAAAAGATTCGAATTTAAAGCATTGTTGGGATTACCATACCTGAGATTTGGATGTTGATTTCAGTTCCAGGGTTGTTGGTAATTCCCTTGTCCTACAAAGTTGGCTTCTTCAGCAATCCGTATCTCCTCCAGATAAGGGCATACTTCAAACGAGTGGTCACCACCACAATGAGAGCATAGAGGCTCAGATGAGGATGAAGAAGCTATCCTCTTTACCTACTGAGAAGGCTGACCATTAATTAGAAAATCGTCTAATCTTTTTACTAGTGAGCTTACCAGTGTGGATTATTGAGCTTGTGACTCTGCCATCTGCTCCATCCAAGGATCTATATTCCTTGCACCTTTTGCACCCATTGTCATAGTTCTGCCACCTTCGGTGCCCCACTGACGGACCTCTTCAATGTACGTCTCCATGGACGCCATGAAATCATTTCCAGATCGGTTGAGGATGTTCCCTCCCAAAGCTTATCTAACTTCGGCTTGATGTATATGCTTCAACCCATTAAAGAACGTCATAGCAATACACGTGAGATCTTGTCCGTGATGAGGACACTGTCGGAGCATTTCTTTAAAACGATCCCATGCCTCACAGATAGTCTCAGCACCTCCCTGTTTGAAAGCAAGTAAGGCAGCAACCAAATTCCTAGTTCTAGAAATAGGATAATATTTTTCATAGAACCTAGTTGTCATCTCCTCCCAACTAGTGATAATACCAGAGGGAAGACAGTAGAACCATTTCATTGCTTCACCAGTGAGGCTGCTAGGAAATAAACTCATTCTAGCATACTCCAGGAGACTATCTGAGCACCCAATTTGATCAATATTTATTAGAAATCGGTTGACATGATCTAGGGCGTCGTTGGGGTTGGAACCGTCAAATGTGCCTGAGGGCATCTCTCGTATGACTTTGTTCTGATGTGAAGGCTTCAGATCCTTCCATTCCTTCATTAGTCGGGTGGTAGCGTAGGAAGAGCTACTGGGCTTCTTCGTGGAATGGCCGCTGGTCTGCTAACTTTCCTCATTGCTTGGCTACCGTTTGTAGGAGTTGTCATTTGTATTTCTCTTTGGAACCTCTGTTGACGTCTGGCTAGCTGAGCGGCACGTTCGATTTCTGGGTCAAGGATTTTGTCCCAGTCGAGATGAGTGTCTGACCAAGAATGGGTGTACACCATTAATTATCTGCAAAAGAGAAGGACAAAACTCCACAAAAGTTTGCAAGCAGAGTAACATGAAATAAAAGTAGTATAGCTAAATAAAGAAAAATTAACCTAAAATTAGAAACTAAATAAAAATAGATAGATACAATAATAATAGTAATAATAATAGATTTTTTTTAATTAAAAATAACCCAAGCTAAGGACTAGACAGGAATCTAGTCCCCGACAACGGCGCCAATTTGCTCAAACGATAAATTTGACCTATACAAGCTAAGAAATATTCCTAGAAAATAACAAATCAAACGACCGTCGGGTTGCAAATAAATCCCGGTTATTGTAGTAAAGTTTATAGGGAACCAGGTATCGAACCGTGGGACTATGTGATAAATAATCTAGTTTAAGCAAGGGTAGTAAATTGAGGGGGGAATTGTTTCGGTTTGTAAATTAAAATAAAGACAGTGAGAATTTAATTAACAGCTAGGAATTTAAATAACAGAATATTAAAAAGTGGTTGTGAATATGGAAGAACGGACTCTGGGTTCAGGTTTACTCGTTTGATTAATTATGCTATTCTACCGGTTTAATTAAGAATAAATTGGCAAAATTCCTTTTAAAGTCTTCAGATTTAAATCCTAAATTCTAATGACCTCGTTTACCAGAACATGCAAGATCTGATATATATTCAAGCAAAACACATGTAAACGGCTAAGTAAAAGAAAATATAATTTTTGCATCTGAAATACTAGATTTATTCAATCAGAATAAACTTTTCCACAGACATAACAATTAATATGACCTATCCATTTATCACGGATCTGATCAAAATAGATTTCGTAAGGCAATTCAATAAACTCATGTAATTTATTGTAAAGCGAGATAATAACATTAATTGTATCAAATTATAATTAATTTAAACCGGTAAAATAAATTGCATAACTAAAATAAACTAATAATAACCATCCCCAGAATATAATTATTCTAGCCGGACATATTAAATAAATAAACAGAGACAAGAGTAAAAGAAATCATCTGTTTGTTGGACTCCTGAAGCTGCTCCGTTATTTTAACAGACCAGAATATAATATGTGGTAGATGGATAATATATGTGGAGAAGGGTTGTGTGTGTGTTCGTGAATTATGGAAATAAGGAAATGGGAATTTTAGAAAGTAAAATGCGATGTGGGGGAGATGTGTCTGGTGAATTGTTTTTGTGAATGGAGTACGTAGGTGTTATACCCAAAATTTCAACCCCCCGGAGGTGAGTCTCTTCTAATAGGCTAGTAGTGAGGGTTCCCAGATCGATCGGCACATTTCAGAGTGCTAGGGACAGCTTAGTCATCTCCAGGGCCATTTTCGTAATTTTTCAAGGCTCCTAAGCCCCCTACAGGCTTTCTCTCTCCTCCAAATAAGGGTCAAATCAATTCAAAATGCTTTGAAATTTTTACCCAAGATAGAGGATGACATTTTAAGCATAATGGCGTTGGAATTTTGATTTTTCGAATTTCCAATAATTTTCTAGCAATTTCTGATTGAATCTGACGAGAAATTGAATTTAAAAATATTCCAATATCCAAAAAATTCGATTCCACTTTAGAAAAATCAGAAATATCATCCTTTACCCATGTGTGAAATTTCATAATCAAATTCCTTTTGGAAGCCCTTGAGCTAAAACGTCGGTAAATCTCGGTTTTACCGGATTTTTCTATCTTTAAAGAGGTCTATATAAGGAACCTTATCCCATGATCAAAGAAGAACCTCAAGAACCCTAAGCAACCAGAAAACCTAGCCGTCTCATTCTCCTCACGTTTTTACACATCCAAGCACCAAAATCACATCAAAATCTCTCGAAATCACCACCTAAACACACTTTTCAACTCCTAACACATCAACAATCATCAAACATCAACCAAACCACCTCCAAAACGTGAAGAACATCATCAACAATCAACAACCAGAAGTCCGGGTCGAATTCAATCCGGAACCGGCATCATCGGAGCCTCCGAAGAATCCCAACGTGAAGAATCATCTTGAATTCGAAGGTAAAACAGGTTACAGTCCCACTTTTCTGATTCCCCACGACCTTGTTAACTCTCTGTCAAAGTTTGGGTTCAAACCAACCTGTTTACGCTTCTGTATTGACGTTTGTTTAAGCTTCTGTCCAATAACTTGTTTACAAAGTTTCGTGCTTAATTCGAGTTCAAATTGAAAACCTTCAATCACTAACGACTTGTAAATCTTTCAGGCTACACACCCATAAAATTTGAGCTCAAAAAACCCTCGGGAACCTTCTGAAAACCCCTGTCCGTGGGTGGTCCGTGACCTCGGACCTATGGTCCGGGACCTCGGACGCGTTGTCCGAGACCACGGACACCCACGGACGGCGGCGGGATTTTAAAAATTCAAAACTTAGGTTTTTCTAACGATGTCCGGGCCCACGGACAGCCTGTCCGTGGCCCCGGACTTTGCAAATTTTTGTTTTCCTTCAATTTCGACTTTTCTGCATATTTAGGTTAACTGGGGTCCGTGGTCTCGGACTCTTGGTCCGTGGCTACGGACGTAAGCAAAATTTGACCTAATTCTGCCTCCGAAACCCTAGTTTAGATAGCTTTCAATTTCACTTTAATTTTCTGTCAAAAAACGCTAAAAAACATAAAAAACAGAAGCTTGCGCACTTAGGTTAAAACGACTCGTAATAAGCCGTAAATAAACTAAGTAGAGGAAAAACGACTCTTGAGGGTAATGAAAGTAATTTGAACCCTAATTAAGTCGAATACCAAGCCCCCGAACCCGAACTCTCCTTTCCTAATTTAATCTAGGTCAAAATTAGGTGGCGACTCATAATAGGTTCCAGTGAGCTAGCTTAGGTTTTAATAATTATTGTTATACGACATAGTTATTAATCTTAGGTTATAAGTGGACCTAAAACTCGTTTAGATCCTAATCAACTTTAATCAACATAGGATAGGGTTTAAAATCGAGGCTCACAGTAGGCTTTTGGTTTTGGAAATGAGAAAGGTGATGGTGGGGGAAGGATATGGTGTGGTGGTGTTGTTTTACGGGGAAAAATAAAATGGTGGAGCAGGTGTGTGTGTGTTCTGGTGGGGGTGTCGAGTGTGAGTGTGCAGCAGGGTGAGTGAGTTATTTATAGAATAGAAATGAGGAAGAGACAAACAAGCAGTCAGGGGAGTAGGTGACCGTCTAAGAAATTATGCAGAAGACGGTGCAACCTTTGAAGAAAAACAAATAACTGGGCGGTGACGGTGCAGACAAATCAAGAAAATAATTGCGTGGGGCCGTGCAGAAAAAATTGATCGTTGAATTCTGGAATTTGTCCACGATTTTAATGTGTCTGAGTATGAGTCCGTCTATGACCCGCTCGGACGTCCTACAAACTTCGATCGGTTCTTGATTCTTCGTTCGGACTCCGTTTTGGTCCCCGTTTGTTGCGTTGGAAAGCTCGTGAGGAGAACTATGCATTTATATCATCATTTCCTGATTTTATCATATAAATTGGCATTAGGTCTTACCCAAAGTATGAGTTACAAAAAGCATAGGATAAGTGTGAGAAGGTGCGTAAAAAATTACATAAATTAATGATCTAGCACCTATGAAACTATATAAATTTCATACTTATCAGCTACGCACTCCTTTATCTGTTGTGATTTGTTGGGTAGACTTGAATTTACTGTTGTGCCTAGTGAAGTAGATTTGTGTGTGAGTAGTCCCTTGGGAGGGATTGCTCCTTGTATTCTTGATTCTGTGTGTAAGGCTTGTCCCATAGCTGTTAGGGACAAGACTTTCTTTGCTGACCTCATCCCGATGCGGATGACCTGTTTTGATGTGATTTTGGGCATGGACTGGCTAGCAGAGTACCATGCCCATATAGACTGTGCAGCGAGGAGAGTAGTGTTTGGTTTGCCAGACGGGAGCCGTTTTGTTTTCGCTGGGAATGCAGTCCCGTGTGCGCCTGTGATTGTGTCTGCGATGCAGGCAACCAGCTTCTTGAGGAAGGGCTGCCAGGGATTCTTGTGTTATCTGCCAGAGGTACGAGAGGGATCCAGCTTGGAGAGCATCCCGATCGTCAGAGAGTTCCCTGAGGTTTTCCAGGATGACGTGCCCGGACTACCACCAGTGAGAGAGGTGGAGTTCGCCATCGATTTAACGCCAGAGACTCAGCCCATCTCTAGGGCCCCTTACCGTATGAGTCCGGCGGAGTTGAAGGAGCTGAAGGTCCAGCTTCAGGAGTTGCTAGACAAGGGCTTCATTCGCCCTAGCGTTTCACCTTGGGGAGCGCCAGTGCTGTTTGTGAAGAAGAAGGATGGGACCTTCAGATTGTGCATCGACTACATAGAGCTGAACAAGGTGACCATCAAGAACCGATATCCCCTTCCACGCATAGATGATCTGTTTGACCAGTTGGCGGGCGCCACAGTGTTCTCGAAGATCGACCTTCGTTCAGGCTATCATCCGTTGAGGATTAAGGCTGAGGACGTGCCTAAGTCCACTTTTAGGACTCGTTATAGTCATTACGAGTTCCTAGTTATGCGGTTTGGTTTGACTAATGCTCCCTCTGTCTTCATGGATATGATGAACCGGGTTTTCAAACCCTATCTGGATCAGTTTGTAGTGGTCTTCATAGACGACATCTTGGTGTACTCCAAGAGCGCAGAGGAGCATGAGGAGCATCTGAGGATTGTCTTGCAGGCGTTGAAGGATCGTGAGCTATATGCTAAGTTGAAGAAGTGTGACTTCTGGCTGGATCGTGTAGTATTCTTGGGTCATGTGGTCTCGAAGGACGGTATCTCAGTGGACCCTGAGAAGATTAGAGCTGTGATGAAGTGGGCGAGGCCCACGAATGTTGCTGAGATCCGTAGTTTCCTTAGGTTAGCTGGGTATTACAGGAAGTTCGTTGAGGGGTTCTCCAAGATTGTATCCCCATTGACCCGTCTGTTGAGGAAGGAGATCAAGTATGAGTGGAGCGAGGCTTGCGAGCAGAGCTTCCAGGAGATTAAGAAGGGGCTGACGACCGCACCGATTCTGACCTTGCCTTCTGGGACAGAGGGCTTCGAGGTCTTCTGCGATGCGTCCCATAAGGGACTAGGATGTGTTTTGATGCAGCAGGGTAAGGTAGTGGCTTATGGCTCTCGGCAGCAGCCTTATGAGAAGAACTACCCTACCCACGACCTGGAGTTGGCAGCTGTGGTTTTCGCGCTGAAGATTTGGAGACATTATCTGTATGGGGCGTCGTGTAAGGTTTACACGGACCACAAGAGTCTCAAGTATTTGTTCACTCAGAAGGAGCTGAACTTGAGACAGCGGAGGTGGTTGAAGCTACTTCACGACTACGATTTAGAGATCCTCTACCACCCGGGTAGAGCGAATGTTGTTGCAGATGCTTTAAGCCGGAGAGGTGCTCCGGGTGTAGCTTGTGCCATGACAGGTGTTCAGAGGTCCGCTTTAGAGCTTCAGCGTATGGGCGTCTGGGTAGTCAGACCAGCCAGTGCCAGTGTGATAGCAGCACTTCAGGTTCAGTCTTCGTTGGTCGACAGGATCAGAGTTGGTCAGGAGTCGGATTCAGCTTTGAGTCGGATCAGAGAGGGGCTGCCTTCAGAGCAGAACTCAGACTTCAGTGTCTCCAGTGATGGTTGTCTGCGTTTCAGAGGCCGAGTGTGTGTGCCCGACGATGCAGTTCTGCGTAGGGAAATCCTTCAAGAGGCTCACGGAGCTCCATATTCAGTTCACCCAGGAGGGGTGAAGATGTATCGAGATCTCAGAGAGTCGTTCTGGTGGTCTGGGATGAAGCGTGACATCTCTGAGTTTGTTTCGAAGTGCCAGACCTGTCAGCAAGTGAAGGCTGAGCACTAGAGGCCAGCGGGTTTGCTTCAGCCCCTTCCCATTCCTGAGTGGAAGTGGGAGAGTGTGGGGATGGACTTTGTCATGGGTTTGCCCAAGACTTCCTCGGGTTGTGATGCTATTTGGGTGATTGTTGATCGTCTGACGAAGTCTGCTCATTTTCTGCCGGTGAAGAAGACCTTCAGTCTGGAGCGTTTAGCTCGTCTGTATCTGGATGAGATAGTGAGGTTGCATGGTGTGCCTACTACTATAGTTTCTGATCGTGACCCGCGCTTTGTTTCGAGATTTTGGCGCAGTTTGCATAAGGCCCTGGGTACGAGTTTGGCGTTCAGTTCAGCCTACCATCCTTAGTCGGATGGCCAGACAGAGAGGACTAATCAGGTCCTGGAGGACATGCTTCGCGCATGTGTCCTGGATTTTGGGGGTAGCTGGGAGCAGCACGTGACCCTGATTGAGTTTGCCTACAACAATAGCTTTCAGGCGAGCATTGGTATGGCTCCGTTTGAAGCGTTGTACGGTAGGAGGTGCAGGTCCCCCATCTGTTGGGATGACCTGAAGGAGAGGGTCTTGGTTGGACCTGAGCTGGTGCAGGGTGCAGTAGTGAAGATCAGGACGATTCGGGAGCATTTGCTTGTTGCTTAGAGTAGGCAGAAATGTTATGCAGACCAGAGGCGTAGGCCGCTCGAGTTCGAGGTTGGAGATCATGTCTATCTGCGAGTGTCGCCGGTCAGAGGCGTAGTCCGGTTTGGGAAGCGTGGGAAGCTTAGCCCGAGGTTTGTAGGACCTTTTGAGATTCTAGGGAGGATTGGCCCTGTGGCCTACCGGTTAGCGTTGCCACCCGCTTTGTCTGCTGTTCACAGTGTTTTTCATGTCTCGATGTTGAGGAAGTACCTGCGTGATCCGTCCCATGTGATTGACTACAGCCAGCTTCAGCTGAGGGAGGACTGCAGTTTCGAGGTGGTGCCTACTCGCATTTTAGCCAGGGATGTCCGTCGGCTTCGTAGTAAGACCCTGCCTATGGTGAAGGTCCAGTGGTCTGATCAGTTAGAGAGTGAAGCGACTTGGGAGCTCGAGGATGAGCTGCGTGCCAAATTTCCCTCCCTTTTCGATCAGTGAGGTGAGTCAATTTCGAGGATGAAATTCTTTTAAGGGGGAGGTGATGTTATAACCCGTATAGTTGCAACATTATATTATATCCGGTTTATGTAATGATCTAAGATGGATTACATTTCTTTGCTATCAGTTGGGACACCGGCGGTATTGTTTTATGTGAAGAGGGCAAGGAGGTCCATCTATTAAAACAATTAAGGTAATTGTTTTATTTAACTGATAAGGAAAGGGAACCTTATTTATTTATTCCCCTTCTAATTATTTTTACATCACGATCAATCTTCCTCTGTCAGTTTACATCGTGCGTTCAGAGCGAGTGTTCTTCCATTCTCTCTCCCTCGCTCTCTGTTTTCTCTGTTGATAAGGATCGTGAAGGCTGCTGCTACAATCGAATTGGAGAGTTTTGCTGCTGCAGTTTGTGGAATTGATTCACTTCCGTAATCAAGTTGGTGTTGCAGATTGGGGTAAATAATCTAGGGTTCTACATTGCAGTTTTCTGATTTTTGTGTCTTTGGTTTGGGGAATCAGCGTTGCTGTGCGTGTTTCTGCTGGTGGATTATTTGGGGCTGCTGTGGACTACTCAGATCGTTGGTTCAGTGGCAGATAATTGAGGTAGGTGGTTACTCGATTCGGTTTGGAAGTTCAGCCATGGGGATTGCAACGGTTCTGTTTTGGGTGTGAATTCTGTTTGTGTCGTCTGTTTGGTTGCGTTTTGGAATGGTTAAAACCCCATGGTTCTCTGTTTTTCTCTGTGATTTGGTGTGTGTATCAATTTGGCAATTCGTGATGATGTTTTTGCACAAGTTTCTGCTCTGCTCGTCTTCTGGAAAATGCAGTTTTCGCACTGTCCGAACTTCCGTCCGAGCTTTGAAGTTCGGACAGTGCGTTTTGCTCTATTGATTTTCAAAGTTCGGGGCATGTCCGAACATAAGTCCGAACTTTGATGTTCGGACACGCCCTTGGGTTCTTCTCTGATTTTAGTTCGACCTGCGTCCGAACTTTGACGTCCGGACACAAGGTCGGACCTTCCGCGGAACTTTTTCCGTAACCCGTCCGAACATCAGTCCGAACATTGATGTTCGGACCTTCTGAATTCCTCTATCTGATTTCAATTCGACTTGTGTCCGAACATTGATGTCCGGACACAAGTTCGGACATTTGACAATTTTGTTTCCGAGTCTCGACTTGCGTCCGAACTTCGACGTCCGGACACAAGTTCGGACACCCCTCTGTTTTCAGCGTAACTTCTTCGTTTGAACTCCGATTTGAGTGCCGTCTGCGGCGTTGGGTCCCTTATGACCTGTGCTACTGATTTATGAGTGTTTTGGCATATTTAAATGCAATCTTGCTTCTGTTTAAGCAACCCTTCTGTTTTTGGACATTTCACATTGTTTCTGAGCCGTGAATGGCTGGGTCGAGCTATTCCGTGGTATACCATGTAGACGTCGTTCTGAGTGTGGGTCATTCCCTTTCTGTTCTGTGGGGTTGACAAACCCTTTGGCTCTTTCGAGTCATTTCTGCGTTGCCGAGAGATCTGTCATGGTCTAGGTCTTCGACCCTTCTGAAGTGTGTGCATTGTGTCTTGTCCCTTCTCTGTTTAAGAACTCTGACTGTTTCTGCACCGTGGACTCTTGTGTCCCATTCTGTTTCTGATTCTGAAAGCTTCTGACTGTTTGAGGAATGTGGATATTATTTTTATCTTCTCTTCTTCTGTTTCCAATTGTTTTGAGCGACCTTACTGATGACGGTCGCTGCTTACTGGGCATAGTTGTGTGCTCATTCCCCTACTTCTAACATTTTTGCAGATTGATCAGCGAGGATCATCTTAAGATTCTGGAGCTATAGAGTTTAGCTTTTCGTTTGTTCAGACTATTATTTATGATGTTGTAGCCTTAGGGCCTTACACTTATTTGACTTCTGTTTCTGACTTGGCTATGTATTTGGGATTTCGTATTACTTCCGCTGTAATTGAGTACCTTGGTTTATATTGTTTATGTAAACTCTGTTTTGGGCCTTTATTGCATTTGAGTGTTTTAGAGCCTTGCGTTATTGGTAGTAATACGCGGCGTGTAATACCCTTAACTCTTAGGCCGGTTTTAGCGGTGTTACACACTGACCACTGCACCCGTTCTGACCATTCCAGACGGTACAGAGGGCTTTGAGGTCTATTGTGATGCATCCGGCAGAGGGCTGGGTTGCGTGCTCATGCAACATGGCGAGGTGGTGGCATATGCCTCACGCCAGTTGAAGAAACATGAGGAGAACTACCCCACACATGATTTAGAGCTAGGAGCTGTAGTCTTCGCTTTGAAGATATGGCGCCACTATTTATACGGGGTTAGTGTGACGATCTACACCGATCATAAGAGTTTGAGATACATATTCACTCAGAAGGAGTTGAATCTTCGACAGAGGAGATGGTTAGAGTTTCTGAAAGACTATGACATTGACCTCCAATACAAAGAGGGAAAGGCCAATGTGGTAGCAGACGCCCTGAGCCATCGAGCACACTCACTCCATTCGCTAGTTTCTTTCTCCAGCTTGGTTGATGAGGTGCGAGAGGCTTAGAGGACAGATGAGTACATGAGAGAGGTCAGACAGAAGCTGACAGATGGTACCTTTGAGTGTCAGAAATACGACTTCAGACTTCACGACGATGATCTGATCAGACTTAAGGGCCGATTATGCATACCACGGGGCAACACGGATCTGAAAGACCGTATACTTAGAGAATCACACTGTTCTTCAGTTTCCATCCATCCGAGAGCCTCTAAAATGTATAAAGACATGAAGAGATACTTCTGGTGGTCGGGGATGAAGACAGATGTTACTGAATTCGTCTTGAGGTGTCTCACATGCCAGAAGGTAAAATTCGAGCACCGACGACCGAGCGGAATGGTACAATCGATGCCAGTTCCGGAATGGAAGTTCCATGATATCTCCATGGACTTTGTAGTTGGACTTCCACCTGCTAGGGGAGGTCTCAACATGATATGGGTGGTGGTGGATCGCCTTACCAAAGTAGCCCGATTCATACCGATGAAGGATACTTGGAAGGTGACCAAATTAGCTGAGTTATTTGAGAAAGAAATAATGAGACATCATGGGATACCGAAGACCATAGTGTCAGACAGAGATACCAGATTCCTTTCGAGGTACTGGAGAGCTACTAGAGAAGCGTTGGGTACAGAACTCAAGCTGAGTACCGCTTTCCATCCTCAGACAGATGGTCAGACTGAGCGAACTATTCAGACACTCGAGGACATGCTGAGGACATGTGCCTTAGACTTCCAGGGCAGTTGGATTGACAGACTACATCTGATCGAGTTTTCATACAACAACAGCTATCACGCTTCGATCAAGATGGCACCTTTTCAAGCGTTGTACGGTAGACCATGTCGTACACCGCTCTGCTGGGATGAGTCGAGTGAGACGGTCATTATAGGACCTGAATATTTAGAACAAGTTAAGGCTGAAGTTCAGCAAATCAGGGAGAACATGAAAGCTGCTCAAGATAGGCAGAAGTCGTATGCTGATGTTCGACGACGGGACTTGGAGTTCGCAGTGGGCGACCAGGTATTTCTGCGAGTTTCACCGATGAAGGGTGTATTCAGGTTTGGGCAGAAGGGCAAGTTAAGCCCGAAATTCGTTGGTCCTTATGAGATTACAGAGCAGGTGGGCCCGGTTGCTTACAGGTTGAATTTACCTGCTGAACTGGGTAAAGTGCATGATGTTTTTCATGTTTCACAGCTAAAAAAATATATGCACCACCCCTCACATGTGTTAGAACCTGAGAGGTTGACTTTATAACCAAATATGAGATCAGTGGAGACTTCTCAGAGAATCTTGGACAGTAAGACTAGGGACACTCGCCGCAAGTCAGTGCGGCTGGTGAAGGTTCTCTGGTCTAACCAGGATGTTGAAGAGGCCACGTGGGAATTAGAGGATAAGATGAGGGTGAAGTACCCTTCTTTGTTTTTAAGGGGGGTAGAGCTTCCTTGCTTTTTGAGTTAGGAAACGATCATGTTTGTCGTTTGTTTGGTTGTTTAAGATGTGAGTTTGTGTAAGTTGCTACACTTTGGTGTT
This sequence comes from Limonium bicolor, assembly GCA_023374045.1. NCBI lineage: Eukaryota > Viridiplantae > Streptophyta > Magnoliopsida > Caryophyllales > Plumbaginaceae > Limonium > Limonium bicolor. The sequence continues at coordinate 335,424,849 of CM041778.1, forward strand.
AAGTTGAGTTATGTATAATACTTATGCATTGTATTTGAGATTGACCTTTGAGTCTTGAGATGTGTGAGTGTGAATATAAGATGTGGTGTTAAGATTAAGGGAATTGAGTACCGTGAATGGTTTAAGGGGGGTAGATTGAAATACCCCAAACTTAGATATGGTGTTTAAATGATAAACTAAGATTTAAGAAGGCTAAATAATTCCTTAGAAACATTAAGAAGCATTCCTAATCAAAGAAAATATAAGGAAACACCAAAATAGCAGTTTAAGCAAAAATGTGCTCTAAGCTTGGAGAGACCTGGGTGAGTACCCAAATATTGTTCTAAGACCTTAGTAACATCCTAATGGTCATTTTAAATCAATTACCAAAGAAAACCAAGCTTGAAAACAAGTTAAAACACAAAATGCTTTAAGGAGTCTTAAAGCACATTTTTGAAAAATTGTCTTGTAAATGAGTTTTGAATGGCTAAATGTCCATAATTACTCTTTAATTAACATGTCTATATAGATCACATTTGGAAGTTTATATCAATGGGAAATCAAAAATTTCACAACAATGTGCCTTGTTTTGCTAATAGTAAATTAATTAAGCTAGTTAATAACATAAGTCAAATAAGTGAAGTATTTGGTCAACAAAGACTTAAGTACCCTTGTTACTTAATGGGGGCCGGTTTTTCATAAGGTGAGTCACCACCTTTATTAGTCATTAAGCAAATAAGAAAGGAAATTAAAGGATAAAGCAAAAGTACTATTTACTTTACAACATAAATATCTCATTTTAACTCACCTCTCTCCTCACCTCTTCATTCTCTTTGTTCCCATGATTTTCTCAAGCTCTCTCTCCTTCTCCATTAACGTGAAGAGCATCTCCATGCTAGCTCCACCTTCTCTTGCACACAACTTACTCATTTTAGCTCCAAAACCAAAACAAATCACATATTCCTCTTAGTTAGCTCAAGCTCTCTCTTTCTATCTTTTCAAAACTTCAAGAGCATTGATTTGGTGCCAAGCCAAACCACCATTAGAGGAGGAAATTCAAGTTTGGAGACTCCGTTGGCTTCTCCATTCTCTTAAGGTAAAGAAAGTGTGAGAAAATCTAGGTTTCCATCACTTTTCTTCTTGACCGAAAATGTATGCTCATGAGGCTTCATTTTAATGCCTTGTTCTAGCTTGTTTTCTACTCTTCAAAGGATTGAGGAGGTCCTTCTTGCTTCATATCCAAGCTTGTCTTGAGAAACCAAGGCAAAACAATCACCTTAATACCTTAAAGCACATTTTTTTAACCTAGGGTTAATGTATTATCTAGTACTCATTGGAGTCATTGGATATTGGTTAGAACATTGGCAAGGAGATATATATTGGAGACCGAGATTGAGCAAGGAAAAACCTAAGGAGGAAAGTTTTTAAAGCTTGTAAAAGAACAAGGTAAATTACTTACCTTAAGGTGTTTTATTGTTTAAGGGAATGGGATTAAGATATGTGTTGAGTTTAGTATAGAGTTTACATTAAAAAAAGGGCTATATATGACCTAGGAGAAACAATGATCATGTGTGTGAACTTGTGACTAAGGAGCAAATGAGAAAAAGGAGATAGTTTAAGAATATCAAGGAGAATTACAAGAAGCATTTTATTTCAATGGGAGCTTTATTGTGTGTATTCGCAGGTTAAAGGCAAATATATGTGGAAATTCAGTGATTAAGATTATTGTCATTTAAGGGCCTAAGTTCCAAGCATTTAAGTTTATACACTATATGATGATGTGGTGTAGTTTTGGTGTAAATTGAGTGTTAAGATGTTGTGATGAGAATTTGAGTGATATTGGTTGTTTGATGGAGAAAAACCAGGTGTTAGGTTGTACTATATACTAGGGAACCCATGGCAAAATTTAAAGGAGAACTTAAGTGTTTAAGATGTTCTAAGGAGATTTAATCACTAGGGAAGTACTAGGAAGTTCTAGAGGTTGTCTTGATGAAAAAGGGTGAGATTAAGGTGTTTTAATGACTTATAATGACTTAGGTATCACTATGAAGGATTTAGGAATCAAAAGTATGTACTTGGGTATTTAGGACATAGGTAAATGTTGATAAAAGAAGCTAGGAAACTTTAGTAGGTTTGATGTAAAAGAGCATAAAACGTTTAGGTGGTTTAGGTAGAAACTAGAGTTTAGAATTTGAGGAAGACCTTGGAAAGTGTAAGAGAGATGCAAGTGGTGTATATGGTGTGGTCAAGTTCATAAGGAGGGCACTTTTGGCTAGTAGAAGTGCTAGGTGAAAGGGATGTTGAAATGTAGGAAAGAAATAAATGCTAAGTTTTAGTAGTTGTTGTAAGAATTGAGTAAAGGATTGGGATGATCTTTGGAGGTTGTTTTAATGAGTTTGGAGGATGATCTAAGGTGGGTTTAAGGGTTTAAATGATGTTAGAACACATTGGGAGGCTTGAGGAAAATTTTGGTGAAGATTTGGCAATGTTTGGGCATGTTCTGGAGGCGTCCGACCCAGGGGTCTGACCCAAGTTTGGGTCGGACAGCCTCTGTTTAACGCCAGGGAAAGGTTCTGGAATGGTCCGACCCAGAGGACCTGGGTCGGACATGGGTCGGACATAGGAGGTTTAGAAGACGGAAAATTTCTGTAATGGTCCGACCCAGTTGGTTGGGTCGGACATGGGTCGGACATGTAGAGTTATTCAAACCCGAAAGTTACTGGAAGGGTCCGACCCAGAGGGTGGGTCGGACGGTGGGTCGGACGACCCTTAACACTTAAAAAAAAAATTTTGAATTTTAAGGAAGATAATTGGTAATAAGGTATACCTTTGGTAGGGTGGTAATGATTAGGACCCTAAGAACTTGAGGGATTAAGTTAAGTTAAGTAAGAACGTTAATGTTTAAAAATTAAGTTTAAAAGGTTAAGTGTTAAGGACTTGAGAGGATATTCATTGGGAATCCTTAAGGACTAAGTGAGTTAAGTAAGGTGCAAATAATTAATGGCCTAAAAATGACTCAATGTTTTAGGTTTGTGAATTGGGACCCCGGAGAAGGTTAAACAAACGACGATCGACGGTGAACGGTACAGTCTTTCTTGTGACCTTCTTGCTAACGAGGTGTCCCTCGGCTTGTGTGCTATCTGTTTAAATGCTATGACTAAGACAAGATAAAGCATGCAACCGGTTATACTTGTTCTCGTAGTGATTGTGTTTATTTTACACTAACCCACGAGACTTGTGAATGCTGCTAACTAAGCCTAGTACTCACTGAGTTAAGGATAAGAAATAAGTATTGGTGATTGTTGGTTTTACCGTCAAGGTTTAACTAACACTTGATAATTAAGGCTTTCACTAACCAAAACATGGGGTGGGAGTGAGGAATCCGGAATGGTACCAACACATGTGTATTGGGGGAGGTCGGTATCTGAATCAGATCCGACTTCCAAATCAAGACTTGTCATTAGACTCGTCGCCTAGGGTCAATAAACCGACCCGACCACCCGGGCTACTGTTTGAGGTGGGAGGCACATTAAGGATGGCGTGGGGGGATCTAGCCTACATCCCTAACAAATTAAGAAAGGTAGTTTATCGTCAGATAGTGCACTGCTACGGCTAGGGTTAACCAAGCCCTACAAAGATAAGCGACCAATTAAGGACTGACCAATCTAATAGTGGAGCGGTTGGCAATTATAAGGTTAAGGAGTTTGTGGATCTAAGGGGTTAAGAACTAACTCACTTATTAAGGGAACGCCTGAGTCGTTCATTTGGTTATGAGCTTTTTATGTTCATTGTGGTTGTTGGTTTATTGCGCTTCATATTATGCTTAATATGCTTATTATGCTAATCAACTTCCATGCTATCGACAATTAGTCGTCGTAGCCCTGTTAGCTTGGGGGCCATGGGAGGGTCGTACCAGCATTCGTGCTGACCCCCTTTGGGGGCTGTTTTTACACTTGCAGGTAAGCGGCCGATGAAGTCACACCATGAGAGTAGGAGCGGGTAGCCCTAGGTGGGACTTTATTTTGAGAACGGGTAGCGCCTGTGCACCCGTCAGTTAGTAGTTGAACATGAGCTTGTGAAATATTGTATGGTTTTGGAGAATACTTTAAACTCGGTTGGTGTTTATATTGTGGATATGTGATTGTAAATATTTAAGTAACGGTATTACTTGTTGGTTAGACCGTAGCAAGGACCTGGTGATAGATTATTTCCGCTGCGACGAATTCAACTAAGTGTTCAGTTTTGCGATAACCACGATTGGCTTTGGATGGGGTGTTACAAAAGTGATAAAAGCTCCTTGCCGATTTTCAATCAAGAAAGAACAAGAGAAAACAAGTGAGAAAACTTGGAAAACAAAGAGGTAAATGACCTCTCTTAATGTGGTTTATTGTACTAGGAAATTGAGCTATATTTGCTTAATAAATAACCTAAAGAGCCAATGGGAAAATGAGCTAGAAAACTATCCACAAGGTGGAATAAAAGGACATGGGAGCATTGTTGTGTGTATTCGCAGGTTGAAGGCTTTAAATGTGGAGATTCAGTGTTTAAGTTTAATGCAATTTAAGGGCCTAAGAGCCATGTTATTTAAGGGCCTAAGTGCCAAGCAATTTAACTTTATGCACTATATTGTAATGTAGTGTAGTAGTTAAAGGTTTAGATGTGTGTAAAGAACATTCTTTGTGAAGATGAATGTCTTGGATGGTTAAAGGATGAAAAACAATATGTTTGTGCGTATTAAGGGATTAAGTGTTCTTGATTGTCTAAAAGTGAAAAACTATGTGTTTTGGTGTAAGGTGATACAAGAGAAGCTATGGCAAAATTTAGTTGATAAACAAAGGAGTTTATGTGTTGTAATGAGATTTTATGACCTAGAAGGTACTAGGAATTGTTAAGTGTTAAATTGGTCAAAGAAAGTGAATTAAGGTGTTCTTAAGTGTTAAGATGCCTTGGGCATAGTCATAGAGGATTAGAGAACTAATGGATGATTTTTAGATACACCAAGGTCATGGTGGAGATGTGGTAAAGTCTTGTGCAAAGTTTGGTGAACAATAGAAGTGTAATGCCTTGTGAAGGTTTAATTATGAACTTGTGAGAAAGACTTGAGGAGTGTGTGTAAAGGGGATGAGGGTGATGCAAAATGATGCTTTAGGAGTGGTTACCTTGTTGTGGAAGCACACTTTGGTTAGTGATATTGTAGGCATGATTCACCACTTAGAAATCCTAAGGAAAAATGTTATAAGTGTTAGGAATTGTTGTAAGAAATTGAGTAACAAGTTAGTGATGATTTAGGAAGGTTTAGTGCTTGTTTTAAGGTGTTTAAACATGTAGGAAACATGTGGAAAGATTGTGGAATGATTGGGAAAAGATTTGGGTGAATTTGGGGTTCAAAATGAGGAGAAAAACACTTTTTAAAATGGGGTCTGCTATGGACCGCCCCTAGGGACCGCCCGTGTGGGGAGGTCCAGCGCAGGTAAAGTAGTTTCTATTGTGGACCGCCCCTGGGACTGCCCCAGAGGGGTGGTCCAGACCAGAGATGAAGACAAAAATTTGTTTAAGGCTCCTAATGATGGGGGATTGAATGGTAATGGTTTTAGATGATGTTTAGGCCTTGTTTGGTGACATATAAAGGCCTTAAAGTGTGTAAACAAGTGTTAGGTTTGATGTGAGAGTTGTGAAATTAAGATCACAAGTGTAAAATTAAGTATAACGGGATGACGGGGTTAACTATGGGCGCATTGGTCGTTAAGCAATCATGTTACCCCAATGTTAATGAAAGTAATTGTAATGTTACCAGTTGTTCAAGGATTGTTCGAGGGACATAGGAGGACACAATAGAGTGGACCTCGGTGACAGGTATGGTTTTCTTGCAACCTGTATCCTACCGGGTTACACTGGCTTGTATGCCAATGTGTTTTTCTGTGTGTTTGCAACCTTGTAAGATAAAACATGTAATGAGTTTATAGTAATTCATTTATGTGGCGTGTTCAATTCTGATACCGTTTAACCTCGAAAGTGTTAAACCTTACCTAACCAAACCTAGGATCACACAAGAGATCTGTAACACCCCTAAAACCGGCCTAAGAGTTAAGGGTGCTACACGCCGCGTATTACTACCTAATAACGCAAGGCTCTAAAACACTCAAACGCAATAAAGGCCCAAAACAAAGTTTACATAAACATTGTAAACTAAAGTATTCAAATACAGCGGAAGCAAATACCAAAATCCCAAATACGTAACTGAGTCAGAAACAGAAGTCAAAAAAGTGTAAGGCCCGGAGGCTACAACATCTCAAAATATCAATCTGAACGAACAACAAAAGCTAAACATATAGCTCCAGAACTCAAGATGATCCTCGCTGATCAATCTGCAAAAATGTTAGAAGTAGGGGAATGAGCACACAACTATGCCCAGTAAGCAACGACCGTCATCAGTAAGGTCGCTCAAAACAATTGAAATCAGAAGAAGGAGAAGATAAGCATTATATCCACAATTCTCAATATCCAGAAGCTTTCAGAAACGGAAACAGAGTGGGACTCAAGGGTTCCCAATTCAGAAACAGTCAGAACACTTAAACAGAAAGGGGACAACACAATGCACACACTCAGAAGGGTCGAAGACCCATAGACCATACCAGGTCTCTCGGCAACGCAGAAATGACTCGAAAGAGCCAAAGGGTTCGTCAACCCCACAGAACAGAAAGGGAATGACCCACACTCAGAACGACGTCTACATGGTATACCACGGAATAGCTCGACCCAGCCATTCACGGCTCAGAAACAATGTGCAATGTCCCAAAACAGAAGGGTTGCTTAAACAGAAGCAAGATTGCATTTAAATATGCCAAAACACTCACAAATCAGTAGTACAGATCAAAGGAATCCAACGCCACAGACGGCACTCAAATCGGAGTTCAAACGAAGAAGTTATGCTGAAAACAGAGAGGTGTCCGAACTTGTGTCCTAACGTCGAAGTTCGGACACAAGTCGAGACTCAGAAACCAGAGATTGCCAAATGTCCGAACTTGTGTCCGGACATCAATGTTCGGACACAAGTCGAGTTGAAATCAGATAGAGGAATTCAGAATGTCCGAACATCAATGTTCGGACTGATGTTCAGACAAGTTTTACGGAAGAACACGCGGAAGGTCCGACCTTGTGTCCGGACGTCAATGTTCGGACACAGGTCGAACTTAAATCAGAAGAAAACCTGAAGGTGTGTCCGAACATCTATGTTCGGACATACCCCGAACTTGAAAATCAGAAGGGCAAAAACGCACTGTCCGAACTTCAAAGCTCGGACAGAAGTTCGGACAGTGCAAAAACTGCAAATTTCAGAAGATGAATAGAGCAGAAAAACAACGCAATTCGATACCACGAATTGCCAACTAAGCACACACACCAAATCAGACATTAAAACAGGAAACCATGGGGGTTTAACCATTCCAAAACGCAACCAAACAGACATCACAAACAGAAATCACACACGAAACAGAACCGTTGCAATCCCCATGGCTGAACTTCCAAACCGAATCGAGTAACCACCTACCTCAATCAATCAGCAGAGACAACAATCTGAAACCTTTCGCAGCAGCCCAAAAATCCGACAGAGATCCACAGCAACTGATTCCCACAATGTCAAATCTATAATCAGAAAACGAATAAGGAAACCCCCAAACTCAAAACCTCGAAAGCTGTAACACAAACCTGAAAACAAGAGTGCAGAATCCCACGAATCTGAATCCGCTCTGCAGATCACGCAGACCACAACCCAACCGCAGCAAAACCCTCTGATTTAATCATGTACAAGGGTTTGAAAATCAGAAAACTGAGAGGGAAGGAAATCAGTAATGAAGTCCCGAATTCTTGTATTACCAACCTGAATCAAACAGAGGAACGCAGCAGCAAAACTCCCTAATTCGATTGTAGCAACAGCCTTCACGATCCTTAGCAACAGAGAGAATAGAGAGAGAGAGGAGAATGGAAGAACGCTCGCTCTAAACGCACGATGGACTTGATGGAGGAAAACTGATCGTGGTGTAAAAATAATTAGAAGGGGAATAATTAAATAAGGATCCCTTCCCTTATTAATTACTAAAACAATTACCTTAATTGTTTTATGGAAAGACTTCCTTGCCCTCTTCAAATAAAACAATACCGCCGGAGTCCCAACTGATAGCAAAAGAATAAAATCCAACTTAGAACAGCATTGTAGCATGATATAATATAAGGTAGGAATTATACGGGTTATAACATCACCTCCCCCTTAAAAGAATCTCGTCCTCGAGATTAACTCACCTTACTGCTCGAACAGGGAGGGATACTTGGCACGCAGCTCATCTTCGAGTTCCCAAGTCGCTTCACTCTCTAACTGATCTGACCACTGGACCTTCACCATAGGCAGGGTCTTACTACGAAGCCGACGGACATCCCTGGCTAAAATGCGAGTAGGCACCGCCTCGAAACTGCAGTCCTCTCTCAACTGAAGCTGGCTGTAGTCGATCACATGAGACGGATCATGCAGATACTTCCTCAACATAGACACATGGAAGACGTTATGCACAGCTGACAAAGATGGAGGCAAGGCTAGACGGTAGGCCACAGGGCCAATCCTCTCCAGAATCTCAAACGGTCCAACGAACCTCGGGCTAAGCTTCCCACGCTTCCCAAACGGACACCCCTGACTGGCGAACTCTCAGAAACATGTCTCCAACCTCGAACTCGAGCGGCCTACGCCTCTGGTCTGCATAACATTTCTGCCTACTCTGAGCAACAAGCACGCTCCGAATCACCCTGATCTTCTCTACTGCTCCCTGCACCAGCTCGGGTCCAACCAAGACCCTCTCCTTCAGGTCATCCCAACAGATGGGTGACCTGCACCTCCTACCATACAACGCTTCAAACGGAGCCATACCAATGCTCGCCTGAAAGCTGTTGTTGTAGGCGAACTCAATCAGAGTCACATGCTGCTCCCAGCTACCTCCAAAGTCCAGGACACATGCGCGAAGCATGTCCTCCAAAACCTGATTAGTCCTCTCTGTCTGGCCATCCGACTGAGGATGGTAAGCTGAACTGAAGGCTAAATTCGTACCCAAGGCCTTATGCAAACTGCGCCAAAATCTCGAAACAAAACGTGGGTCACGATCAGACACAATAGTAGTAGGCACACCGTGAAGCCTCACTATCTCATCCAAATACAAACGAGCTACGCTCCAAACTGAAGGTCTTCTTCACCGGCAGAAAATGAGCAGACTTCGTCAGACGATCAACTATCACCCATACGGCATCACAACCCGAAGGAGTCCTGGGCAAACCCATGACGAAATCCATCCCCACACTCTCCCACTTCCACTCAGGAATGGGAAGGGGCTGAAGCAAACCCGCTGGCCTCTGGTGCTCAGCCTTAATCTGCTGACAGGTCTGGCACTTCGAAACAAACTCGGAGATGTCACGCTTCATCCCAGACCACCAGAATGACTCTCTGAGATCTCGATACATCTTCACCCCTCCTGGGTGAACTGAATATGGCGCTCCATGAGCCTCCTGAAGGATCTCTCTGCGCAGCACTGCATCGTCTGGCACACATACACGGCCTCTGAAACGCAGACAACCATCGCTGGAGACACTGAAGTCTGAACTCTGATCTGAAGACAGCCCCTCTCTGATCCGACACAAAGCTGAATCTGCCTCCTGACCAACCCGGATCCTGTCGACCAACGAAGACTGAACCTGAAGCGCTGCTATCACACTGGCACTGGCTGGTCTGACTACCCAAACACCCATACGCTGAAGCTCTAAGGCGGACCTCTGAACTCCTGTCAGAGCACAAGCTACACCCGAAGCACCTCTCCGGCTCAAGGCATCTGCAACAACATTCGCTCTACCCGGGTGGTAGAGGATCTCTAAATCGTAGTCATGAAGTAGCTCCAACCACCTCCTCTGTCTCAAGTTCAGCTCCTTCTGAGTGAACAAATACTTGAGACTCTTGTGGTCCGTGTAAACCTTACACGACCCCATACAGATAATGCCTCCAAATCTTAAGCGCGAACACTACAGCTGCCAACTCCAGATCGTGGGTAGGGTAGTTCTTCTCATAGGGCTTAAGCTGCCGGAGCCATAAGCCACTACCTTACCCTGCTGCATCAAAACACATCCCAGTCCCTTATGGGACGCATCACAGAAGACCTCGAATCCCTCGGTCCCAGAAGGCAAAGTCAGAATCGGTGCGGTCGTCAGCCTCTTCTTAATCTCTGGAAGCTCTGCTCGCAAGCCTCGCTCCACTCATACTTGATCTCCTTCCTCAACAGACGGGTCAGCGGGGATACAATCTTAGAGAACCCCTCAACGAACTTCCTGTAGTACCCAGCTAACCCAAGGAAACTGCGAATCTCAGCAACATTCGTGGGCCTCGCCCACTCCATCACAGCTCTAATCTTCTCAGGATCCACTGAGATACCGTCCTTCGAGACCACATGTCCCAAGAATACCACGCGATCAAGCCAGAAGTCACACTTCTTCAACTTAGCATACAGCTCACGATCCTTCACGTCTGCAAAACAATCCTCAGATGCTCCTCACTGCGCTCTTGGAGTACACCAAGATATCATCTATGAAGACCACCACAAACTGATCCAGATAGGGTTTGAAAACCTGGTTCATCATATCCATGAATACTGATGGAGCATTAGTCAATCCAAAAGGCATGACTAGGAACTCGTAATGACCATAACGAGTCCTAAAAGCGGACTTAGGCACATCCTCGGCCTTAATCCTCAACTGATGGTAGCCCGAACGAAGATCTATCTTCGAGAACACTGTGGCGCCCGCCAACTGGTCAAACAAATCATCTATGCGCGGAAGGGGATAGCGGTTCTTGATGGTCACCTTGTTCAGCTCCCTGTAATCGATGCACAAACGGAAGGTCCCATCCTTCTTCTTCACAAACAGCACTGGCGCTCCCCAAGGCGAAACACTAGGGCGTATGAAGCCCTTATCTAACAGCTCCTGAAGCTGGACCTTCAGCTCCTTCAACTCCGCCGGACTCATACGGTAAGGGGCCCTAGAGATGGGCTGAGTCTCTGGCGCTAAATCGATCGTGAACCCTCCCTCACTGGTGGAAGTCCGGGCACGTCGTCCTGGAAGACCTCGGAAACTCTCTGACGATCGGGATGCTCTCCAAGCTAGATCCCTCACGCACCTCTGGCAGATAACATAAGAAGCCCTGGCAGCCCTTCCTCAAGAAACTGGCTGCCTGCATCGCTGACACAATCACCGGCGCACATGGAACTGCATTCCCAGAGAAAGCAAAGCGAGTCCCGCCTGGCAGATCAAATACTACTCTCCTCGCTGCACAATCTATATGGGCATGGTGCTCTGCTAGCCAATCCATGCCCAGGATCACATCAAAACAGGTCATCCGCATCGGGATGAGGTCAGCACAAAAGGTCTTGTCCCAACTACTATGGGACAAGCCTTACACACAGAATCCAGCACACAAGGGGCAACCCCACCTAACGGACTACTCACACATAGGTCTACCTCACTAGACACAGCAGTCAATCCAAGATCACCCAACAAATCATAGCAGACAAAGGAATGCGTAGCTCCAGAGTCAAACAGACAAAATACATCTCGAGAATGGATCTGGAGGATACCTGAGATGACGCGATCACCAGCACGATCACGCTCCCCCGCCATAGCATAAACCCGGGCCTGAGTCTGAGGCTTCTTCTGATCGGACCTCGCCCCTGAATCTGAGCCGGTGCCTCTATCTCCTGAGCCTCTACTGGATGCCTGAGGGCACTGAGCGATCCGGTGCTCCATCGACCCGCACTTAAAGCAGGCACCAGTCTTCTTGTAGCACTCCCTACCAGGATGGGAGTGGCCACAAGACCCACACTTCGCCCCAGCTGACGAAGATGAAGAAGCTCCCCGGCGATCTCCATAGGACTGCTTCTTCTGAGGAGGAGCAGCCTCCTTCTTCTGAGGCTCTTCAGCATGCCTCTTCCCCTTATGGTCCTTGCCCGCCTGTCCCCTGATGTCGCCTCTACCAGCAGGGCGACATCCGCCACATCTCTGAAGGTCCGGTGACGAAGAGGTGTCACCGGACCTGATGTGGTCTCAATCCGCTCTCAAACTTACGAGCCTTCCTGTGCTCATCTGGCTCCGGAGCATACTTCGACAGAGTCACGAACTTCCTCACGTACTCCTCTACGGTCATATCTCTCCCCTGACGCAGCCGGTTGTACTCATTGATTTCTGGTCCTTGTAGACATCCGGATAGAACTGCTTGTTGAACTCCAAGCAGAACTGATCCCAGGTCCAAGGCTGGGGATGTCTACCCATCACCATGCGCCACCACTCCTTCGCCTCCCCCTTGAAGAGGAACGTGGCGAAGTCTACCTTCTGGTCGTCCTCCGACCCCATCACTCTCAGCAGGTCCTCGACCTCAGTAATCCAATGGCTCGCCTCCTGAGGGTCGCCACAGCCGTCGAAGGAAGGCGGCTTTAGCTTCATGAACTCCTGGAGTGCTCGGACTCGGCCTCCCACTGCATTCGCCCCTGCTGGGCCTGCACCACCAGCTCCCCCAGCAGCTGCAGCCATCGTCTGCATCAACTGCGTCACAAACTGCTGCACTGCCTCGCAGCATCTCCCTGAGGGGTCACTGGTGTCCTACGAGGAGGCATTCTGAGATACAAAATCCAAAACTTGTCAGAACTGACTCAGACTTCAACAACTGTCACAACTGACTCGCACAAGCAAACACACCCACAGACACCAAAGAAAGCCAAACCTGGCTCTGATACCACTAAATGTAACACCCCTAAAACCGGCCTAAGAGTTAAGGGTGCTACACGCCGCGTATTACTACCTAATAACGCAAGGCTCTAAAACACTCAAACGCAATAAAGGCCCAAAACAAAGTTTACATAAACATTGTAAACCAAGTATTCAATACAGCGGAAGCAAATACCAAAATCCCAAATACGTAACTGAGTCAGAAACAGAAGTCAAAAAGTGTAAGGCCCGAGGCTACAACATCTCAAATATCAACTGAACGAACAACAAAAGCTAAACACTATAGCTCCAGAACTCAAGATGATCCTCGCTGATCAATCTGCAAAAATGTTAGAAGTAGGGGAATGAGCACACAACTATGCCCAGTAAGCAGCGACCGTCATCAGTAAGGTCGCTCAAAACAATTGAAATCAGAAGAAGGAGAAGATAAGCATTATATCCACAATTCTCAATATCCATAAGCTTTCAGAAAGAAACAGAGTGGAACTCAAGGGTTCCCAATTCAGAAACAGTCAGAACACTTAAACAGAAAGGGGACAAGACACAATGCACACACTCAGAAGGGTCGAAGACCCATAGACCATACCAGGTCTCTCGGCAACGCAGAAATGACTCGAAAGAGCCAAAGGGTTCGTCAACCCCACAGAACAGAAAGGGAATGACCCACACTCAGAACGACGTCTACATGGTATACCACAGAATAGCTCGACCCAGCCATTCACGGCTCAGAAACAATGTGCAATGTCCCAAAACAGAAGAATTGCTTAAACAGAAGCAAAGTTGCATTTAAATATGCCAAAACACTCATAAATCAGTAGTACAGATCATAAGGAATCCAACGCCGCAGACGGCACTCAAATCGGAGTTCAAACGAGAAGTTATGCTGAAAACAGAGGGTGTCCGAACTTGTGTCCTAACGTCGAAGTTCGGACACAAGTCGAGACTCAGAAACCAGAGATGCCAAATGTCCGAACTTGTGTCCGGACATCAATGTTCGGACACAAGTCGAGTTGAAATCAGATAGAGGAATTCAGAATGTCCGAACATCCAAGTTCGGATGTTCGGAAGTTTTACGGAAGAACACGCGGAAGGTCCGACCTTGTGTCCGGACGTCGAAGTTCGGACACAGGTCGAACTTAAATCAGAAGAAAACCTGAGGGTGTGTCCGAACATCTATGTTCGGACAGATGTTCGGACATACCCCGAACTTGAAAATCAGAAGGCAAAACGCACTGTCCGAACTTCAAAGCTCGGACAGAAGTTCGGACAGTGCGAAAACTGCAAATTTCAGAAGACGAACAGAGCAGAAAAAACAACGCAATTCGATACCACGAATTGCCAATTAAGCACACACACCAAATCAGACATTAAAACAGGAAACCATGGGGGTTTAACCATTCCAAAACGCAACCAAACAGACATCACAAACAGAAATCACACACGAAACAGAACCGTTGCAATCCCCATGGCTGAACTTCCAAACGAATCGAGTAACCACCTACCTCAATCAATCAGCAGAGACAACAATCTGAAACACCGCCGCAGCAGTCCAAAATCCGACAGAGATCCACAGCAACTGATTCCCACAATGTCAAATCTATAATCAGAAAACGAAGAAGGAAACCCCCAAACTCAAAACCTCGAAAGCTGTAACACAAACCTGAAAACAAGAGTGCAGAATCCCACGAATCTGAATCCGCTCTGCAGATCATGCAGACCACAACCCAACCGCAGCAAAACCCTCTGATTTAATCATGTATAAGGGTTTGAAAATCAGAAAACTGAGAGGGAAGGAAATCAGTAACGAAGTCCCGAATTCTTGTATTACCAACCTGAATCAAACAGAGGAACGCAGCAGCAAAACTCCCCAATTCGATTGTAGCAGCAGCCTTCACGATCCTTAGCAACAGAGAGAATAGAGAGAGAGAGGAGAATGGAAGAACGCTCGCTCTAAACGCACGATGGACTTGATGGAGGAAAACTGATCGTGGTGTAAAAATAATTAGAAGGGGAATAATTAAATAAGGATCCCTTCCCTTATTAATTACTAAAACAATTACCTTAATTGTTTTATGGAAAGACTTCCTTGCCCTCTTCAAATAAAACAATACCGCCGGAGTCCCAACTGATAGCAAAGAATTAAACAATCCAACTTAGAACAGCATTGTAGCAGATATAATATAAGGTAGGAATTATACGGGTTATAACAAGATCGGTATTCGGATTAACGACCCAAACCATGGGAACGTTCTAACCACGGCTATGCGTGAGTTAGTTGTGTGATGTTTGTTTGTGTTAGTATGTTCACTACCCTTGTGTGTGTTTAACTAGACCGTACCACCTAAGTGTGAATTAATGTGCTAAGTCCAATAATGAGACTTCTAACAAGTGCTAACCGGGGAGTGAGGAATCCGGTCGTTCCGGTCGCGCGTTGTTTGGGAGTGGGTATCCATACTTGCTTTACCTTCCTCTCTGTTATGGTTGCTTTCCTTCTTAGGTTACGATCTCCCACTAGCTTACTCCAAAGCTTACCTATTCTGACTTATGATCCGTCTAGGGGGAACATGTGTTTGTGTGGTGTGTTCGGGTCACTATATCCGATCCATCTTTAAGTTAAGTTACTCGTCCGACTATCAGGACGGTAATGAGTGTTGTATAACGAGCTTAACATGAGGGTGATATCATTCTCTAGGCTTACAAATGAACTAACTATGTTTGGGTCGGTTCCTAAAGAGAACCGTTCCCGTTATGTTATGTGTTATTTTTGTACTGCAATTCTTATTGCGATGTTATGTTATGTGTACGTTGAAACGTGAAATGTGTTGTTATGTGGAGTATGCGGATCATGGATATGAATCCAGGTTATTATAAGACGAATTTGTGTATAACCCGACTAGTGGGTAGTGTCATCTTTTATGGAAATAGCTCCATCAGAGGAGAACCCCTCTAGGGTTAAAGAACCCAATGAGAGATTTATCAAGTATAGATGTGTTGACTATTTCGTTGAGCCCCATTGTTGTGGGTATGTAATGTGTTATGTGTTTATAGTTTACCTGCAAGATTTAAATATAACCAACCGCATGCTTAGACGACAATTAGTTGTGCGTGGCCCGGTAGTATACGGGCTGCGGGATTACCATACCAGCAAAGGTGCTGAGCCCCCTGGGGGGCCACCCTTTCTTTCCTTTTCTATTTCAGGTACAAGGAGCTGGAGACCGTTCGAGAGTAGGACGGGGTAGTTGTCTTTACATGGTAGTTATTTTGTAAATACTCGGTATAGTTGGAATGTAAATGTATAATGAATGTTGGTAATGGAAAGAGAATGTAATGTGTTGTTGCTCGGGAATCTGGTCGATCAGACCGATACAACGTATATGTATTAGCCTTGTTAGTCACGTGGGTGGCTAACGGCGTGTAACACCAACGAGTTAAGTAATGTGATGATGTATGTTTTCCGCTGCAAATGGTTGTTAAGTGTAATGTGTTTGATGAGGTGTTACACCATCATCTATTTGACCGAAATTGGGAAGAGGAGGCGTAAGAGGAGAATTAAGGAGAGACTTGTGAATTAAGGTAAGAAACCTACCTTAAACCTTGTTTTTAATTGTTTTAGAGTTGGGATGGGTAAACAAATTAATGAACCCAAATTATGGATTGCAATCCATGTTGGAATTGTGTTTAGTTGATTTTAGAGAGATTTGTGAAATTAATTGTGAATTAAAGGGCCTTAGAGCCAAGTGTTTCAAGTTTGTGGTTATATTGTGGTTTATTGAGATTTTGGAGTTATGTATTTGTTGATGGACTTTGAGGATTTATTATGTGCTGGTAGGACCCTTGTAAGGGTGTGGCTAGATTAGGAATGAAAAGGATGAGAATTGGTGAGAATGGATGTGTTAGGTTTTTGGGGAGGTTATGGTGAAATTTTGGTTGAAAATGAGTGTTTTGATGATGGCTTGGTAAATGGGAGAACCTTGGTGTTTGTAGTGTTGAGTAGAGTGGTTTAATAGCCTTGAAATGACATTTGGGAAACTAGGAAGAGAAGGATGAAAATCTGTAGCAATTTACATATGAGGAGTTTAGAAATGCTAGAAAAGAGTTAGTGTTTATAACTTTTGAAACATGGAGTGAATGTGGGTTTTAGAAGTGCATGTATGTAGGAATGATTGGTGATGGTCATTGATGGATTTGGTAAGTTTGGTAGGAGGTAAGAACTATCAAAAGGAAATAGTAATGCACAAGTGTGCAAAATGCAAGAATGTGAAAAGTGAGTTTGTTGAATTTGAACAAGAATTGGGTGGTGGATTAAACCAAAGATTTGGAGTGGTTTAGAGCATGTCTTTAGGTGTTTAAACATGTAGAAAACTTGTGAATATTGGAAGATTAGGGGTTTAGATTGATTAGGGCGAAAAATAATGTTTGGAGTAGATTTTAGCAAGGTCCGGCTTGGTCCTTGGACAGTCCCGGACCACCCTTTAAATTGCCCGATGAATGTCCATACCTGGTCCAGGACTTAAGCGGGACAGTCCCGAACCGTGCTGAATCTGCGAGATTTACCAAATGAATTGGTTCGGGACTTAGGGTAAGGACCAAGTCCCGGACCACCCCTAAAAATGCCTAGAAGTGTTTAAAGTGTCTCATGGGGGATTGAATGGTAATGGTTTTAGATATGTTTAGGCCTTGTTTGGTGACATGTAAAGGCCTTAGAAAGTGTAAACAAGTGTTAGCTTGGATGTGAGAAAGTTGTGAGTTAAGTACACAAAGTTAAACCGAAATAACGGGATAACGGGGTAAGTACGGGAGTAAAAGAAGTTTACATACCATAAGATTTTGTTGTTATAAAACATTTTAATAATAATACCAGTTGTTCGGAAACTACCCGAGGAGCGTGAGGTGATGCGTTGGAGTAAATCCTCGGGAACACGGTATATAACCCATGGTGTAAGGTATGGTTTTCTTGCAACCTGTTTCCTCACTAGTAGGAAAACAGCCTATTTCTGCGGTTGTAAAGGGCCTATTTCTGCGGTTTACAACCGCAGAAATGAGCACCGCAGACATAGGTATTTTACCCTATTTCGGCGGTTCCTACTAAAGAACCACCGAAATAGGTGGCCAGGTCAAACGAAGACGGTCAAATGGAGCTGGTCTATTTCGGCGGTTCTTTAGTAGGAACCGCCGAAATAGACAGTCTTTTTTTTTGTTTTTTCCTTTCCAGCTTATTATTGCACCCAAATACACCACAAAATTAAGCAAACCTGTAAATGCATTGTATAATGCTGCCACCACAGTGGGGCGCCTCGGTAGCATACTATAAACCCATAAAGCGGCCATAATCATCGGCACGCATGAATAAATGCAAAAACGCAAGAAAATTCATAACAAAAAAAGGATTAGTTGTACACTTCACCACATGCACTCTCCACACCACACTCCATTACAATATACAATTCACTACGTTTCAATCTAATGAAATACATATAATAACACAAGTAATGTTCAACGCAAACAACTTAAGAGGAATCAACTAAGTACGTCGATGGAGATAAATTCTGCCCATTCCTCGAGGATTTCAGATATGTGCCTATTTTCATAACTTCCAATGCCCACGATTTCTTCGAAAGCCTTGAACAAACAAAAATGAATAGTTAGTGAGACACTACACAAAGAATGACAAAGAATAAAAATACATATAAACCAAGACTTTCAAAGATAGTTTAATACCATGTCCAATGATTTTTCTGGCAAAAACTTGGATGATGCTACTAAGTCATGCATAAACCTCATAACATAGTAACCGCATTCTGATCCACCAGGCTGTACTGGACACTATACATTCACACATTACGTTATCAGTCATACTTGCAGGTCTACTATTAACATGTTAACTATTTGCACAAAATAAGTAAAACTACCTTCACTGTAGTCCAAGGGATGTTCTTCGGTGTCTTTTGCAATGCACGCAGTGCAGCTTGGAAGCCACTATACAAAATAAATATTTTAAATGTAATACAATAATTTAATCAAATTTAACGAAACAATTTATTAAGTTATGACAATTGTAGTATAATTTAAATAGCTCACCTCTTTAGAGCCGCTGCTATCGCTGGCTTCTTGGCACTCGTACCAAGTGAGTCGAACTGTAAGACTCTCGGGTATTTCATGACCAAAACCAACAACGACCAATGACGACTGCTCACGTGATGAATACAATTGAAATCATAACACGGATAACATAACTTATAAATAAACGTAATAAGATATGGAAGTATGACTTACCCTTGATAATATGGTA
Organism: Limonium bicolor; assembly: GCA_023374045.1. Lineage (NCBI taxonomy): Eukaryota > Viridiplantae > Streptophyta > Magnoliopsida > Caryophyllales > Plumbaginaceae > Limonium > Limonium bicolor. Next base: position 335,443,912 of record CM041778.1, read on the forward strand.
GCATAATGTATGACTTGTCTGCACATTCATATATTGCGTTCGTCACGTACCGCAAAAGACTTTCAGGATCCATTAACATAGTCACTTCACTGCAAGTATCAGGGCATAGGAATCCGAAGCTGTCAGTCTGATGATCTCGTATCGCCTTGGAATGCACATGCCTGCACCATAAAGACAACAACATCAGTGAACGGCGTTAAAGTACAAAAATAATTCAAGTATTTCATTAATATAGGAAAAGGTATGAGATCGCTCACATGCTAGCTGACTTCAGAATCGACACATTTAACCAGTCTCTCTTGAATACATCAACGAAGTCGGACATATATATATCGAACGTATGCGTCCGTCCTTCGGGTTCGTGATGGTGAAAAAGACCCTGGCTATCCTCCACTTGGATCCTATCACTCTGAGGTGACGTCATCAACAAGGACGAGTGCAGAAGTCTCATGTTCTGTGACAACCCCTCCAATATGTTCTTCTCTACTAAAGCAGGTCTCATCATGAAGTTGGAGGATGCCCCCGTGAGAGCTGGTGTGGCAACACTTTTTCCTTTTCCTTTAGAAGTTTTTTTCGACTTGACATTTTCCTAATTTGTTGATTAATTAAGTTTAAGTGACTCACTCTAAACCATATACTAATTGAAACATCGGATAATTATAATTTTAGAGTAAGCGTTAATTGTGTTTACCTGGCCCGAGATTTTGACCCATGTACCCGGCCATTGGATTGTAGCTGTTTGAACAGAGCGAAGTATGTTTCTCTGTCCCAGAGGTACCGGTATAGCAACATCAGCATACTCTGTCACATAATCATCTACAAGCACCCGGACATACCCCTGCCGTAGTGGTTCACCGCCGACGGTGTCTGTACCAGATGAGGGAAACAATTTACCCCACGCCACCATAATATCCGCACCTCCCATCGGTATGAACAGCGTGCATAAACAGGGTTCCTGAACATTAAGTAAAGAAGGGTTAAACGAACACAATCGAAGTAAATAGATGATAATAAATAATTTATTTTCTAAGTTAATGTGACTAAACCTTAATAGATGCATGTGGATATGGATCTATCGACTGCACACTACTCTGCCGTACTGGTGTGCCCTCCTCCCTATCAGCTGATGGTGCATGGGCTGGTCTAGTCACCTCCTGACTACTGCACATCTGTGAGCGTATTTTTGTCATCTCCTCTGCAACCAAATGCTGAACATTCTGCATAAGCCTCTGCTCCATCTCAGCAGTAACCTTCAAATGTTCCTCATAGCTGATCATCCTTCCTTGTGAGCCTTTCCTAGACCCCGGATTACCAAAAGCTTGGCGGATACCAACTTGTCCACCAAAACCAATAGCGCGACCAGGATGATCCACCTTTCCAAGAGCACGAGAAAGGGGATCATATTGTCTGTTCGGAGCCCAAGAACCCTCAGTAACTTGAGAGTTTAACTCTTCCTATAAACACAAAATTAACAAAATTCATTAATATACAGGTACACAAACAAATATTAAACTTATGAACCGAAATTAGATACCATTTGATTTATAATCTCTCTCGTGGCATCATCGTACTGAGGATTTTCCGGCGTCGAGTTTTTTGGCACTCGACTCAACTCCCACACCTTCATCCTTCTGTCGCTAGGAGCCACATCCTGTGGAAGCAAGCCCTTTTGCTCCCACTCTGGTACGCGTTCGGCAATGCTTTTACCACCTAAGTGATGTGGGTATAGATTTTTCTTCGCATTTGCCTGCTGTTTTGCACGAACCGCCTACAAATACATATGTAACGTGTAAGATACAAATAAGCAAATAAAACAGCCAAAATGTATAAAACAGCGTTGAATATTAGCTCTACCTGGTACTCTGGCGTGTGACGATACTCCACAAACCGGGTCCACTGCTCCTCAGTGATGCCCTCGTACGCCTCCCAGGGTGGCAGTTCATCGCCTCTTTCTGCATCATCCGATTCAGGGTCTTGATACGCAGCACCATGAATGTACTTGTCAGAGAGGGCCTTCCTATGGTCGCGGAACTGTCGCCCCATTTTTTTCAGTATATCCTCCTTAAGAGAAGGATCAATGCAGAAACGACTCTACATAAACAATTATTAGTCATTTAGTAACACAAGTAACGAGAAACTCTAAAATTATATAACATATATAAAAAAATAACACACCTGAAGAATCCCAAACATAGTGTCCTTCAATGATTGTGGCACTTGCTTCCAATTGTGATTTATGTCGCAGTAAGTCTTGACCAGGTGGCCAGCATATGCAGTATAATCATTCTTCCAATTACCGTATGGCTGGTTGAACTCATTGAACTGCAAAGGCTTCGTGGGGGGGCCTTTAATTGCCTTCAGTGCACGGGTGGCACCTCTCTTCTTCACCTTCTGTCCGGAGGAGGAGGAAGCTGGTGGCTCTGTCACCTGCTGTGATGGACAAGCCTCATCCTCCGGTGGGTGAGTTCTCTTCCCCTTCTTTCCTCCTTGTGACCCGTTTTGCTGGTCTCTGCTGATGAGGATCAGCTTCTTCAACGGGCTGGTCCATAGGGTGATCAGCCACTGCAGTAAAGATAAGTTAGTCAAATTAATTGAATGAATTTATAATGTAATGACAAATGTTGAACAAGTCAAGAAAAATAGTTAACATAACATTACCATAAATACTTCTATGTTTTGGTGTTATCAACCCAAAAACCCTCGTCATGGTCTGATCGTGCATAAATCAAGTCGTTTTGAGTATCAACATTTAAATCCCGCAACCCCGTAGGAAACAATGTTGTTCCTTCAATCGTCTCATTCTCATCATCATCATCCTCATTTTCATTTTCAATCTGAACTGGTCTTCTACCTGGAAGAACAACAGACCATCTGAAGTCTTTTGGATCCTGAACATACCACACTTGGTCACAATCTTTTCCCATAACAAACTGATCATCCTTAAAACTGGCACGTGTGAGATCAACCAAGGTAAGACCTCCATCGTTTTAGATTCCACGTCGGTTGTCCACCCATTTGCAAGATAAAGCTAGAAATGAGTTTACAGTAATTCATTAATGTGGTGTAAATAGTTCTGATACCGTTTAACCTTAATTATGCATTAAACCGTAGCTAACCGACTCTAGGAACACATAAGGGATCAGTATTTGGATTATACGTTTCCCAACCTACGGGAACGTTCTAACTACGGCTATCTGTGCGTTAGTTGTATATTATGGTTGTGTGTTGCCTTTGCTTAATATATTGTTGTTTAACGAAAGTTGTTGTCCATGTTTGTCTAATGGGATGTTACCTCCATTGTGTGTGATTAACCAAGCTTGTAACACCAAATGGTGTATGGGTGTGATAAGTTCCATAAAGGAACTTCTAACTAATATGTATATATTATGGGGTGTGAGGAATCCGGTCATTCCGGTCGCGCGCGTTGTTTGGGAGTTGATGTATATATTTGAATTAACTCCCACTCTGTCATGTTATGGTTGTTTTTCCTTCTTGGATTACAATCACCCACAAGCTTAACCAAGGCTTACCTACCTTGATTATTATTCGGGGCTAGGGGGACTACTGTTATGTTATGGTTGCTTTCCTTCCTTGGATTACAACCACCCACAAGCTTAACCAAGGCTTACCTACCTCACTATTATTTGGAGCTAGGGGGAAATTATGTATGGTGTGATCGGCCTATGTTACGGCAGACACATCTAAGTGAAGTAAATGTGTACGGTGTGCTCGGGCCTATATTCCTCCGGCACAACCTAAGTAGGTGTACGTTCTCTAAGAAGAACGATATTAAGTTGTATACATGTTATTATGTGAAGTATGTTGTTATGTGTGTACGTTGATCTCCGAAATCAACCCCGTATAGATATAAGGGGTAATTAAGTATAACCCGATTAAATGGGTATGTGTCGTCTAGCAAGGAATGACTCCATTTGGGTAGAACCCTCAAGGGCCAAAGTACACAATAGTGTGATCTAACCAATCTGATGTGTTAACATTATGTTTGTATCCTATTCATTGGATGTGTGATTTATAAGCATGATATGTGTGTATAGGTTCATGCATGTTTTAAATATAATTAACCGCGTGCTCAGACGACAAATAGTTGTGCGTGGCAGCCGTTCGAGAGTAGATAGCTATTTATACTTGGATAGTTATTTAGTTGTTTATGTAGTTGTAAGGGATGTAAAACCAAAGTTTGATAATCGGTAGCTGAAAGTATAGACTTGGTACAGTTGTAACGTAAATGTATGTATTTTAGTTTAGAAACGGTTGGTAATGTAAAGCGTGTGCTCGGCAATCTTGTCCATCAGACCGGTACACTATGTATGTATTATCCTTGTTAGCCACGTGGGTGGCTAACGGCGTGTAACACCCATGGATTAAGTTAAGTGTTGAGTTGTAATTCTGCTGCTAAATGTTGTTAAGTATGGTGTTTGTTGTTGGGGTGTTACAAAAAGTGGTATCAGAGTGAAGTATCGCTCTGATGACTAGAAATACCGAGCTTAGGAAGTACCGAGTTAGGAGTTTAAGACTTGGGGTTAAGGGTTGAGTGATAGCGTGAGAAGTACGCTAGTTAGGAATTTCCAATGTGCGTTGGATACCTACAACATCCTTCCCGCCCTCCACAAACCCCTGTTTTATAACTCGGGAAAGAACGCCAGAGAGATGGAAAGTCCTCTCATACTCGGGAACAACCCGATCTGGCTGTTATGAATTATTCCTATAAGAACCAAAACCTGTCATACGGTAGATTCCAAGAACTGAGAATCCCAGAGACGGAACCTGTTTGAACACCCGTACCCACACTTAATAGCGAAAGATTAAGAATCCTCTCTACAAGAGACTGAAATTTCCGGTGACCTGGGTCGACATGCCTAGCAGTCGAGGAAACCCAGCCAACAAGGAAGAAAGCACTAACTGTGCATAGAAGCGGACAATGGAGAAGCAACAAACCCCGAGACACATGTCTACGGGAACACAAATGTTAAATAATACCGACAATGGTATAGTAACTGACTAAGGAACTAGTCAAGGCCGGAAGATTCAAAACCTACAATGCCAAAGAGGCTGTAATACCTGATTATCACAGTTTAGACAACTGTGGGAGTATTAGTGAAACATACTTCAATAGGACTACGAAGTAGTACCTGAAACGAAAAACCAAGTCTCGGTAACCACGGCAAATGCGTGGGGAGGAACATTAAGGAAGAACACAGAGTTAAGTGAATGGAGAGACACCCTAGTTAACGACTACCATGTCAAGACCAATGAGAGTCGCTCGATTGTTCTATTATCAAACTACCCCGATTCCATCCCCCACTTACATCGAATTCGCAGAGAAGGTGCTGTCCGACGTTGCCAACAACCAGACGGACGAAATGCAGCAGAAGAGACGCACCAAACAGCACTGGATTCGCAAAGAACAGTCCCCAAAATCAGAAAACCGAAATAGAAGCTGCTCCTCTCAAAACAACAACAACACCACCGAATTCACCAATGGACCTACCTGATTTGCAAAGGAGAAGAACCCGAACAGTAGCAGCAGAAAACCGACCAGAACCAAACGATTCACCAGAAGACAAAGTGCTCACCAAGGAAGAAGAAGAGAGGAGAGCGTAGAAACTATCGCAAGGAAGAACGCACAATTTGAAAATTGATTGTGAAATGTAAAAAGAAATAAAAGACTTAACTTCCTTAATTAAGTCTTACCAAAATAAAAGAGAGGGGAATGACCTCCTTGCCCCCGTCTTTTAATATAAAGACTCCAACGTCCCATCAGCCTATTAGTTAAACAAAGCACTACATAACATAACTTTAATTAATAACATTAACCGAGATGTTATGTCACGAAATCTGAAAAAAAAAATACGGAGTATTACATCACTCCCCCCTTAAAAGGAATTTCGTCCTCAAAATTCAACATACCTCACTACTCGAAAAGGGAAGGGAACTTGGCACGCAACTCCTCCTCGAGTTCCCACGTCGCCTCACGCTCGGACTGATCAGACCACTACACCTTAACCATAGGTAGTGTCTTGCTACGAAGCCGACGAACATCCCGTGCCAAAATACGGACCGGAACTGCCTCATAAGTGAAATCATCTCGGAGTCGAAGCTGACCATAATCAATCACATGCGAAGGATCATGCAGATACTTCCTGAGCATCGACACATGAAACATCATGCACTCCTGCCAGAGCTGGTGGCAATGCCAATCTGTAAGCCACCGGCCCCACCTTCTCAAGCACCTCAAAAGGCCTATGAACCGAGGACTCAGCTTGCCTCGCTTACCAAACGAACCACACCCCGAACTGGAGAATCTTCAGATACACGTGGTCCCCAACCTGAAACTCAAGCGGACGGCGTCTCTGATCGGCATAACTCTTCTGCCGGCTCTGGGCAACCAACAGACGCTCCCTGATAGTCTTGACTTTGTCCACAGCTCCCTGCACCAACTCAGGACCTACAATCGCCCTCTCTCGCAGGTCATCCAACAAATAGGAGATCTACAGCGCCTACCATACAATGCCTCATATGGAGCCATCCCAATGCTCGATTGAAAACTATTATTGTAGGCGAACTCAATCGATGTCACATGCTGATCCCAGCTGCCCCCGAAGTCGAGCACACAAGCCCTCAACATGTCCTCCAAAATCTGATTGTCCTCTCCGTCTGCCCATCGGTCTGAGGATGGTACGCTGAACTGAAAGCTAAACTCGTACCTAAAGCCTTATGCAGGCTACGCCAGAAGCGAGATACAAATCTCAGATCCCTGTCCGAAACGACCGTCGCCGGCACACCATGCAGCCTCACAACCTCATCTACATACAGCCGAGCCAGGCGCTCCAGGCTAAAGGTCTTCCTCACAGGCAAGAAATGAGCTGACTTCGTCAACCGATCCACAATCACCCACAGCGCATCGTACCCAGAAGATGTCCTAGGCAACCCCACAATGAAATCCATGCCAACGCTCTCCCATTTCCACTCAGGAACAGGAAGAGGCTGTAGAAGACCCGCAGGTCGCTGATGCTCGGCCTTCACCTGCTGACAGGTTTGGCAACGAGCCATAAAATCAGAAATCTCCCTCTTCATATTCGCCCACCAAAAGGACTCTCTGAGGTCCCGGTACATCTTCACCCCTCCCGGGTGCACCGAATAAGGAGCTCCATGAGCCTCCTGCATAATCTCTCGCCTAAGGTCGCCTCCACTAGGCACACAAACTCTGCCCCTGAAGCGTAGACAGTCATCGCTGGACACAGAAAACTCTGACTCCTGATCATCTGACAACTTCTCCCTGATCTTACACAACTCAGCATCAGCCTTCTGACCCTCTCTGATCCGCTCAATCAAAGTATACTGGACCTGAATCGAAGCAATCATCCCAGCACGGTCGGACCGAACAACCCAAATCCCCATATGCTGAAGCTCAATAGCAGACCTCTGAACTCCTGACAACGAACAAGCAAGACCAGAAACACCCCTACGGCTCAAGGCATCAGCCACCACATTCGCTCTACCTGGATGGTAGAGGATCTCCAGGTCGTAGTCATGTAACAGCTCCAACCAGTGCTGCGGTCTCAAATTCAATTCCTTCTGCGTGAACAGATATTTGAGACTCTTGTGATCCGTGTAGAACTTACACATCGCCCCATACAAATAGTGCCACCAGATCTTCAAGGCGAAGACCACAGCAGCTAGCTCCAAGTCATGGGTAGGATAATTCTTCTCATACGGCTTCAACTGCCGTGACCCATATGCTACCACCTTTCCCTGCTGCATCAGAACACACCCCAGCCCTCTATGGGAAGCGTCACAGAACACCTCAAAGCCCTCTGTCCCAGAAGGCAACGTCAAAATCGGAGCCGAAGTCAACCTCTTCTTCAACTCCTGGAAGCTCTCCTGGCACGCCTCACTCCAATCAAACTTGACATCCTTCCTAAGAAGACGAGTCAAGGGGGATACGATCTTAGAAAAGCCCTCCACGAACTTCCTATAATACCCAGCCAATCCCAGGAAACTGCGCACCTCAAACACACTAGTGGGCTTCGCCCACTCCATAACCGCCTTAATCTTCTCCGGGTCCACTGAAATGCCATCCTTCGAAACCACGTGGCCAAGGAACACCACCCTATCCAACTAGAACTCACACTTCTTCAACTTAGCATACAACTCCTTCTCCTTCAACGTTTGTAGGACCATCCTCAGATGTTATGCCCCAGTTTTTTTTTTCTGTTTTATTTCATCTTGTTTCAAAGTCGCAAGGGAGCTTTATAACTTTCCAATCTTATTTTAGTGGGATTATGTCGTCAACAATATAATTCCTAAGTTAGAAGGAAGGAGGGTTAATCTGGTCCTTTTGGTCTTCTTACTAATTAGGGAGTTGGAGAGTTAGAAACTAAATTCATTTAGATATCCTAACTCTTGTTTTTATTCTCTCTCATTTTTTATTCTCGATCATCCCTCTCGATAGTTTTCTTCCTTCTCCTCTCAACTCCCGTTCTGCAGAAACTTCCCCTCCCTTGCTCTCTTCTTCACAATTCCTCAATCTTGCAAATTAATTAGCCGGATGTCTAGCTTCTGCATTGATGATTCCAATCTGTAGAGTCCGAGTGTGCGTTGCTGTTCGTCGGTCAAGTTCCTTGCTTCTTCCTTCGCTGTTGGCCCTCTTTGATTTGTGCGAGCATTTGTGATTTCGGGATGTAATTCGAGTGAAGCAGATTGTAGAGTCTACAGAAGTGGCTTAGCGTCGGATGTGATGTAAGTGGGGGATGGAATCGGGGTAGTTTGCTCACCCTCGGGGACTGCTTTTAATATCTGTTTCGTATCTGACTTCGTGCGTTTTCTCCGCGTTTTGTGTTGTTAATTGTTTGGTTAAACCCCCGAGGGTACTGATTTACCATTCTGTGAGTTTTGTGTGAGTTTGGAATGTTTTGGATGTTTTTCTGCTCGTTCGTTCTTCCTGGATTTCGCCTCTGTTGCGCCGTCTGAACTTCAGTCCGAAGGATGAAGTTCGGACATGCCCCGGCGTTTTTATTTTTCGAAACTTTGAGGTGTCCGAACTTCGGTCCGAACATCGAAGTTCGGACACCCCTATTTTGTGAAACTTCCGAGTTTCGAAGCTCGGACTTCCCTCGGAACTTTTCCGAAGATTGTGTCCGAACTTCGGTCCGAACATCAAAGTTCGGACACTGTGTTTTCTGCGTTGGTTTGCTTCTCGGCTTTTGTCCGAACTTGCAAGGTCGGACGCAAGTTCGGACAAGCCTCTGTTTTTGGCATAACTTCTTCGTTTTAGCTCCGTTTTGAGTGCCGGTTGCGGCGTTGGATTCCTCTTTTCGAGTACGATCTGTTCTGATATGTTTTGGTACATGTATATGTACTTTGATTTGAAAGTCTTAGATAATCCTTTGAACTCTGATTTGCTCTGAAAGAGTGTTTGAGCTTTTACGCTTCCGTTTGCTATTCGTGTTTGCTAGTCAGTGTATGACTTTTGTTTTGGTAAGGATTATGATCCGTTTGATGTGCTTTGGCCCTCAGTTCTAGTCTGTTAAAGGCTTCTGCTTCGTTTTGTAAAGCTTCTGTTTTGGGACCTAGATGTTTAGCTTCTGAGCCTTGGATAGTCGGGTCTGGCTGTCCCGTAGCATGCTGCGCAGAAATTCATTCTGTTATTCCCTTGGGTTCCCTTCTGTTCTATCTCTCAGGGTCCCTTGGATGTTTAGTGACCGACGGGTCCATAGCTCTACGGCTTCTGTTGTGGGATATTCGGATCCATAGGATGTTATGTGATTCCTTCTGATGTGTCAGCTGGTGTCTAGTGTCCCACTCTTTTGTATCTGTTTCTGAAAGTCCGACTATGATTTGAAGTGACGTTCTGCTCTACTTCTGTTTTGTGCTTCCTTTCTGTCTGATTATATTGACTCCGCCTTCTTCTCTGTTTATAAACTATTCTTCTACTTCTGTTTTGAGTGGGCTTCCTTGAGGAAGTCTTCTGCTTGCTGGGCTGTTTAGCTCACCCCTTTACTTTGTTGCAGATTGAGCTCGTGGGATCTTCTCTCTCTTCTGCTTGCTGGAGCTTCGTTTGCTTACGTGTTGTTGACTTTGTTTACTTTGCGCGTTGGACGCTTTAGAGTTGTGTAGCCTTCGGGCCTCTTTGTATTTGACTTATAAGTATTTAGATCTTGTAAACTCTTTTGGTATTTATACAAGTTTGTTATTTGGTTTTGGGATTCGTTTTGCTTAGAGCCTTGCGACGTTAGGTAGTAGACACGCGGCGTGTAACGGCCCTAACTCCTAGGCCGGTTTTGGGGTCGTTACATCAGATGCTCCTCATGCTCCTCAGCACTCTTGGAGTACACCAAGATATCGTCAATAAACACAACTACGAAAGAATCCAAGAAAGGTTTGAAGACTCTGTTCATCATATCCATGAAGAACGACGGGGCATTGGTCAAACCAAAAGGCATGACCAAGAACTCATAATGCCCATATCGGGTCCTAAATGCAGACTTAGGCACATCCTCGGCCTTAATCTTCAGCTGATGATATCCAGAACGCAAGTCGATCTTCGAGAAGACTGTCGCTCCCGCTAACTGGTCGAAGAGGTCATCAATGGGGAAGAGGATACCGATTCTTGATGGTAACCTTATTCAATTCCCTGTAGTCAATACACAATCTGAAGGAGCCATCCTTCTTCTTCACAAACAACACAGGTGCCCCATGGAGACACACTAGGACGAATGAAGCCCTTATCCAGAAGATCCTGCAGCTGCACCTTCAGCTCCTTAAGCTCTGCCGGACTCATGCGATAGGGAGCCTTAGAGATAGGCTGAGTCCCTGGCACTAACTCGATAGAAAACTCCACCTCACGATCAGGCGGTAGCCCTGGCACATCGTCCTGGAACACCTCAGGAAACTCACACACAATGGGGATATCCTCCAACCGGGATCCCTCTTTAACCTCAGGTACAAAGCAGAGAAAATCCTGGCAGCCCTTCCTCAAGGAACGGACTGCCTGCATAGCAGACACCAACACAGGAGCACAAGGAACGGAGTTCCCCACAAAAGCAAAACGGGTCTCACCCGGTCTATCAAACACAACCTTCCTAGCTGCACAATCTATATGGGCATGGTGCTCTGCTAGCAAGTCCATGCCCAAAATCACATCGAAGCAGGACATACTCATAGGGATCAAATCAGCATGCAAATTCCTATCCATGATCTCTAAAGGAATAGACTTGCACACAGAACTAAGCACACATGCAGGTACACCACTCAGCGGGCTAGAAATACGCAGATCCACATCACATGGCACATCAGACAACCCGAGACTACCCACTAAATCAGCAGACACAAAGGAGTGGGTAGCTCCTGAATCAAACAAGCAGAAAACTGGCTGAGAAGAGATCTGAAGAATACCTGACACTACTCTGTCTGAGTCACGGTCTCGCTCACCAGCTAGTGCATACACACGTGCCTGGGTCTGGGGCTTCTTCTGATCACCTTCTACCCGGACCCTGAACCAGCACCTCGGCCCTCAGAACCGCCACTGCCACGTCCACCTCTAGCCTGTGGACACTGGGCAATGCGGTGATCCAGCGAACCACACTTGAAGCCCGCTCCGGACTTCCTGTAGCACTCACGCCCAGGATGGAAACGATCACACTCAGCACACTTCGCCACAGCAGGCGACGCAGATGACGAAGATCCCCGGTCTCCTCTGAACTTCTTCTGAGAAGAAGTCTGGTCTCGCCTCACAGGCTCTCCACATGTGCCTTCCTCTTCTGCTCCTTGCCCTTATCGGGCCTCTGGTCCTTCTTCTCATAACGCTGCCTAGCCTGCAGCTCAGACTCCACCACTAACGCTACATCGGCCACATCCCTGAAGGTCTTGTGCGGAAAGGTGCCACAGCAGCTCGAATGTCGCCCCTCAGACCAGCTTCAAACTTCCTAGCCTTCCGGTTGTCATCTGGCTCTGGCACAAACTTAGAAAGGGAAATGAACTTCCGCACACTCATCCACAGACATCTCCTTCGTCTGACGAAGCCTCCCATACTCAACTATCTTCTGATCCTGAAGACATCGGGATAGAACTGCTGATTGAAGCAGCCCCTGAACTGCTCCCATGTCCATGGGTGGGGGTACTTCCCTTCAACCGACTTCCACCACTCCTTCGCCTCACTCTGAAACATGAACGTGGCGAAACCAACTTTCTGATCCTCCTCACATCCCATGACCCTCAGCAAATCCTCTATCGCAGTGATCCAGTGGCTCTTCCTGTGGGTCGCCACTAGCATCAAAGGAAGGCGGCTTCAGCTTCAGGAACTCCTGAAGCGCCTTCACATTGCTGCCCCCCGCGTTACCGGCTCCTGTCGCCTGGCCAGCAGTGGCCCCTACGGTCTGCAACACCTGGGTCACCACCTGCTGTACAATCTCTGCAATGTCCCCTTGGGGAGCATCGCCTGAAGCTGCACCACGTCCTGAACGTCGGGGAGGCATACTGAAGATACAACACCAAAATTATCAGAAACCATCAAGAATCAAACAGCAGACCTTTCATACACCCACGCATGCAGACAAACCCCACAAACACCAAAGAACGAGCAATCTGGCTCTGATACCACTAAATGTAACGACCCCAAAACCGGCCTAGGAGTTAGGGCCGTTACACGCCGCGAGTCTACTACCTAACGTCGCAAGGCTCTAAGCAAAACGAATCCCAAAACCAAATAACAAACTTGTATAAATACCAAAATAGTTTACAAGATCTAAATACTTATAAGTCAAATACAAAGAGAGGCCCGAAGGCTACACAACTCTAAAGCGTCCAACGCGCAAAGTAAACAAAGTCAACACAACGTAAACAAACGAAGCTCAAGCAAGGGACAAGAGAGAGAAGATCCCACGAGCTCAAACTGCAATAGAGTAAAGGGGTGAGCTAAACAGCCCAGCAAGCAGAAGACTTCCTCAAGGAAGCCCACTCAAAACAGAAGTAGAAGAATAGTTTATAAACAGAGAAGAAGGCGGAGTCAATATAATCAGACAGAAAGGAAGCACAAAACAGAAGCAGAGCAGAACGTCACTTCAAATCATAGTCGGACTTTCAGAAACGGATATAGAAGAGTGGGACACTAGAAACAAGCTAACACAACAGAAGGACTCACGTAAGGTCCTATGGATCCGAAGATCCCACAACAGAAGCCGTAGAGACAGCTAATAGACCCGTCGGTCAAATAACGTCCTAAGGAAGACCCTAAGGAGTATAAACAGAAGGAATTCCTGCGCAGCATGCTACGGGACAGCCCGACCCGACTATCCAAGGCTCAGAAGCAAAGTAACTAGGTCCCAAAACCAAAAGCTCGCAAAACAGATCTTAAGTGCATGGAAATGCATATAAACAGCATAAGAAGCTTGTACACAGATAGGGGAATCCAACCCCGCAAACGGAACTCAAAACGGAGCTAAAACAGAGAAGTTATGCTCAAAACAGTGGCATGTCCGAACTTGCGTCCGACCTTGCAAGTTCGGACAGATGCCGAGAGTCAGAGGTTGAGAAAACGTCGATGTCCGAACTTACGTCCGACCTTCGAAGTTCGGACGTAAGTCGAAAGTCAGAAACCAAACTCCCATCATGTCCGAACTTGCGTCCGACCTTGCAAGTTCGGACAGATGTCGAAACTCACACGAAAATCATCCTCGCGTCGGGTCCGAACTTACAAGTTCGGACCGACGTTCGGACACTTCAAAATCCTGAAAAACAAAACGCGCCCGATGAACTGTCCGAACTTGCATGTTCGGAAAAGTTCGGACAGCGCAAAACTGTCGAATTCCAGAAAGAACAGACGCGCAGAAGATCATCCAAAAACATACCAAACTCACACAAAACTCACAGAATGGTAAATCAGTACCCTCGGGGGTTTATCAATCAAAACAACACAAAACGCGGAGAATTCGCACAAGCAACACACGAAATCAGATATGAAAAACAGATATTAAAAGCAGTCCCCGAGGGTGAGCAAACTACCCCGATTCCATCCCCCACTTAGATCGAATTCACAGAGAAGGTGCTGTCCGACGTTGCCAACAACCAGACGGATGAAATGCAGCAGAAGAGACGCACCAAACAGCACTGGATTCGCAAAGAACAGTCCCCAAAATCAGAAAACCAAAATAGAAGCTGCTCCTCTCAAAACAACAACAACACCACCGAATTCACCAATGGACCTACCTGGTTTGCAAAGGAGAAGAACCCGAACAGTAGCAGCAGCAGAAACCGACCAGAACCAGCAACGATTCACCAGAAGACAAAGTGCTCACCAAGGAAGAAGAAGAGAGGAGAGCGTAGAAACTGTCGCGAGGAAGAACGCACGATTTGAAAATTGATTGTGAAATGTAAAAAGAAATAAAAGACTTAACTTCCTTAATTAAGTCTTACCAAAATAAAAGAGAGGGGAATGACCTCCTTGCCCCCGTCTTTTAATATAAAGTCTCCGACGTCCCATCAGCCCATCAGTTAAACAGCAACTAACATAACTTTAATTAATAACATTAACCGAGATGTTATGTCACGAAATCTGAAAAACGAAAATACGGAGTATTACAGGTTTTGTGACTCTATTTGATAGGTTGTAGTCACGAATTTGTACGAGTGTTGTACGAACAATTGGTAGTTACCGGTAGCCATGGCATTATACCCTGTGGTCTACACGGTTTTGTAGGATTCAACAATAGTTGCAGCACTTGCAGTGGCAAGTGCGCGAGGTAGGCGAAATTCTTGATATATTGATCGTTATAGCGCTTGTTGTAGCAAGTGCACCATGTAGGACGAGTTATTGGTTTAGAATTGTTGGTCTGTTTGATGATTTGTTTGTTTGAGCCTGGCTTAGGCGCTTCTAGTTTGGAAGGGGTAATGTTATGGTTGTTAAAGGTTCGTTAAAGTGTGTAAGTTTCTTAGGGTGGTGAAATACCCCAAACCTTAATATATTAATGAACTATCTAATTAGGATATACTAAGGCTAGAACGTGCCTTAGAAACATTAGAAGAAGTGTTAAACAACAATTTACACCAAAACATGCTTTAGGAACAATTAGAGCAAAAATGTGTTTTAAAGAGCACAAATAAATTAGGGAACTACCAATAAGTTCCCAAGAGATTTCAAATGTGAAATACCTCTAAGATTAGTAATACGCATTAAGCGGAATTAGCATTTAAACCGAAAACGCACCTTAGACCACAAAAATGTGCTTTAAAGAAAAATGTGCTTTAAGCATGTATACATGGAACGAAAAGGCTAATGAGCCTAAATACCATAAAGAAATAAGGGAACAACAATTAAATGGTCATAGGAGCCATTGCATATACACACAAATTAAGTATACAAAGTCCATAGTAAAACAGGTACTAAACTGACGAAAGTCAAGGAGAAACCACTAAGCGACTTGGTTTAAATTGGAATGAGCAACATGATATTTCATGAACAAAGTTTCTAAAGGTTTTAAATATATTAAGGACACATTTAAACTATCCAAAACAAATTGCATAATCAATGTGAACCCGGAAGCACATAAAATGGTGTTTTAAGGCATTTTTGACTATGTAACATACCTAACACATGGTATAAGTCCTTATGTACAATATTAATGCATCTAATATTCCATAAATACAAGGTAGAAACAAAAAAATTTGGGTCAAACGTTGACCTAGGCTGGCCGACATGGGCATGAGTCATAAAGGTGTTAAAATTCAATTTTGCTTACTTTTTACCTACCATGACTTTCCTTGAATGCCATATCACCTTGTCCCCTGAGTAATTCATTAATCAGACACTTACCTGTCATTATGAGAGCTCCCAAACTCGTAGCTCCTCCTCTCTTTGAAGAAACATCACAAAAACTTCATTGTTCTTAGATTAGAACCTTAAAGAACACCTTGTCTTGTAGAAATCATAACTTTCTAATCTTAAGTCCAAATTCCAAGCTTGATAGCTCGTTGGAATCCTATTTCAAAGAGATTTACAATTATAGTTCATGAGCCCCCCAGATTCTCAGGAAAAACCACGAAGAAGTGCCTTTGATTCTCGAGGTAAAACATTGCCTTCTTGGAAACTCTTTGTGCTTTGATTTTCAACAAGGCCGGGTGCCTAGGGTTACTAACCCTCCTTATTATTCATCTTATTCTATGATTTTGGAGCCAATTTCTCTAGCAAATTGCAGTCAAAATTTCTAAGGAAATCAAGCTTAAATATTAAGCTAATGGTTAATATACAAGGTAAATCCTACAACTACCTATTTCAAGGTTCTAATTGTTGATATATATATGATCTAACATATTGTTCATCTTGTTTATTATTGCTGAAATTATAAGCGTGTTAGACTTAATTTTTGACACATTAAATGTTAATATTTTGTAAATCTAAAATTAGATTTATACTCCTTATGATATAAGCTTCAATATAAACTATCATAATATACAAGAAAATTTCATATACTATGAATTTCAATATGGCCGAAAATTAAGGGCTTATTAATGAGTTAGAAAAAAATATCTTACTTAGTTAAATTAAAGGAATTAGAGTAATTAAGAGTAATATGAAAAATTTAAGAAGTTTTGGTACCTAAAGGTGAATACCGAAAATTAATGGGGTCAATATGGAATTTTTGAGAGTTTAGATGATGAGAAAATAATTGTAGAATTAAGTTTACAATTTATAAAGAGTTTAAAAGTATTATAAGGAATTTATAAGGTTTTTGGTGTGTTTAAGGTTAATAAAAGATGGTATTATATACTATAACATTAGATAATTAAGTCTGGTGATTTAGAGATGTTTAAAATGATTTTTGATGTTCAAAAATCTGTAGGAAAATTAATTAAGAAAATTTAAAATTAATTGGAGTTAAATTGGTTAATAAATGAAAGAATAAACCACAAGGGCATCATACGGACGTATACGAAAAATGTTGGTATACATGAATAGTACTCGTATATGTGAATAGTATCCGTATACATGAATAGTAATTGTATACGTGAATAGTATCCGTATACATGAATAGGAAGTACGTATACGTGAACAGTAAAATACGAGACGTATACATGAACAGTAAAATACGAGACGTATACGTGAACAGTAAAATACGAGACGTATACGTGAATAGTGAAATACGGTGAATAGTAAAATACAAAGCCGTATAAATGAATAGTAGAATACGAGACCGTATAAATGAATAGTGAAATACGGATGAATAGTGAAAAATACGAAAACCTAATACAAGGTCTGTATAAGTCTAAAGTTGGTAACTGTGCAACTAAATAACTGCTAACGACGTTAGTATGTTAATGAATTAGAATTGAGCTTGAAAATGCTCGTAAATGAACGAACCCGTTTAACGGTATATTATTATACTTGGGTTACCCTAGGAAGAGGTTTAAGTTGGAAAGAGAACCAAATTAGTTCTAAGACACAGGATACTAATACTAGTTCTGGTTACAGATCTAGATAGTCGGAGGCATTCGGCGGATTAGGTGAACGTGGTATTAAGAGCTAGCCAATCTCCGGTGTACGGTATGGGATTCTTGTAGCTTGCTTGCTAACGGGGTCTACCTCGGTTTGTGTGCTATGTGTTATTGTGATACGACCAAACAAGATTAAGCATGAAACCGATCTACTGTATTGTTATTGTGTGTCTATTGCACACTAACACGACTTGATTTAGAGCTTGTTCATTAACTATGTTTAGTAGCAATTGTATAAGGTTATAAATACTCCCTGTTGTTAGTTGGTTAATACCGAGAGAGGTTTAACTAACAAATTGTCAATGAGACTTCAACTAACTTGAACTTGGGGGAAGAGGAATCCGGGACTGACTCCGGTCATGCATGTTTAGGTAAGGAGGTCGGCATGTGTATCAGATCCGTCTTCCGCATATGGCTCGTCTATGCCTTGTCGCCTAGGGTCGACAAACAGACCCGACCATCTCGAGTGAACAGTTCGAGGTGGGAGGCAAATTCAGGAGGCGCGTGTAACACCCCTACTACGCACAACACATTACTTGAAATCGCAGCGGAAAATAAACAACTAAACGAATGGTGCTACAATGCCGTCAACCACCCACGTGGCTAACAAGGCTGAACAAATACAATTGTACCGGTCTGATGATCAGACTCCCGAGCGTAGAACTAATAACCATATATATACATCAACATAATACCGAGTGTTTACAAAATCCTTTCACCGTATGCCGTCACTGTAACCATCATAAGCGAGTATACAATACGCCACGGGAGCACAGGCGCAACCCGGGCAACATCCAAAAGTACTCCAAAAGTAAACTACTCTCTAGGATCTAGAGCCACTCTGCTTCTTCGATCCTCATCCTGCAGTAAAAGAAATATGGATCCCCCGAGGGGGTCAGCAACCCTTGGCTGGCATGGTTAACGCGCAGTCCATCGACTACCGGAATGCGCGCAACTATTTGTCATGATGACATGGTATTTATTTTAAAACACACAACACATACATATATACATAACACGGGTATTGTACACATCATAACACACTTCACAAACATACAATTCCTTTTAGGAAGAGAACCCACACAATTAGTCCCCATTGAGAGCTTAGAGAATGTTGCCACGCTCATACTTAGCTCGTTACATAACTCGTTACCGTCCGGTTAGATTGGACAGTTAACTTAACACAAGGTGCCTCGGATATAGTGATCCAAGCACACCGAAATAACACATAGTATGCCCCTGTGGCCCGACGTGAGTCAGTAAAATAGCCTTGGTTAAGCTAAAGGGAAGGTTAGAAACCAAATTGGAAACTTAACCATAACATACAGAGAGAATCGAACCGGTTATGACATCGACTCCCATACCCACACGCGTGGCCGGAACAGACCGGACTCCTCACTTCCCCCGTTAGCCCTTGTTAGTAGTTCATCATCGAACACAATAAACAATTCACAATCACAGGTCAGGTCTTGTTAGACACACACAAGGGAGGAAAGAGTCATACTCAACAACATAATGATATTTAACAACGGTAAACTCTTTACATGGTTTTAATCTTACAAAGTCATAAACACACAGAAAAACAAACAACACACAAGCCGGTGTAAACCGGTAGGCAACAGACTGCAAGAAAACCATACCTTGGTCCTTGCCTCGACTGATTTCCACCTTGAGAGAATCCTAAACACATTAGTAATGTCGGTTAATTATTTATTTAACTTCAAACTTACTAAGTATTTAACATGATTGTATGACATGTTTTAATGTCTATCTTACCCTAGGTTACCTTCATTATACACCCTAGGGTTAACTACATAAGTCACATTCTTTTCTGTTTTTTTTTTTTACAAGTTTTGGTCCGACCGGACTTGCCGACCGGACTTGTCCATGTCCGGTCGATTCCAGAGAGTTTCTCCCCTTCGGAAATTCAGCCCGACCGGACTTGCCAAGTCCGGTCCTATGTCCGGTCGATTCCAGTAACTCAATCCGTACACAATTTACAAGCCCGACCGACCTTGCAAGTCCGGTCCCAAGGTCGGTCCGTTCCAGAAGCCAATTTTCGCAGGGTAAACAGGTCCCGACCGAGCTTGCAAGTCCGGTCGCAAGTCCGGTCGGCCCCAAATCTTTGTTTTCCTTTTTACATTCAACTCCAAACTTCACCCCATATAACCTAGTACTTCCTAACCTCATTTGGGTACTTTAAACACAACTTAAGACATCTTTAAACACTCATAAAACTCATTTTCCAATTCCTTAAGCCTTTACTTATTCCTTCACAAAATTCCTAACACTTACAATATTTTCTCCTAGTTTTGCAAGTGGTGTTTCATACCTAAGATAGCCACTATCCCAAAATGCTTTCTCCTTATTTTAACATCATCTCCCAAGCATCATCTCTCACAACCAACTCCTTATATTCATCTTAACAATTCTTTTCCAAGTTTACACTTTCTCCTTATTACCAAAGTTTGCCTAAGTATTTACCTAAGTCCCTAAGTGGCTTTGGTACTTGCTAGAACCTCAAGATCATGTCTAAGTCCTTATTACACTCTAGAACACTTCCTAGTTCATCAAAATTCCTTTACAACATCTTGAACTCCTTATTCATTTCCTACATTTTCTAACTCACCAAATCTTATGTAACACTTAAAACTTCTTGCTTTTTACCTAAATTTTGACATGGATTCCCCTAGAACATTACTAAGCCTAAACACTTGTTTTCTCCATTAAACACACAAAAACATCTAGAACACTTTCTTACACAACTACACCAAATTCACACTACATCACAATATAGTGCATAACTTAAATTGCATGGCACTTAGGCCCTTAAAATGCATGGCTCTTAGGCCCTTAAAGTGCTTAAATCATAAACACTGAATTTCCACAATATAAATGCCTTTAACCTGCGATTACATACAACAAGACATAAGGTATTTACTAGTCTCCTTGAGAACATTTACTAGGTCATTTACCATTTGCTCTTTAGGTAGTTTTAATAAGCATTTATGAGCTCATTTCTCCTAGGGCATTAAACAACATTAAGTTAGTAGATTTACCTCTTTTCCAACACTTCCTTCTTGTTTCCTTACAAAACCGTATGGTATTTTGATTCCTTGTCAAGTTCTAGACAATATACAAACATTATAATGAGTAATCAAGCTATAGGCTTCATCTCATTGTAAACCCTAATTTACATTGTTTCAAAAACATTAATGTAGTTGTTTACCTTGATCTTTGAAGAGAGTTTGAATATATAACAAGAGGGACTCCACCTAGTCCATGAAGAGTTGAAATGAAGCTAGAACAAAGTCACACAAAGAGCTATATCAATGTGTATTTTCGGTCAAGGTAAGAACATGGAGGAAACATGATTTTTCTTTGAGATTCCTTACCTAGAAGCAAAGGAGATCAACAATATGTCAAAATACAAGCTCAAGCTCCTTCAATGGTGGAACACCTTGGCACCGAAATGGCTCTTGGAGTTTTGAGAAGATAGGAATGAAGAGCTTGATGAGAGGAAGAGATTGGTGGTGTTTGTTTTTGATTTGGACAAGTGAGCAAGATTTTACAAGTGGTCAAAGCTAGAGTTCTAATGGTGGTGGTGGTATTACCGTGAGAGAACAAGGAAGAAGGAAGAAGAGAGGTGGGAACCGTGGTGAATGAAGGAAAGAAATGAGAGAATGAAGATAGAATTTGCTTTAAGGAGATATTTATGCTTATAAAGTAAAAAGTAAGTTTAATTACTTTTCTTTACTTACTTATATATCAACTAAGAGTGGTGAGTCACACACTTAGAAAACCGGCCCCCTTTATTAGTGTGAGGGTGTTTTAGTCTTTGTTTGTCAATTTAATTACTTAATACAACATATGTTATAAACTAGCTTGTAAAAGTTACTATTCACCTAAACAAGGCACTTAGAAGTGAAATTTTTGATTTCCCATTAATATGGCCACCCAAATGTGATACTATATAGTACACATATATATTTAAGAGTAATGATGGACATTTAGCCACTCAAAACTCATTTACAAGACAATTTTTCAAAAACGTGCTTTAAGACTTCTTAAAGCACATTTTGTGTTTTAACTTGTTTTCAAGCTTGGTTTTCTTTGGTAATTGGTTTAATATGTTCATTAGTATATAAATGAGGTCTTGGTAAGCTCATTAGGTCTTACCCAAGTTTATCCCAAGCTTAGAGCACATTTTGCTCTTATTGACTTTAAAGCACATTTGTGTTTCCTTTTGTTTAAATTTGTTTACTAAGGTTTCTAAGACTCTTTTTAGTCTTATTACACCCTACTTAGGTGTTTAAACAACATACTAGGTTTGGGGTATTTCAATCTACCCCCCTTAAAAGAACTTTGTCCCCAAAGTTCATACTTCCACATAACTTAAACATTAGAACATGAGAACACATATCAACAACACTTCTATATCACATTAACAACATTTACATCATATCGGACCCATGGTCCAAACAACAAACATTCAGACTTAGCGGTCTGTAACTTAACAACATGACAATCACACTACAACATGACTAACATAACATGACAATACACTAACATGACACAACACAGACAATGTATTCAATACATGTCATACAATGACCGAAACGGTTCTACCCCCCTTAAATAGGGGTACGCCCCGTACCCTATACATACAAATACTAAGAAGTAAACAACGACGGATACTTCGCCTTCATCTTATCTTCCAGCTCCCAAGTGGCCTCCTCAACGTCCTGGTTAGACCAGAGAACCTTCACCAGTCTCACAGACTTATGGCGAGTGTCTCGAGTCTTAGTGTCCAGAATCCGTACCGGAGTCTCCACTGATCGCATGGTCGGCTCTAAAGTTAGCCTTTCAGGCTGAAGCACATGAGACGGATGAGACATATACTTCTTCAACTGGGACACATGAAATACATCATGTACCTTGCCCAGCTCGGCGGGTAAATCAAGTCTATAAGCTACCGGGCCGATCCGCTCCGTCACAACATAAGGCCCC
Source organism: Limonium bicolor (assembly GCA_023374045.1). Classification (NCBI taxonomy): domain Eukaryota; kingdom Viridiplantae; phylum Streptophyta; class Magnoliopsida; order Caryophyllales; family Plumbaginaceae; genus Limonium; species Limonium bicolor. The sequence continues at coordinate 335,466,427 of CM041778.1, forward strand.
ATATTTTGGGCTCAACTTGCCTTTCTGGCCAAAACGAAACACTCCCTTATGGGGGACTCTCAAAAATACCTGATCGCCCACGGCGAACTCCAGGTCACGTCGGCGCACATCTGCGTACGACTTCTGTCTATCCTGAGCTGCTTTCATATTATCCCTGATCTGGCGAACTTCTGCCTGAACTTGCTCAAGATACTCTGGTCCTATAATGACCGTCTCACTCGACTCATCCCAGCATAATGGCGTGCGGCATGGTCTACCGTACAATGCCTGGAAGGGAGACATCTTGATCGATGCATGATAACTGTTGTTGTAGCTAAACTCGATCAGATGTAACTTATCAATCCAGCTGGTCTGAAAGTCAAGTGCACATGCACGTAGCATATCCTCAAGTGTCTGTATGGTGCGCTCACTCTGACCATCGGTCTGTGGGTGAAACGCCGTACTCAATTTCAGTTCAGTACCCAATGCCTCTCGTGTAGACTTCCAATATCTGGATAAGAATCTGGTATCTCTGTCAGATACAATCGTCTTTGGTACACCATGATGTCTTACAATTTCTTTATCGAATAGTTCTGCCAATCTTGCCACTTTCCAGGTGTCCTTCATCGGAATGAATCGGGCCACCTTGGTCAGTCGGTCAACTACCACCCAAATCATATTCAGACCTCCCCTTGTAGGCAGAAGCCCTACTACGAAGTCCATAGATATGTCATGGAACTTCCACTCCGGCACTGGCATTGGCTGCACCATACCACCAGGCCGTCGGTGCTCAAACTTGACCTTCTGACAAGTGAGACACCTCAACACATAGTCATTCACATCCTTTTCATTCCAGCCCACCAGAAGTATCTTTTCATACCTTTATACATCTTTGAAGCTCCGGGGTGAATCGAAGTAGTAGAACAATGGGATTCACTCAATATGCGCTCCTTCAACTCAGCGCTACTCCTGGGTATACACAACTGCCATTAAGCCTAATCAGGTCATCATCGTGGAGTCTGAAGTCGTACTTCTGACCCTCGAATGTGCCATCAATAAGCTTCTGTCTAATCTCCATCATGTACTGATCCGTCATCTGAGCACTCCGCACCTCTTCAACCAAGCCAGTATGAGAGACTAGCGAATGGAGAGAGTGTGCTCGGCGACTCAATGCGTCAGCTACCACATTTGCCTTACCCTCCTTGTACTGTAAATTGATGTCATAATCATTCAGAAACTCAACCCACCTTCTTTGCCTCATGTTCAACTCCTTCTGAGTGAACAAGTACTTTAAACTCTTGTGGTCAGAATAAATCGTCACACTTACCCCATACAAGTGATGTCGCCATATCTTCAGTGCGAAGACAATGGCCCCCAATTCTAAATCGTGGGTAGGGTAGTTCTCCTCATGCTTCTTCAGCTGTCGGGAGGCGTAAGCCACGACCTTCCCGTGTTGCATCAACACACAACCCATACCCCTGCCTGATGCGTCGCAATAGACCTCAAAACCATCTGGACCGTCTGGTAATGTCAGAACCGGTGCAGATGTCAGAGCATCCTTGAGACTCGCGAAAGAACTCTCACAGTCGACTGTCCACTCGAATGGTGCATCCTTCTTCATCAAGGAAGTCATCGGCTTCGAGACACTGGAGAAGTCCTTCACAAATCTCCTATAGTAACCTGCCAGACCGAGGAAGCTCCTGATGTCGGTAACTGTCTTCGGCCTAGGCCAGGTGCGCACTGCATCTATCTTTGCCGGATCAACAGCGATCCCGGCCTCAGAAATCACATGTCCAAGGAATGATACTTGGTTCAACCAAAATTCACACTTAGAAAATTTAGCATACAGCTGATTCTTTCTCAACGTCTGCAATACATCTCTCAGGTGGCTTTCATGCTCACCTCTCGATTTCGAATATACAAGTATGTCATCAATGAAGACTACCACTGATTTGTCCAACTGATCTTGGAACAAACGGTTCATTAAGTCCATGAACTTTGCTGGTGCATTTGACAAGCCAAACGGCATAACTGTGAACTCATAATGCCCATACCTAGTTCTGAAGGCTGTCTTTTCTATATCACTGTCACGGATGGCAATCTGGTGGTATCCGGAACGTAGGTCTATCTTGGAGAATACTGATGCTCCCCTCAGCTGATCAAATAGATCGTCGATGCGTGGTAAGGGGTAACGGTTTTTCACCGTAACAGCATTCAGCTCCCGATAATCAATACATAGGCGGAGGCTACCGTCCTTCTTCTTCACGAAGAGAACCGGCGCTCCCCATGGTGAAACACTAGGGCGGATAAAGCCCTTGTCGAGTAGGTCTCTCAGCTGCTCCTTGAGCTCTGTCATTTCTGCTGGAGCCATACGGTAAGGTGCTTTCGCAATGGGTCCGGTGCCCGGAACTAGATCAATCTCAAACTCAACCTCTCGTGCTGGCGGCATGCCCGGCAGTTCCTTAGGAAATACATCAGGAAACTCCGACACTACCGGCACATCTGGGCTAAACTCAGGGTCTCTCTCTATGTCCTGGACATAGCAGAGGTATACATCACTCCCTCGTCGTAACTCGTGATACATAGCCATGGCGGTGATGATCTGAGTCGAAGGCTCTCTGGGCCTCTGGCGGTAAGATATGGTAACCCCAGATGGACTCCTAAGAAGCAGTCGATGCTCGGCACATAGGATTCTGCCCTTGTACCGCTCCAACCAGTTCATCCCGACAATCACATCAAAACCCAATCCGTCGAACTCTATCAAGTCGATCGGAAACTCCTCATCCCTGATTCGAACAATAGCATCTCGGTAGTAGCGGGTACATCTGATCCGCTCTTTCGACGGGAGAGTGACCACGAAGTCTGGCATCTCTTCACCGTCTAACCCCAGCCTCTTCGCAAATGATAGCGAAATGAATGTGTGTGAGGCTCCAGAGTCGAACAAGATCGATGCATCCACGCCATTCACTGGAAAGGTACCGGTGAGGATTGTGCCGCTCTTGCCGGCTTCTGCCTATTGCAGACACTCAGTATACCTCCCGTTCCGAGTGCACAGCCTAATTCATTGGCAAACTAATAAGTATTGGGTAACAACACGGTTTATATGCTTCAACAACTCCACTTTATTCATTAACACACTCTTTTTACAACATTCATTGGCTTATACTGTCGCCATGATTCACACTTACAACATCCTTAATACACACTGGTTTGTCACATAATTATACAAGGCTTAAAACTGTCTGAAGGTCAAATTCAAACGTCCGGGTTTCATGTGTGTGGCATTGATCACTGCCGACGGTGCGGTATTCAGTTTGATCTTTCTGATGCCATGGTATAGCATCCTTGATTGCCCACCCATGATTAATACATCTCCCGATTTTAGCAATAGCTTCTTTGCGAGGTCAGCACGCTTCTGCTCGCCATACACAAACACTGCGGTATCACCAATGGACCAAGACACCACGGGTACTCCCTTACTTAGAGACTCGGGTGACTCGTCCTTGTCTTGGTGCATACCTAACCGTCCACCTTTCTGGTAGAAGTTTACAATGCATAGATCTGCTTTTACACTTGGAATTGATTCCGTTTCAACTTGTTGAGCAATTCCCACGGCGTGGTTAACGACCGCGTGGAACTCCTCTGGTATACTTGATACTGTTGCTCCATCTTCAGCTCGCGCCTCTTGATATGACTTGGTGTAAGGGTTCCAGTCCTTACCCATGCACATCATCTTCAATTGCATCCTTGCTCCGTTCGGGGTATTCGGGTGTGTAACCCTCCTGGTTTTGCTCCAAGTTCGTCGCATCGTCTGATGATATGGATTTGTGCCTCCGGTGTCAGGTATCCATTTAGAGTATCATACCTGGCTGGATAACCTGACATTGCTCCAATGGAAAGTCGGTGATGTTGATGGTGGTTTCTTCAGGGTTTGGTGTGGGTGGGATTGGATAACATATATTGAAAGTTCCTTTAAGTTTAGAGTACTCTAATTAGGTAAATCTCACACTATACTTCATTTATTTACTCACATGGTTGTTTATTTAACTCACTCACACACATGCATGAAATGCGGTATGCAGACACTTATTTCATTTAACAATTTGGGCGGTACCTGGTCTAGAAGAGGGCCCTGGCGCCTCAGACCGGTCCACCACATTCAGGGTGGCCTTGTTGGACCCCGACCCCTTCCCCTTCTGGGACTCCGTGTACCTCTGATCTGGGGGTGGCTGGTTCGCCGTCTTCTGGCCATCGGTGGTCGCAGTGGCCTTACCCTTCCATTGCCCCTTGGGCCTGTAGTTCCTACTGTTCGGGTTCTGCCAACATTCATGGTCACGGTGACCCATCTTCTTACAGTATCGGCACTGAACATCGTTACCCTTGCAGTCCTTGCCGGGGTGGTCTCCGTTGCACCACTTGCAGTAATAGTGGCGCTCCGGTCCAGAGCCCGTGCTAGCTGCTATCACAACACACAATCAATACTTGTTCCACAACTTATTAACATATACTCTAACTTATCACACAGGATTAGACAATTACCCTTAGGTGGGTAAGAACGTAGGGGCTTGGCCGCATACGCATAGGTGAGCTGCAGAGGCTCCTCAGCAGTGGTGGTCTGGGTCTGGCCCTTGCCACCTGTTGCTGTCCTTTCTGGGACTGGGGGTATGATTTCTTCTTCTTCCCTCCCCACTGCCCTTGCGTGCCTTGGCCCTCGTTCTGAGCCTTGCGCTTGAGCGCACTCTCCTCGTCCCTCAGACGGACGGTGATCTCCACAATAGCAGCGGCATGATAGCACTCCTACTTAGGGTGTCAGTTATGCCCCGCCAATAAACTCACAACACATTAACACTTGTACACACTTATTCACATTACACTGTAGTTTCCTTTACCTGCAAAGTGGTAAATCCTGTAGGCCCCATGCCGTAGCGTAGGCGATAGTTCAGTCCGTTGTAGAAACGGTTCACAAGGATCCGGTCTGAGTAACCCAGATCCGGTAGCAGGTGGATAAGTCCGATGAAGGCTGAGTAGTACTCATCTACCGTCATCTTATCCCCTTGCCTCAGATTGTCCAACTCCAGGCGCTTGGCCTCTTGCACATGTATAGGGTAGTATTTGGCTCGCAGCAGAGCCGTGTACTCCCTCCACTGAAACGTCGGGTCAGCAACTCTACCCTCGCGCACAAGCTTCCACCAGTTTTGTGCCGAGCCCTTCAAGTAGTAAGCAGCAAGTCGTACCTTGACCTGCTCAGGTGGTGCTAGGGTTTCGAAGGCGGTCTCCATTTCGGAGATGTATGCCTCGAGCTTACGGGGATCTGTCTCCCCACTGAATGAGGGCGGCCTCAGATCAGCCAACGCCTTGACCCAATTGGTCTCTCGTGGCGGTGGTGGCGGTGGCTGAACTCCGGCTGTCGCCCTTGCTGTATAGCAGCAACTAAGTCGGGTACCAGCTGAGCTACGGCGGCTGCAACTGCCTCAGCCATGGTCTGTGCCGTAGTATCATCACCCTGGTCACCCATACCTCCAGTACCGCGCCCGCGGCCTGTACCTCGTGGTCTACCTGCCATCTGAATTCATATGAACATCTCATTAGCATTATGCTTGCACACTTATCGGTCCAACGATTGTAACGCTTCCCGATAATAAGGTATCTCCACACTTAGTTAGTGGTCAACCTTTCCAAATCTGTTCACTTAGGTATCTGTAGTTAGGTTTCCTAACTCGGTATATCCCTAAGCTCGGTATTCTAGTCATCAGAGCGATACTTCGCTCTGATACCACTTTTTGTAACACCCCTACTACGCACATAACTATACTTGGAATCGCAGCGGAAAATAAACAACTAAACGGTAACTAAACGATTGGTGCTACAATGCCGTCAACCACCCACGTGGCTAACAAGGCTGAATAAATACAATTGTACCGTCTGATGATCAGACTCCCGAGCATAGAACTAACAACCATATATATACATCAACATAATACCGAGTGTTTACAAAATCCTTTCACCGTATACCGTCATTGTAACCATCATAAGCAAGTATATAATACGCCACGGGAGCACAGGCGCAACCCGGGCAACATCCAAAAGTACTCCAAAAGTAAACTACTCTCTAGGATCTAGAGCCACTCTGCTTCTTCGATCCTCATCCTGCAGTAAAAGAAATATGGATCCCCCGAGGGGGTCAGCAACCCTTGGCTGGCATGGTTAACGCGCAGTCCATCGACTACCGGAATGCGCGCAACTATTTGTCATGATGACATGGTATTTATTTCAACACACACAACACATACATATATAACATAACACGGGTATTGTACACATCATAACACACTTCACAAACATACAATTCCTTTTAGGAAGAGAACCCACACAATTAGTCCCCATTGAGAGCTTAGAGAATGTTGCCACGCTCATACTTAGCTCGTTACATAACTCGTTACCGTCCGGTTAGATTGGACAGTTAACTTAACACAAGGTGCCTCGGATATAGTGATCCAAGCACACCGAAATAACACATAGTATGCCCCTGTGGCCCGACGTGAGTCAGTAAAAAATAGCCTTGGTTAAGCTAAAGGGAAGGTTAGAAACAAATTGGAAACTTAACCATAACATACAGAGAGAATCGAACCGGTTATGACATCGACTCCCATACCCACACGCGTGGCCGGAACAGACCGGACTCCTCACTTCCCCCGTTAGCCCTTGTCAGTGTTCAACATTGAAATCCATAAACAATCCACAATAATAGGTCAAGTCTTGTTAGACACACACAAGGGAAGAGAGAGTCATAGTTAACAACATAATGATATTTAACAACTGTAAACTCTTTACATGGTTTAATCTTACAAAGTCATAAACACACAGAAAAACAAACAACACACAAGCCGGTGTAAAACGGTAGGCAACAGACTGCAAGAAAACCATACCTTGGTCCTTGCCTCGACTGATTTCCACCTTGAGAGAATCCTAAACACATTAGTAATGTCGGTTAATTATTTATTTAACTTCAAACTTACTAAGTTTTTAACATGATTGTATGACATGTTTTAATGTCTATCTTACCCTAGGTTACCTTCATTATACACCCTAGGGTTAACTACATAAGTCACATTCTTTTCTGTTTTTTTTTTACAAGTTTTGGTCCGACCGGACTTGCCGACGACTGTCCATGTCCGGTCGATTCCCAGGAGTTTCTCCCCTTCGGAAATTCAGCCGACCGGACTTGCCAAGTCCGGTCCTATGTCCGGTCGATTCCAGTAACTCAATCCGTACACAATTTACAAGCCCGACCGACCTTGCAAGTCCGGTCCCAAGGTCGGTCCATTCCAGAAGCCAATTTTCGCAGGGTAAACAGGTCCCGACCGAGCTTGCAAGTTCGGTCGCAAGTCCGGTCGGCCCCAAATCTTTGTTTTCCTTTTTACATTCAACTCCAAACTTCACCCCATATAACCTAGTACTCTCTAACCTCATTTGGGTACTTTAAACACAACTAAGACATCTTTAAACACTCATAAAACTCATTTTCTAATTCCTTAAGCCTTTACTTATTCCTTCACAAAATTCCTAACACTTACAATATTCCTCCTAGTTTTGCAAGTGGTGTTTCATACCTATGATAACTACTATCCCAAAATGCTTTCTCCTTATTTACATCATCTCCCAAGCATCATCTCTCACAACTAACTCCTTATCTTCATCTTAACAATTCTTTTCCAAGTTTACACTTTCTCCTTATTACCAAAGTATGCCTAGGTATTTACCTAAGTTCCTAAGTGGCTTTGGTACTTACTAGAACCTCAAGATCATGTCTAAGTCCTTATTACACTCTAGAACACTTCCTAGTTCATAAAAATCCTTTACAACATTGAACTCCTTATTCATTTCTACATTTTCTAACTCACCAAATCTTATGTAACACTTAAAACTTCTTGCTTTTTACCTAAATTTTGACATGGATTCCCCTAGAACATTACTAAGCCTAAACACTTGTTTTCTCCATTAACACACAAAAACATCTAGAACACTTTCTTACACAACTACACCAAATTCACACTACATCATAATATAGTGCATAACTTAAATTGCATGGCACTTAGGCCCTTAAATGCATGGCTCTTAGGCCCTTAAAGTGCTTAAATCATAAACACTGAATTTCCACAATATAAATGCCTTTAACCTGCGATTACATACAACAAGACATAAGGTATTTACTAGTCTCCTTGAGAACATTACTAGGTCATTTACCATTTGCTCTTTAGGTAGTTTTAATAAGCATTTATGAGCTCATTTCTCCTAGGGCATTAAACAACATTTAGTTAGTAGATTTACCTCTTTTTCCAAAACACTTCCTTCTTGTTTCCTTACAAAACCGTATGGTATTTTGATTCCTTGTCAAGTTCTAGACAATGTACAAACATTATAATGAGTAATCAAGCTATAGGCTTCATCTCATTGTAAACCCTAATTTACATTGTTTCAAAAAAAAACATTAATGTAGTTGTTTTACCTTGATCTTTGAAGAGAGTTTGAATATATAACAAGAGAGGACTCCACCTAGTCCATGAAGAGTTGAAATGAAGCTAGAACAAAGTCACACAAAGAGCTATATCAATGTGTATTTTCGGTCAAGGTAAGAACATGGAGGAAACATGATTTTTCTTTGAGATTCCTTACCTAGAAGCAAAGGAGATCAACAATATGTCAAAATACAAGCTCAAGCTCCTTCAATGGTGGAACACCTTGGCACCGAAATGGGGCTCTTGGAGTTTTGAGAAGATAGGAATGAAGAGCTTGATGAGAGGAAGACGATTGGTGTTTGTTTTTGATTTGGACAAGTGAGCAAGATTTTACAAGTGGTCAAAGCTAGAGTTCTAATGGTGGTGGTGGTATTACCGTGAGAGAACAAGGAAGAAGGAAGAAGAGAGGTGGGAAACCGTGTGAATGAAGGAAAGAAATGAGAGAATGAAGATAGAATTTGCTTTAAGGAGATATTTATGCTTATAAAGTAAAAAGTAAGTTTAATTACTTTTCTTTACTTACTTATATTATCAACTAAAGAGTGGTGAGTCACACACTTAGAAAACCGGCCCCCTTTATTAGTGTGAGGGTGTTTTAGTCTTTGTTTGTCAATTTAATTACTTAATACAACATATGTTATAAACTAGCTTGTAAAAGTTACTATTCACCTAAACAAGGCACTTAGAAGTGAAATTTTTGATTTCCCATTAATATGGCCACCCAAATGTGATACTATATAGTACACATATATATTTAAGAGTAATGATGGACATTTAGCCACTCAAAACTCATTTGCAAGACAATTTTCAAAAACGTGCTTTAAGACTTCTTAAAGCACATTTTGTGTTTTAACTTGTTTTCAAGCTTGGTTTTCTTTGGTAATTGGTTTAATATGTTTATTAGTATATAAATGAGGTCTTGGTAAGCTCATTAGGTCTTACCCAAGTTTATCCCAAGCTTAGAGCACATTTTGGCTCTTATTGACTTTAAAGCACATTTGTGTTTCCTTTTGTTTAAATTTGTTTACTAAGGTTTCTAAGACTCTTTTTAGTCTTATTACACCCTACTTAGGTGTTTAAACAACATTACTAGGTTTGGGGTATTTCATTAGGATAGGGGATATACAACCCCTCACTATTTACAACGTCCTTTTGGACAGGGGATATACAGCCCCTCACTGTTTACAACGTCCTTTTAGGACAGGGGATATACAGCCCCTCACTGTTACCAATGAAGACGCACACACATCACAACAAAAGACTCAGCTCATGGATGAAACAATATCCAGAGTCAAAGGAAGAATTACCAAGATTGACCTTTTCCATATTTCCACTAGATCACTAACTGCACCAGAGCAATACCAAAACACTCTGTCCTACAGAGTGCAGAAGCATAAACCCTAGGCAGTTAATGTCTAATGAAACAACCAAATAAAAGGAACCAATACCCATGTAAGTTTCACATTCAAGGCTCAGTTAGTCACATCAAGCTGAGTTAGCCACACCAACAGTATCCTTTTGAAATTCCTTTAAAATCAGTTAGCGTTTTTCGAAAACGTCTCATAAGTCGGTTAGTACAAGTATCGGAGTACGAGAAATCGTACCTGGTTAATGCTGTAGCAGTTCTAGTCGACTTGTGCAAATAATCAACAATGCTCTGAGGAATATTAAAGGTAGTCTAACATCAGTAACTTGTAACCTAAGTTAAACTTAAATAAATTCCTCACTCTTAATTCTAAATCTCAATTAATAATTCTTGCGCTCAATACCTTTATTCTTACTAATACACACTTAATACTCAATACTAATAATAGGTACACACGTGCACACATACTCTTGCGAGACCATACGGGGAGAAGGGTACATGTATATCCTTACTACAAAATTATCACCTAATCATAACCTAATAAAGATCTTTTTCATGGTCATTATTAAAACAAAGATACATATCCGCAACTAGATAATATTCTAATCGTTGCTCATTAATAGTCATTCAATTCTTTGGTAATGTATCCTTAGCAGATTACAAATCGACCATAATTATATACTCGTAATGGCAATATAATAGGTTATAATCATTACTATATTATCACCGCAGGATTTGAAGAAAGCATGATTAAACTAAACAAAAATGGTTGTTACTATCCCTGTACATGAGTGCTACACTCACGCATACATTTCTAGTCTAATTAATCTCATTACATGCTCGAATAATTTAGTACTAATGACACAATTTGGTATAATTGCCTCTCGGTTAATTAAAATACAACACATACCCATAATTAAATTAATAAAGATGCACTCACATGAGATCAAACATATTGTCAACAACGTATTTAATTTAGCAATAAGAATTCATTTTTATAATTCAAATATATTGATTTAAGTACTAATAAAATAATTATATATTGCCAAATAACGTCATGATAAATTATAAGGGTGTTCATTTTGTAATACCAAAGCTTCTATACCAAGATATAATATATAAAGGTTTAGAGCAATACCAAAATATATAGTACAAAGGTTTAGGGAAGTAACACCACCTCATATAATATTCTTTTGATAGTATTATGTATAGATTTAGTTTAAGTTATTAATTCCTTCATATTCTATTTTCCATAACGTATTTTATTACTTTTATTTATTCATTTTTTTTGTTATTCATATATTAGGATTTATTTAAGACATTCTTTACATAGCCTCATTATATTTAATTATTCCTATTAACTTGTACACACATCTACATCCAATATATGGTTTATAATATAAAGTATTTTTTGTTTCAATTTAGGATATTAACTTCCTAGTATATAATTAATGTAAATGTAGATTAATTTAATTCCTTTATTTAAACTTAGGTTTTATTTATTTTATATATATATATATATATATATATATATATTTATTTATTTATATATTTTCACTTAAAGTTTATACCCAAAAATATTTATTAACATTCTATATTAAATGTTAGTTTAGTCTTATTATATTATACCCAACCTATAAAGTTTATTAATCTACTATACTTTAATTTTTATTACATTAAAAACCATAGATTATAAGATAACTTATGACAAATTCATAAACACAATTTTTAGACCCATTTACTCTCGTCTAAAAATCCCCAAATTTAATATATAGTAACTATGGTATTTTAGACATATTATAAAAAAATTTATTTCATAAAAGTCTCTTTGTAAGTTATCTAAATAAATCCCATATTCTAAACAAATTCACCGCCCTTTTGCTAAACACATTATTACTCTTAATATTATACTATATAATAATTTTAATTAGTAAATTAACAATGTTAACTACCACTTCTATAACAACCGTACTCACCCGCTCCTAATTAATATACTAAACCCACTTTATATATATATATCCACGTACACACTATTGCCCATAACATACTTTACAAATCTAGCCGTAACATGATCCACTTCATATATAATACATGATAAAGTGACTCTTTAATTTAGTTGCTAATTACTCATAATACCCTAACCATCATTCCCGTTCATAAGAACTACTGCTCACACACAACTAATAAATTAATTCGTACATAATACCTACACCATTTTGCAATTAGATTAGTCACTATTAACTTTTGTAATTGGGCTTTAAAGTCATGCACTATGAAATAGTATACAATATTGATAAATATTGTCGAACAATTTGACTCAAAAGTATTATATTCTAGAATTATCTGTACACATATAAAATAAAAATCGGTTATAATTAATTAGAAGCGAAAAACATCAGACTAGTAGATACATCTAAAACTTTTACCTTAATTCACGGTGAACTTCAAGAAGTCAATAAAATTTGTGCTTAATTGAAATAA